>JALIGW010000004.1:45810523-46550523 GCA_023053685.1 Diadophis punctatus similis | reverse complement strand
AGCGGAGGTTGTGAGAGCCCCAACACTTGCGACCTTCAAGGAGAGACTGGACTGCCATCTGTCTCAAATGGTGTAGGAACTCCTGCTTGAGCAGGGGGTTGGACTAGATGACTTACAAGGTCCCTTCCAACTCTAATAATAAATCAAATCTGGTGGCTCGGGATGCAATTCTATCAATATACTGATGAAAGTCATTCAAATTCAAATTGTTGAATTGCACTTGTTGCTATGATCAAATTATTCCTATCATGAGGTCTTGCATTGGTTAACGATAGATTTCCAGGTCACGTTAAAGTGATGGATTCATTTATAAAAGCCTTATATGGTTTGGTACCAAGGGATTCCAGCTGAAATCAATGGAGAGGACCTAGACACTCCAACTCTGTTAGATCGTGGTAAAATAAATAATTGAAAACAAGTGTTCTTCAATTATTAGTCCTTGTAAGGCTTTGTAGATAACACCTTAATTAGCCTTGCCCTCCACAAGCTGCAGCTTCTTTTTTCTTTTATCTCCAAAATATTTTTTATTTTTTTATTATATAAAATACAAAGAAGAGAAGAAAATGATAGGAAATTAAGGGAAGGAAAGGGAGCAGGAAAAAGGGGGTGTGAGATACAAGGGGAAAGAGAAAAAAGAAAGAAAAGGGGCATTGACTTCCAACTCTTCTTAGCACAGTACAAGATACAAACACTCCAATCTCAACTTTTTGCTTTTACACATTAACATATAACTAGCCATTCCTATAACATCAAATCTTTCTAATCAACAAAACCAAAGTCAAAGTTTCTTTTTTTTTCTTTACAAGCACAAATTCCAGAAGTGATATCCAAATGAAAGCATATTTTCCTCTTTGAATAAAACAACCAATTTAACCATTCCTGCTTTATCTTCCTTGCTATGGAAATAATGTGTATCTATTTTTACCTAGTAATCTTTGTGAACTGTCTTTTTATTTTATTTACAAAATTCATTGTATTCTTTCAAATTCTTTGACCTTACTATAAAAAGGGGGGGGAGACTAAGGACAAGTTGCAGCTTCTTAGTGATCTTCATGGGCAGCACTGTGTACAACACATTATAGTAGTTACAGAGACATGACTAAAGCATGAACAGCCTTGAATAGAGCATTCCAATCCAGAAATAGGCACAATTGTCACATAAGCTGGACTTGGCAAAGACCTCCTATCCATGATTGCTGTTTAATCAGGACCCATAAGTTCTGGATGAGTGCCAGCCTCTTCAAAGTTAAAGAGGGAAAGTCTTCATGGAGGTCTCAGAATCTACAGCCATTCAGTGTGGAGGAGTGAGCTTAAACCCATCCAAGCCAATAGCCTATAGAAACTGGGGGGGGGGGGACGACTTGATAATATCACCTGGGTGATCAGGGTCCTAGGGGTACAGTTGTGTGTCAGAGTACTAATATCTCATCCCTTGTCAGCAGGTGCCTTTACTCCCAACAGGTTCATAAAGATGTTAAACAGGAATGGGAACAAAGTGCAGCCCCCAGGTACCGCAAAAATCAAGGATCTAAGCTAGATCTCTCCTATTTAATTAAATTAAGCAATAATTACATGCATCATCTAATGACAATTTAATTCATCACTTAAGGAAATGTGGAAAACATTATGAAAAGTTATAAAACCATTTGATACTGATGTTTGGAGCTATAAAGTACTTCTGAAACCTAATGGATTTATTTAAAATAAACTCAACATATTAACAGCCAAGCAAACCAATAAAAAATAAAGATTTATGATAGTCCCATGAGAATTTTCAGATATAACTAGGAATTGTTTGGCCGTGAAAGATATGATGCCATCAACCAGTCTTCCATAAACTGGTGCCCTCTAGATGAACTACAGCAATAGCAATAGCAATAGCACTTTTCTTATATACCGCTTCATAGTGCTTTACAGCACTCTCTAAGTGGTTTACAGAGTTCAGCATATTGCCCCCAACAATCTGGGTCCTCATTTTACCGACCTCGGAAGGATGGAAGGCTGAGTCAACCTTGAGCCTAGTGAGATTTGAACAGCTGAACTGTTGAACTAGCAGTCAGCCTGCAATGGCTGCATTTAACCACTGCACCACTTCAGCTCTTCTATACTACAGCTATACTACAGCTCTCATCTATAACCAACATCAAGGAGACAGTCATAAATCATTAACGGGTATCCACTTTTCCAAAAGATAAAACTGAAACAAAGTTAAGTTCATATTTTTCTGCAAAATAATTCTCAATTCCAAAATATTTGCTGCATTCAAATCATTGAGTGTTTAGCATTCAATTATTTATTCTCATTTCTCTCTGGACAAAATAATAACATAAAAAATCCTCAAGAAGTATCTGTTTTTTACATATTTGAAACATCAAACTAATCCATTAAATATGTTTGGCATTTTTTAATGGTGGTTAGTTTGCCAAAAGAAAGTTCTGTGATGAGTACATCAGTTAAATATATGCAGACATATATTCTAAACTATTGTACTTGCACATCATTTCTACTGGAAGAAAGCTGGACAAGTCAACTACATTGTGAATGCAGTTGAAAAGAATAATTATATATTGGAAGATTTGTTTTTCTACAATCAAAATTAATTGTTATTTTATCATATTGGAATTACAGAAGTGTTTAAAAGTTTGTGAAGCCTTTTGAATTTTCAATATTTCTGCATAAATATGACATAAAATGTTATCTGTTCTACACAAAAAACATAAAGCTAGATAAAGGGAATTATCAACTATACACATGGTCAAAAATATTATACATGTTCATTTATTTATTGAAAAAAATGATCCAAAGTTACACATCATAAAAGAAAATTACTACAAAATGTTTTATAGATCAGATCAGAGTTGGAAGGGACCTTGCAGGAGATCCTTACATCTGCCTCTACCTAGGATCAAACTCACAACCTCCTGGTTGTGAGGCAAGAGCTCCACCTCTAGACCACAGCAGCTGGTTAAATGATATACAACTCCATCAATAACATTTGAGATAGACAAATTTTATAGTACTAAATGTTGGAAATGCCATAAAACAGAAGAAATGTCTTATCACATGAGATGAATATATAAAAAATAGAATTGAGAAGATATATGTTGTATGATGCAGAAAATAATAGAATTTAAATTTGAAATGAAGCCACAACTTTTCTCACTAGTTATAATGTCAGGAAAAAAATCAACAAGAAATATAATAATATAATAATAAGATTTATGCTTACAGCAGTAAGAATAATCTTTGGTCAACCCTGGAACAAAGACATGATTCTAACAATATGCAAGAGTGGCATAGATTGGCCAAAACAAAGAACCTGAAAACATGATTCTGTCAACAAGCATGGGCCCCAGGGAATGTGGTAGCACTGGTATAGTGATTATATATTTAGTGTTGTTTAAAGATGTAATTACCTCAGCAGTGAATTTTTGTATTGTTTTGTAATATTTTTGTATTCTTTTTTATTTTAGATTGTTCTGTATTATTTTAACTTTGTGTAAGCTGCCCAAGGTCATGTATGTGGAAGGGCGACTATATAAATTGAAATGAGAAATAAATAAAAATTTATAGACAGTATTTTTCAATACCAATTGGTTAGTTTCTTCTAATTGCTTGAGCTTTTTATGAGAGCGCACTTGAATTTGTAAAGAGTATCCTTACAAATAATTTTGAGGTGTATTGTTTTCCATAATATTATTCCCCCCAAAAGTTGCATACATATAATATTTATATTGTAATTGACCAAACAATGGCATATTCCCACCGTGCAATGCCAGACATTATAGCAATAACACTTAGACTGATATACCACTTCATAGTGTTTTACATCCCTCTCTAAGTGGTTTGCAGAGTCAGCATATTGTCCCCAACAATCTGAATCCTCATTTTATCGACTTTGGAAGGCTGAATCAACCTTGAGCCCCATCAGGATCGAACTCCAGGCTGTGGGCAGAGTCAGTCTGCAATACTGCATTCTAACCATTGCACCACCATGGCTTCCCATCTGATGACAAATTTTCCTACAAAGATAGGAAGAAGTCATTTCATAAACTCACTAAGATAAGTTGTACAATCCTTTTATATCATTTGCATTAATTAAAACCTAGAAAATAATGCAAAGTAGAATGAAAATATAGAAAAATTTAATTCACAATATATTATGCTTGCTTGTGATGCTTTATGAATACTAGGTTGGGTATTAAACTGAAAAAATAGAATTTAAGCAGAAATTGCAATCATTTGTTCCAGAAACCAGTGCTTTTTTAACAAAATGAAATCTATAGAAATAAAACTAATTGTGAATGACTAAATGGCTGGAACACATTTCTTTCTTTTATACATCTTTCGCTAAGTATGGTTTTATATCCAACCACTGCAAGCTCAGGTTAAAAAAGAATCTGACTACACGTTTAAACTTTTTTGGAATTCTGAATAACGCAGTTGGTTTTAATTACAACTATGCAGAACAAAACGCTACCATTCCTGAATGATTTGGCAATTGGGAATTCTGACATCCAGTTCCATTTTGGTGTAGCTCCTATTAGAATCTAGTGTAAAATGCAAGTGATTTACTTCGTCAGATAAATGACAATAATCAGCAGAAAGATCAGTAATTCAGTCTTTAGGGCAAGAGAATTTTAAGTGGTGGATTGCTTTTTGACCCTCATCTTTGAAGTTCCCTATTATATGGATGCTATTGCATGTATACTATTACGCTCATGCTTACAAATTTAAAAAGGGAAGATGAAGATTAAAGACTGCTGTTTTACAATTTGTAGCTGTTTAGTATTTAGGAAAAATACTACTCTAAAATCCAAATCCAAAACAGGTTATTGAGGAGATTTGAGTAACCTCCTCTAATTTGAGATACATTACCATATCCACTGGTGCTTTTGATTTGCTATTCCTTAGCATGCATATGTGAATAAACTGTTTTAAAGCATGTTGAGAATGTTCTCCTCATTCATCTTATGGACTTGGCATTCAGGAAATATAGTTTCTGTTTCCAAAATGTAATAATAAGAAACGACTGTTATATGTGAAATGCGTTCTAAAATATCTTTATATTATTTGTTCAAGTATTATTGTAAGTGGATGTTTATAAGCAATGCAATATCTGGAAAAGGCCCATTCTCAATTCTCTAAAGGTCCTTTGTCATAACTTGTCTTTTTTCTCATTTCTATCTATATCTCATCCATCTACCAACTTTTGCCTAGTTTTGGAACTAAGTTTTGGAATGTCCAGTTTTGGAACTAAGTCACAAGGAACTGGTCTCACTTTCCCTTTTAATTTGCTGGAGCATTAATTATTTATTATTCATGCCTGAAAATGCAGAATAGCTAGGATGAAAGCATTTTGGGCTGAACTTCACAAAATTAGAGTACCTGTTAATTTAAAGTACTGTCTATTCATAATAGTTTTGCAAGTGCACTATAAACAACATGTTTGGTAAAATATATGTTTTATTTCTATACCCCAACAAACTGCTTATTTTTAGAATCCAGTTATATCTCAGTAATGAGCCATATGCAGATCCAGAATTTTTACTAGTTCTGCCCATAAGTACCGTATTTTTCGGAGTATAAGACACACCAAAGTATAAGACGCACCTTAGTTTTGGGGGAGGAAAACAAGGGAAAAAAAGCCTCTGCCTCCAAGCAATTTGCCAAACAGCAAACAGCACAGATGATATACACTGTTTGCTGTGTATTTCTGTGCATGTGTGCTTGACCCATAGAAATAGCAAAGAATTGGAGAAATGTACATTATGCCAGAAAGTTTTCTTAAATGTAGTCACACTAACTGCTCCCAATTATTTAAATAGATCTACTCCAAGGTAACTAAACTCTAATACTAAACAGGACATTGTTACATTTCAGACTATACTTGTACAGAGCTGTTAAAATTAATTAAACTTTTTGGAAGTATACATTATTCTCTATTATTTAAAAGAAGATACAATAGCACTGGGCCTCTTCAGAGCAAGCATTTATTTTAAAAAGCTTCTTTATTTTGTTAAGTTGTCTAGATTTACAGGGATCTCCAACCTTGGCAACTTTAAGACTTGTGGACTTCAACTCCCAGAATTCCACAGCCAGCAAAGCTAACAAAGCTGGCTGTTGAATTCTGGGAGTTGAAGTCCACAAGTCTTAAAATTGCCAAGGTTGGAGACCCCTGGCTCTAGAACAATAATAAAGCAGTCTTTAAAAAATAAGTCTAATAATTTGAACATTCTACAGACATTTATAGTTATTCACTTACCCCCTTCCATCCAGTTCAGCAAAAAATAAAAATCTGCGAGTCTCTCCCAGCTATTTGCCTCTTTGCAGTTTCACTTTCATTTTCCCACGTGGCAAGTCAGCTGTAGGTCGGGAAGTGCTAGTGACTTGCTTTGCTTTACAGGCTGTTCCTTCTTTGCTGCAAACAGGTAAATTGCTGGAAGACAGAGGCCAAAGGGTGGGGGTGACTGGGTGGGTGGGGCTACATTCGGTGTATAAGACGCACCCAAGTTTTCACCCTCTTTTGGGGGGTAAAAAGGTGCGTCTTATACTCCGAAAAATACAGTATTTTGCAAACCATGACTTTGATCACTTCGAGAGACCTAAGAGATGCTGTCATATGAGTACTGTAGCTCTTTTCTAATAATCTTAATCATACAAGCCCGTTTACCTCTTGCCTCTCTCCTGCTGATTACACCTGTACACGACATGTTTACTCCAAAACCACATCAAACCCATGTACATTCTTGTAGGCTAACTGATTTCTACTGCTCAGAAATCCCCTTTTTCTTGGCAGTGTTCCTGGCATTCATGTGACTCCTGCACACTGCAACTCAATGAAATCCTCTGAAACAGCTGCCAACTCACCAAATTTTCCATGAATTAGGTCCTGACACTTCAATGAGAGGAAAGACAATGTTTGAAATAGGGCCAGCTCTGGCTTACTGCCTAGTATGTGTCACATAATTCTACCAGCTGCCCTTCCACACAACACTTCATACTTTACAGACCACCAAGCAGATCCTTGAATACTTAAATGCTGTTTAGGCTCGGAGCTGCCAGTATGTTTTCTCAGCCTCTGGCACCCACTGGCTCCAGACTGGGCTCAGAAAGTTTTTGTAGGCATTTGTTTTGATTTGTTTTTATTTTTATGAATGACTGCAGAAGAGGAGACTGACTGAACTGAGGCACAATACTGCAGCCATTCATGGAAAAAAAGCAAAAGGAAACATTGTACTTTGATTGGATGCAGACCAAAGTTTAGAGGAATCTTACTCATGCAGGGCTTTTCCTAACAGCTCCGATAAAAGCTTTGCCAACTAGATTACTGTTTGTGATTTAGAAAGCATAGAATTGTGATTGGAGATGGTTTGGTTATTCTTCTATAAATTAGTTCTGCCTCCCCCCCCCCCCCCGGTTTCCATTTTTATTCCTTCTCCTGCTCACTTTAAGGAAAGTTCGCTTTTTTTTTTACAGTTTCATTTTTATATTTTCAGCAAGCTTCCAGGTTTTGTGTACGTGCCGGGGAGGGGGTAAATACATTTCTAAATTTAGATTACATATGTCTAATTTTACAAAGAAAAATGGTATCTGTCAGACAAGGAGAAATTGTTTAGCTGCTGCTGCTGATACATAATAATATAAATTTTAGTCTTTGATAACATTATGATCAAAATTCCATTGTAAAAATTGGAAATGAGGGATTATCATAAAACAAATTTGCCATGAACAAATGAGTGCTCAATAGTTATCAAATATTTCCTTTTATTATGGCAGTGAATGCTTATTCCTTGTGCTTATTCCCATACCTTAATTCATTGTATTCTAAACTTTCCACTAAAAACTTAGGCATTCATATAGAAAAAATCAACACACACTTTTATGAGATTTGGCCATATGTAGAGAGATTGTATTGGAAAATAGTTCACTATTTTGATATCCTCAGCATAAACATATACATATGGTGAATAGTATCCACTGTATCTCTATAGAGATCTGTTTCACTATTTCATGAACTTGATATGTACAGAACATTTTGCTTGATGCTCAAGCCTGAAGCTTAATCAGTAACAAGTTAGTGAGAGCTAAACAACAAAACAAAAATGAATTGATGAGGGATTATATATTATATATCATTACACTTACCAACCTGGTGTCTTTGATATTATTACTGCTGTCTCAGAATTCTCAGCCAGCCGGAGAGTATTCAGCTGGGGGAGGGTACACAAGTTACTCAGTGAGAGCCTGAGCTTAAATAGGAAATACTTTTTAGCAGTGATGGGTTCTAAATCCCATTGCTACCAGTCTGCGCGCTCGCATGCAACACTTCTGCGCATGTGCAGAAGCGTCTGGGGCAGGTGGGCGGAGCCTCCCGCCGCCGCTAGCGGTTCGTAGAACCGTACCGTACCGGTAGCAATCCACCACTGCTTTATAGCCATTCATATAAAAAAGGATGTGATATCCAGCATGATTTGTCAACCTTAGCAACTTTAAGATGTCTGGACTTCAGCTCTGAGAATTGCCCAGCCAGAATGCTGCTGGAGAATTCTGGGAATTGACGTCCAAACTACTTAAAGTTGCCAAGGTTGAGAAACACTGATCTACCCCATTCCAAAATTCAACCTTTTACCAAGTAAGATTAAAAAATGAATCATTGTGGCATATATTAGATTCAGCTTCTTCTCATGCCTCTGTACTAATAACTTTACTATAATGAATTCTTGCTCTAGGACAGGGCTCCCCAAATCACGGGCCATGGACAGTCCATGGCCTGTTAGGAACAGGCCGCACAGCTGGAAGTGAGTGGCAGGCGAGTGAGCAAATTCAAAACCATCCCTCCCCTGATCCATAAAAAAATTTTTCCCACGAAACCGGTCCCTGTTGCCCCCCCCAAAAAAGGGGGGTTTCTCTAGAAGATACTTCAAATATAGAACTGGTAACCCTCTTATAAAATAGCTGCTCATGAAGCTGAAAGTTGCTGATTCCAGCCCAGATGTTTCTGACATGGGCTTCTATCTACGCTGAGGTTCCAAGTAGATTTAGACAGATCTTAATGAAGACTCAGAATGATAAGTCACATAAAGATTTACATCTTTTCCTGATACTTCATCAAAACCAAAAGGAACTGAATTTGAGATTTTGAATCTGAAATTAACTTCTCACACATCACCCTGTGATACTATCTTTTCAGACTACTGTATATTTCAAAATTCTACACCATTTCAGTCTGCTGTTAAGTATGGCATATCTGCAGTTTATATATAGAAATGGAGTATTTGCAGCTAAATTAGACATATGGTTTAGAATATGCATTCTGTTTATTTTACTGTAAAAGTAAACCTCAGTACTGTAAATGCCCAAACATGTAGTTATAAGCAAGGATAAATAAGTCATCTTGCATATTATGCTAAAATAGCATTTTTCTATGTATATTACATTAGAAAATTTAGCAAGTTTTACTCATGTAAATTGTCTAAATTATATTTTAATATACACATATATATCACCTGGGTTCCTTTTTGTTTTATTGTTTTGCAGCCACAGCAAGTGGTCCAGAAGAAGCCAACTAAGGTAAAAAGTGAATTATTTTGCCAGACAGTTAATTCAGTTCCTTGTAATTGTTTGTCCTGCTTCTTTACTTGTAACATTACTATAAAATGAATGGAAATATACATTTTATAAGTACTTACAACAGAATGACCAAATAATTCTATGCATTTTTTTAAACATGTTTTGCGAAGACTAAAAATATACCATGACATACCATTTCATCAGTTTAGATTACTAATAACTTATTTTTGATGTATTATTTAATTAACTATATTTTCAAACAATATGCAAGAAATTCTCTGATCTGTCTAATTTTTCCCATAACAACAACCCTGTGAGATGGGATGGATTGAGAGTGACTGGCCCATAGTCACTAGCTGACTTTCAGGAATTGAACTCAAGGTCTCCCACTTTCTAGCCTGGTATCTTAACCACTAGATCAGGGGTCAGCAACCAGTGGCTCTGGAGCAGCATGTGGCTCTTTCATCCCTCTGCTGCGGCTCCTTGTCGCTCAAAATATGCGTCACAACCGCCAATTTGTGATACCCGCCAGCATGCAATTTATTGAGCTTTTCGACCCCCGGTAGGCCAACCATGGATAAATCCAAGCAAAGAATAGTTTCAGAAGAAAACAGAACGTTTAATTCAACTACATATGCTAGTTCTGTGGCCGCTCAGGAAATAGCCAGGCACGGGAAGGGTTTTGTGGCTCCCGATGTTTTCTTTTCTGTGGGAAACAGGTCCAAATGGCTCTTTGAGTGTTTAAGGTTGCCGACCCCTGCACTAGACCATACTGTCCCTATACTGTATACAGATACTCATATTCTACTACTCTGGTGTACTCACAAGAAGGCTGGAGTTTTCCCTTTACCACACATTCTCGAACAAAACATTTTCAAAAACTATTTCAATTTGTCACAAGCTTTTTCTTTTTAAATAATTTGCTACAAAAATAATGATGGAATTGCCTGTACTATTGTTTAGTAATGATAGGGCTGTTTTTTAAAAAATTGAGTGATTATCTTTTCTTCAAAATAGTTCTAGTTATTAATTTATGACCAAACACATTCCTTATTTTGTTTGAGAACTGAAATGTCAATTCTAATCACAATTACTAATAGTAATTGTGTAGAAAGTATGTAGAAATAGAAAACCTTTTGACAAAATATTAAGACCATCGGATCTAATCCAGAATATCAAGTTTGAAACTATTTCTCAGCATTTTTTAAAAAGATTAATCTCAGAGCAAAGTACCAAAATGCAAGGGACATTTTCACTTCCTGCTTTCTTCTGCATTTTTCATCACATATTCTGTCTGTAAAAAGTAAAGAAAACACTAAGAAGACACATTTTAGAAATATTTTTCAAAAATGCATAGCAAAGAAAAAACCTTGAAACAAATTGTCAAGATGTCAGACTCTGACAAACGTGTTCTGTTTTTTTAATCTTTTTTTAACCTTTCTGAATTTCAGAAACTGGGCCCCAAAACAGTCATAACTGTTTTCTGTAGACAAGAACAGGATAAGCCTGAAAGGGATGACATACCTAAGAGGGATGTGAATCCTGTCATAATTTACATTAAAGTGCTTTACTACTCCCTTTTGTTTCCTACTATCAAAATGCTTTTTAAAGGCAAATATAGTTCATATTCAAAATGGATGAGAAGATGAGCTCATGCAGACTTCTTAATCTGAGTTATCTGAGGAAGTAGTGATAAAATATAAATGTAGGACTCCATGGACGTTCATGGAGAATAATGTAAATCTTTTGCTGCCTTCTGAAGAGTCACTTCCTTTTCCATCTGTTTCCTTCTAATATCTTCACAGATGTTTTTTTCCATAATGCTTTTTGTATTAAGTCAGAAATATCTTCATTGATGATTGGAGATCAATGAGGCTTTGAGGTGTTATATACCCAGCTTTCATAAATCCAGAATGTTTTTTTGCCCTTTGAATTAGTGGGCTAGAATAGTCTAGAGCGCAATTCCACCAACTTGAATATGTTGGACTTCAGTTCCCATCTGTGGTGTCTATAGGATTATTTATTTTATTTATTAGTGAGATGTATATACCGCCTCATAGTGCAGGCACTCTCTAAGCGGTTTACACCATTAAGCAATGTATATTTATATTACCCCAATAATCTGGGTCCTCATTTTACCTACCTCGGAAGGATGGAAGGGTGAGTCAACCCTGAGCCAGTGAGATTTGAACAGCTGAACTGCTGATCACAGTCAGCTAAAGTGGCCTGCAGTACTGCACTCTAACTTCTGCGCCACCTCGGCTCATTATAGGAACTGACATCCACCTTATCTGAAGAACATCAAGCTGGAGAAAAAAACAAATCCAAGAATAGTTTAAATTTGAAAGCAGATGATTGAGGGAAAATGTTTAGTTAAATTAACCAGCCACCAAAGTAGATTCCTGTATTTCTGCCATTATAAAATACATATGCATGTTTCTGTACAGTTTGATTTAACATGCCCTGTAAGTAGATTTGGCATCATTTTCTAGCAGCTGTTGCAAGAATATAAATGTTGGCGGCATCCACACAATTTGTCCTTAGTTAAGAATGCAATGTATTGTATGAACTTACTAAGCCTATCGCTATTGGGACAAGATTAGGGCAGTTTTGATCCAATTTGTACCCAAACAGTTGCAAGTCAAATTAGCTTGTCCGGGACAGCTATGTTGTACAAAACTAAAATAAACCAGTCATCTGCGAAATAGTAAAACAATTCTGCGCAGTCATTTTTCCAAGAAATTAGAAAGAGATATGACATGGCTGAAAATACAGTTGGCTATGTTACAATATTCACTGCCAAGGCCTGTCAACATAAAAAATCTCATTCAAATATTATGCTTAGGTCACATTCACTATGGCCTTGTCTTGCCAGTCAGAAAGAAGCCGTTGACCTATTTCCATTTTCTTGCTGGTGTAGGATCAGGGGATACAGGAAAAATTGGAGAAGATGTGCAAGGACTCTTGAGTTCCTTCAAATAGTAGCCATTGGCCTAGTTACTATGACTCTGGGTTGCCAGAACCAAAAGAAAGGAACTCTGATAGGGTCAAGCCAATTATGAATCTAGTCATCATGGTAATAATATATTGAAATAATCTTCCATGATTCTTTTCTAACTATTTATCCATTAGTTCTTAAAAGGAAAAGTTCTGACTTCAATTAAATATTCATCTTTAAAATCCTCATTATCAATTTTCTAGCTTTTTTATACTGTATGTCCACCAAGCATAAATAACATGTATATGTATTTCAGTCCAATAACTTTTCGCTTTTTTACAAGTCCATCAAAGGTAATAAAAAGTTCCTACTTGGTGTTTACATTTCCAACATGTTAAAAGTCCCATATATATATTTAACAATCTCTCTGGTGGTATATGCTATCCATACATCATTTTATGGAACTGTTCCTTTAGATTTTAACAAACTATAAATTTCAAGCTTTTGGTCCACATAGTTTCCTGTTGCTGCATTTATTCATTATATCCAAAAAGTTTAACTTTAACTTATCATTACAGTTTTAAATTTGTTCATTTTCTATGTCCAATCTTAATAGAAATATTCATTTCAGCTATATTTGCCATTAGTACATAACTCGGTTTCAAATGTAGTTTTATCATGTTCAAAACCAGAAATACTTTGATCAAGATTTAATCTTTCTGAGGGTTGCATATATGTACACCATTGACATTTATATCATAAAATTCTCTGTATCTGAATATATATGAATCCATTTTTTTAATTTTTATATGTCCATTAAGCATGATAAAATATTCCTTCATGTTGTTCACATTTCCAACGTACATTTGAAATGCCTTTATACCTTCCAGATCTTATATTTCAGTTTTCACATGCAAAAAGCAAATGCATTCACTATTAGGGACGTATGCTTTCTTATTTAGAGTCATGGAGATTTTGTATTAAATCCCAAACTACCTTCAGACAGTTACAGAATCCTGAAGATTTTCCGCCTTGTTGCTGGAGAATTTCATAACAGATTCTCCTTATTTCTTTAATACAAACTGTTAAATTATGTTACATCCACATGAAAGCTGAAGAATGATTTAGGATGACACAAGAATAGCACTGAGTTTATGTCAGAAAAGATACCATATCATCTTGTAAATTCATCCAGATAGAAAAAAGAATCTTACTTATTTTGGGATTTAGAGTAGGAGATATCCATATCATTGTTCTTTCAGTCACTAAAATTGAACTGATACTATCAAGTGAATTCTATAGTTATTTCTTAGTTAAATTATAAACAAAGAGAAAATAATATCAGTTTGCTCATTTACAAGCAGCTTACAACAGTTCCATATGCAAAGTGCCATACTATATGGGTGAATTACATTGTAAAATAATACAAAAGGAATTGTTTTAGCGTTTTTTAGAGAAACGTGGTGATTAACAAAGTGATAATTTTTAAAACTTCTAAAGCTTAAAAATATGCATTTAAGAATTCTTTAGGATAGTTTGAAGTCTGGTGCAGAAGAAAGGCTGAAAGCCTTCAGAATGCTAAGTAGTAATTTTGTGTGTGTATATACAGTATATTTATAAGATATTTGAATACTACAATGGAAGTAAATATGTTCTTTCTAAGTAGGTTGATCCTAACTCCTCCAAATCTAAACAACAACCCTATTTCCAGGGGGTGGGGGAGTAATGGAAGAAAAGAAGAAACCTAAATGTCAAGAGACTAAGAGCAATTCAGTTGACACCTTGTCTTGATGTAAAACTTGAAATCAAGTAGGCTGAAACAAAAATTGTCTTATTTATTAACCTTTGTGCAAACTCTTAATGTAAGTGGAACATGAATAAAGCTATTTAAGTATTTGGGAATCTATTTTCAATCCTTCACTGTGTGGTGATATCAATTTCTACCTCTCAACCTGTTCCCAGAAGCCTTCAAATCTATATTGAGTTATGCCAGATAAAACAGCAATATATTCTTCCCAGCTGCTGCCACCAAGTGCTTGTAAGCAAAGGTGCTGACTTCATTTTATAGACAGAAAAGGTCTGTCTCTGTGAAGACTTGAATGCACTGCAGTCAAAGCTTTAAGAATTTTACTTGGTGCTTAATGCACTTCACTGCTTGGAATTTGGTTTTGCCCCTGTTTGCATGAGGATCTGTCATTAAAATGTTGAGTACAACTAGTCTTTGGGTTGGGCTCTTGGCTCAGTCTGTTTTGTTGCTGTTGTTGTTAACTGTATTGTAGGAAACAGATATAGCCAAGAATTTTGCCTATTGTGGCTTCTCTGCAGAATTTCTCATCATGTTGCCTTTCCTAGGCCTTAATGGTGGTCAAATAGTCCTTGACTTGGATCTGAAGAAAGGCAGCCATAAGGCCTGAAGCCATTGCAACAAAGACCTCTTTTGCAGGCCTTTCTCTAACACACAGAGACCTTACAGAAATTCATATTCTCTCTCTCCCTCCCTCCCTCCCTCCCTCTCTCTCTCTCTCTCTCTTATCTGTATCACTTATCCACTGTACACTATTTTGGTATTTGGATGTAAATAAATGAATAGTCTTGATTATCTGGAAGAATAAAATCTTAATTTAGTATACATCAAAACATTTATGAATACAGATGTTTAGGTGTTTTGACTTCTGTAGTTATTCCGAAACCTCTTTCCATTAGTGATAAAAAGCACTACTGCTCTGAGTAGTATTCAGTGAACTGAAAGCTATCAACCAGTTGATATTGCTATTTTTTATTCTTTCCAACCCAACAAACTATTGGAAGGAAATTATGTAAAGGAGTGGGCTGCCTTTCTGCCCATCAGCAATAATTTAAAGTGAAGAGCTGATACATAGCTCTGGGGCATTATTTACTTTGCAGATAAATGGACTCAAGTTCAGTCCCCAGCATCTTTTCACACAGGATCATCTAGTAGGCACTGGAAAACGTCTTATCTCTTTTCTTGTCACACACTTTATTTTAAAAAAGTGGATCGTGCTAGGCTAGTGGGCCAATGGTGCAATTTAGCAAATGTGTATGCTTCACTATAGTTTATACCGGTGTAGGACAAAAGCATACTTTGATGCTTTTTCTTTCTGGTCCAAATGTCTGTGGGACAAATGTCAAAGCTAGTCAGCTATTTTAAAAAGCATTTAGGGGTCTGAATAACAATAAATGCATAACAATATCACTTATATGCAACAGACTCTGCACTTGTTTCTCTCTTTATGATCAAAATACGGTAATTGCAGTGTTTACATGAGGATATCTCACATATTTGTCATTATTCTTATTGTGATTTGCTGTAGTGCTGACATTGTATGGTTTTTTGACATCAAAAATACCGTCCCCTTCCAAATTGAAATACCACAACACACTATCCAAATTCTTCATGGACATGACACTTGAGGCAGTCTTGGACCTTGGATATATCTTTCCCCTGATCATTCTTCAAGCAGTTGTAGCATTGGTCATCATTTATAACATCAAAAGTAATTCAATATACAAACAGGAAAATGTTTACTGCGCTCACTTAAAAACAGTTTCTCTTGTTCAACCAGCAAGAATGTGATTGTAGCCTGTTGTAGCAGTTCTCCATTTTTATCTGTTAAGTAGACTATGTAACGTTGTGAGCTGTTCAGTATTAGGAAACTTTTCTTGACTCACAATAATGTCACTGTGCATTTCCACTTTGAAAGGCTCTTTTATCTACATTTCTGAGCCCCCTTTCCAATGGGTAAGCATGCTTGACTAGGAAGGGACAGCTTGGTCTTCACATAGCTAGGTCCTAATGAGGTGTGCACAGCATTTGGCTTTAGATGTTCAATCTCTTTCTCTTTAACTTCAAAGCAATTCCTTTAACATTTGACGGGAGGTATGTAGTGAGGGTTTTAGTGCATAAAATGTGCCTCCCACCTCTTTCATACATGCAGTGCAGCAATCTTGAAATCCAATTCTAAGTATATTTACCATCAAGTAAATAGTTGGAGTTCAACAGATCTTTTTCCTAGTCCTATGTCCCAAAGGTGCTTTTTCAAGAGGCAACTGGACTTTCTTGTTTTTCTTTGAAGAGGTTTTCCTTCTTATCCAAGAAGTTTCTTCAACTCTGACTGGATGGTGGGGAATGGAAGGATTTACCGTATTTTTCGGAGTATAAGATGCACCGCAGTATAAGACGCACCTTAGTTTTGGGGGAGGAAAACAAGGAAAAAAGGCCTTTGCTTCCCAGCAATTTGCCAAACAGCAAACAGCACGGATGATATACACTGTTTGCTGTGTATTTCTGTGCATGTGTGCCTGACCCATAGAATAATATAGCAATAGCACTTTTCTTATATACCGCTTCATAGTGCTTTACAGCACTCTCTAAGCGGTTTACAGAGTTCAGAAATGGCAAAGAATTGGAGAAATGTACATTATGGCAGTATATTAATCTCAGAAAGTTTTCTTAAATGTAATCACACTAACTCCTCCTAATTATTTAAATAGATCTACTCCAAACATGACTAAGTCATGGTTTCTCAGCTTGCTTATTTTAATACTAATACTTAATACTAATACTTAATACTAAAACAGGACATTTCAGATTATACTTTTACAGATCTTTAAAATTGATGTGGCTTTCTGGCAGTATTCTCTGCTATTTAAAAGAAGATACAATAGCACTGGGCCTCTTCAGAGCAAGCATTTATTTTAAAAAGCTTCTTCATTTTGTTAAGTTGTCTAGAACAATAATAAAGCAGTCTTTAAAAAATAAGTCTAATAATTTGAACACTCTACAAACATTTAACAAAATAACATATTAGCAGAATCTGCCTGTACCTAGGATAGAACTCACAACCTCCTGATTGTGAGGCAAGAGCTCCATCTCTGAGCCACAGCAGCTCTAGCTTGCTTTCTTGCAATTTCAGCAGTCTAATATTGCCAGCAGTTTATCTCCCAGCAATATGTCTTATCACAGCCACCATAGTTTCAGTTTCATTTTACCCACTGGCTTGTAAGCCTCAGTCAGCTGTATGTTGGGAGGCAGATCATCTCTTCTTGTGCTCTTCTTGTGCTTTGCCCTGTTTGCTGCAAAGAGGTAAATTGCTGGCAGGCAGAGGCCAAAGGGTGGGGGTGGCTGAGTGGGGCTACATTCGGTGTATAAGACGCACCCAAGTTTTCACTCTCTTTTTGAGGGTAATAAGGTGCGTCTTATACTCCGAAAAATACGGTATATCCCTTGCAGACAGCTGGTCCTTTGCATTTGTTTTGAGAATGGTTGAGGCCACTCGGAGGTTTATCTGTGTCCTCAGGATCACCTAAGTAGTGTCTGCATCTCAAACTGAAGCGCAAGTGGTTCCTGTAGTCTGCAATTTTTCTGGAAATCCATTCATACTCTCGTACCATTTGAAGGGCATTCATCCCAAAGTGCATAGCTAAACATCAATGGAGATTAGCTATGCACTTTGGGATGAACACCCTTCGAATGGTGCTGGAGTATGAACGGATTAATGGATTTCTCAAAAAATTGCAGACTACAGGAACCATTTGTGCTTCAGTTTGAGATGCAGACACTACTCAGGTGACCCTGAGGACACAGATAAACCTCCAAGTGGCCTCAATGACTCTTTAAAAGAATACAATTGACCAGCTGTCTGCAAGGAAAATAAATCCTTCCATTCCCCACTATCCAGTCAGAGCTGAAGAAGCTTCTTGGACGAGAAGCAAAACCTCTTCAAAGAAAAACAAGAAAGTCCAGTTACCTTTGGGACAACCATGACCGGGATGACTGAGAATCTCCATAGACACTCCTAGTCATATCTACATAGGAGCAGTAACCACCGTTGTATCCTTTTCCCCCCATCTAGTCTGACCCTTGATCACAAGAAATTTCTTTTCAAAGACCCCATTTTGTTGTATAATCCTACAGCAGCCATATTGAGAGCAGATGTGGTAAGAACAAATTAGAAACATCTACTTTCTAAAGATAGCTGCAGCAGCTAAGAATTAAAGGGAATCCCACACAGAGATGTTAATCCAGGGTCAAGCTTTATTTTGGGATGGAAGTAAGCTTGGTTGCGCTAGTATTTGTGTTGTGGATTAGATAGGCAGAATGCAGTTGTGTTTATTCTTCTTAACTTTAGGGCAACTTTCAGACATATTGTTCTCCTGAACAATTTATATGAATTTGTTTTAGAAATTATACAGTTTCAAAGAATTGTACAATTTTTTTAAAAAAAGGCTGTTTAGGCCATTGAGTCCAAAACTTGTGACTTTAAATCAATATCCTATCACCACCCTTTTGATGCATGAACCTCTTACCTAATGAAACAACGTGAAAACCTTGATAACTTGCATAATTTTGATACCTATAAGGCTGACAAAATTAGATTACAGTTTACATTCACGGATTGCATTTAAGATTGCTCAGATTGCAATTTGAATCTGTATCAGGTCATGCAAAGGTTTTTTTATTGTTTTTGCAAACAGCAATGCGAAAATGTGGGTGTCTACAGACAGGGCTTAAATTTCCTGTTTTCCCCTTCACATGAATAATACATAAAAGAACTAACTCCTGAATCATAAAAACAACAATGTGTCTATACACACACACATGCATACCACCACTACCAGGTGCCAGTTCTTTCTGCTTTACCTGCATGTGGGGAAGTTAGGGGATTTCTTGTGAGCCAAAGTTATTTCAAGAATTCTTAAACAACTCATATTGTGAGCCTTGAGATTTCCTGTACACCAGTTAAATGTATATTAGTGCTACAACATGACCCCAGAACTAGTATGTGAACAACTCTCTGCTCAGATTTTTGTCACCTAAGGTTTTTTTAGATTCTGCACACAAGATAAATAGACTGAAAGACTTGTTGCATATATTTGGAAATAGGTAATAGAAAATGCAATAGGTTTGGGTGCTAGTGACCATTCAAAGGGCTAGGAATTCTGGGTTGCAAAAATCTGGAGGACCACTAATTGGTATCAAAGAAATACAGACATATCTAACTTCCTGCCCCGTTTAGCCATAATCTGTTTTTTGTAGGCCAGATCCTATAACAGTAATCCAATGGCTAAGCATAAGATGTCACTTCCATTGATGATGTCTGGAGGCAGTTATAAAGATCAGAATAGCTGAAACCAAAACATACAACAGAACAGCTAGCAGCGTCATTAAAAAAAAGGAAGTAATGAGTAATTTAGTTTATTAGTTTTGACAGCAAGTCAAAAATTCCCGACTTAATACTTTGGACAATAGTTGTGAAATATTTTGAAAAGTCTAGGAAATAAGTTGAAATAATAAACAGTATCTCACAACATTCATATCAACCAGAGTTTCTATTTATTCATACATCTCTTTAATTGTGCAGCCTGGGAGCATGAATGTGACTGGAAATGAGATTGTGGAAAATGCTATATCTTTGTAATAGTTGACTGCCTTTTTGTAATTTAAATATTAATTGAAAAAATAAGGCCAGAGGTTAGCTGACACTTGGCTTCCCTCTCTTTCGCCTGTCCATGGCTTTGATCATGCTACATCTTCCTTTGTGCCTCATTCTCCAGAGACCATCTCAGGGTCATGGCCTGTTTCCTAGTCAAGAGGTATAAACCTACTGGCTTAAATATTTGAGGCCCACAGTTTAGCAAGGGGGCCTTTTTGCTTCATGCTTTCCCCATTTCCCACATAACCCAGAGCAGACTAAACAAAACCAGTGTGAAATCTCATGACTTGATGCTGCTATGGTTATATTTTTTAAGCTGTCATCCATTCATTTGTACTTGTGTTTATTCCCTGGATTTACAGCTTTTTTCAAGCCTTTTTGGGGGGTGAATGTTTGAAACCTTTTGAAAAAGGATTGCAGAAAACAGTGGCCTATGATTAAAGCCTACTGTTGTTTTTTTCTCGCCATGCTGCTCTTGTGCAGTAGTGTCACACATGGTAGCATTTAGCATCCCCTTCACAGCTGAAGTGTTTCAAACACTAATGAATGGAAGTTTGGTCACATAATGCAGACAAGCTGTACCTCAGGCTTTGCTGAGTGGTGTACTGCAGTGGCCTGGGAAAGGAAGAGAGTTATAAATTGTGTCAGCTAGCCACCCAGACAAAATGAAGCCATGTGGAAAATCAAATCTATTAAAGTATGAAGACTGTTATAAGCTGGTCATTCTTAAAAGGTCTCAGTTTGCTATATGGGTAAATGTTTACCTATTCACCCTAGATCTTTTTCACATGCTGTCTTACAAGATGATGTGCAGAATTTGATAAAAATCAACTTCTCCCTAACAGCCCCTTTTATCAGCAGTGTTTATTGTCTCCAGTTTACCACCCATATCCTGAAAGATATTGCACATTAATTGAATAAGGAGTGTAAAAACAATGGCACAGTGGAGCAAGGTCAGAAGATGGTCCTACATATTTTAAGACCAAAGGGGGAGGGGGGACTGGGGCTAAGAATGAAAGACATAGCAAAACAGATCTCCGACAGTTTCTGGTTTTGTATGTTAACCTAGATTTTAGACATTGCCTCCCAAAACAGAGTTATGCTTACATGTGTTTTAAGCTTTAAGCAGAATGTTAGCGTGGTGTTTGGTTAAAAATGTCAGTAATAGCTGAACTGGAAGACTATTGTGCTGTCATGTGTGGTTTGATAGGTTGGGATATGAGAGGCCAAAGTTCAAATCCACACTTAGCTCTGAAGCTTGTTGGGTGGCCTTGGGCAGCTTTTTATTTCCCAGCATAACCTGCTTCCCAGGATTCTTAGCTGAGTGGATCAGGATTCTTAGCTGAGTGGATAAATGAGATAAGCCCAGTAAAGTACTTTATATGTTGAAAAGTCCTGAAGATGTGATTAATATCAAGAGAACAATGCACATGAGAGATGCACATGCCTTTTCTTTAACCTGAAAACTGAAGGTTTTTACACATTTTTGCCACCTACATTTCTCTGTGGACTTGTTACATATTTACATATTTGGAATCATAAATATATTTAAAAGGACCAATATGGGAATGAAATGACCTAAAGTTTACAATTGAAACAGCACCTCCAGTTGCAGAAATTAATTGTGAAAGATGTCTCTAAGTTCTGGTACTTATGGAAAACAGCTTAAAAACAGCATAAACTAGTTCCTAATGAGTTAAGATGTTAATGACTTTGCAGCCCCTTTGATTTGTGTAACATGAGCAAAGGAATTAATTCAATCATAGTTTCCTTTCCCCCCTCCTCAAGAGAGAATCCATTGTTAGCAGTTGCAGTTTAGCTCACATCTTAAAATGTAGCCACATGTCATATTCCTTGTTCAGCCACAATGCAATTTGTCAATCTTAATGCAGTATGTAAGAGCCGAGGTGGCGCAGCGGTTAGAGGCAGTACTGCAGGCCACTTTAGCTGACTGTGATCCGCAGGTCAGCGGTTCAAATCTCACCGGCTCAAGGTTGACTCAGCCTTCCGAGGTAGGTAAAATGAGGACCCAGATTGTTGGGGGCAATATAAATATACATTGCTTACTGGTGTAAACCGCTTAGAGAGTGCTTGCACTGTGAGGCGGTATATAAATCTCACAAATAAATAAATAAAATAAATATATTACATGAATTCAGTCATTGTGACTTCTTCAACAACCTAAGACAAACCACGGCTTCCATGTGTGTGTGAACTCAGTTATACTTTGAAACTTGACTACCACATTCTGAGTAAGTCTGAATAATTCTGAGAAAGTTATGGTAATGAATTCCTGGTTTATATTTCATAATGCAAAGCAAGGAGGGAAGCAGATATGGACATAAGTTCTGAGAATATCTCATTCTTATTAAGCTAAAATTTGAGCCATGGTGACACAGTGGTTAGAGTGCAGTACTGCAGGCTACTTCTGCTGACTGCCGGTTGCCTGCAATTTGGCAGTTCAGATCTCACCAGGCTCAAGGTTGACTCAGCCTTCCATCCATCCCAGGTGGGTAAAATGAGGACCCAAATTGTTGGTGACAATATGCTGACTCTGTAAACCACTTAGAGAGGGCTGTAAAGCACTGTCAAGCGGTATATAAGTCTAAGTGCTATTGCTAAAATACAGTTATTTGAACTGACTCAGTTACTAACTTCAACTTAAAGTATTTTTAATAGTTGTATAATTAATTTACTACTCTGATTGCTCATTCCAGGATCAGCCTGAAGAGACATCCTCACAAGAATCAGCAGAAGATGATTAGAAAACCAGACCTTTCTATTTCTACCTCATCAGCAGTTGGATCTTTTGAAGGGAGAAGACACTGCCATGACCACTTGCTTCTGTTTCCATAATCTTCTACTTTGGCCTAGGTGGGGAGGAGGGAAGGAATCCACATAACCTTAAAAAGGACTTAATAATTGTTATTGCAATCCCTTCATTGTCCCAGGTTTCATGAAACTGCTGTAACACGGGGTGCACAGATTAACAACGCAACATATACTTGCTGTTTTCTCTTATTTTTCTTTAACCTACTAATAGTTTGAGCTGCTAAGTAAGGGTGAATGGGTCAGTAAATCTCAGAAGCAGATTTCAAGTTGTTCACTGCACTGCCTATATATGACTCTTTTAAAATATTAATTACCATGGGCATTTAAATTGGAAGGACTGGTGTTTGACACTACTTCTTACAACATCTCTGAAAACCCACTCCCTAGCTTAGTGAATTCCCTCTTTAGAACACCAAAGATAAGGATTTATATGCTAGGATTGTGTATGCTTCAGAATGATTCAGGAGGGTTTCACACCTCATGCAAACACAGCACCTCTCTGCTGTTCATTAAAGCATCCTGAAAGCAAAATGCAAATGCCTTTAATGACTACCCAATTACTGTTGTGCTTGTCTCACACTAATTTCAGTGAGTCAGGTCTTTAAAGCAGCTGTATAATTTCTTAAGCTTGAGTAGAAATTTGCAAAAAGAAATAGGTAACTTTAGTGAACAGCAGAGAGTTTATTTTTGGAAGGTCTGAAGTGCTTCTTTGAAATAATTTTTGAAGTATGCCCAGCCCTATTAGATACTATTTTGTTAGATTTGACTAGATTTGTGCTTATTTGTTTCTCATGTTACTGTTCTTTTGAGACACATCAAAGGTAAATTTCTTTCAATTAATTCAGCTGATAATCAGGAAGCAAAAGTCAAAAGAAAAAAGGTACTTTGCAACAAAAGGGAAAAATGACAAAGATACTCTGTATAATAGCAATACACATATCTGCTGAAGTACTGTAATACCAAATGGAACTCAACAGCACCCTCTCTGGAAACACGTTCATGCACCCTGAGGTGGAATCTGCTTTCTAGAGATTGTCATGTTGTTTAGAAATGACTTACACCAGACACTCTTTCAGGACTGAAATTTAGCAACTAAAATCTGGATTTTAGTGAATTTTAAACAATACCTCAGAATGATTTTAAATCATACCATACTGGAACCAAGGGAAATAATTTAGATATTTAGTTTGATTTATTATTGTGCTGCCAGCCCATTCCACTCCTTCAAGGAATGGCCTTATCATCTTCACTAATACATCTCCATTCAAGAGCCAATACTATGTACCTCAAGTGGGTTTATTACTTTTAAGCAATATACATTGACATAGGATATTTATCTGGGCAGGTTGGTCCAGTTATATATCCCCATTTTTTATTTTTTATTTTTTACTAAAAAGCAGCACTTTTAACAACAACTGCAATATTACCCCACTTTTCAGTACTACCTCTGTTATTTACATAGAACTCAACAATCATATAAACACTTGCTGCTATGATCATACAATGCAAGAACTTGTTATTGGATAAGTAATCATAATTTCTGCATTCCCCCAATCCTTTATTTACTTTGTCACTTAATTGCAATTAAGAACACAATACTGTTAATGTTTTTCAGCATTACAATATTTTTTCTTTTTAAAGTACGCTATGCCTTTCTCTGCTAGATTTCTATATAATGTACCATTAACTTGAATATATTTTTGTACCAAATTGCTCATAAGGTTTGTAATGATAATTTTCTTCATTGACACTACATGACATAAAAATAATCAACTGCAGTGTTTAAATATTACTGTCCAGGTTTGTACCTCAATTGATTTTTTAAAAAAAGAAATGGACTAGTTGATTGACAAGACCTACCTCCAGACTATTAATGGATGAACTTGCTGTTTCTGTCAACATTTGTTTTTGGGAAGATTGAAACATTTAGGACTGCAAAAACACAAAACAAAAGCAAAAGCAAGCAAGAAAACCCCCCAATTAGAACTATTTTTGTAAAAGAGCTTTGTGGGAAATGAACACATATTAATTTGTTTCATATTAAAACCACCCCTCAAAGAAACTTGAATCTTTGTAGGTTGGACGCAACAAGCTCAGCTTTTTGCATAATGCAATCACAAATAAGTGTGCATATGTTTGTGTGTGTGTATTGTGTGTAAAAACTAGTAGATTATATGAGAATACTCATCAAGTATTTTCATTTTTTTCACAAATGTGATTTTTTAAATATGTGTCAACCAGATTTATTTTAAATGCTTCTTATGTAGAGATTAATACTTTCTGACTTATTTGATTTCTTTCTTTTTATTTCCTCTGTCTGTCTGTCTATCTCACCCTCAGTGGATATATCTGTTGGTAAACATTGTTTTATTATTTGGGCCAGGGGTAGATTCTCAGGAAAACATTCTTCGGTATGACTTTAGTGTTAGTCAAATGTAACTAAGGAGAGCAACTTACTGGCTGCTTCACAAGATCAACTGTTAAGAACAAACACCAGCTCCAGTAACATGAGTGCCTTGCGTTAGGGATCAATGAAAAAGAGCATATAAGAAAAATCTATCTTAGGTGTCCTATGTTACCTAATTTGTAAATAATTATACAATAACTGAATATGGGACTTAGTCATGACCATTCAAGCTGTGGCCTGAAAGACAAACTACAATGGGAGTGCACAGATTTTTCCTTCTGGGTGCAGCCAACTGACCCTCCTCCCTCCCAAACAAATCCCTTAGAATAGTCATGACACATAAAGGATATTATTGGGAAGAAAATGCTTAGTGACTGATGAGGAACACTTGGTCAAGACTCCAAAAATGCCTTGCTTCTTTAGACTATGGATTTTAATAGCATAGACCAGTGTTTCTCAACCTTGGTGACTACGATGTGCGGATTTCAACTCCCAGAATTCCCCAGCTGGTCTTGCCAGCTGTGGAATTCTGGGTATTGAAGTCTGATGAACATTGTAAAGTCACCAAGGTTGAGAAACACTGGCATAGGCCACACTCCCTAATTCCATGGCTCTAGTATGTACAAAAGCTCCATCCAGGAAAAGGTATGTATTTTTAATCTTAAGGAATGGTGTGGATCTAATAGGAAATCCCTATTGTGCACATAGGAATATACCATGAATTACTGAAGGAAATCAAGTAAACTCTTACCTGCATGGAACTCTGTGTGAGCATCAGGATCCTTATAATGGAGTTTCTGAATCAGTTTAACAATGTGAGATGAACTAAATGTTATTGATAAATGAGGGCAGGCATCAAATTCCTAAGGGCTTACAGCTTTGATGAAATCTTATATTTTCTGTATATTGTAGAACAATCAAAACACATTACTACCTCTCAGGGTCTTCTATACCTCATTTTTTCAGATTGAAAATAATTTTGTGGCCATTGAAACAGAAGGAACATCATAAAATTTTTATATATATAGTTTATTTTTATGGGAGATAAATTTTATAGGACTGTTCTTTGCTGTCATTGGTCACTCCTAAATAAGACTGGACATTATTTTTTCTGCCATTTCTGCCCAATTGATATACTTGCAAAAACCCACAGTTTTTTTCTATTTTCCTCAACTGTTTTCTAGCTCGTTGCTTTGTTATTCATATAGAGTTGCTGTCTATGATTTTGAATTGCTTGCTTGTTACTTTGCTGGATTATCACAGTTTGTTCAGCACAATAAACTCATAGTTTATGTAATCTTCATGTTCAATTGCTAGTATTTTGTCAATACTTCATAATTAAGCAATAAAGTTTGGTCATAGTGAGTCAAGTTTATTTTAAAAAAACTTAAAATGCTGTACAAACATTACTGCATTCAAACTATATTATATACAGTATGATACATGAAAGGGAGAGCCAATTAGTGGTTAAGGCGCCAAGCTAGAAACCAGGAGAGAGTGAGTTCTAGTCCCAACATGATTTTTAAGTACATATGATAACCATTGTGAGCGGAAAGAAATCTGTTGTACTTGCTACCATTTCTAAATTATCTAATGTAATGATCAAAGTATAGCAAAAAGCGGAAACCAAGAGTGCCATGATACTGCCATGTACGCATACCTGACACAGTTATAAATAGACTCCATTGTTATGAAAAGGAAATTACTGTGTCTTCATTGAAAGTACTCAATCAGACTTGGAAACAAGGCAATTGGCAAATATATAGAAAAATAACTAGCAATTTCATGAATTTATGGGTTCATCTATCTTAATTCTAGAACAAATGTTAAGTGATACATATTATCCAAGAGAAATTGGATAACTTGCTGGCAAAATGTTAAACTCCAGAACCATAAACTTGTATTTAAGTTTTAGTATTGTTTTTTTTTTAAATTTGGCTGATGAAAATTAGTGAGTTAAATGTTATGCATTTTATCCTATTCTTATCAATACAGATAAAATAATTTGTTACTCTAATCTTGCCTTCTATTTAGATAAAGGTAAAGGATATTAATTATGAAATCTCAAATGAGTAGATGGTATTTTTTTCAGCCTGGCTTTTAAAAGTGGCAGTAAGGATCTCTAACCTTAAGTGTATTAAACAATAGATAAATGAATACAGCCAAAATGATATGATGATTAGGATATTGCAGAGCACCTGTAGACAATTAATTTCTAATCTTTATGAGTAAATTACACTCATTGCCTCAGCCTGACTTATCTCACAAGACTGAAGTAATGATAAAAGTGGGGCAGCATGATGTATACTTTTCATAATGTATACATTCCAATAATGTAATTATGTTCTTCAATTGAAACGTAATTTTTATAAAGAATTACACTCCCAAATAATGAGTTTATTTTTATTTCAACTGAATGATATAAACATTCAGATAGTGGCTAAAGAAAAATATAGATATGCAGAATTGAAAATATTTCATATACATACATCTGCAGAAAAATCAGAAAATCAGATTTTAAATAGCATAAAGCAAAGTAATGTACAAATGATACCCACATAAACATCTTTATAGCATTGATTGTATTCAGAGCAGAAAGTAACATTCACAAGGAAGACTGTTAAGGTGTTTTACCTTATTAGTAGCAACTGGCTGACTTCCTCTGGACTTCCAAGGGGAGGAACATCCCAGAAAAATATGTTGGCATATTTCTATTTCAATACGTCTATATTGTTGCTAAAAAAACCGAATAGGTATATTAATGAAATCAGCAGAACTAGTTCATCCGAATGGAAATTTTACTTAAAGCATCCTAATTTGAATAAAGGCAGAAACACTTGCAATTACTTATTCTGTGAAATGCAATTTTATCCATTCTGATACTCAATAAAGTAATTGTAATTAGAATGCAAGCAACATAAAAACACCTTAGAATAATTGCAATTATGATTAAAAGTACATTCATTTTGTTAAAAAATAAGATGAAAGATGCTCAGTTATTAACAGCACTTCCAAGAAAACCTGTGAAATTTCACTAACACCTTATTACCTTTTCTAAAGACAGGAAGATGGAGATGACCTATAATTATCTAGCACCAAGAGATACAGAATAAACTTCTTAAGAAGAGGCCCAACTATTGCCTCTTTAACCCATGGCACTCTGTCCTCCCTCACAGAGAAATTGATGACAACAATTGGACCAGTTCCAATAGCCATCTTCCACAATAAAGCCAACTATTTTTTAACAAGGATCAAAAGAAGGAGTGGTGATTATACTGCCTGCCTGTATGTATGTATGCATGTATGTATGATTTATTTATGAAATTTATATTGCTGCCTATTCGCACATGGCGAGCAACGGCATGTTATATAAAAACAATAAAACTAATAAAAGAGAGAATCATATAATAAATTAATAATAGAATATAATAAAATAACCCCCCGCCCCGGTGACATCACATGAGCTATTTAATGGGCTCCATACTGCTCTGCGTTCCCCAGGCCTGCTGGCAGAACCAAGTCTTCAGCGCCTTCCAAAAGTGTGTTAGAGTGGGGGCCATTCTAATCTCTGGGGGAATGATGTTCCAGAGAGAGGAGCCACCACAGAGAAGGCCCTTCTGTGTTCCAGCAGGTGTATCTCCCTAGGGGATGGGACCGGCAATATTCCTTGCCTCTCTGCTCTGGTGGGTCAGGTAGATGTGACCGGCAAGAGACGGTCCCTCAGAACCATGAAGGGCTTTAAAGGTGACAACCAGCACCTTGAATTGCACCTGGAAGCCAATCAGCAACCAATGCAGCTCCTGCAGGAGAGGTGATACATGTGCACACCGGGGTCTGCACAGAACCATGCGGGCCGCTGCATTTTGCACCAACTGGAGCTTCCGGATGCTCTTCAAGGGCAGCCCCATGTAGAGCGTATTGCAATAGTCAAGACGGGAAGTGACTAGGGCATGAGTGACTGTGAGTAGGGATTGTTGGTCCAGGAAAGGGCGTAACCCGCAGTTGCGCAAAGGCCCTCCTGGCCACAACCACCACCTGCTCTGTCTTGCCAGGGTTTAGTTTCAACCCGTTGCTCCCCATCCAGCCCCTAACAGCCTCCAGGCACTGCGAGAGGGAGGACTCGACATCACTTAACTCACCACAGGCTGAGACATACAGCTAAGTATCATGGCTGGTTAGGGATACTCCAGGAGAGAAAAACAGGACATGAAGTATCTGTACCAGTTTTTCTTCAACAAGTGCTATTGCTTTGCATTGCCATCTACAATTGGCGCTTTATGGTGGTCCCATCTTCTCTGTTTCCAAATTCCTAAATCCTAGAACAGATCATACTTAACCAAAGACTAATACCTGAACACAAATTATTCTTAGTAACTCTCATAAAAATGACCATATTGTCTCAGTGATTGCTGTGGGGTGATTTTTACAGTAGCATCAATATGAGAACATGATGATGAATAATGTTTCCAAAGTAAAGTTGTTTTGTGGCTTCCAAACATTTTGGTTCCTACTGCATTTACTATTGTTGGCTAACACATTGGCTGGACATACACCCTATAGCGGGGAGAAGATTTCAAGACCTCCACTGAACATTTTTTAAATTCTCATCACAGGCTGAAATATCTTGACCTTTGTAAAAACATCTGTTTTATATACCTGGAGAGGATGGATTACAAAACAAATTCAGTTTGGGGATCCAAATACATTGCAGTATGTCTCTCTAACTGTATTAACAGCCAAACATAATGAGTGAATCGGCTTTTAACTAGACTATCAGAAAGTGAATAGCTTACTGTCTTTCATCACTGTCACAGCCTCTTATGTTTGCTTGTCATCAGTCTATTGGAATTTTGGAACAGTGACAATGAAGTGGAGCTCTCCTGTCCAACTATATCACATGACAGAGACTTATATAGAGCATTCCACCAATTAACCAAAGACCCTCTATTTTTCCACCCTATAAAATCTTTAGGAGAGGAGAATACAGATAGTAGCCATCCCACAAAGACAGAGCCAAGGTTATAAGTCAGAGTTCTGCCCCTCCCCCCAAAATCTATTTTTACCTTGAGATATTTTGATAATACCCCAGGGTAGTTAGTAGTAAATTCTTATTACCTATCAGCTATCAGAATAGTATGGGCACTTGGCTGACCTGCTTTACTATTTAGATGTTTACTGAGTTCACCACCCATATCAAAGTAACATTCATCTTCATTGGCAACTCTCTGTAAGAGTTTCCCCAGTTTCTGAATAGCTTGATTTCTACTCGCTATCTGATCCAGCTCCCGGCAACCCAAGAGCTGTTCACTTGATACCTGACGGCTGGTGCCTGATGACTTTGGCTTCAGCTAAGAATTAGTCAAGCCCTGCTCAGCACCCCATAGACTCCCATCCTAGGTATCGGTAGTACAAACATAAACATGAAGAGGCAGGTTCCATTTACAACTATTTATACCACAGAAAAATCAGTCCAGTGTTCTGAAGTCAAATGTTGCCACTTTGTTGCCTAAGTCAATTGTAAACCCTAACCCTATTTACTGGCACAAAGAAAAAGCCAGTTTTCAATGTATGTCAGAAACCTAGCACAATTATTATACACATACACAAACTATTATTATACACATACACAAACCTAGCACAATTATTATACACATTTAATACAGCTTTTAAAAATATTCTTATCATAAATTTGAATAGTAATGATAATGCTACTTTTCTTCCATCACAGCACTGCACCATAGCTTTTTCTACACTCATTTTGTACAGTTTCATTGATTTTGTGCTGATCCTAATCAAATGAGAGAGAGTGTGAGATGATAAATGATAGACAGGTGTAGTTAAATTAGTAGCTCATCATTCTGTCATGGAACGTCAAACAATATATGTTTGAAGTTCAGGCAAGGGATATCCAACCTTGGCAACTTTAAGACTTGTGGACATCAACTCCCAGAATTCCCTAGCCAGTCTATTCTTAGCTGTTTGTGAATTTTAAATCACAAGTAGAATTATCTGATCTTCCAAACTTTCTCATCAATCAAATAGTTCACAGCACTACCATAATTATCCATTCTGATAGAAGAGGAACCTCAATTGTCATCTTGCAGAATACTACAGACAGAAGTAGTGACCTGATTGGGCCGAACACACCAGTCTTCAGCAGGGGCAAACCACATGGAGCTCCTACCCAAAGCAACTATTGCCATGCCTGATTGGTTATCAGAAAATGGTGAGTTTGACTAATTGCGCTTCTAGGAACCTATTATTCTTATCAAATCAAAATGAATGTTTCCATTTCCCAGTTTTTATTATGACAGAGTATATTGTTTTCTTGTACAATAAGATAATTGGTTAGATAATTTTTTTCTATTTTCATGACATGAGACCTCGCCTCATTTTCTGATGACTCTGCTTAATTTTCTTCTCTAACTTTGATTTTATGGTTATTATTATTTTCTGTACATTTGATGATATACTCTGAATTTTCTTTTGTTTCAGCTCTTAACCTGTATGCATATCCTGGAATTCCTCTCTTTCAATTCATCTATTTTCAACTCTGAAAATATTGCCTTTACATCTATTTAAACCATGGTTTATTACATGGTTTATTAAATTAACCACCAAAAAGGGCCTGAGTTCATACATTGTCATGCAATTTTTTTTATTATAGCCTAATATATGTATGAATGCAGCTTCTATTTCATCCAGGACTATTTGTATTAAGTTTCATGCTTAAATAAAATATTAGAAGTTGCAAACAAAGCCCCATTCATACGCAATGTCTAGAAAATGCACTAAGCATGCAATCATAAGTACAAATGAACCTTTCATTGAAATCAGAAGATTTTTCTTTCAACCAAATGTTTTTAAATTCAGGTTGTATTAATAACAATATCCTCAAGCAACTACTTGAGTTCAGTAAGCTTTCCAAAAGCCATATTTTTTCCTTAGAAAATAGGTGTAACACAAATGTTGTTGATATGAAGCCAATCCCTTTCCTTTGCAGACACATAAAGTTATATGATGCATCTCCTGAGCTCCAAAGGAAATATGTTTTAAGACATATAGTACTTTTTTCATTTTATGTAGAACACAGGAAACATTCACACTATTCTATCTGATTTCCATTGACAACTTCAGAGTTGTTCTCAGTCATTTTAGTAATTATCCTTGACCTGGAAAAAAATGACCTTGAGCACTGCATTTTCCTCATTCTCAAAACAGTGTATTGTGGGTTTCGGAATGCAAATATACTCTTTTCATCTTCCAAGCTCTAAATTATAAATATATTCATGGTTCTATATACACCTCAGGAATGCGCAGCCCCAGTGGTAGCTTGCTTTGAAAAACATTGGTAATGCCAATTGCACAAATCATTTTGTTACTACATATAAAATATGCCAGCAAAGACCTGGAATAGCACGTAACATCTGGCAACATTTTCATTTAGTTGATGAGATTCAAAGCACAATAAACCTTCCTACTTAGCCAACACAATGACCAAGAACAAATTTTGCATGGGAAAATTTCCTGGATAACCCAACAGAAGCATGGATATAGAAACATCATATAAATCCTGCCTTCGTTATTGTAACTTCACCACTGACCTTTTCACTCACTGAGATAAAAATACGTATATACTTCGTGAAATACCAAGACATACATACAAAGCCCATTCACAGACTCTTTAAATATTTGCTGCCTATAAAGTCTTCCATTTAAAATATCATGTTTCCATACACTGCTGTCATAAAAAATAATAATTTCAAAGGCTTTTTTGATAGATGACATCTTAATAGATCTTGGAAATATATAAAATATCTCCAACATTAAAATAGTTAATTGAGTAGTAACTATAAAGTTATTTTAAGGTTCACTACCAAGCAAACTATCTGGGAAAGTATAATACCATTACACTTGAATATTAAACCATTTGCTTTTGATATTTTAATAAATTTGTTTCATATATTCCCATCTATGCCAAAAATATATAAGTACATAAAATATTTTTCAAATCGTGTCTTCAGAATATTTCCATTGATATGTATCTAGGATTTAATATACGCAAAAATTATACCTTTAATAGTTAAATGAGGTATTAGAAGGGTTGCTACCTCTCACTAACTTTTAGACTCTTTTACTTAAAAATAGAACAAACTTTATTTATTCAAAGTTTTAATTCAAACTTATTCAAAGACAAGTTCCAAGACAATTAAAAGAAAGAGAAGAGAAAATTTCAAATTTTAGCCAGAAATTTTAAATGTCAGAATCTCTTGTAAGCCTCTAGAGAAGCTAGTGTAGCTTCCAAGGGCAATAAAAATGGAAATATTCCTGGGAACTCAGGGCATGGCTGTTAGGAATTTTGGCTGTTCCAGTTCCAAAGATTTTGAACCTTTGCAACTACAAGTCTGGAAGCCACATGACAAATGACTGATCAGCTTCGAATTAAAAATATTTATATCAGCAGGAACATAATGACTACATCTGCTGATACCAAATAAGTAATGGCATTAACAGTTTTGTAGGCCTGGTCAGCAACAGCTTTTATTTTGTTTTTCAAACCGGAAAAGATTGAAAATAATTTCAAAATATTTAAATGTCTTAATTTATTCTAGGCAGATGCTATTAATCTTCCAGCAATATCAACCTCTTGCAGGCCTCTTGGTAAGATCCATCACTTTTGTTTTGTTAGAACTGATAAGTGTTTCCTCTCTCCATAATGTGAGCTGAAGGCTTGAAGACTCCACTTGGATCTACCTATATTGTAGATAGTATGCTTCATCATATATAGCATTGAAACAGATTTATTTCCCAACTTTGGAGGGTGGAACTCTAATTTTATTAAATGTTGAAAAGAAGGAGGCTAGGATACAACTTGCTTAACTCCTTTTCGAATAGAAAGTGGAATGAATAGTATGCTAAAATACCATAGCTAACCCAGTGGTGGGTTCCTACCGGTGCGGTCCACTCTATAGCACCGGTAGCGGCCCGCTGGTGACGTCACAGTACTGTTGCGGTTGGTTGCCGGTGCCTGGGCGCCGCCATTTTAAAAAAAATTTCTTCTGTGCATGTCCAGAAGCCGAGCTTCCGGCACTGTGCATGCGCTGCCTTCCTACCCCACAGTGAGTCCACTGCTTGAAAATAATAATAAGCTCACATTTGACACTTTTCCTTTGCTTTTGCCTAAAGCTTCCCAAAGTGGGCATTTTCCGAAAGCTTAACCTTTTATACTGTTAATTTTATACAGTTTTATACTGTTATTCTTTAGACAAAAACATTGAGGACTGTTAAAAGATTTTGTTCTTTTAACAGTCCTCAATATTTTCATCTAAGGAATCCATGACTGAAACCAAAAATGCTGTATGAGACTTGCTTGTCTTTTAACTATAGCATTTTCTGCATATAAAGGTTGCTGTGTTGCCATGGTGTAACACACACTTTGTATGCAAAGCTTTTCATGTAAGATATAAAATAGCAAAAATAGTAGTAACATCTCTCTGAAATAACTAATATATAACTGGCAAGCCACACCCACCCATTCACATGCCTGGCAAGCCACACCCACAAAATAAGCCATGCCCACAGAGTGGCAGTAAAACAATTAGGAACCCGCCCCTGAGCTAACCTTAATGAAATCTCATAATTTGAGGTCAATAGAAGAGATTACCAATTTTACAAAGAGTCTGTCTTTAGCGATTGAGTCAAATTTTCAATCAATAAAAGTCGCATAAAGAATACTTCTTTTAAGTTCATTTCCCCCTGGCAACTCCTCATTTATGTCTTATGAAATCTTCAGACTTATTCTACAGAGTACTTTTCAAGGAGAAGGGACCACCTGCTGGCTTGACACTATAAAAGATGACACTGGGATGACCATGGTGGATCTGAGGGAGGCAGTGCGAGACAGAGGGACATGGAAAGTGCTAATCCATAAAATGGCTGAGGGTCGGACACGACTGAATGGCTGACGATGATGACAACGCCTTTTCAACTAGGGTGGTGCAAAATAATATACTGAACATGTTTTGATCACCCTGCTCCACACCTAATGTCTTCATCAGTCAAAAAGTAGTCCTGTAACAGCTAATCAATAAATGTCCATGAAAGATGTCTGGAATGAAATTTATTGAATATACTTAGGAAATTGGATGAAGGTTTGCCTGATCAATTTTGTCACTAAAACTAATTAACTGCACTACTTGGGAATCTGTGCAAAATTATCAATATGAACAAATAAAGATGTTAATAGAGAACATATCAATCAGAACTTAACTTGCATAATTCTGCTGAAACTAAATTTCTTCCAATTGTTGTTTTATCATTTTTTAACTGTAGAATACCTTTGGAGGTATCATAAGGAGATATATGAGGGTAATATGAAGAATTTTCTGGATGTAATTCAAGGAATATTAAATCATTTGAGCTATCACTCAATAAGTGTAATAGAATGTGGGAATGAACTTGGGATACAGGCAAAGATATGCAGCAAAAGGAAGGGCGAGATAAAAGACAAATTAACCTGCAACAAGAATGTTGATTAAGCAAGCAGCTCTGACGAGACCCTCCCTAGTTTCTTGTGAGGTAGACCAGGCAAGTCTACCTCACAAGGCCAGATGAGTTAATTCCACTTTATAATAAGATTACATTAACATAATCTTGCAAGTATGGCAATAAGACATGATTATTCTCACCCCATTCCTCTGGTAGAACTGTTCAATTCAACTAAGATGTAGCTTTTTCTGGCCCAAAGTTGAAGAATGAAGTATAATTCTTCTACATGTCTCTTTTGGCCAGTGTCTACCAACTGTTCAGTTGGACTTACTGTTTTTTTTTTCTTTTTCAGCAATCATAAAGCAGTAGCATTATCTCCACAGATTTTATATGCTTTAGCTTGTTTAGCCTGGCATCAAGACATTCCCATTCAAACCAAAACTTAGCTTTCAAGTAAGTTCTAGCATTTTTAATTGAATCTTAAGCCACTAGTTTCTCCTAATATTATCAACTGTTTTGAGGAAAATAAACAATACTTCCATGGCCTTCTTCTCATAAAAATAGATTGCAGTAGCTAAGAATTTCCTGATTGCCTCTGATTTCTTAGACTATCTCCCTGAGGAAAATGAGCAGTTCAGAAATGTGAAAAATACATACATACATACATACATACATACATACATACATACATACATACATACATACATACATATACTCACACACACACACACACACACACACACACACACACACACACACACATACATACATACATACACACATACTGTATATAAGATAACCCAACTTATAGAAATATTGGCCAAACAGTTTTGGTCAATACCAAAATATGATACCAGAGCATTATAAACCAACATCACAATGAGAGGGAAGTGATCACTACTAGGTTAGTATCAGTTTCAAAGAAGGTAATTTTATTAATTATATTTGGAGATGCTAAAGTAAATTAGTAATCCTGGTACCACATCTGTTCCAACATGAATATTCCCCTTGAAGGGTCCTTGGTGCTCTCTGAACTTGGTTGTTTTCTTGCAGTCACTACCACTGCTGGTGTTATTTAGCACTGCTGATGTTACCTCGTTTGGGTAATGAAACAGCTGCAAGAAAACAAGCTCAGAGAGCACCAAGGACCCCTCATTTCAATTCTGAGTTACAAATATTCTCCTTTATCTTCCCTGTCTACACTCACCATTTTCCATAATTAATTTACTTACTTTTGGATTAACAAAAGTGAATTTGAATTATTCTACATGCAAATTCTGCTTTTTGATCAAAGAGCCTCTACTTGTCTGGATGTTACCAAATTCTGTTATGTTGCCAGTAAGATAAAATTCATGCTGACTAATCCCCATCCTTCAATATAGTGGTAAGTTTTGAACAATACTAAAAAAGGATAGATGATGATGATGATGATGATGATGATGATGATGATGATGATGATGATGATGATGATAAATGATAGATGATAGATGATACCGTAGATAGATAGATAGATAGATAGATAGATAGATAGATAGATAGATAGATAGATAGATAGATAGATAGATAGATAGATAGATAGATAGATAGATAGATACTGTATTATTCCTTTAGCTTATGTTTTATATTCAGTCCTTTTATTTCAAACAGTTTATTAATTGTTTTGTTCCACCCTGGTCTTTGATCAAAATAAACTTTGACTGACTGACTGAAGTTGCATTAAACCATCAGGCAAGGGAATCACCTTTAAGACAAATGTAAAGTAGTTAATCATTGTCTACAGTAAGAGGATAGTATCAAAGGTGTCTATTAAACTCAACAAATCTTATTCCTTATTGCACAAGCCAACTATGTTTCAGGAAATCGTAATGCTACCCAGGATTCATTCAACTTATATTGTTTCAGTATCATCTAATAATAGGCTGAATCTATTACATGTGGTTCCACTAAACCACATAAGTTTTGGGTATTGATTCAACTAGGAATTCATCATCTGCCTTAGAAGTCAGCCACCTTATGTTGCGCCACCTTATGTTGCACCACCTGCAGAGTCATGGAATCAATCATCAACCAATCCATTACCCTCCACTTAGAGACAAACAACCTACTCTCTCACAAACAATTTGGTTTCAGAAAAAAGTTATCCTGAAATCTACAACTTCTACATTGTAAAAACATATGGACTACAAAACTCGACCAGGGCAAAGCAATAGACGCAATCTACATAGACTTTTGTAAAGCCTTTGACTCTGTAGTACACGACAAACTACTCCTAAAACTAAAATCTTATGGCATCTCTGGCCCCCTACACAAATGGATAACTGCATTCCTGTCAAACAGACAACAAGTGGTCAAAATAGGATCAGCTCTATCAAACCCTGTACCTGTTAACAGTGGTGTTCCCCAAGGAAGCATTTTAGGACCTACTCTCTTCATTCTTTACATAAATGACATTTGTGATATTATACAAAGCAACTGCGTCCTCTTCGCAGATGATGTAAAACTATTCAACACCACAGTCAATACTACAACCCTTCAAAAAGACCTTGACTATATATCTGAATGGTCAAACAAGTGGCAACTACCAATCTCAATCAACAAATGCTCAGTTTTACACATTGGCAAAAATAATCAAAACACAAAATACAAACTTGATGATCATGACCTTGATGATGATCCTCACTCAGTAAAAGACCTTGGAGTACTCATCTCTAATGATCTAAGTGCCAGAGCCCACTGCAACAACATAGCTAAGAAGGCATTAAGAGTGGTTAACCTAATCTTGCTTAGCTTCTTCTCTGGTAACATTGTACTCTTAACCAGAGCATATAAAACATTTACTAGACCGATTCTTGAATACAGCTCATCTGTCTGGAACCCACACTACATATCAGACATTAACACAATTGAGAATGTCCAGAGATACTTCACAAGAAGAGTATTACATTCCTCTTTTCACAACAGAATACCTTATGAAACCAGACTTGAAATTTTGGGACTTGAAAATTTAGAACTACGCCACCTTCGATCTGACCTAAGTGTAGCTCACAAAATTATCTGCCATAATGTCCTACCTATTAACGACTACTTCAGCTTCAACCGCAATAATACACGAGCTCACAATAGATACAAACTTAATGTAAACCTCTCCAAACTTGATTGCAAAAAATTCGACTTCAACAACAGAGTGGTCAATGCCTGGAACACTTTACCTGATTCAGTAGTTTCTTCCCCAAACCCCCAAAACTTCAACCTCAGAGGTCGGTAAGGGGCGTGCATAAGCACACAATCATGCCTACCGTTCCTGTCCTAATGTACCCATATATTCATACCTCTTTTACTCTTATTCATGCTTGTACTATCACATATATATTCAATCATGTTTTACTGTTTATACTTTGCTTATAATCATATATGCTTGACAAATAAACAAATACAAAAATACAAAATCTTTAGGGGCCCTATCTTAACTTTCTTTGCTGTTAGTTTCTGATGGCCAAACTCTTGTCCAGTTTGAAAACTTAGCTTATTCTCCAATGTAAGATTTTTCTGGACATTGCCATCTTCTACAAGGATTCAATCCACTTTTCTCTACTCCACTTTGTTAATTAAAAAATGGAGGATTAGATTTTAAATTACCTGCAAACAAATCTCTTGCAGGCACTAAGAAAAGTCATACAACTATCTGTCATGGTTCTGACTAACGAACCCAAGCATATCAGAACTCCGTGACTTAGATCTCTCTCAAATAATTTATTTATTGGGCACATCATATCAGCACAATTAAATGTAAAACCAACTCTGAATATTTCCCACAGTTTCAGTATAGTTAAAATAGTAAATGATCCTCTCCCCAAGTGTCACAGGTCACATTGTCCAATTAGCTTCATTGGTGGGCTCCTTAGGCACTCCTCTCCATTCTCATCTGACACCTGTGGAGATGACCTTGGTTGCCACGCGAAAGATCGGTGTTGTGTCTGGCAGTGCATTCCAGCCTCCTCCCCCCCCCCATACTGTGTGGCCACTGAGAACCAACAAAATGGCTTCTGCCAGGTTCAGTCTGAAGTTGACACTATCTGCTTTGTAATCTTGTGTTTTGCTACATTTGTTCTTCCACATTCCTTGCTTGCGTTCTGAAGTGCAGCAAGGTATTGAGTAGGGTAATGACTATGTATAGAAATGTGAGAGATTATTTTAAATCTTCCAGTCTCCAAAAAGAATCAGCTTCTTTGTCCTTCAGTGATAAATTAAAAGTTGTTTAGCATATTATCATCAGGAAAAAAACTTTACATAGAGACAATTTTAAGATTATTTGGAGCTCTGCTAATTTTTTTCCCTCAAGGTCTCATCTAACTATAATCAGAATTATTTACCTCTTTATGGGCCATTGAAGCCTGCCATTTTTCTTTTACAATTTGGATGAGAATGATCTAACACCAATACCTTGGAATGTCCAGTTAGATATAATTAAAGAAGAACCAAGAATATTTTCATTTCTAAAACATTAGGATATAACTGAACATTTAAACTTCAATAACATTCTGTTGCTATTGTTGCCCTCCATCTTTTCCAAGTCAAGCTGGAACATTTGGTAAAGGCTGACTTAAGTTAAAAATTATTGCTAAGTGAACTGATTTCTTTTGTTAATGTTATTATATTTGGGGGAAAACATTAATTGCAAATTAAAATACATGAAAATGAGATACCCCTTATATCTGAGTGGCTGGCTGGCCCCTAACTACAGTATCATTTCTTTGTTGTGATTCAACTTGCAATCCTTTCTATTTATGTCATCTGTATCCCCTCTATTTTTTCTTTTATAGTAGCAATTAAAAGAGTGTTGAAGCTTATCTAGCTTTTCTGTGATAGATAACAGATAGTTTTTGAAACTGAAGTCACAGTTTCTGCCATCAGGGAGGCACTTTTTGCTATAAAATCAACTGAAATTATTTCTGTCATGGGCTTCTTGGACATAACCTCATGGGTTGATAAATTTGCCATCTGTTGTGACTCCATTAATGAGAGTTCATCCCCTTGTGTCAGTAAACCTGGCTGCAGTGATTAAAGAGGGCTAATGTCCTCAAGCCCAGATGAACTAAGCTGTTTTAATAAATTATATTTATTATTTAAAGGGAATGAATCATTGTCACTTACAGTTATAAACTCTTGGACTGATAAGAGATTCTCAATCTTCAATTGTTTAGGTACTTTCCAAGGGCTTGCCTATCTAAAACTCGTTCTTGATCATTTCTATTAAAACCCATTATCAAGCCAATTATCAAACAGAATATATGCTATGTTCAATCTTGTTGCCATTGTGGATAACAAAACAATAAACTACAAATCACTCTATATAAAAGAGATACAGAAGAAAAGTGATTATCTGAGAGTGCATTGCCATGGCTTTCTGTCCAGCAAATGTAAGATAAAATTCCTAGTAGCAGAGTTCCTGATGTATATATTTATCAAACTGGTATGCTACCCATTTCCTAACAGCTCTAGGCAGTTCATAATATTCCATACAAGGAAATAACCATATAGCAATTGAAAAGAATGGGACTGGGGGAGATGGCAAGAATGGTAGACTAGGTGGACATGAAACAAGTATCATTTTTTAAAATTTTATTTTAAAGTTACAATACAAAATAGAGAAAAAGAAAGTAAAGGAAAAAATCAACTGCAAATACAGCAACCAAACAATAGTATTAAAAAGTGTGTACAAAAAATAACAAATGACAACTGTATCATTAACATTAAACATAAAAATGTCCCAAACTATTTTTCTATCGATTTGTTCAAAATATCTAGAAGAAAAGTTGCAGATTTCATTAGTATTTTCATTTTAAATATTTTCTGTTTTTATTTTATTTATCCAATCTGATTTAGCATTCTTACAAGACCACCATGTGTGGTAAAAGGTACCTGGAGTTTTATTGCATTTCCAGCACTTATTGGAAGTCTCTTGTCACGATGTGAATATTGCCAGTTGAGCACCTCTGCCATATTTCTAGGTTTATTGTATTTTTCTAGTCAGCAGACATGTGACATGTATTACTGCGCATGTGTGCCTTCCAGAAGTCTCCTCCTTCCTTCTTCTCCTGTGAGCCTCGCCCGAGGCAGACGTGACTTCTTAGCTGAGACAATGTAGCTTAATAATGTAGTTTATATTCTTTTGTTACTTTTGTACTGAAATATATATTTTGTTAATTAGAATTGAATCTCGGTTTTATTTTCTAAGTAAAGATGACTTCAAGGAAGCAAGATCCTATATCTCCTCGATAGGAATAATTCTTATTCCGTCATCTCTCTATACATTTTATCCAAAGTCAAATACCAGCGATATGTCATTTTATAAGAGTTTTCTTTCCAACAGTAATGTGAAGTATCATTGTTATTCCTTCTTTGTAGCCTTAACTAATCTGCAACTTTCAAATATATGGGAATTCCCAATCACATTAACCAAAACACAGAATCATCAATCAGAAATTTTCAGGCCTAGTATCCTAAAAATGACAAGCGAAAGTATACAATTTGCAATATGTTGCCAAGAAGTTTGCATTGACAGTAGAGATATACTTATCTTTAAAATGAAAAATAAAAATACATAGGAAAAACATATATTCTTATATTTCAACTTTTAGATTTCCCATGTTACAACTACAGGTCGTCCTTGACTTACAACAGTTCATTTACTCACCGTTCAAATCAGTGGTGGGATTCAAATTTTTAACAACAGGTTCTGTGGGCGTGGCTTATTGGGGGGACATGGCTAGCTGTTCAGGTGGGCGTGGCTAGCTGTTCATGTGACCGGGTGAGCAAGGCTAGATGGTCATATGACCAGGTGGGCGTGGCTACATGCATAAGGACTACTCAGAGGGCTGAAAAAAGTGATTTATTACTGGTCCTCACACTTACAACCGCCATCACATTTTTCATTTTAGGCCCTACCTTGTCACCATGGTGAAGAGAAGCACCGCAGTTGTGAAATGAGTGACACGGCTGTTAAGAATGCTGCAACGGGCATAAATGTGACAATGGTCATAAGTGCAAGGACCGGTTGTAAGTGTGAGGACCAGTCAGAAATATCTTTTTTCAGCCCTCTGAGGCTGAAAAAGCATTCTGTGCATGCACAGAGGGTAAAAGAACCCAAATGGCGGCGTCCAGGCGAGCGGGGGAAGGATCGCGCTGTGATCGCTATCGGCTCTATCAGCTCTACGACGATCGACTGGCCCGACCGAACTGGGAGCATTTCACCACTGACTCTAAACCACCACCACCACCACCACCACCACCACCACCACCACCACCACCACCACCAAACCACAATCCGGTGCCCTAATGCCTCCCCCTCTCAGCTGTTCAGTGGCTTGCTTTAAATGGCCCACTTGGCTCTATGCTGTGCGCTGGCTGCCATGATGTCATCCACCATCGACAGGTAGCTGAGTTGCCAGTTACAAACATCCATCGCCACCCCGCCTTCCTCCCGTGGTCCGGTGTTTCACCAGACATCACGATCTCGCCCTCTGTGTCCTCCAGGTATATGTGTCAAGCCCTGGCTCGACACTTGGATTTTAAGAGAGCTAATTTCAATAAACCTAGAGAGAGGTTGAGAAGATTCCTTAGATGAGAATCTTCAAAGAGAAAACAACTCAAGAACAGTGGTGGGTTGCTCCTGGTTCGGACTGGTTCTTAGAACCGGTAGCACTGGCGGCGGGAGGCTCCACCCACCCACCTGGGACGTGCACGCAAACGCACGTGCAAACCATTAGCAAAAATATTTACAACCCACCACTGCTCAAGAAGCTTGGGAAATTTTGAAAAGTGAGATTATAAAAGCCCAGTCTAGCACAATACCAGTGAAAAAGAAAAATAGCAGCTCTCAAAAGAAACCAGCATGGCTGCATAAAGAACTCTCTGAAAAATTGAAAGACAAAAAGGACAAGTATAAAAAATGGAAAGAGGGGCACATAACTAAGGCAGAATATAAGCAAATAGCTCGAGCCTGCAAAGATGAAGTGAAGAAAGCTAAGGCTCATAATGAACAATGGCTTGCGACAAAAGTAAAAAATAACAAAACAAGCTTCTTCCAATATGTTAAAAACAAGAAAAAAATCAATGAAACAATTGGTCCATTGGTGGGAGACAGTGGCAAGAAGGTGACAAGCAACAGGGAGAAAGCAACTTGTTTTTTGCATCTGTCTTTACACAAAAGGAAAAAACAGTCCAACCTATCAAAAATAGAACCGTAAAAAACAGATTAGGAACACAAGTTAAAATAGGGAAGAAAATGGTAAGTGAGCACCTGTCCACCCTAGACGAGTTCAAATCACTAGGACTAGATGGATTACACCCCAAGGTTCTAAAGAAACTGTCAGACGTGATCTCAGAACCACTGAACTATATCTTTCCAAGATACTGAAGCACTGGGGAACTACCAGAGGACTGGAAAAGAGCTGATGTAGTTCCCATCTTCAAAAAAGGGGAAAAAATAGATACAGGAAACTTCAGACCTATCAGGAAATACCTAGAGGCAAACAAAGTAATAACCAAAAGCCAACATGGGTTTGTCAAAAACAGATCATCCAGACAAATCTTATTGTATTCTTTGACAAAGTGACAAAATTAGTGGATCAGAGGAATACTGTCGATATAATTTACCTGGACTTCAGTAAGGCATTTGATAAAGTAGACAATAACCTACTACTTGATAAGATTAAAAAAATGTGGGTTAGACTGCATCACCACCAAATGGATTCGTAACTGGCTGACTGTTAAGGAGAATAAATCTCCATAGAGGCGATGTTGATCTCAGACATTTAGAAATAAAGCTGAAGTTAAAAGTCTAATAGAAAATATTTATTTCGGTACAAAAACAATAAATTCTGAATAATTAATTAATTACATCTCTGCTAATAAAATGTGACCTTCTCGGTCAAGAGCTAGAGCCAGAAGAGAATAATGGAGAATCAGGAATGCACACATGCCCATAAGATCACATCACGTGTCCTGCTTGTAATGGAATGTACCATAATATTAGGATAGGGGTGCATCACCCTGCATAGACATACAACTGACAATATTCACTACGTGACACTGACCAACCGCACTCAACGTGTAGTCCTCAATGGAACTGCATCTACATGGAGGGAAGTATGCAGTGGGGTACCCCAAGGCTCTGTTTTAGGTCCAGTACTGTTCAACATCTTCATCAACAACTTGGACGAGGGGATAGATGGGGAACTCATCAAATTTGCAGATGACACCAAGCTAGCAGGAATAGTCAATACTCCAGAAGATAGGCTTAAGATACAGAAGGATCTTGACAGACTTGAACATTGGACGCTATCTAACAAAATGAAATTCAATGGTGAAAAAAGAAAGGTTCTACATTTAGGCAAGAAAAATAAAATGCACAGGTACAGTATATGTGGTACTCGCTCAATAGTAGTAACTGTGAGAGGGATCTTGGAGTCCTAGTGGACAATCATTTAAATATGAACCAGCAGTGTGCAGCAGCTGCCAAAAAAACCAACACAGTTCTAGCCTGCATAAACAAAGGGATAGAATCAAGATCATGCGAAGTGTTAATTTCACTTTATAATGCCTTGGTAAGGCCACACTTGGAATACTGCATTCAGTTTTGGTCGCCACGATGTAAAAATGATGTGGAAACTCTAGAAAGAGTGCAGAGAAGAGCAACAAAGATGATTAGGGGACTGGAGGCTAAAACATATAAAGAATGGTTGCTGGAATTGGGTATGTCTAGTTTGATGAAAAGACAGACTAGGGGTGACATGATAGCAGTGTTCCAATATCTCAGGGGCTGCCACAAAGAAGAGGGAGTCAAGTTATTCTCCAAAGCACCTGAGGGCAGGACAAGAAGCAATGGGTGGAAACTAATCAAGGAGAGAAGCAACCTAGAACTAAGGAGAAATTTCCTGGCAGTTAGAACAATTAATCTGTGGAACAACTTGCCTCCAGAAGTTGTAAACACTCCAACACTGGAAGTTTTTAAGAAGAGATTGGACAACCATTTGTATGAAATGGTATAGGGTTTCCTGCCTAAGCAGGAGGTTGGACTTGAAGACCTCCAAGGTCCCTTCCAACTCTGTTATTCTATTCTATTCTATTCTATTCTATTCTATTCTATTCTATTCTATTCTATTCTATTCTATTCTATTCTATTCTATTTTCTATTCTAAATATAAGCAGAGAAGTATTCAACATTTTGACACTGAAAAATGAAGTAATTATCTCTTATGATGAAAATGAAGGACAGACAAATGAAGATGAAGAGGAAGAGGAATATGATGGAAGTTATGAAGAGGCCCTAGACACATGTGCCCTCTACTTCAAAAGAAAAGAGAGAATACAATAGATTAAAATAACAAATATTGCAATGCAGAGCATAAGATATGGTGTCGGTCTATGTGCCACTGTTGCTATGAAGCCTGCTTCATAGATGCTGGCTTGATCCCTGAAGAAAAGAGACTTGTAGTTGACCACAATAAAGTCAAGAGAGCATAGGAAAAAAGTATGAAGTCCCTAGATCAAGAATTTGATGAGCTCTGTAAGAAAGGTGAAATAGAATGCATCTTCTTTGATAGCTGTATAGATGCAACTAAAGTTATGCTGTAAGAAAACAATTCAGACCAGCAACTCCCCAATACCATCAAAGAAAAACATTATTCTGTGTGCAGTGAGTTGGGTGGAAGATATCTTTATCATTTCACTCCAGAGAAAGGCTCAAAAACAGGAAAATCTGTTCAAGTGATTGCAAATATTGTAGTGTATTTCATGAAGAAGAAAGACATTGACAAAAGCTTGAAGGCCATTGGAGGAGATTCTACAAATGTTAATACTGGCTGTGAAGGTGGTGCCATGTACTTGGTAGAGGTCAAGCTTGACCAGATGTTGAGCTGGTTGTTGTGTGCACTCCACATGAATGAGTTACCCCACAACACTTAATCACAAAATTGGATGGGAAGACCTTGTCTAACAACAAATGAGCAGGTAAAATTGGCAACATGCTAGACACTGCAACAGAACTTGACATTGATCCTTCATTCACCAGAGTTTCAATTGGTGAGCCTCTCATTTTACTGAGCGACAGTGTTCTAAAGGATCTCTCTACTGATGAAGCATATGGATATAAGATCACACAGGCAATAAGGACAGGAGAACTTCCCACAGATCTGACTCTTTTGGAAATTGGCCCCGTAAGCCATTCACGCTGGTTGACAATTGCAAATAGGCTTTGTTGAATATGGGTTTCAAAACATGGCTTTAAAGGCAAAACTCTCCAAAACTTAAGAATGATAGTGCAATACATTGTTGGTGTGTACTACCCTTGCTGATTCAACATCAAAGTAAAACATTCCTGGATTGAAGGCCCACATCATGTGTTGTTCCAGCTGCAGCAAGTCAGACTGCAAAAGAAGGTTGTAGTAGATGCTGTTTTGCCAACCATTCAGTGCTCAGCATGGTACACTTTCAGTGAAATGATAATCCAGACATTCTTGTGTTCAGATGACATTCAAGAGAGGAGAGCTGGTATGCTGGGAGATTTTTCTGTATGTGCAAGAAAAATGCCTTTAATCAAGGCCAGAACATCCACTCTGCTGGAGCTGATTGACTGGACTTATGGTGTATATGAGCCATCTTTTACATGCAAAGTGATTACAGCAGAAATAAAGAAATTCATTGACGAACCAATGCCCAATGCCCTGTCATGCCCAATCAATAGAGAAATGTGTGAAACAGGTCACAGAGGCAGCAAGCAGAGTGTATACACATGAGAAACATGAGGGTTATATCTGAGGCCAAGAAGCAAGTCAGCAGCTAATGTCAAAGAACAAATCAAAACAAGACTTGATGAAACTTGCTTAAACATTTTTGCAAATCAGATAATTGCTTTCTGATGTTAGTTTATGATTGCATGGATTATTTTTTGCTTAGTTGGATAAGATTCATGCAGAAAAAAACTTTAACTTTTGTAGCACAAGGTGTAATTTTGAGAAGATAAAGTTAACAGTATTTGGGTTACAAGATACTTTTGTGAGGTATATGATCAGATGTGGATTTACCATACCAAGCTAAGCATTGTGCAATTAGCAATAGCAATAGCAATAGGACTTAGACTTATATACCGCTTCATAGTGCTTTACAGCTCTCTCTAAGCGGTTTACAGAGTTCAGCATATTGCCCCCAACAATCTGGGTCCTCATTTTACCCACCTTGGAAGGATGGAAGGCTGAGTCAACCTTGAGCCAGTGAGATTTGAACAGCTGAACTGCTGAACTAGCAGTAGCCTGCAGTGCTGCATTTAACCACTGCACCATCTCGGCTCTTGCAAACATAACAGCAATTTGAATTCTTGGTGTAAAAACACATATTTTTAGAACCCTTCACTGAAAAAAATTGCAAAAATTAATTTTCATTCCATTAAATGACACACCCTCCCTAAATATTTTCTAGATCCCATTATATTTTTAAAAAACTCTTACAAATGAAGCAATCAAGATGCCACTATTAGACTTAAGTCACTATTATGTGGTCTGCAGAAGGGTTAGAAGCAGGGGTGGGTTCCACTTAACTTCGCCACCGGTTCGCATTGCGATGTTTTGACTTGGGACCTGTGACTTGCTCTATTTTGCCAGGTAGCCATAGGGAACCCTCGGTGTAATTTTTTGTAAATACCAAGTCCCCAGGTATTTACTAAATGCTAAAGGACCTGGTGCATTGTGCTGCTTTGTTGTTTTTCTGGGGTGCATAATTTGGGTGTAGCCGGTCCAGGACTGAACGGAGTCTGCGGCCCATTAGTAACTCGGCCGGGTGCTGCCTGTGGCTGCACAGGGGATTATGTGTTGGCTGAGTAGGAAAGTGTCTACTCTGGCTTAGCCTGGGCCTAGCCTCCCTAGGGCTTTCTTAGCAGACCAAACGGTTCTCTCAACAAGGCCGTTCGTCGCTGGGTGGAATGGAACTGAGAGTGCATGGTGAATCCCTAATCCTGCCAGAAATCCTTCTAACTGGGTGGCTGTGAATTCTGGACCATTATTGGACACAATCACATCAAGTAGGCCATGGGTAGCAAACAACCGTCTTAGGACCTTCATGATGACTTCTGCCATTGTGGACCCCATGAGGAATATCTCCACCCACTTTGAGTAAGCATCTATTAATACCATGAACGTTTGGCCATGGAAGGGGCCTGCAAAATCTACGTGTAGTCTAGACCACAGAACTTTGGGCTTTTCCCACTCCTGTACTGGGGCCTTAGGGGGAGCAAGGCATGACTCTTGGCACGGTCTGCACTTGGCTACCCACTCCTGAATTTCAAGGTCCATGTTGGGCCACCATACATAACTTCTAGTGAGGGCTTTCATCCGGACAATCCCCGGATGGCCCTTATGCAGTGTCCTGAGGATGCCCACACGCAGGCTAGGTGGAATTACAACCCGATCACCCCATAATATGCAGCCCCCTTGCTCAGATAGTTCATGCTGCCTAGCAGGAACAGTTTAAACTCATTTCCAACTGGGTCCTTAGGCCACTCCCTCCACAGGGGTGAGATGCTCACTTACCCAGACCGGTGCGCTGCTCCGCAGTCCTTCATGCTTTGTGCGCGCACGCGCATGCTATGCGCGCCCCCCCCTCACGCGATTTTGCTTCTGCGCATGTGCGGAAGCAAAATCACGCCGAAATATTGCGAGGGGACGCACACACGCGCGAGATTTTGGCGTGATTTTACTTCCGCACATGCGCAGAAGCAAAATCTCACTGAAATATCGCGCGCGTGCGAGTCCCCTCGCGCGATTTTGCTTTTGCGCATGCGCAGAAGCAAAATCGCCCAAGAATTCATGAAAAAGAGATGGCGACGCACGCGACTGCCCGGTGGAGACGGTGCCGGAGCAGTCGCGCGCTTATTGGGGTATCGGCAGGTCCCTACCGGAGCTCCGCACAGGACCGCACCGGTAGGATCCCACCCCTGTCCCTCCACACCCAGTTCAAAATAGTTTATGAACTAGGGGTTCCTAGCCGTATGTCTTGCCACTTCGGTAGACAGGACAAGCCCCAAGTCCAAAATGTCTATCAGCAGCACTGGGGCATCTGGGGAATTGTCCTCAAGCAGGTCAGGCAGAGGGCACCTACTGAGGGCATCGGTGTTTCCCATGTTCTTGCCAGGCTGGTGACGAGTTTATAGTTGTAAGCAGTTAAGAAAATGGTCCATCTGGTAAACCTTGGGGACAGAGCAGCTAGGGTGGGACAGTCCCCAGCCAGAAGGCCCAGTAACAGCTTGTGATCAGTCACCAGTTCAAAATCCCTCCCAAAAAGGTATTCATGGAACCTCTTGACCCCGGCAACTGCAGCCAGTGCTTCTCTGTCCAGCTGGCTGTAGTTCCTTTCAGAGCTGGACAGAGTCCTGGAGTAGTAAGCTACCAGGGCCTCGGTCCCATTTGGGAGTCTGTGGTTCAGAACTGCCCCCACGCCAAACGGGGAGGCATCGCAGACCAGTACTAAGGGCAGAGTCGATTTGTACTGGATTAGAAAACTGTCAGCTGTCAACAACTTTTTTACCACCCAAAATGCTGCGGTTTCTTTAGGTCCCGAAACCCAGGGAGTTTTTTTTAGCCAGCAGTTTGTGCAATGGGTCAGCCACTGTAGCTTTGTTGTTAAGGAATAAGCTATAAAAATTCAGTAGTCCCAGGAATGCCTGAATGTCACTCTGATTCTTAGGTGTGGGCGCCTCTTGGATGGCATGGAGTTTGCTTTCAGTTGGGTGGATTACCCTTCCATCAATGCGGTAGCCCAGGAACTCAACTTCTCGGACCCCCATCTGGCATTTGCTGCATTTGGCTTGTAGTCCCGCAGCGCGCAATTTAGATAGGACCAGTCTAACTCTCAAGCGGAGCTGTTCCTAGTCATAGGCTGAGATCAAGACGTCGTCAAAGTATGGCACAACTTCGGGAATGTTCTGCAATAGTCATTCCATTACACTCTGGAACAATCCCGGGGCTACACAGACTCCAAACTGCAGCCTGTGACACTTGAATGCCCCCCTTTGAGTTACAATGTTCTGCGCCTCAGCAGTAGCGCCATCTACTGGCAACTACTGGTACACCTGCGCCAAATCAAGCTTAGCAAAAATATTGCTTGGGCCAAGAGAATGCAAGAGGTGCTGAACTATTGGCACCGGATAGACGCTCTGCTGCAGAGCCCTATTAAGCGTGCACTTATAGTCATCGCAGATTCTCACAGTGCCATCCCCTTTAACGGGGTCACAATTGGGGTCTCCCACTTTGCGTGGTCAACCAGTTCCAAAATGCTCTGCCGAATTAACTTGTCCAGTTCAAGATCTATTTTCAGTTTGAGGGCTAATGGGACCCGCCGAGGCTTCAATCAGATTGGAGCAACATTAGGGTCCAAATTAAAAGAAATGGGGGTGCCCACATACTTGCCCAGGTCCTGGCTAAACACGTCCTGGAACTCCCGGAATAGGTAATCAAAACCGGAGCTGGCGATGGCATTGATGCCCGTAACCCCCAGACCAAGGGCATTGAACCAATCCAAGCCCAGCAGGCTAGGAAGGTTTCCACCGACCACTGTTATCTGTAGGTGCCCCTCGAAGTTGTTGAACCTCACCCAGAATTTTCCACAGCCAATGATGGGAATACGATTTCCCTGATAATCGCTGAGTCTCAGGCGTTGTCGCTCTAGATGGTGCTTTTGAATGCCCGTAATGGGGTGCTTCAGTGCCTGCCAGGAGATGATTGTCACTGCTGATCTAGTGTCCACCTCCATCTCGCAAGGGGCCCCTTTGATAGTCACCATCGCGATCAACTTCTTCTTGCAGGAGTTGCTAGCCTGCCCAATTTGAGTTTGATTAGTGTCCAGCGCCCCAGTGGTGGTGACTTCCCAGCGCGGTTTCCAATAGTCCTGCCTTTTTTGTTTTGGCACCTCGCTGCGTGCAGTGACTGGAAGTGGCACTTGGTTGGCGGGCAACATGGCTCAACAAACTTTTGCCAAGTGGCCTTTTCTGTCACACCGTTTACAGATGGCATCCCGGAAATGGCAGGAAAATCTGTGGTGTTGGCCCCCACAGCTAGCGCAGTCCAACCGCTTGTCCCCTCGGTTGGAAGGTCACTTTTTTTCAGTGCAGCAGACTTCGTCCTCGCTGCTATAAGTCCTCATAGGAGCCTTTGTGCACTTTGGCTGGAGGTTTGGCCTCTGTAGTAGCGGCAGCGAGTTTGTGAAGTGACTTGGCAGCCTTGGTAGATGCTTCAGCAGCCCTAGCTTTGTCCAATGCAGCTGCCAACATCAGATTTGTTCTGGCCAAAAGTCTGCGTTGTAGCCAGAATTCTCGGACACCACAGATCAGTTGATCAATAGGATGTCGTTCAGATCCCTGAACTCACAATGACCAGCGGCTTTGTCAAGGGCAGCAACGTATTGGTTAATCAATTCACCTTCTAGCTGCATCCATTGTCTAAATTCGTAGCGTCTAATGATTTTAGATGGTGTGGGAGCATAGTGGGTCTTGAGCGTAGCTTGCAATACCTGCCACGGTACGGACTGTACCGGGGTTGGGTTTGACAGTGCCTCCGCTGTGTCAAACACATCGTGGCCACAGTGACTCAGAAAAAGAGCACTTTTTCTATTATCTGCCAGACCCAAAAGGTTGTTTGCTTCTAAAAAGCAGTCAAAACGCATCATGTACGGCTCCCATTTTTCCTTCGCTGGATCGAATGGCGCTGGCAGATGGAATGCAGACATGTTGGGCACGCATGGAGGTTTCCTCTCCTTTTCCGCCCGGCTGGGTTGTTATGCCTTCTGTTCATTTGTCCTAGTTCTCCAAGTCCCAAAGCCTTCGTCACCACTGATAAGTCGTGGGAATAACAATTCTGGAGACCGACTCTTGAACAGTGTTTATTAGGCAAACTGTATATATAACCAGCAAGCTGCTGTCTGACAGCCGGCCCTTTTATAGGGAGCTGTCAGACTCCTTAACCAATAGCGTTTGAGCATTCTTCCCGCTCAAACGCTGGACCTGAGTGGAACCATGTTAACTGTCAAAATACATAACAGTACCTGTGCTGATTTAGTTACAACTATACAACTCAGGCCCTGGTTTGTCACCGTTTCAGAGATATTTCCTACCTAAACATAGAAACAAAATAACCATAGGTGGGCAAAAAAGCAATGGAGTGGGAATAACTTCTGGATTCCTGCTGTTGAATTTCCTTGAGAAAAGCTGGCAGGGACCATCAGAAATCTTCCCTCCCTCTCACTCTGTCCATCCTTTATTCTTTTTTCATTCCTCTCTTCATTGTTTTCCCTCCCCCCCCTCCCTCCCTTCCTTCCCATGCTGCTTTGAATAGTATGAAAGATCAATTCTTTCAAAATAACTTCTTTTTCTTTTTAAAGAAGAGACTGGATAGCCACTTGTCTGAAATGATATAAGCCCATACCAGTACCCCACCTCCACCTTGCTGGCATGTGAGTTGACCTCCACCTTGCTGGCTTCTGTGCCCATTACTGATCCAGCCACGGGCCTATCCATCTGGTCCGTCAAGGACCACTCTAATCTCATCAGTCCATAAAACCTTTGCAAAATCTGTCTTCAGATATTTCTTGGCCCAGACTTGTGGTTTCAACTTATGTGTCTTGTTCAGTAGTTGTAGGATTTCAGCCTTCCTTACCTTGGCCATGTCTCTGAGAACTGAACACCTTACACTTGTGCAACCTACTGCAGCCAGGTAGGTTGCAGTTCTGAAATACGACAGCACTGGAGGATAATGGGTCCCTGGTAGTTTCATGTTTGATTCTTCTCAAATCTTTGGCAATTAAGGTGCATCTTTTTCTCTCAACACGTTTCTTCCGACCCTGTTGACTATTTGCAACAAAATGGTTGATGGTTCTGTGATCACTCCCCAATATCTTAGCAATTTCAAGAGTGCCGCATCCCTCTGAAAGACTTTTTACAATTTTTGACTTTTCAGAGTCAGTTAAATCTCTTTTTTAGGCCATTTTGCCTGAGGAAAAGAAGCTGCCTAATAATTATGCACACTTTGATATAAGGTGTTGATCTCCTTAGGCCACACCCTCCCTCATTACACAAATACACATCACCTGATATGCTTATGCCAACAGGTTGGGGGTGGAAAATATGCATTAAAATGATGATATGGTCAAAATACTCACTTGCCTAATAATTGTGCACATGGTGTAAAGGAAAGCAATCAACTGCCAGCTGGTGACATGTAGGGGAGGAAAGCAAAGTTGGGAGCATCTGCCATTCCCTAAACTTAAAGTGCCTGTTTATGTAAATCAGGTCAGCATCATTTGGCACAATGGTGTATGTGTCAGAACAGGAATTGTTGGTGGGGACAGCAAATTTTATGCCAGTGTAGTTTTTTTTCTAACTCAAGGAGTGATGGATAGCTCTTTAACTCGGCTGGGAGGAAGAGTCCTTGGACAGCTTCCCTGAGTTCAAACTGTGGTTTCCTTTAAAAAGAGGCACAAAGTACCAATCTGATATATTATACTTCACAACATGGCTGCTGTATAACAGAGGGAAATACAGGACTTGCTTACCATAAAACGCAAAGATAAAACTCAAAAGATCCTTAATAAATCAGGATTATTTATTTAAATTTTAATTCTAAAATTTAGAACTACGCCGCCTTCGATCTGACCTAAGTGTAGCTCACAAAATTATCTGCCGCAATGTCCTACCTGTTAATGACTACTTCAGCTTCAACAGCAACAATACACAAGCTCACAATAGATACAAACTTAATGTAAACCTCTCCAAACTTGATTGCAAAAAATTCGACTTCAACAACAGAGTGGTCAATGCCTGGAACACTTTACCTGACTCAGTAGTTTCTTCCCCAAACCCCAAAAACTTCAACCTCAGATTATCTACCATCGACCTCACCCCATTCCTAAGAGGTCTGTAAGGGGTGTGCATAAGCGCACAATCGTGCCTACCGTTCCTGTCCTAATGTACCCATATATTCATACTTCTTGTACTCATAATCATGCTTGTACTATTATATATATATATATATATATATATATATATATATATATATATATATATATATATATATATATATATATATATATATATATATATATATATATATATATATATATATATATATATATATATATATATATACACATACACACACACACACAATCATGTTTATACTTTGTTTATACTTTGCTTGTAATCATATATGCTTGACAAATAAAAATAAATAAATAAAAAATAAATAAATATTTTTCCTCCCAAAGTCAGGGTTAAAAGGGGAAGAGCAAGGGTGGCTCTTAACATACATTTACAAAGTGCTGATTATCATATGAAATGGCTCTAAGTGAAGCAATCGCTAAAGAAGAATCTCATTTCCCACTCAGCTGACATCTCAGTGGGCCCTATATTTTGAGGTTCTAAGATGTTTATTGTGGAAAGGAAACAAAATGTATGATAGATTTTGAGGATTCGTACTAAAAGAGGATCATTGACTGAAGCTATTCATTTTTTTGCTTTGGGTTTTATCTAGCCTCTAATTTTCTAGTAGTGTTTTCTAACACTTATTTCACCAGTAACAGGGTGTGACGCTTTTGCTTTCTTCTCTGTGCAATTATTAATGTGTTAATTAATAATGCAAATTATTGTAAAATGTTGAAAGCATTACCTATGGTACTGTGAATAATTTTTTTAAAGATTAGATTGTTTCTAGATTATAAAATACAGATACAGAGAGAAAATTAGGCCAAAACAATGAACTGCATTAACACTAAATGGTTATATTGATAAACCATAAATTGAAATGTTTATTTATTTTATTCCCACCCCTCACTCCATTTTCTTCTAGCTGGATATCTGTCAATGTAATTTCCCCTTTCTCCTGCTGATATCAATGGCACAATAAATGGAAATATATGGGAAAAGCCATTACATTGAAATAACTCCTAGGATTATATTTTAATGTATAATTATACTGCTTTCCAGTGAAAATAATAGATTCATCTATTATGGGGGGGCAGAGTAATTGCCATTCCCAAATAGGGCCGTCATCACTCATCTTTTGGTCAGCTGTATTAACAAAGGTTTATTTTGTGAAATTAGAAGGTTTGTTTATTTAAAAATGCCAAGAAAATGTTACTGTGACAAATTAAATGTGCATATAGAAAGGCATCAGATAACACTGTATCAAAACATTTGCTCATAAATTAAATTTATGAATCAGATTAAAATGTTTAAAGTAAGTTCTATACAGTTGTCACCAAATTTTCACCTTTAGGATAAAGCAGTCACACTGCATTTTGATTTTTAAAAAAATATAGAAAGCATATGGTAAGCAAAAAATGGGCAATTTGGTTGTTTTTTTCTATCTCTAAAATTACTTAATTTCTGCCGCATGGAGTTTACAGTTTGAGCAGTTTGCAAAATTCGGCTTGCATTTATAGAAATTAATTGCAATGTAATGTTTATAATCATACTGCAGTTACTGGAAGTCTGTAGAGAGTCTCAAACATCCAGATCATGATTGTCCCAAAGGTGCTTTTTCAGGAGGCAACTGGACATTCTTGTTTTTTTCTTTGAAGACCTTTCACTTCTCATTCAAGAAGTTTCTTCAGCTCTGACATTATCCTGTCAGAGCTAAAGAAGCTTCTTGGATGAGAAGCAAAACGTTTTCAAAGAAAAAGAAAAAAGAAAAAAAAACCAAGAAAGTCCAGTTGCCTCCTGAAAAAGCACCTTTGGGATTGCAGTTACTGAGAATGTGGTGGAATGTTAGATTCATTATTTTTGTTGAGTTCAGGGACTTAAGAGGCTTGAGACGGGTTTAAGACAAACAGCTCTTTATTGTAACTATCTACAAGATCCAGCAGAGAGCCAGGCTGACAGCTTCCTCCTTTATAGGGAGCTGTCATATGGCTCAACCAATCAGCAGTCTCCATTTTCCCGCTTTAACAGAGGACCTTGGAGTAAACAGGGCAGGGAGTTAACATCAGCTGGCTGGCTATTAGAGAACGTATGCCAGACTCAACGAGACTGCTGGGGGGCTTTTGTCATTTTTTGCCGTTGCCTGCTGCCGCTGTTACTGCTATTGCGCTTAACCTCCCGCCAACATCCCTTCCGGAATTTAGAACAGCAGACCCCCCAGGCGACCCCCCAGGACATCTATTTGTTAAAGATCGCTAGCCAGGTGCCTTTCCGGCAGGACCATCACTATTACTTGATGCATCTTTTACGACCGGCCTTTTGGCGACAGCTGCTCTGGCGATTGGAACGGCTGAGCTGGCAGAAGACCCTGCTCTCTTTGGGTCAAGACTTTATCAGCGTTTGCCATCATTGCGGCGTTTTACAGCGACCATTAATGTCACCAGCGCAGACACAAAGGAGCTTTTTACAGCTGTTCCTCTGGACTACTTCTCTCCTCCATTTCCAGCGTTGCTTCCGGGGGAGTATTTACATCATTACTGCTGCTGGGACAGCTGCGAGGCCTTTCTTGGCTGATGCAATCCCGGCTGCATGGCTACTTTTGGCCACATTGGGGGAGCTGCGGAGAAGAAGAGGGTTGCCAGATGTTACTGCAGGTTCAAACCCTATAATTACTAACACTGTGGGAGAGAACAGCAGACAAACACGGATTATCCTGGAAATGCCTATAGATTATGATGAACCTTGGGAAGAGTGGACAGGACTAAGACTTTATATCAACTGCAATTGGCCTGGAGGTTTTTATATCTGTACCTCCTTTGGTGCTAGCACTGACCTTTTAATCATTTAAATTTACCCCGGAAGTGGTGTGACTGTGTTGTGCTTGTTGATGACAATTGAATGAATGAATGCTTGTGTTTGGCTATGACTGAGGGAATTAATTGTGTAGATTATGGAAGAATGGTTGGCAGTATGAGTGAACCAGAGACCCCCTCTGCTGAGTGTGGAAACAGGAGCGGAGGGGTGCCTGACTCTATCCCCTGGTTTAGTATGAATGGAATGGATGGCCTGCATGAAAGGAGGGGGACCAGCGGGGAGGGGGAGGCGGTCTCGGGTGGGAGCGAGAGCCGGAACATCTCGGTCATAATGGGAAGAGGCAGATATGGCGGGAGCAGAGGGGCGGGCCGCTCTCGGGGAATAAGACCTCGCTGTTTACAAGCGATCCCTTGTTCCGGCCCCTCCGATCCGGTTCCATCTTGCTCAACCCGGATACCTGGCAACCAGGGTTCTCAGGGCCCTGGGCTCAGGATGCTGCTGCTTAACGCCAGGTCAATTATCAACAAAGCCCCCCTGATACGTGATTTAATCACAGAGGAGGGGGCAGACCTGGTATGTGTTACCGAGACCTGGCTAGGGCAGGAGGGGGGAGTAGCCCTCTCCGAGATATGCCCAGCCGGTTTCTTGGTGCAGCACCATTCTCGACCCCAGGGAAGGTGGGGAGGAGTGGCTATTATAACGCGTGGAAATCTGCATCCTCGTAGGATCCCTGCCCCGGAGATTGTTGGGTGTGAGACGCTCCTTCTGAAGTTGGACTTAGGGGTTCAGGTGGGCCTTTTCTTAACGTACCTGCCTCCCAGCTGCGTAAGTAAGGCCCTGCCTGAGCTGCTTGAGGCAGTAGCCGGCTTGGCGGTTGAGTTCCCCAGGCTTATGGTGCTGGGGGACTTTAACCTGCCATCTGCTGGCGAAACCTCTGGGGCAGCTCAGGAGTTCATGGATTCCATGACAACCATGGACCTAACCCAAGTAATTCAAGGTCCGACCCATGAGGGTGGTCACATACTTGACCTAGTGTTTCTCTCGGGGCAGTGGAGAGATGATCTGAAGATAAGGGATATAGTCACCACCCCACTGTCATGGTCAGATCATTTCCTTCTGAGGCTGGATTTCACAACCCCACTCCTCCCCCGCAGGGAGGCGGGACCGACTAGGTGGTTCCGCCCCAGGCACCTAATGGAGCCGGAAGGATTCCAGAGGGAGCTTGGGGAAATACCTGAAACCCTGGTACACAACTCGGCTGACTCCCTGGTGGATGCTTGGAACACCGCAGCATCAGGGGCGTTAGACCGAATTGCGCCTAAGCGACCTCTCCGTGGCAGTGGATCCCGGAAAGCTCCCTGGTTTACTGAGGAGCTCCGGGAGATGAAACGCCAGAAGAGACGTCTGGAGCGCCGCTGGAGGAAAAAGAAGACCGAGTCTGACCGAACACTATTAAGAATTTACATCAGATCTTATTTAGTGGCGATAAGGGCGGCAAGACGATCTTATCTTTCCGCTCTTATTGCGTCCGCAGATTCTCGTCCAGCCGCCTTGTTTAGGGTGACTCGCTCCCTCCTTGCAAAAGGGGGGAGCAAGGAACACTTACAAGGCAGAGCTGAGGAATTCGCTGAGTTTCTGTCGGATAAAGTCGCTCAGATTCGGTCAAATTTGGACTCCGGCATGGCAGAGTCCATAGAGTTGACAGGGGCGAGTCTTAGTCCATCATTATGGGAGGAGTTTGGGCCTGTTTCTCCCGAGGATGTGGACAGGGCTATGGGAGCGATGGGTACCTCCACCTGTTTATTGGACCCGTGCCCCTCCTGGCTGGTCTCGGCCAGCAGGGAGGTGGCACACGGCTGGATCCAGGCGGTGATCACCGCTTCTTTGCGAGAGGGATCCGTACCGCAGTCATTAAAAGCTGCGGTGGTGCGACCCCTCCTGAAGAAGCCTTCCCTGGATCCAGCCGATTTGAAAAACTATCGTCCAGTCTCCAACTTACCTTTTCTAGGTAAAGTTGTAGAGAAGGTGGTGGTGACCCAGCTTCTGCAGCTCCTGGATGAAACAGATCATCTAGATCCTTATCAGTCGGGTTTCAGGCGCGGCTACAGTACAGAAACTGCCTTGGTCGCTCTGATGGATGATCTCTGGCGGGCCCGGGATGGGGGGAACTCCTCCATCCTGGTGCTACTTGACCTCTCAGTGGCTTTCGATACCATCGACCATGGTATCCTTCTGCATCGGCTCGGCGAGTTGGGAGTGGGAGGCACCGTTTTGCGATGGTTCTCCTCTTATCTCGCCGATCGGATGCAGTCGGTGTTGGCAGGAGGGCAGAGATCGTCCCCCAGGCCCCTACTATGTGGGGTGCCCCAGGGGTCGGTTCTCTTGCCCATCCTGTTTAACATCTACATGAAACCGTTGGGTGAGATCATCCGCAGGCATGGGGTGTGTTTCCATCAGTACGCTGACGACACCCAGCTGTACATCACCACCCCGTCTGACTTCAGGGAGGCAGTTGATGTAATGTGCCGATGCCTGGACGACGTTAAGATCTGGATGGGGAGGAACAGACTCAGACTTAATCCCGACAAGACCGAGTGGCTGTGGATAATGCCTCCTAAGGACCATGATAACTGTCCCTCCTTGGTCTTCGAGGGTGCGAAACTGACTCCCTCAAACCAGGTCCGCAACTTGGGGGTCCTCCTAGATCCACAGCTAAAATTAGATCATCACCTTTCTGCTGTGGCTAGGGGGGCCTTTGCACAGGTTCGCCTGGTGCACCAGCTGCGGCCATATCTGGAGAAGGAGGCTTTACTCACGGTCACTCATGCCCTTGTCACCTCGCGTTTGGACTACTGCAATGCGCTCTACATGGGGCTACCCTTGAAGAGTATCCGGAGACTTCAATTGGTGCAAAATGCGGCTGCGCGTGCTGTGGTTGGTGTGCCGAGGTACACCCACGTGACACCGATTCTCCGCCAGCTGCATTGGTTGCCCATCGGTCTCCGGGTCCAATTCAAGGTGTTGATCACCATCTTTAAAGCCCTTCATGGCTTAGGACCAGGATATCTCCGGGACCGCATTCTGCCGCATACTTCCCTCCGACCGGTTAGGGCCCACAGAGTTGGCCTCCTCCGGGTCCCGTCGGCCAAGCAATGCCGGCTGGCGGGCCCCAGGGGGAGGGCCTTCTCTGTGGCTGGCCCCGTGCTCTGGAACCAACTCCCCCCAGAGACCCGAACCATCCCCACTCTGCTGGCCTTCCGAAAGGCCGTTAAGACATGGCTCTTCCTGCAGGTGGGGGGGACAGCGTAACCATCTGAGCTTACCCCCCGAGTATGTATGTGGTTGAATGGATGGATGTTGTTGTTGCTTTTATATTGTTTTTTTTTAATTTTGTACTGTTTTTAAACTGTTGAAATTTTGTCTATTCTTGTATCTTTTATGTTGTACGCCGCCCTGAGTCCTTCGGGAGTTGGGCGGCATATAAGAATAACAAAATAAATAAATAAATAAATAAATAAACAGGCAGGCTCAATATCTAACACCCCTCCCCTCTTAGTTGGAATCGTCCACTCTGCATACATAGTCCGTAGGTAGGCGGGGCATTTAGGAACCCTAGTGGACCTGCACAGTTCAGTAGGGGAGTTGGCTTTGGCCAGAGAGGTTGGGTCTGCTGTCATCTCTGGCTCCACCCGTGGAAGCTCCTGGAAGCTTTTGGGCAGGGTTGTGGATTCTACTGGAACTGGTTCAGGGTCATGATGTCGCTGGAGCCCTGGGTCATCAAGTAGGTGTTCCGTCGCCCTTGGGTTTTATTAGGGGAAATCACTAGCTGTCAAGCTGACTGTAGTTGCATTCTGCATTGGAAAGCTTCCTTGAAAAATAGGCAACTGGAGCCTCCTGGCCGTTGGGCAGACAGTGGCTCAGGACAGCCCCGACCCCAAAGGGGGAGGCATCGCACACCAATACTACTGGCAGGGTTTCATTAAATTGGAGCAGGAAACTGTCCTCGGACAGGAGATGTTTTATGGCCTGGAAAGCAGCTGCTTCAGTCTTTCCCCAGACCCAAGGAGCCTCTTTGGATAGAAGTCGATGCAGGAGCTCAGCAACCGTAGCCTTATTCTTTAAAAACATGCTGTAAAAGTTCAGTAGTCCCAAAAAGGCTTGGAGCTCAGATTTGTTGGTGTGTGTAGGGGCTTCTCGGATTGCCCTAACTTTGTCCTTAGTAGGGTGAATGCCAGTCCCATCTATTTGGTAACCTAGGAACTCCTAACCTCAGGTACCCCTATCTGGCATTTACTTCTCTTGACTCTGAGCCCTGCAGCCCTAAATCTGCACAGGACCTCCCTAAGTCTGGCCTTCAGTTGGGTTTCATCACAGGCAGTGATGAGCACGTCATCAATGTAGGGCACTACCCCTGGAATTTTATTTAGCAAGTGTTCCATGATTCCCTGAAATATTCCTGGGGCTACACTGACACCGAATTGTAATCAGTTACATTTAAATGCCCCCCCCCATGCATGACTATGGTCTGTGCCTCGGATGTAGTGCCATCTACCAGCAGTTGCTGGTATGCCTGCGCGAGATCGAGTTTAGCAAAGATGGCGCCCGGGCCTAGCGTGTGTAGTAAATGCTGGACAATTGGGACTGGGTATGCACTCTGTTGAAGGGCCTTATTAAGGGTACATTTGTAATCAGCGCAGATGCACACAGACCCATTGCTCTTGACCGGTGTCACTATAGGGGTTTCCCATTTTGCATGATCAACCGGTTCTAATACTTCCTGGCTGATTAGTTTGTCCAATTCAAAGTCGATCTTGGGTTTTAATGTGAAGGGAACCCTCCGGGGCTTCATTCTGATAGGTGCTATGCTAGGGTCAAAGCTAAAAGAAATAGGAATGCCCACATACTTACTCACTCCCATGCCCAGGGCACTAAACCAGTCCAGACTCAATAGGCTAGGGAGACAGTCCCGTACCACGGTCAGGGGCAGGTTTCCTTCGAATCTGCCGAAACGAACATGGAAGTTGTTCCAGCCCAGGACAGGGATGTGATTGCCCTGATAATCACTGAGCTTGAGGCTTTGCATTTTTAGCTGCTTCTGTCGGAGTGCTGGAATGGCCTGTTTGACAACAGCCCAGGACATGATCGAGATGAAAGAGCTGTATCAACCTCCATTTCACAGAGGGATCCCTCCAAGGTCACAGTTACATGTATTTTGTTATGGCTAGGGGTACTCGCCTGTCCGATTCTGGTTTGGTTGGTCTCTGGTGCTCTGCTGTACTCGGCGCAGCACTTAGGCGTCGGTGGATCTCGCCTCTGGCCTTGTCTTGCATTGGCTTGGGTAACATCTGGGTTGGTGCACCTACTGGGCGGCAGGTTCACTCAGCAGACTTTAGCAAGGTGCCCCGGTCTTTCGCAGTGCCAGCAAATGGCATCTCTGAACCTAGAGGTAGCTCATGGGTGCGGAACCCCACAGCTATAGCACGGTTGTGGTCTTTGTGCCTCAATTCCCTGGCGCCCTCCTCGCTGTTGCCCTTGGGATCGTCCAGGCACTGGTTCTCATGGACTGCTGGCATTATCTTCTGGGGTGTTGGTGCGCTTCGTCGGTGGAGTGACTCCGCGGCTTTAGTAGAGGACTCAGTTGCCCTTGCCTCGTCCAATGCTGTTTGTAGAGTTACATGGACTTGGCAAGCAGTCTTCACTGCAGGCAAATGTCTTGCACCCCATAGATTAGCTGGTCCAATAATACATCGTCCAAGTCCCTAAACTCACAGTGCATCGTGGCCTTCCGCAATGTCGCCAGGTATTGGTTTATGGACTCCCCATCTTTCTGTAATCATTGGCAGAATTCATGCTGTCTGACCACCTTCGAGGGTACCGGAGCGTAGTGTGTCTGCAGCATGTTCTGCAACGTCTGCCAGGGAACCATCTCCACCGGCGTTGGCTCTGACAGGGACTCCGCCGTGTCGAAAACCTCATGGCTGCAGTGGCTGAGGAAGAGCGCCCTTTTTCTATTGTCCGTCAGGCCGAGGAGGTCGTTGGCCTCTAAAAAGCACCTAAATCAGGTCATGTAGGACCCCCAGTTCTCCTTCGCTGGATCGAAGGGAGTCGGCGGGTGGAACACTGACATTTCAGCCTATGCGGTTTGAATTTTGCCATGCAAAATGGCTGCCGTTCTTTCTGCCACCGGGCTGGATCTTCGGCGTCTTCTTTCAGCTCTTTTCGTTCTGCCTCCTTCAGTATCCCACCCTCATCGCCAGTTGTTGAGTTCAGGGACTGAAGAGGCTTGAGACCGGTTTAAGACAAACAGCTCTTTATTGTAACTATCTACAAGATCCAGCAGAGAGCCAGGCTGACAGCTTCCCCTTTTATAGGGAGCTGTCAGATGGCCCAGCCAATCAGCAGTCTCCATTTTCCTGCTTTAACAGCGGACCTTGGAGTAAACAGGCAGGCTCAATATCTAACACCTTTCCTTATTGTAATGATGTAAATCAGTGGTCCCCAACTTTTCTGGCTTTGTGGATCAGTGGGGGGAGGGAGAAGAAATAATTCTGTGAGTGGCAAGTGTATGCGCTTGCAAGCACAGCTCCATTTGCACAAACAGTGGGGACTCACACATGCGCTCAAAATTTCATTTGTTCTCGTACAAATGGAGCTTCATGGGTGCACACAAGTGCTTGCTGCTCGTGCAAATGGAGCTGTGCAGGCAAGCGTGTGGGCCAGCTGCTTGTGTGGCCCAGTTTCAACTGGGCCGCTGGTTGGTAATCCCTGATGTAAATGGTGTACACTGGACACATGATCAATGGACATTTATTTAGGCATTTGGTATAAATCTCTCCTGTTTCAATTTACAGACTTTCACTATTTCTTTGCAAGAAACTTTTAGAAGTCAGTAGTAGGTTAGTTCACAATCCAACATATACTTAGAAATAGATTCCACTATATTTTATTTACTTCCATAGATGTGTTTACAGGATTGTAAATATATTTTATCCTTATATTGTTATGTTCTGTCATCCCAGCTACATTCTCTCCATTTTCTCTACTTTATTCCTTCCTTCCTATTTTCTTTGTAATGTTTATCTTTCTAAACTAAAATGTTTATATATTATATTAGTTACTGACAGTTCCAAAATTATATTTTAAAAATATATTCCTTGCGATCTGTCTTTCACAAATAACTCAACTGCAGTGTATTAAAAAAACAATACAATAAACCTTGCTTACTGACTGCTTCATTCACTAAGATAGTTCAGTTACAACGATGCTGGAAAAAATACTGTAACTTTACAACCAAGGCCCTCATTTACAACCTTTGCAGTGTCCCTCATTCATGTGATCACCATTATAATCAGGAATTGTCCTGTGCCTGGTCTATTGTTTTTCTTATTTTGCCCCCATTGCACAGCAAATAGATTGTAGAGCAAAAGATTATAAGAGAGTAATCTGCTGCACAGTGAGAAATACATTGAGCTATCTGATTCTTGGTGTTGCTGGTGCCACTGGGTCCCTTGTAATGTGTATACTCTATTATGTGCTGACTTCTCTCTTGCAATCCCTTCCTCCGAAAACAATATAAATGCAAACATTGAATCTCTTGTCTACGGAGATTCTCAGTCATCCAGGTCATGGTTGTCCCAAAGATGCTTTTTCAAGAGGCACCTAGACTTTCCGGTTTTTCTTTGAAGACATTTCACATTTCATCCAAGGAGCTTCTTCAACTCTCCAGCACCAGGATGAATATTTGAAAGTGGGGAAATGGAAAGCATAGTCAGAGTCACATGATTTCCCACTTAGCTTAAGGACAGAGCTGCTGGTCCCAATTGTGATTGCTAAGCAAGGATTACTTGTGTTGCACATATTATACTTACAATAATGTGTAAACCCAATTATGCAGCTCATTGTATTTAGGAGCTATGCTATATTAGCTTTCAGTTGAAACACATACTTACATTCCAACCACAAAAGACTTCTGCCTAAATTACAAAGTTTATTGTTACCGGTAGTTAGAAAATAATCAGAGTTAGTTTAGTCTCCAAGTAGTTTTCCATGTTATAGCTGTGAAGAAAGAGCACATGACAGCAACTTACATATCTTAAAGGCAGAATTCAAGATCATGATTTTACGTGTCTTTGCTTAAAAGGGTGATATTCTAGATTTTGTAGATGCAAGACTAATGTCAAATGTACATAGACAATATCTATTCAATACAGCCATCAGAGGTAGAATAAGTTATGCAAGTAAAAAAAATGTTAGTAGAACTATGTATGCAAGCATAAAAGAGTTGGATGTTACTTTTATACCCAATCTTTCTTTAGCCTCTCATCTGTCACAACCCCCACTCCCAAAGTGCTTCTGAAGGTCTATGGACCCAGTTCAGTGATGTAATCTGGCATGGGATAACAGACAGGGAAGTAGCCAAAAACCAGCAATTTCCTAAAATGGGACTCTTTTTCTGTTCTCCAGCCAGAAAAGACCAGATTTCATATACAGTTTCATTATATGCAGAATAGGAACAATATGACAATGTGCATTAATCCATTTTCTGTATTACCTGTCCATCAATTCATTACCGATTTCTTCACTATCCCATTGATTCTGGATTTAAAAATGGAAAAAATATTATTAGAGCTACAAGTGTTTTAATTTTCTTCAAAAAGAAGGGTTATTCTTTCTTGACACAAAACTTCATGAATGCTTTCTTTTTATGTAGGCTTAAACTGACACAAGTGCATTCAAAACTATATTTCTCCCACACATGCACCCCAACTGCAAGAGAGAGGTTCAAAAGTGTTTTCACATGTGAAATTGTTTCAGCTTATGATGGGGGAAAAAGATTTACAGAATAAGACAGAACTAAGTTTATCTTCTCACTGACAGGTGGAGACTGACTGAGCCTTTCCCCCCTCGTTCCACCCATTCGCTTTTTCATTGATATTGTATGATGCAAATAGACTACAATTCATTTCAAATTATTTCTTTTTTTTATGTTAAAACTCCAGATCAAAGAGACATATGCTTAGCTGGCCAGCCTGAATCGCTACCTTCCTTTTCAAGTATTTGCAACTCTGATTTTAAAAGCTCAACCAGCCAGGCTTTTCCTTTCTTTTATTTTTAAAATTAATTGCAGATAAAATGCCATTTCTTCCTCTTTTGTAAATCAAGAGACCTCTGCCTTTGGAATTAACTCCAAATAGTTGGTCTGGATAAGAACTTCACATGTCCAAAACCTCCTCCTTTCTGCTGACATATACCCATTAATTTCTTAATTTCCTTTTCATCCATTCATTGCTGATGAGTCTATGAATACCCTTCATCTGCTTTTACTTTGCTTTCGAAGGACAAACTAGTCCTGAGCATGTTGTCTTGATTACATTCAAAAGTGAAGACCTGCAATGTTTCTAGGAGTGGGGGGTGGCAGAAGGAAGCTAAAATGTAACTTTTGGTCTGCTTTGTCAGAGAGGAGTTTCAATGGGCAAGTTTATCACAATGTCAATAACATAAATAACCTCATGTCCAAGAAAAATTCTATGTGTTAAAGTTACAAATACCAGGGGTGGGCTTCAAAACTTTTAGCAAAAAGGTTCTCTGCCCGGTTGCTAGGTGGGTGTGGCCTAGTCGACCACCTGCACCACGGCGGGGGGCGTTTTTCCCTCCCCTGGTTCTGGAGGCTTTGCTCGAGCCTCCAGGAAGGCAAAAATGGCCTCCCCAGGCTCCGGAGGGCCTCTGGAGGCCAGAAACGGGCCCATTTCTGGGCTTCCCAAACTTCCGGTTGGCCCATTTTTCACTCTCCCCGAGCCTCCGCGTGCACCCTGCACTTACCTGCATCCAAATCAAGCCGCATGGGGACTCCTGGGAGGGGCATGGTGGGCAGGGCCAGCCAGGAGTGGGATTTGGGGGTTCTCCAAACTGCACAGAATCTTAGCTAGAGGTTCTCCCAAACCCCTGCGAACCCCCAGCAGCCCACCCCTGCAAATAACCCTGCTAGCAGCCAACAGAGAGGAGGAAGGAACTGGTCAGAAAGAAAAATCAGTTATGTAATCTCAGAAAACCATTTTGTATTAACTCTGACCCTTTTCATCTATGTAGACTTCTGATTTTGTCAATTTTTTCTCCATTCAGATTACAAATGGCAAGAGCTATTTTTTAAGCAGTTGCTGAGATTTGAGAATATTTGGATATTGTTTGTATTTATGTTGTGATTTCTGCAGGGCCTTCCTGACAGTTTCCCATACCGTCTTCATTTTCAGGACCCATTCCCGCAACCCGAGGTCTGGAAGCTGCTGTGGGCACTCCGATATAGGTACAAATTCTATTCCTGTAGCAACATGGAATGTGGTATATCCAGTGCTACTATGGACGGCATTATTATAAGCTACCCCTGTTTTTCATAGAACATATATACCGCCTTCAAGGTGGATTATATCTGATAGAGGAGTACAATTTACTGCTAGGTTTTGGCGGAAATTCCTGGACATGGTAGGATCATCCCAAGGCCTCATCCATCCACCAATGGTGCAGTTGAGAGAGCCAATGCAATGGTGGAACAGTACATCTGATGCTACATCAAACACCAACAGTTTGATTGGGTGTTGCAGTTGTAGTCTTTGGGCCTGTCTCAGAGCAATCTAGCACCTGATGGCCCGGCACCGAAAGCAAAGCATCGGACCATGTGCAGGGCCGGACCTAGCAGGCATTGTCATGTAGGAGGGTTGAACTGATGGTTGTGGTTGCAGGTCTGTTCTTGTAGGTGGGCCCGGTATCTGCTATCTTCTCACCGTCCACTCCATCCTCGCCCGATCATCTCTTTGGAATTCAGCATCTATCTCAGTGGCTGCCTGGACCCAGGCTACCAGATGGGGCAGCAGACCACAAGTCACACATGCCTGATGTAACTGCCGGTCTAAGCCTGTTTTAAATTGGTGAACCAATAACCTCTCCAGCCAACCCCTCACCTTTCCTGCTAAGCGTCAGAACTCTTGGATATACTTCACCACTGGTCTACTCCTTTGCCATGCCACTAACAGCTCCCCCTCTGCCTGTTGTACCCTCGTGCTGTCCTCGAAGCACTCCTGCAATGCAGATAGAAACAGGCCGATGTCACCCAGCTCAGCAGCATGGTCAGCATACAAATCAGTGACCCATTCGGCCACCTTGCCCTTCATAACAGCGGCCACGGCCATCACCATGGCCCATTGGGAGGTGTATAAATATCCAAACTTGTCAAGGTGATCAATCACTTGACCCAAAAATAGGGCCACCTTATCAGGGCTGCCATCAAATGACGCCTTCACAGCTGGGGGTTCCCAACGAACCATGGGGCCTTATCCTCTGACTGGCCAAGAACTGGGCAGGGCCCAGCTGTCATGTCCCATGGATGGTCTTCGCTCCTCGTACTGGACCCGCTGGTGAGGGATAGTGTCTATAGGCGGTCTGCGGCCCACCGGCCTGTTCCCTAAACCGGCATACCCTGGCTCTGGCACAGCAGCCATGAAGCGAGGGGGGCCCTCCCCTGGGAGGTGTGTCCCTCGTGCCAGCTGGGGTTCCATGGTCCTCCGCCAGCCAACCCCAGAGCTAGGGGCCTGAAACCCCACAGGCCTGAACACATCCAAGGTCTAGCTCCTCACCACAATGGAATAGCTCCACTTAGTACGGAACATATTATCACATGTGGTGGACATGCCCAGAAATCAAAAAATACTGGAAAAAAATACAGAATTGGATCGAGGAGATAACAAAACAAAATATAGAACTTAAACCGGAAACTTTTTTATTAGGAATAATGAAAACAAAAATAAACAAACCGGCCCATTACCTCACACTTCACATAATCACAGCAGCTAGAATTTTATACGCACAACACTGGAAAACCGATATAATACCCACTAATACAATGTTAATAACTAAGATATTAGACTGTGCAGAAATGTGTACACTAACAATGAAACTACAGGATAAAGAAGATTCAGAATACTACAAAATTTGGGATAACTGGTATAAATGGATGGAAAATAAACAAACAAAATAAACAAATCAAATACTCTAAGGGTGATAACAATCAAATTGAGAAAGACTGATGATAAGCTAGGAATATAACAAACCAGATACTGAAATGACACAATACGCAAAAGCTGTAATAAATATATATAATCTTTTGCTATATATATATATATATATATATATATATATATATATATATATATATATATATATATATACACACACACACACACACACACACACTTTTTTTTTGGTGTGTGTGTGTGTATGTTGATATATGTTTTTTTTCCCGTATATATATATTCAGATTATTATTAACTATGAAAATATATAGTAACATATAAGTTTGATTTGTATATAGATATTTATATATGTATATATATGTACACTTTTTCTTTTCACATGTTGTTTTTTGTATGTTTTTTTCTTTTTTCCTTTCTTTCTGTATTATGTCTTTTTGTATATTTTAAAACAATTTAATAAAAACTATAAAAAAAAAGGAATAGCTCCACTTGTTCTCTGATATGCGTCTTTCTCTCTATTGTGTGAAATGGCTTTTAGAAAGTGTGAGCACATGGGGAACCTGGGGAGGGGGCTCTCGTAAGCACCTAGCCCAGAGAAACCCAGCCACCAGCCACCCAGGACGCCCCCTGGCCGTTGTATCAGCTTGCCATCCTCACCTACCCGACAGGCCCCAACAGCTGCATCATCCTTATGGGGCCCACGTTCCTTAGGCCTCACGTCTGGACCTGGGTGGCAAGACCTCTGGGGTAGCTTCCGTCAGCACCACAGACTCCTCAACCAATCCTTTGTCAATACACGACTGCGTACCTTCTGCCATGTTCTCTGGGACCAGTAAAGGCGACGCTGACAACCTGTCAGGTTCCGGATGAACGCGGTAAAGGAAAACATCGACAACCAAAGAAACAGGGTTGTAGCTATTTATCTTCAGCGTTCCGGCACTTTCCTTGAGAATTTTTTGGTTATGTTTTCATTAAATGAATAAAAACTACAAATTTAACCCAGAATGAGAAACAAATAAGAGATAAAGTTATAAAGAAAAAAAGGAGTAATAATAAAAAAAGAGAACCGAAGAAAAGAAGAAACAGGAACTTTTCAATGGATGATAGCCATTTCTCATTGTAATAATCATAACTAATCTAAACTGATCAGACTTTCATTAATTTATTTTAATATAATCAGTTCTGCCTTCTTCTGTTTTTTATCTTTGTAATGTTGAAGAACAAGTCTTATAAGGAGAGCATGAAAAGTCTACTGTACTTGTCCAGAAGTCACGGGTTCCATGTGATAGGAAAACAATTCAAAAAATATGACCACCTGAGAATATTAAAACTCAATTTTGATTTAATACATGTAATAACTTGTTTCCAAGCTGTTATAATTATGATTTTCTGCATATTTAAATGATTCAATTAATCTTACAACATCTCCAAAATGATCATTTACTCAAGCCTTCTCTATATAAATTCAATTAAATACATAAGGCTGCAATATTATTATATTTTTGTTGAATAAGATGTAATCTAAGTTCTACTGAGGTTTTTTCGGCATCAATCTTCACATATCTTCCCATAGCCTAAGGAAAATAGAAATTTCTTTATTCCATTCAGCCATTAAAGACTTCATATCAAATTGATTCATCATCAACCAAATTTTATAGTTGCAGGGAGATGTTGTATCATAGGATGTCATAATTGTTTGTATCAGATTAAATTTGCCAAAATCAAAAATGCCCAAAGTCCAAATTGGAATGTCAGTACTTGTTATAATTGTAAATACAATTACATTTTGGACAGAGTAAGATTTGTCTTTTAATGTGAAACCTAATAAGCATTCATCATTTTCATTTATTAAATGATCCAATGTACAAATCCTGGTTTCCATTTAATATATGTTAAATGTTCATATAATAATTTTATATTAATTCTGAACCAGATATAAGAGTAAAGTCTTGACTAAGGATTGACTGAGCAGATCAACAACTAACTAAAGGCAATATAACTAAGTAAATATACAATATATAATTATTCTAAAAGGCCCAAGGAAGAAGTTTCAAAACAGAGAGTCCTTCAAATTTTGGAACCAGCCAAATCTGCAAAATGGCATAATTCAAGATTTGGAAAAGCAAGTCTTCCTTCTTTAATTCAAATTATGTTTTAACAATATATGTAATTTGTAATAATTTTTCAAAACATTATATTACTTGTTTGAAAATATGCTACAGACACATATTATAGATATTTTTCTATGCAAAATTTATATTACTCCAGGAAATGTTGTTATTACAAGTTGTTTAACTTTGACCAAAAGGCAGTTAAAAGACTGCCATCTGCTGAGTTTGAAAGATATCTTACATGTTTTTATTCTTATTTGAAGTGATTATCTTCAATATATCACACTGAATAAAAGCATAGTTATAGGTATTCATAATAAATGCTAAACTGATAACTGCTTAATTAATTAATGAAAGGATTTTAAAAACATTTTTTAAACTTTTGGAGTGAAAGCATGAAAATCAGACATTAAATAATAAAATATAATTTGTATAAGCCTAATTTATATCATAATTACATAACTATATTATGTACAGTTAACAGTGGTGGGTTCCTACTGGTGCGGTCCACTCTATAGTACCGGTAGCGGCCCGCTGGTGACGTCACAGTACCAGTGCGGTCGGTTGCCGGTGCCTGGGCGCCGCCATTTAAAAAAAAATCTTCTGCGCATGTCCAGAAGCTGAGCTTCCGGCACTGCGCATGCGCTGCCTTCCTACCCCACAGTGAGTCCACCGCTTGAAAATAATAAGAAGCTCGCATTTGACACTTTTCCTTCGCTTTTGCCTAAAGCTTCCCAAAGTGGGCATTTTCCGAAAGCTTAACCTTTTATACTGTTAATTTTATACAGTTTTATACTGTTGTTCTTTAGACGAAAACATTGAGGACTGTTAAAAGATACTGTTCTTTTAACAGTCCTCAATATTTTCATCTAAGGAATCAATGACTGAAACCAAAAATGCTGTATGAGACTTGCTTGTCTTTTAACTATAGCATTTTCTGCATATAAAGGTTGCTGTGTTGCCATGGTGTAACACACACTTTGTATGCAAAGCTTTTCATGCAAGATATAAAATAGCAAAAATAGTAGTAACATCTCTCTGAAATAACTAATATATGACTGGCAAGCCATGCCCACCCGGTCACATGACTGGCAAGCCACACTCACAAAATAAGCAATGCCCACAGAGTGGTAGTAAAAAAATTAGGAACCCGCCCCTGGTACAGTATATTATAATCTTATTGACTAGCATAAGCAGGTTTGAAACAAATATTAAAGATCAAAGGGAAAAGTAGGCATCCTTGCCATTGAAAAAAAAATGGATGAAAAATGTACCATTAACTTTCACTTTTGATATAGGACCTGAATATAGAATCCAGATCCAATGTATAAATTCTTCAGGAAATCCAAATTTAGGTAAAGTGGTAAACATATGCTGTTTATAAATTTAGCTAATGCTTTTACATCATCTAGTAATATAACTGCAGCTTGTTCCTATTGATCTTTATTCAAATTACTCATACGAGTTGAATAATGTCTTATCTGTGGTTGCTTTTCCCAAAACCATCATGTTCATTCTTGAAGATACCACATTAATTTTTACCCAAGTATTACATTACTATCTATTGTATAAGTACATCATCAAAGGAGGCCTAGATCAATCTATTTTTCATCCATATTAACTTCATGTGCATTCACTCATAAGTCTGTTCCATCTTGATTTTGCTTCAATCTGCAATTTCTTTTTTTTAAAAGGCATCTTGCATTTTAGGTGTATGTTTTTGTATGAACATTACTTTTAAATATATATTTTGTATAAATAACATAAGAGCATATGTGCTGTTCTATACATATTAATCACAAATAATTTTTATTCACAAACACATACACATGCAAACAGAAAATATTCCAAAATTCAGGAAATTATTCAAAGCAAAATTCTGTCCTCATAAATCTATTAGCCAATAAAATGCAAATTAGATCAGAGGTCTTTGAAATAGACAAAGTAGTAAAACATTCCTAAGCGCATAAATTTTAGTGTGCTTTGTGTATAATTATAAATTATTATTTAAAGTAATTAACAAATATATCTGAAATTGAAATTAGATTGTCATCTAATCCTATGCACACAAATGGAATTGAGTTACACTGAAGACATTGTAATTCCCCACCCCGAAAAGTACTGAATCAGGTTGCAAAATGAGTATTCCTCTATGAAATAATATTATTACTGTTCCATTGCTACAATTTCATATTTGGATAAACATGTTAATCTCCATTGAACTGAATGGAGAATGTCTGTGTTCATGAAGGTTTTAAAAGTCAAGAATCCAGATGGAGATGTGCAGATGATTTTTACAAAAGTACTTTAACTCATAAGGCAAAGCTCTAGGGAAATTGGAACATCATTGGTGATGCAATGAAATGACTCAATGTTCCTATATTCAAAGATAGCAATCTTCTATTGGCTGTTAATAGACTTCCCCAACCTAGTGCTCTCCAGATGTGTTCCCAGGATGGCTGAGAATTAGGACAGACCAATCCAGATGAAAAACACCTGGTTAGGAAAATCTAGGCCATAAGAAAATGCATGCTACAATCCACTGGGACATTTTCCTACATATCTCCACTGAAACAAAGAAGCAAAAAGCAAAAACAAAAACCAATCTCACCGTGCAGTTCCTATTGCTTATGTGAGGCTTTGTGCGTGATAACTTCAGAGGATTAGAACTCTTTTAAGGAAGCATTCATAATAGCTTGTCAACCATCACTTCAGCAAAGCTGTCAAGGGCTACTATAATAACAGGATGCAACACATCCTTTTTAGACAGTGCACGTGTCATATCTCTCCTGTGAACTTGGCAATGGGTCCCAGCTGATGGTTAGGCCTTTCCGGTATATCTGTGTTATCAAATGTGAAACTGGATCCAAAGAATTATTTCTAGGAAGCAGGAATAACTCTAACGTGTAATAGACAAAGAAAAAAAAATCAGTTTTTCAGCTTCTAAAAATATTTCATTGTTATAATTATTTCTTCTTCATGAGCTCATATTTAAAATTAGCAGCAGGAGTTCATCATTTTGAATAAGGAAGTCTAAAAATAATGTCAATAACTCAAACAACTTGGTCCAAGAGGTTAATTACTTTTGATGTGGTGAATTTAACCACAAGTTGAATCCCCCCCTCTTACCTTTTGTGTGATGAAGCCCAGGTGGCAGGATTCAAAAAGAAATTCCCATATAGACATGAAAGATGAAAGAAATAACCATATAATAGCTAACTCATCAGTATGTTTGTTTCAGTGCAGAGCCTTGGGCAATAACTCCAGTCAGTTTTTCTATGTTTTTTTCTTATTTTGACTTGAAAGGATAGGACCCTCAAGGAAGTCTAAGTTCCATTTATTCACTTTGAAGGATACACCATTAAACTTTGTATTTATTTCAGAATAGGTATGTCTCAGTTACTACTCAAGTTGTTTGTTTAGGTTAAATGATTAGAACGGCTGACTGGGAAATACTTACACTTAAACATAGCTATTCAGTTGTCCTTGAAGTATCTCCATGTGTGACCGTTAGCAACATCTAGGATCTTCAACACTCCTGCTAGCAGAGAGAAGCAAATAGCATATTGTCGTGGAGAGAAGACCCTGTTTCAAGGTCACTCCCAGCCATAGACACTTAGTAAAGTTCAGAAAGTAATTTACTCTTAATACACAACCTATGCAATCTTAAATTATTCTGGTTTTAATGCTTAATTGTATTGATTAAATTGTATATCACCCAGAGCCATCTCTGTGGGAGAGGAGCAGTTAAGAAGTGGGAGATATATAGATGAGAGAGAGATGAGAGAGAAAGAGAGAAAGAGAGAAAGAGAAAGAGAGAGAGAGAGAGAGAGAGAGATGTTAGACAGACAGACAGACAGACAGACAGACAATAGATAGATAGATAGATAGATAGATAGATAGATAGATAGATAGATAGATAGATAGATAGATAGATAGATAGATAGATAGATAGATAGATGATAGTTGAGGGGAAATGAAAAGATTGCTATAGAAATCACACTAAACTCTTGGAAGATGGAGGGAAGGAGCGTTGGTCTTACCTGTGGTGACCTTCTCTGATGGTTGCGGGAGAGTCCAAAGCGTGGGTTGACTCTTCCTTCCTGCATAGACTGAGTCGACAGATTTTTCTAGCCACACCCTTCCATTTCCTCTTTCTCCCCAGTTATTCGATGAAGGTGTAGCTGAGTAACTAAGTGTCTCTCCAATGTCCACCTAATGTACCTGAAGGTGCGGACCAAGAAATCTCCAGGGCGGGTTTTGGACTCTTCCGCAACCGACAGAGAAGGTGCGTCTCAGGTAAGACCAACTCTCCTTCTCCAGATCGGTTGCGGGAGAGTCCAAAACGTGGGACATACCAAAGCTGATTACTGTTCGAGGGGGGCACCCCTTGGTCCAGAGAGTCCCCTGTCCTGTGGACCCTCTGAAACACCCTCCAAAGGATGCTTCCGCAGATGCGAAGGGGTCCAACCTGTAGTGTCTAACAAAGGGAGGCGGGAATGACCAAGTGGCTGCCCTGCAAATATCCTCAATGGGAGCTAATGAGATAGGACTGCAGATGAAGAAGCCAGAGCTGCGACTGGACCATCTACCTCCAGTAAGAGGAGAGCCTCTGAGAGGCTTGGTCCCAGGTGGTAAAATCGCCTGTCATTCCCACTGGGGGTGGGAAAAGAGCCAGGCTGGTTCCATTGCTTTTGGATCACATCCGGGAACAGCTGAGGGACTGGGATCTCCTCCTGTTCCACTTTAGGTTCAGTGAAAAATCTATCACTCTGGTCCTGATTGCTCAAAGGCACCTCAGCCAGAGTGGATCCCCCTCCTAAGTGAGTAGTCGCTTTGGCTTTGTGTAAAAGAGATTTGAACATGGCCGGAGGGAATAATCCAGTAAATGCAGGAGTTCGTCCTCCGATAACCAAGTCACCTTGGCTGCCATCCCCTATCAGGGAGCCCTCACTCTCCAAGGAGTGGCAGGGAGATTGGGATGGCTGTGTGATTGGAAAATCAGCCTGACCCTGATTCAGGTGAACAGAGCCACATAGGCCCTCTGAAACTCTGGGTCTGGGCTGGAAACCTTGTTGCAGGCCTGCAGCAATGCCTTGAGATATAGCCCTTGAAATTATCTCGTTGATATTCTCTGGCAATTTGTCTCTCTGGTCTTCCCATGGGCATAATCCAGCCACAGTGGGCATGAATGTGGTCTCAGGGATCTGGCTTCTAGCCACAGGATCCTGTTGCCACCTACTAGGAGCTATGCATGCAAATGGATCAAAGTCCTGCTCTCTGTTGCCTTGTAAGGACAACTGTTGAGAGCTCTCCCACGCCCTCTGGAGGCCAGTTCTGTAGAGTTGCAGCATTGGTAACAACCAACCCTTCAGCTGAAAAAGGGCAGGAGGCTGCAGGAAGTGCAGGGGATAAAACCAACCCCCCTTCCAATTCAGTTTGCTTTTTTTTCAGCAATAACAATGCGTTTTTCCAAAGCTCTTTGCCTTCTCTCTGCATCTCTTTCTGAAGCCTTAGAGGTCTTCTTTGAAGAGGAACGTTTGCCCTGTCTAGTTGTTGGGGCTTTACTAGCTGTTGGGGACACAGCAAACATCCCAGGAAGCACAGGGGAGCGATCTCCCTGCTCTGGAGATGCCCTATCAGCCATCCTAAGCCCGCGCTACTCCGGGCAGATGCTTTGGGATCAGAGAGAGATAGGCAAGGCAAGTAAAGCTGTGGCGGCAGTGCCAGGAAGCCCTGGGTTAGCCTGCTCACAGGCTGGCAGCTTCTCCAGAAGTCCGCGGTTCAGGAAGCAGTGTCGGGACAAACCCGGGTTAGCCAGCCAAGGCTCGATCACCAATGAGCTACAATTCAATGTGACAGCCTTCCCAGCAGGTTTGGGGTAGCCCGCACCACTCCTGGGGATATTTTCAGGATGGCTGAGCCCTGAGATCCCCTCGGAAACTGAAGGCCGCCTGAGATCGCGGCAGTGCAAATGCTGCCTTTCCACCCCCCTCCGCTTGCTAGGCAAGTCCAAATTTAAAGCAAAAAGGTTTTAAAATCTCATGGGAGAGTCCAAACTTCCTTTGTTGACTGAACACGTCTGCTCTGCAAGGACTGAGTTGAATAACAGGGGAGAAAGAGAAAACGGAAGGGCGTGGCTAGAAAAATCTGTTGACTCAGTCTATGCAGGAAGGAAGAGTCAACACACACTATGGACAGTCCTACAACCAATCTGGAGAATATTATATTTCTCTAGGCCAATTTTTAAGGAAGAAATTCTAGAAATAGTATAAATTTCCACTGGTTTGAGGAAATTGTGAGTTTGGGAGCTTTTGAAATGAATCTCCTTTTGACTGTCATATACTAACTTGACTTCAGAAATTAGGCAGCCTCAGCGCGGTAAGTGTCTGAGAGGCTCTTGATGTCAAGTTTTCCTGTTAGAGTTGGAGACACAGAAAATAAAGAATTTCAACCTGAAGAAATTAATTAAAAATCTTTATGCTCATAAAAGTACATATTAAGGAGCAATAGGGTTTATTCTTTACAATATCATTAATCCATTCAATGATATTTCATTAACAGAACTTCCTACACCAGTCACTATTGTAATCAGCCAGGGCTCCCAAACTTTTTTGGCAGGCACATTTGGAATATTAGGAACATGTTATGGGCCCTCTCAAAATAACTGTCAGGTATAACTTATTTTAATTATTAAACAAATAGCATACAAAGTGTACAAAGTCACTGAAATTCTATAGTAATTAGAAAGAAGTAAAAAAGATAACGCTGCAACTTTTAATCTTTCTTACTTGATACACAGATGACTTACTATCTGAAAACAAATACTGTGGGGGTATTTGTGTGTGTGTGTGTGTGTGTGTGTTCCAGCATAACGCTCGAATGCCTAGGCCATTAAGGAGAGCGAGTGCTGCATCCTAGCGCGGCAACATCCCTTGGTGTATGTCTGTCTGTTTGTCTGTGTTCCAGCATAACGCTCAAATGCCTGAGTCTTTAAGGAGAGTGAGTGTGGCATCCTAGCGCAGCAATTGTTTGTGATGTCACTTCCTTCGCAGCTTCCTCTGGAAAGCCAGCCGTGACGTTTGCCCTACAGCAGACTAATGGGAAAGCGCCTGATGTTCCCTTCTCTTGGCAGAAGGCACCCCCGATGGATTTGGTGCCAGGATCATAGAAAGGGCGGGAAAGAGGAGTGCATGGGAGGGGGAAGGGAGAGGGCAGGGATGATGGGCATGGGAGTAGGGGGAAGAAAGGCCCCTCTCAATGGCTCCCTGTCAGACAAAGGCTTCGACGTCTGTGCTTCCATTCCCCCAATGCAGGATTGGAATAAATAAATACGTGGGCAATGCTGGGTTATCAGCTAGTGTACAATGAAAAACCAACACAGAAGGAGCAGGATGAATGAAACTTGGAAGAATGTAAAAAGTATTGTAGAAGTGTCAAGGTACTTTACACAGTTTGGTAGAAGAGCCTGGAGGATGGCAGACAACAAATAGAAAAGTGAAGATGGCAAAGCAAAATAATTGAATTACCTGGTTGTAGAGCAAAGTCTACAACTTTTGTAATAGTCTATTGCTCTGTTTCCAACCCAACAAGATTGTCATTGGATTTGAGTGCAGTGACCACACAATATGAGTACTGTATTTTTCGGACTATAAGACGCTCCAGACTATAAGGCACACCTAGCTTTTGGGGAGGAAAACAAGAAAAAGAATCTGCCTCTGCCTCTGCCTCCCAGCAATTTGCATCCCTGCAGCAAATAGCAAACAGCCTGGTCAGCTTCAGCACAGCCTGATTTAGCACGAGCAGCTGCTTGGCATTTGGATTGCTATTTGGAACCCTAACAAAGCCTCCTGGAATACCACCAATCAGCTGTTCCAGGCTGTGGAGATCACCGCCGCCCATCGCTGCCATCACTGCCTATCACCACCGCCACCTATTGCTGCCTCTGCGTGCCCCATTTTCGGCCTCTGCACGTCCCGTTTTCAGCCCGTTCCAGGCAGTGGGGATTGCCGCCACCGCCTATCCCCACCGCCTGGAATGGGCCGAAAATGGGATGCGCGGAGGCTGAAAATGGGATATGTGGAGGCTGAAAATGGGGCATGCAATAGGTGGCAGTGCCAATGGGCGGCACTGGCACCAATGGGTGGTGGCGATCCCTGCAGCATGGAACAGCTGATCAGTGGTATTCCAGGAGGCTGATCCAACCGCCAATCAGCTGCTCATGCTAAATCAGGCTTTGCTGAAGCTGACCAGGCTGTTTGCTGTTTGCTGCAAGGAGGCAAATTGCTGGGAGGTAGAGGCCAAAGATTGGGGGCTGGCGGGTGGGCAGGGCTTCAGCAACATTAGCTCTATAAGATGCACAGACATTTCTACCCACTTTTGGGGGTGCATCTTATAGTCCAAAAAATATGGGTACTTAAAACTTTACCACAAGGTAAAGCAATCAAAGAATATTTGGGAATACTGAAGAATATACATAACCCAAGACAGCAATTAAAATGTTCAAATACAGGAATACAATAAAACAAAGACCTTACATCCCTTTTGCCAGTCAGGAAACCCCAGAAAGATGACAAATCATCGACCTCTTCAAAACCAGCAAACATGTAGCACCCTCCAAGGTAGGTCTGCATCAAAGTTTCATACCTTGAGAATTTTGATTAACTTATATAGTCTCTGAACCATAATTAAGCACATCTGCTTTTCAATGGTCTCATCTCACTGGATTTCACCAAGGACAAGGAGGATAAGTCTACTTTATCTTTAAACACTTTGCTCTTCTGCCAAGAATGAGACTGTAAAGGCTAAGGAGTCTTTGTTTATACCAGGTGGTGATGACACCATCTCAAAGTTAAGGAGTATCTGCTTCTCAAGGTCAATTGGATTGAAGATGAGAAAAATCATCCTACTCTACACAGATGTTTTATCAAGGACAGACAAAAGAAAGTATAAGTCAAGTATACACTTTGGTGACTCAAAAAATATATTTCCTTAATTCTGCACTAGAATACTGAACCATTATTTGAAAGTATAAAATCATATTGAGTTTTATGTACAGTACACATAGGGAAAGAGGTTCACACTATCTGTCTCTAGTCAATCATCTAGTAAAACCATCAACAATGCAACAGGCCAAGCAAAGAATTATGTGATCTTCTTAGATATTTCAATATTTCAATTTCTCTAATTGTAGATTATAATAGGATTAATTATTCTAATAGAAGATCAATGAGATCAAAAGGCCAAATATGATATGGGGGTAAGTCTATAAATAAAAATAAAATTGGTGAATTGACTTCCTGCTATTTCCTTATAATTTGTTGAGACTGGTTTAGTTTACTTTAGTTTAACTCTGCCTTTTGGGAGGGAAGAGGAGCACACTTTCAAAAGAAAACATTGAGCTGCAGACAGTATGTATTTTATGTTTTAAGAATGCCTCTGGGAACTGAGTGGAGCCAAGAAACATCCTTAGTTATAAAGGTTAGGCTTGAAATTGAAAATTTGCTTTGCCACATTCTAGTTTCCCTTTTATTTATTTGTAATTAAAGAAATGTATAACATAAAATTAAACCAGGTGCAGCAGAGTGCCTGGAAAGTGTAATCTGGCACACCAGTATTGTTATCTATAATAATTAAATGAACTTATTTATTCTAGCATCATTTGATCACTTATATTATTCTAATTAATTAAAGTACATATTTGGACACCTAAGACATAATAATTGGTATGTGATAGAACCTATGATAATGGGCTTATTGGCCATATTATTGTGCTTTCTTCCAGTCCTTGAAGCAGCAGAAAAATAAGTTGGGTAACTTTGCATTGATCTCATCACTAAGTCTGATTCGGCCCCCCCAAAAGACATCAGGAAGGGTTTTAATGCAGGATACATTAAGGAAAGCAATTGGTAAATTCCTCTGGCTTCATTTGCCTTCCTACCAAACATCACCATCTGGTTGCAGCGGTGAAGAGGCAGGGAAAGAAGGATTGGCCAATCATTTTCCTTAATATAGAATGGAGCTAGGGTTGGAAAGGGAGTGAGTTTTAACAGATGTCTAGATTGTTGAGTTTAGCCATCTCTCAAAATTTGATCTGGTTTTGAATAAGTGTTAACTTCCTTTCTGACATGGATTTAGTGCTAATCTGTAAGAGCACTCTTCCACAACATTTATAATCTGAAACAGTAGTAAAACCTATATTTAAAAGAAGCCCCCCAAATTGGCTGACATATGGGAAGGGAGCGCAGGTAGATTTCAGTGGATGGAAAAGCAAAGCCCCCACCCCCAATTCAGCTATTTATAAAGCAAACCAACTGATTTCTAATTATCATACCCAAGACAAGTGTTGTTGCCTTCTTTGGTATTTCACTATGTAAATTTTACCATAACTGACCAATGTAGGTGGGAAAGTATAGTTGACAATGATAAAATAAAGACCATTTTAAGGAAAAATAGGAAGGAATATGAAGAGTGATAAAGCACAATATTGATAAATCATATCAAGAGAACATGGTGTGCGTATGTTATTCTCTGCATTTAAACATATACTTTTTTATCTATTAACATGCAAATGAAATGCTAACCCCCACAAAAAAACATGCTAGTTCTGATTTTTAAAGACCTGGGTCAGACTTCTGTCAGAAAAGCGATAAACCTCAGTTTATAAGATACTGTGCATCATTCAAAATAAGTCAGAGAGGCATCTGCCCTCAACAATATGAGGGCAGATGCCTCTAAAGTAGCCAGTTGTGCTGTTTTTATGGGCCACAGAAGAACAAGCCCAGAAATTGAGCGGAAGGGGCATGACCCACTGCAATCTGAAGTGGCCAATAATGCTAAACAGGTCACGTCTTTTGACTGCATTCATTGCCACACCATCAAGAAGGTATTGTAGATTGTGTCCATAGTCAAAATTGTATCAAAGGAAGAAGAAAAACATTGAATTGAACAGCTAAAAGTGAATTTAACCTGCCTGCATTAGTGGACTGGGAATGAGATGAAGGCAATATCCTGTGATTTCATTTAAAAATAGTGAACATGAAATCTTCACATGGTGATAAAGGGAAGTAAGGATGAACCCAATGTCACTTCAAAAAGAAATTATGTTAACTTGTATTGATTTTATTGTTTAAAAAATTCTTATACATAGATACAGTTCAAGCTGATTTATTTTCAGGTAGGCGATACTGTCCAAAGCTCAGAAAACAATTAAAAAGTGATATGTCAAAGAAATTTAAATGAGATAAGAGAAAATAAAATAAATCTAGTTCTGATAAATGAGGTAGTCCTCATTTAGCAACCACAATTGAGACTGTCAGCTCTATTGTTAAGGAAAGTGACTACCGTACTAAGTGGAAAATCACGTGATTGCAACTGTAGTTTTCTTTTCCAACTCCCCGTCCTTTAGAATCTTCACCCTGGAACTGGGATAGCAAGATCTACTGGTCCTGTCAATAACACTAATCAATTTCACAGCTTGGCTTTCCCAATTGTGTGCCTGCTTACTCTCTTGTAATCCCTTCCTCTACAAACTCTCTGCTTTGCAAAAGCGGGGGAAAAGAGAAAAACAAAAGCTCAGGTATAGGACAATGTATAGTGACTATATCACGTAATTGAGGGACACTGCAAAGATTATAAATGCAGGCACTGATTATAAAATTATTTTTTCAGCACCATCATCAAATGGTCACTAAAAGAGACAGCAGGAAAGCAAGGTTACCCTTATACTTCTCTGCTTCGTGCACTGCTTTTTGTTCTTTAGACTCGCCACTTCCCTCTTTCTGATGATCTCATCAATTTCATCTAGTTAAGACTTTTTTATTCTTCCCCTTTCTTTTAATCCATTCACTTTTTCTTCATATAATTTGTAATTTGATCCTACTTCATTCTCTTTATATGACCAAACCACATCATATTTTTATGTTGATTACTTACTTTTGTATTAAATCTACAATTATTTTGTACTCATTCATTTGTGAACCTATCTGTTTTATCCCACCCACACACATCTTAAGTACCCAGTTCCATGGCATTTCCCTTACTTTTGTTTTTTTCTGATATTCTCAACTCTCATTTTCAACAAAATAGTCAGGAATGCATTTGTTCACACAGCCATTTTTCCTAAGATTGTATCATTGCATGTACCTCCTAATTGATGGAATAGATGCACCATTATATTGACTTAAAATATGACATATTAGATTTGATTAGAGATTCTGATTAAATAAAATTCTGTGAGCATGCTTGGTTAAAAATGAGCTTTGGTTATGGTTGTGCTATATTGGCAAAGTATGTACAAACCATTGGCAAGGAATGCTGCAGGTGCTATGATTGTGATTGTAACCTGGTCTCCTTATTCCATATCATAATTTAAAAAAAGGTATGTATAAAAACAAAAAATATGGTAATTGTAAATGTTTATTTGACATTACTCTGGTTTGCTTGGTTTGAAGTGTTTCATCATCTCATTACTATTATTGTTATACTAATTTAGTATATAAACTCATAGTATATGAGCCGAGGTGGCGCAGCGGTTAGAGGCAGTACTGCAGGTCACTTTAGCTGACTGTGATCCGCAGGTCAGCGGTTCAAATCTCACCGGCTCAAGGTTGACTCAGCCTTCCATCCTTCTGAGGTAGGTAAAATGAGGACCCAGATTGTTGGGGGCAATATAAATATACATTGCTTACTGGTGTAAACCGCTTAGAGCAGTGGTTCCCAACCTTTTTGTGATCGAGTACCACTTGGAGGTCCCGTACAGTCGCTGCATACCACCTGGTTCCAGAGAAACTAAATTCGATCAGATATCACTTTATTTCCATAATTGTACCGTTCCTTTTTTGGCCCCGCGCATCCAGCAACTGGATTCTCGGGCCGCTGGGACCAGGTGGGTGGCGTGTGGCAACAGTTGCAAATCGTTGCCAGATTATCTTGTATTAGGCAGTAAACATTTTTGTGAAGTAAAAAATAACTAACTAAAAATCGTTCATGACCCCGAAAGTGTTCGCGTACCACCTGGAAGGCCCTCGCATACCACTAGTGGTACACGTACCACAGGTTGGGAACCACTGGCTTAGAGAGTGCTTGCACTGTGAAGCGGTATATAAATCTCACAAAATAAATAAATAAATAAATAATAAACATATACACATATAGTTTTAGCTACTATATCTCCCAGACTTAAAATGCTACCATGTTCCAGCTTTGGTTCTTAATATTTTCTATGTTGATTAATTATTATCCTAGTTTTGAAAATTATTTATTTTATTTTATTTATTTATTTTAATCATTCTTATAGGCCGCCCAACTCCCGCGGGACTCTGGGAGGCGTACAACAAAATTATGTGCCTAAAGAGGCTAATAGCATGTAGGTCTCAAGAATATAACAAACATGAAAGAAGGAGAGAGAAAAATACTGAGCCACAATTGAAAAATGACCACAGATATTATTCCAGCAATTTATAATTCTTAATCATTATTAAAAAAAGAGAAAATAAAATAAAGGAGGGAATTCTACAAATATTTAAGATAGATACCCAAGATGCAGGGAAAATCTCTGGTTGATCTATAATTTTTACAAGTATACTGACAGTAAAACAGCCACCCACACACAGGCATAAAATTAATACTAGAGACTTTAAAAAGTTTTGCACTAAGTGATGATGACTGGCTGTTTTATCCCAGGCTGTACCAGGTTTTTACACTAATTAAAAATTAAGATGATAATTTTTCTTCTAATTATCAATATAATCAAATCATATTGTTTCATTTATGTTGCTGATTTTTTAAATTTTTAATTGTTCTTATGTTTTTGTTTTTATATTTTTAATTGTTTTAATTACTGTTACATTTTCTAAACCAACCAGACTTTGTTGGATTGGGTAGCTATATTAAATTTTAAGTCTAAATAATAAATATTATTACTAAAACATCAATAAAAATTATCATTTGCAGTGGGAACATCACTGAAAAAGTAATTGAAAATGAGTAAACTAAAATATTGTTAAAATATTTATATTCTGAATATAAACTGATAAAGTCTTTGCACATAACACATCAGATTTAACCATGGTTGAAAAGAAGAAAATGAAGCTAATTGAGGTGGCAATAATAGAAGAATTGGAGAAGATTAGAAAGTATCAAGATCTGAAAATTAAAGTTGGAAAGACTAAACTGGTTGTGATGGTCCCATTGGTTATTGGCACACCAGGTGCCATACTAAAAATTCTTTGAGAGCACTTAGCAAATCTTCACACTGATGGAATTTTCACCTGTGAATTTCAAAATTGCTTGGCTCTGCATAGTATGCCGATTCCTCACAACATCCTAGGTTCTTGGGAAGAACTTGATGCATATGTAGACCAATACCAGTTAAAGAACTAACATAGTTGTGTGTAATATAAATAATAGTAAATAATAAATAATAAATATCTATTCTCCCTGTTTTCTTCAAGATGTAGAAATGTGAATTCCACATGTAGCACCCAGCAAAATAACAGTGGTTGGATACCAAATAAAATGAAAAAGTAAAATTCTTCTTTATCCCCCCATAGGAACAATATGACCACCAGATTGCCATATGCTCACTACATAGGTTTTTCATGCATTTTTCATATTGTCATTACAACACATGTATGCATTTATTCCTCTGAATTCTGTCCTTCCTTTCTTCCAGAATTCACAATCATATGCATAGCTCTGTCTGTTCCGGTTTTTCTGCACAATAACCACCTTATAAGATAAGATGAATGAGAGAGAGAGAGAAGCTAAGAATGCGTTTCCATGGTGAAGTGACTTCAGTTTGGCTCCTCAACTTTCTAATACACTCTCATTTAGCACCTGAGCCTTGATATGACAGATTTAATTTGATAAAAGTCCGTGGAATTTTCTGTATCATAAGCTAAATGCACTTTTATGTTTGGCCAAAGTACTGTGATATGCTTTCTGTAAGTTAAGCACATTATAAGATAATATTTTCAGAATTCAGGTAAAGGCCAAAAACCTGAAGCCAAAGAACATTTAAATTTCAATTAAAATATACTTCTAAAATTGATACTTTTACTTGGTAGTGTGGAGCTCTAGTATGTAAATATAACCTAGAAAGCTACTAGAGGTACATGTGATCCTCAGCAATAGACTCTGTCAAAAAAAATTAAATAAGAATGAACAGAACGTAGAAGAAGAATAACAACATATGCTTATTAACCATTGTTTTCATCAGCTAACCGATTGAATGGCAATTGAAATATGAAGCATTCAAAGTGCTTAAATTTCGCTATAAATATTTGGAACAGTACCATAATCTAGAAAACATGGAGATTATATAATGTTCAAATATTATTACATTAACATAACATAAAAAGTTCCATTGAAAGATGAATATTTAAACTGTTGCAAATTTAACAGCAGTTTTATAGAAATAAGACTCTGAATTATTTTGGCTCACTCATTTTGTAGAATAAACCTAAACCTAAACTGAATGCTGATATTATATTCATTCATTAATATACTCATATACTAATTAAACATTTGTATCTATCTAGAGAAGCATGAGTATATTAAAATAAAAACTGCAACCTAGATCCAAGAAAATAGTAACTAAAATATACCAAAATGATGAAACATGCATTATAAAATCATGATGCCTTTCGTTCTTGAAGATTGCTGAGTTTGTGTTTTTAAGGCAAAACACGTATTTCATCACTTGCCTCCTGCTGCAGATGCCCATGAATTCAGAACAAAATTCAAGAATATTAACATAAAGTAGTAACATCTATAATTTTGCCATATTCAATTCATTGAGAAAAACACAGACATGAGCTATCAACATTAGCTGAGGATGGGATTCTAATGACATATTCGGAGACAAAACATATAGATCAAATCTAATTTAATTTTAATTTAATTTAATTTAATTTATTGTATTTCTATGCCACCCAACTCCCGAAGGACTCTGGGCGGCTTACAACAGGATATAGAAAATACATTTAAAAACATCATAAAAAATTAAAAAACAGTTAAAAATCACATACATACTTATCATTCAAGGCCGGACTTCGCAAATTGCGAGATCAACGGCCCCAAGCCTGCCGGAAAATCCAGGTCTTCAATGCTTTCCGGAAGGCCAATAGAATGGGGGCAGTCTGGATCTCAGGGGATAGTTGGTTCCAGAGAGTCGGGGCAGCAAGAGAAGGCCCTTCCCCGCGGGCCCACCAGCCGACACTGCTTAGCTGACGGGACCTGGAGGAGACCAACTCTGTGGGATCTTACCGGTCGCTGGGAACTATGAGGTAGAAGGCGGTCTCGAAGATAACCTGGCCCTGAGCCATGTAGGGCTTTAAAGGTAATGACAAACATCTTGAATTGAGCCTGGAGACCAATAGGAAGCCAGTGCAGCTCGTGGAGGATTGGTGTAATGTGGGTGTACCTAGGTGCACCCACAACCACTCGCGCGGCTGCATTCTGGACCAATTGTAGTCTCCGAACACTCTTCAGGGGTAGCCCCCTGTAGAGTGTGTTGCAATAATCCAACCGTGAGGTGATAAGGGCATGAGTGACTGTGAGGAGAGCCTCCTGATCCAAGTAGGGTTGCAATTGGTGCACCAGGCAAACCAGTGCAAAGGTCCCCTTAGCCACAGCTGTTAAATGTTGATCTAATCTTAGCTGTGGGTCTAGGAGGACACCCAAATTGTGAACCAGTTCTGAGGGGGACAATTTCTCCCCACTAGAGCCAAGGATGGTCAGTCAATACAATCTTTAAGAGGCAATACCCACAGCCACTCGGTCTTGTCTGGGTTAAGTCTGAGCTTGTTGACACCCATCCAGACCCTCACAGCTTCCAGGCACCGGCACATCACATCCACTGCTTCACTGAACTGACATGGGGTAGAGATACACAACTTGGTATCATCAGCATATTGCTGATACCTCACCCCAAATCGTCAGATGACCTCACCCAGTGGTTTCATGTAGATATTAAAAAGGAGGGGAGAGAGGACCGATCCCTGAGGTACCCCGCAAACAAGGGGTACCTCAGGGTACCCCGCAAACAAGGGGTCTAGGAGGACCTCTGTCCTCCTGCCAACAGCAACTGTGAACGACCAGAGAGATAGGAGGAAAACCACCACAGCACGGTGCCTCCCAACCCTAGCTCCCTTAGTCGTCCCAGAAGGATACCATGGTCAATGGTATCGAAAGCCGCTGAGAGGTCAAGTAGCACCAAGATAGAGGAATGACCCCTATCTCGGGCTCGCCAGAGATCCTCCATCAGCGTGACCAAAGCAGTTTCCATGCTATAGCCAGGTCTGAAGCCAGATTGACAAGGGTCCAAATAATCCGTTTCATCCAATGACCATAGGAGTTGAAGTGCCACCACTTTCTCTACAACCTTTCCCACAAAGGGAAGGTTGGAGACTGGACGAAAGTTCTTTAATTCTGCTGGATTCAAGGAAGGCTTCTTGAGGAGGGGTCTCACCACTGCCTCCTTTAATGGTTGCGGGAAGGACCCCTCATTCAAGGACGTGTTCACTAAAGCCTGAAGCCAGCCTCGTGTCACCTCCCTGCTGGCCGAAACCAGCCAGGAGGGGACGGGTCCAACAAACAAGTGGATGAACTCATCGCTCCCACAGCCTTGTCTACTTCCTCAGGAGTAACAGGCTCAAATTCATCCCATATAATAAGACTAAGACCTGCCCCTGTCATCTTGGTCGGAATTGCCCAATCAGAGTCCAGGTCCATCTGAATCTGAGCGACTTTATCCAATAGAAACTGCGCAAACTCCTCAGCTCTACCCTGCAGGGGCTCCTCCGTTCCCGCTACATTAAGGAGGGAATGAGTTACCCTAAATAGGGCAGCTAGACGCGAATCAGCAGATGCAATAAGTGCGGAAAAATGTGAACATTTTGCAGCCTGTATCGCCACTAAATAAGTCCTAATAAAGGCTCTTAAGTCTCCGGTCAGACTCGGAGTTACTGGTCCTCCAGCGTTGCTCTAGACATCTCTTCTGGCACTTCATCTCCCGGAGCTCCTCGGTAAACCAGGGAGCTTTCCTGGATCCATCGCCGTGGAGAGATCGCAAAGGCGCAATCCGGTCCAGTGCCCCCAATGACACCCTATTCCAGGCAGCCACCAGGTACTCAGCTGGATTGTGGACAAGGGAGTCCGGTATCACCCCAAGCTCCTTCTGGAACCCTTCAGGGTCCATTAGGCATCTGGCGCAGAACCACTTAATCGGCTCCGCCTCCCTGAGATGGGGGAGTAGCATCCTAAAGTCTAACCTCAGTAGGAAATGATCTGACCATGACAAGAGAGAAGAATCTATACCCCTTAATTCCAGATCATCTCTCCACTGCCCCGAGAGGAACACCAGGTCAAGTGTGTGTGTCCCCCTATGAGTCGGACCCTGAACTACTTGGGTCAGGTCCATGGTTGTCATGGAAGCCATGAACTCGCCAAGTAATGGCAAATTGAAGTCCCCCAGCACCATAAGCCTAGGGAACTCCACAGCCAACCCAGCTACCACCTCTAGCAGCACAGGCAGGGCTGTTGTAACGCAGCTGGGAGGCAGGTATGTTAAAAACAAGCCCAACTGAACCCCTGAGTCCAGCCTCAAGAGGAGAGACTCACACTCAACAATCTCCGGGGCAGGGATCCCACGAGGACAAAGACTTTTCCAGACAATGACTGCCACTCCACCACCCCTTCCCTGGAGTCGCGGCTGATGTAAAACCTGAAACCCTTCCAGTCAGATCTCTGAGAGGGGAACACCCCCCCTCTTGGCCCAGCCAGGTCTCAGTTATGCATGCCAGGTCAGCCCCCTCTTCCAGAATTAAATCCTGAACGAGAGGGGCTTTGTTAACAACAGACCTGGCATTAAGCAGCAGCAGTCTGAGGCCAGGGCCCTGACATCCCAAGTCACCAGGTATACGAGAGGGGCCGGAATAAATAATCGCTTTGAAACAGCGAGTCCTAGTTCCCTGAGAGTGGCCTACCCCTTGCTCGCCATATCTACCTCTCCCAGTTACGACCGTAATACTCCGGCTCTCAAACACCCTAGAGATCCCCTCCCTCACATCTACGGCCCTCCTCCTTCCCGGCAGGCAAGGCTCCCCACTCATACCAAGCCGAAGGTTATATCTGAGTCCCCATCTGCTTCTGTTTACACATTCAGCAGAGGGGGCTCCATTCTTTGCCTCCGGCTCACTCATTCTTCCCAAGACTCAGTCACTCCCAATCCATCCCAACACCCTTACCCACACACACATACACACACACACACCCAAGATAACTGAACTAGTTTCCTCCAGTGGGGGGAGAACAGGCAAGCTCAGATGGGGGAAACAAACAGGCTCCGCAGCAGGCAGGCAGGCAGTTCTTTCTGTGTTTCTTCTTCTTTAATTCTTCCACAAGCCTCCTTATGGGTTACCTGGAGTCCGCCAAAATCCCCAAGCTGCCCCTGGGCTACTCTGAAGTTACTCATGGGAGGGGGGGTGCGGAGATGCCGCCGGTAACGCGGGGGACAGAGCTTCTCCGCTCATCTGCTGCTGAGTCTACATCTCCTCCCTGCCTCCCTGCCTCCCTCCTTCCCTCTCTTTGAATGAAGACTGGAAGGCTCAATTTTCTGCTGCATCCACCATTTTTCCAACTTTCTTTAATGGTGATAGCTGCTTTTGGTGCAGGGAAACACAGGCATATAGTTTCTGCTACTGTTTCATTTTGCAAGAGCTATTCATTTTGATAGTTTATGAATGCTATAGAAAGACCAATACTTTATATAAATGAAATTGAATTAAATGTACTCTTTGCTTTTTTAATTCCACCATTGTGATTTTAATATTTCTGAATCATTTAGCTAAACATATCCTTAGCGCTGTGTAGACATACTTAGTTTTTCCTCAAGAGACCACCTACTCTGTAGGCAGGGAGGTTGAAGAATTAGGGGATAACATCTGGCAACATAGTGAATTAAATTTTTCTCTCACAAGTGAAAAACCATATCCTCCATCAAATCACAGCAGAATATATTGCTGCCAGAAGAGACAAGAGATTTGTTTTGATTATTGAGGGAGTATACCTAGCTTTCAGTTTTAAGAATATCTAACTAGAATATATTTCAACCCAGAATATATTAATTAAAAAGCAATTAAACAATTTGAAGAAAATACCTATCTTTTTAAAGTTTAAAGAAGAGTTTCAGTTTAATTTAAAGCCCACCTAAATATTGTATTTTGGAAAAGGTAGAAGGTTCTGTATTTTCAATGTATGCTTTCAAAGTTTTTTGCCAATCTTTTTGTCCTCCTGCTTCTCTGTCTCTATTGTTTCAAGACACTACAGTTATCTGAGTTTCCTCCAAAGTAGTGACTGACAAGAGGAACAGATTTTGAGTCTATTTTTGGACAGTGTTAACTACAGAGGGAGATACTGTTTTAACACTAGTAAATTTAAGGATAGTAGAGCTAGTTTGATGCAGTAATTAAGGTGCTGGGCTATAACCCAGGAGACTGTGAATTGTAGACTCCCCTTAGGTACAAAGCCATCTAGGTGACCTCAGGCGAGAGAGAGAGGGAGGGAGGGAGGGAGGGAGGGAGGGAGGGAGGGAGGGAGGGAGAAGAGAGAGATATGCAAATCTAGAAAAACATCTATGATCAATAACTTGCATTGAAATCATTGTAAGCAGAAGTTTTGGATTGTTTCAGGATCATGTGGATACATGCTCTTCCTTATGCCCTTGATTTGCCTCTTCTCCTGCATTCTGCTGTTCTTTCCCTAAGAACTGGATGCAGTGTCTAATGAGAGAACAGTACAAATGATTGGCATGTATTTTTGCCAAGATCACCACATGGTATTATCATACACCCCAAAGAAAATGACTGAAGAAAATCTTTGTTAGTGGTCAGCATTTAAAGGAACTGACAAAAAATATATTCAAAGCCCAGCATGGTAAGCTGACTGCAAACCTTTGAACACTACCATACATCAAAAAGAGAAACAACCAACAAATTATTACAATAACACAGCATCACCAATTAAAACTCTCCAAAGCATCTTAAGTAAAGCAAGTATTTATTTATTTATTTATTTATTTGTTTGTTTGTTTGTTTGTTTGTTTGTTTGTTTGTTTAATTTATTTTAGTGTTCTTATATGCTGCCCTACTCCCTGGGGACTCAGGGCAGCGTACAACATGTGAAGAACAACTAAACAATATAATAATTGAACAACAGTTTAAAAAAGAATTTAAAAGAACATAGAAAAACCATACATACGTGGGGGGAGACCTAAGATGTGAAATGGTCTCAAATCACCCTGCCTGCAGGAAGAGCCATGTATTAATGGCTTTTCAGAAGGCCAGCAAGGTGGGGATAATTCGGATCTCTGGGGGTAGTTGGTTCCAGAGAACAGGGGGCCCCACAGAGAAGGCCTTCCCCCTAGGCCCCGCCAGCCGGCATTGTTTGGTTTTATTTATTTATTTATTTATTTATTTAATTTATTTATTTGTCAAACATGTATAGGATAGTAGTAGTTTGTATAAACATAAGTAAAAAGTAACGATAAAAGAGGACAATGGGACAATGGGACAGGGACGGTAGGCACAGTGGTTGATGGGACCTGGAGGAGACCCACTCTCTGGCACCTAACCGGTCGAAGGGAAGTATGAGGTAGGATGCGGTCCCAGAGGTAACCTGGTCCTAAGCCATGTAGGGCTTTAAAGATGATAATCAACACCTTGAATTGCACCCGGAGACCAATGGGCAACCAGTGCAGCTGGCAGAGTATGGGTGTTACGTGGGTGTATCTTGAGACACCCACCACAGCACGTGCAGCCGCATTTTGCACCAGTTGAAGTCTCCGGATACTCTTCAAGGGTAGCCCCATGTAGAGCGCATTACAGTAGTCCAATCTAGAGGTGACAAGGGCATGAGTGACCATGAGTAGAGCCTCCTTCTCCAAGTATGGTCGTAATTGGTGCACCAGGCGAACCTGTGCAAAGGCTCCCCTAGCCACAGCCATAAGATGTTGGTCTAATTTTAGCTGTGGATCTAGGAGAACTCCCAAATTGCGAACCCGTTCTGAGGGAGCTAATTTTTCTCCCCCAAGAACCAAGGAGGGACAGTCGACAGGATGGGTGAGAGGACCGAACCCTGAGGAACCCCACAGGTCAGGGGCCTAGGAGATGACCTCTGTCCTCCTGTTAACACCAACTGCATCCTATCGGCGAGGTAAGAGGAGAACCATCGTAAAACGGTGCCTCCCACTCCCAGCTCGCCGAGTCGGTGCAGAAGGATACCATGGTTGATGGTATCGAAAGCCACTGAGAGGTAAAGTAGCACCAGGATGGAAGAATAACCCCCATCCCGGGCTCGCCAGAGATCATCCATCAGGGCGACCAAGGCAGTTTCTGTGCTGTAGCCGCGCCTGAAACCCGATTGAAAGGAATCTAGAAAATCAGTTAATCATGCTTTCTCAGTCACACTGGATGACAGTGTTTTAGGGAAGGGATTTAATGTATATTTACCTTGTTGCCTCTGTTGAGATGGAAAAACACAACTGGGGACAGACAGATCCACAAATAAGCTAGCCATGTGACATGTGAAATTCACCTTAAATTGCATCAGGAAGCCTACTGGAAGGCCAGTGCAGTTCACATACCAGTGGTGTTACAGGTGCAACATGAAGTGTATTCAGAACCTTTCGTACCACTGCCATGTAGCCCAAGTGCAGTTTCCAGATTTTTTTCCCAGGCAAACCCATGTAGAGGTCATTGCTATGGTCCAACTGGGAAGTCTCTATAAGGAGAGGCTATGAGTAGAGCAGGGGTGGCCAAACCGTGGCGCATGCGCCAAACGTGGCGCATTGGATGATTGCAAGTGGCGCATTGCAATCATCCAAAGGACAGAAAAGGTGATGCTTTTCTGCCCGGCGAGCGGGACGGCAGCGCGCGCGCAAGGAAAGCCGGAGGATGGCGCCGAGGCTCTCCAGGCAGCGGCAGGTGACAGCGGGCGCCGGCTGAGTCATCTCACGGGCAGCCGCGCCGACCCTGCCTCCGCCGAGGAGGGGGAAAGGAAAGCGCTCCCGCAGAGCATCCCAATTGCAAGTTATCGTCGCCTGTCCTCCCCAAGCGGCCGCGCGATGTGACCCCGGAGCCGGATGGGCGCAAGGGCAGGAAGAGAAAAAGAAAGAAAAGGTGACGCCCCGCTCGCCGGGCGCCTCTGCGCCGCGGTCGGAATCACTTCCGTTTGCTAAAATAGCGTCACCTTTTCTTTCTTTTTCTCTTCCTGCCCTTGCGCCCATCCGGCTCCGGGGTCGTGTCGCGCGGCCGCTTGGGCAGGACGGGCGACGATAACTTGCAGTTGGGATGCTCTGCGGGAGCGCTTTCCTTTCCCCCTCCTCGGCGGAGGCAGGGTCAACGCAGCTGCCCGTGAGAGGACTCGGCCGGCGCCTGCTGTCACCTGCCGCTGCCTGGAGAGCCTCGTGCGCTCGGCGCCGTCCTCTGGCATTCCTTCCGCGCGTGCTGCCGTTCCATCCGAGAGCCGCCGAGCGGAGTGCGCTTGATGGGCTAAATCACCGCCTTTCTCCTCCTCCTCCTCCTCCTCCTCCTCCTCCTCCTCCTCCCCCGGCTGGGCTGACGGCTGCCCGTCTTCCAGGAGCCTCGGTAGGTTGGTGGCCGCTGGATCTTCAGCCAGCCCCTCTCCACAGCCAGGAAGGAAAGAAGGAAGGAAGGAAGGAAGGAAGGAAGGAAGGAAGGAAGGAAGGAAGGAAGGAAGGAGAAAGAGAGAGAGAGAGAGAGAGAGGTTAGGAAGGCAGGAAGACAGAAAGAAAGAAAAAGATGTTAGGAAAGAAGGAAGGAAGGAAGGAAGGAGAAAGAAGACAGACAGAAAGAAAGAAAAGTTAGGAAGGAAGGAAGGAAGACAGAAAGAAAGAAAGAAATGTAATGCTGATTAATGATTATTTTAATGACAATGACTCTACTGGACTGAACAGTGAAAATAGAGATAAAGATAACAGTGATAATGATAACAGAGATAAAGATATCAAGAATAATTATGTTCAGATTGATGATAAGGATTTTGAGATATATAAAATGGAAAAAGGAATGGAGAAAATTAAATATATACAGAAAGTAAAATTAAGAGAGAGGAAAAGAGCGTGGGGAAAGAGAACTTATTGGTACAAAATTAAAAGAAAGATGAAAAAAATGTAAGCAGATGGGGGTGGAGGAAATATATATATAAAAACAAAGTAGTTGAGAAACTAAAAGGGAATGGATGATGATATTGGAATATTATAGAAATGTTTTTTTAATTTAAAATTATCTTATTAAGAGAAAAAAAATTCTGTTTTTTTATATACAGATTAATATTGTTTAACAAATTAAAAGATTTGATATTTTAGATATAACAAAGTTAATTAAGATGAGAAGTATGAATGATAAATATAAGTATTAGAGCTCAAAAGATGTATTATGATTGTGCATTTTTTTCATTTATTTCAATTTATTTTTTCACATATGAAATTTGTTCAAATGAAAAATCTTAAAGGGGGAAAATGTATTATTTTAAGAGTTGAATATGTAATTGAATAAATTTAGAAAGAATTTTGATGATTAGTAAATGAAACGATATATTATGATTGTGTATAATTAATATAACGTTAGAAATTCAAAGATTTTTTTTCTTCTCTCTCGTTCTTTTTATAAAGATTAATAATGTTGAATCTTTTGGAATAATGTGGATAAAACAATGACAATAAGAGAAATATGGAATAAATATGATCACTAGAATTTAAGGGAAATTACTTAAATATTAAATAATGAACAGGAAATATGAATGTTAATTACTTTAAAATTTATTAAACTGAGAGTTGGTAAGTTAATTGATTTGGATTTTTTCCTTTCCTTTTTATATTTTATTTTTTCTTTACTACTTGTTGAATATTTATAGAGTGGATAAAATTAGACAGAATTTTGATGATTAATATGAGAAATTAAAAGAATAATTGGGCATTTAGTTTTTTGATAGAACAAAGGATAAAAAACAGAAGCGATGAATAAAGAGATTAAAGAATTAAAGGAAGCAATTTGGCTTAAAATTAAGAAGCAGGAGACAGTAACTATCTTGGAAAGTTAAGCGAATAGCGATCAATTTGGATGGAAAATTGGAATTAACTGGTGCATATCCCAGATGACAAAACTAAAAATTAGATTTTTTTTTCTTTTTTTCTTTTTTCAGGGAGGTAAGATGGAAATAGCAGCATGTACCTAGAAGAGAGTATAACATAAAAAATAATAATAATATAACTATAATGATGGGTTTTTTTAAAAAAAAGAGATATGATTAGTTTAAAATTGAGATTAGCATCAGTCTGTCAAATATAAAATGAGTTTAGTATAAAAGCACTCAAGGAAAGGCAAAGAAAATGAAAGAGGAAGTAGAAGGGGAGGAAGAGAAGGTGTAGAGAGGGTTGAGGAGGAGGGAAGGAGTTAGAAAGTAGGAGGAGAAGTTGGAGATAGAGAGAGGGGAGTGTAATGGAATAAAGTAGAACAGACTGATGACTGATGAGGCAAGTGTTGAATAAGATACTGACTTTTGAATAATTGATTATATTGAACAAATATGTATTTTTATTGTAATATTTTAAGGTACATGTGTATTGAATTGTATATGAAGTGAGGAAGAAAATAAAAAAATTTGAAAAAGAAAGAAAGTTGTATGGCCGCCCTGAGTCCTACGGGAGTGGGGCGGCATACAAAAATGACCAAAAAAATAAATAAATAATAAATGGCGGATTGGAACTCGTCTGCGAAAAAATTTGGCGGATGGTATGCTTAAGGTTGGCCACCACTGGAGTAGAGCCTCTCATTACAGGAAATGAAACAATAGCCAACAAGATGGATTTCTATGAAAGTCCTGCTGGCTATCTGCTTTACAAGCAGGAATTACAAGCCCAGAAGGAGCTCCAGATTGTGTACCAACTCTGTCTATGGGAGTGGAACCTCAGGCAAGGTCAAAATGGAAAATCTCCAGACTCAGTGGAGGGGACCTTAACCCCAAAACTACTCGGTCCTGATAGGGTTGAATTGAGGTGACAGGACGAGGAGAGAGAAAGTGTCACGCAGTGATTTTTATATTGCCTGTTATATGTATATGCAGGGAGCTGCATCCCTATCTAATATAATTGTTTATTCCTGAGCACCTGATTGATATGTTCCTAGTACACATGTGTACATTCCTTTCTTTGATCAGCCTTTCTGTTCCTAGCTTCTGTGGAAGCAAGACGTGTTTTTATATCAAAGATGTGATTAATGAGGATTTATTTGTTTTGTACCGAAATAAATATTTTTACTTAGAACTTTAAAAACTGCGGTCTCATTTCTAATGTCAGAGTTCCAGGAAAAGATCTATTTTTGCCTCTAATGAGAGTTATTCTCATCCTGACAGAAAGCCTGATTCACAACATTTCACAGTTATACTACTAATGCATCACACAAAACACATAATCTTCCAAAGTGATCTGGAACAGACATAATAAATGCAGAATAGTCATTTGCAATAAGGATAGCACATTTCATGATATGCTAATTCAGGGATCGGTTAATAGCATTTTAACTCAAAGCTGAGAAAAGGCCATTCTCTGCTAAATTCAGGTTAGAGAACTAAAATAGTTTCCCCTAAAAGCAAATTAGATGATATTACAATTGTGCAATTAGATATCCCAGCCTCTTTATATTACTTTAAAAAGTAATATAGGAAACTCAATTGGATTGCAACCATCATGTTTGGTTCTGCAACCCAACAAGACAGACACAGACTTCAGAGGATAATCAGAACTGCAGAAAAAACAATTACTGCCAACCTGCCTTCCATTGAGGACCTGTATACTGCACGAGTCAAAAAGAGGGCCGTGAAAATATTTACTGACCCCTCGCACCCTGGACATAAATTGTTTCAACTCCTACCCTCAAAACGTCGCTATAGAGCACTGCACACCAGGACAACTAGACACAAGAACATCACTCTGCTAAACAAATAATTCCCTCACCACTGTAAAACTATTCACTAGGCTGCATTACTATTACTATTAGTTTTTCTCATCGTTCCTATCACCCATCTCCTCCCACTTATGACTGTATGACTGTAACTTGTTGCTTGTATCCTTACGATTATTTCATATTGATTGTTTCCTGATTGCTTACTTGAACCCTATGACAACCATTCTTGACAAATGTATCTTTTCTTTTATGTACACTGAGAGCATATGCACCAAAGACAAATTCCTTGTGTGTCCAATCACACTTGGCCAATAAAGAATTCTATTATGTATTGACTGCGTCATTTACCATGGTGGCGCAGTGGTTAGAAGGCAGTACTGCGGGGCTAACTCACTGCTCACTCCAGGAGTTCGATTCTGAATGGGTCAAGGTTGACTCAACCTTCCATCCTTCTGAGGTTGATAAAATAAGGACCCAGATTGTTGAGGGCAATATGCTGACTCTGTAAACTGCTTAGAGAGGGCTGTAAAGCACTGTGAAGCGGTATATAAGTCTAAGTGCTATTGCTATTGCTACTTTAAATAAGTCCAGATCCTCCTTGGGAATTATTTTTCCCTTAGTAAAGTAATATATTGTTTGCCCACCTTTCCCCAGTGCATAATGAGATTCCACTTCAGCTTTCCAAAAATTGCTCAGAGAAAGACAGCTAGTTACAACAATTCAATATCCTCATTCTGTTTGGCCATTTTGTTGCTGTGTGGTCCAAGGGTGGGTTCCAACTTACCTTGCTGCCGGTTTGCTTCCTCCCGCACCATGTGGCTGTGCTGCGTGGGCACACGTGCTTTGCGCGTGCGCGCATGCATAGTACAAAAAAACCTGAATTTTTTTAAAAAAACCCACCCAAAACAAAATGGCGACGCATGCGCAGTGCCGGAAACTTGGCTTCTACGCATGCATAGAATAAAAAAAATCAAAATTTTTTTAATTTTTTTTTAAAAAGATGGCAGCACCCATGGACCAGCACCAACTGATCTGGTTCGGTGATGTCATCGTGACATGACCAGCGGGCCGCTACTGGTTCAGGTGAACCGGTCCGAACCGGGAGGAACCCACCTCTGGTGTGGTCAATTCAGGGAACAGATTAAAAGCAATACATATATAGATCAGGGGTGAGTTGCTCACTTACCGAGACCGGTGCGCTGCTCCACGTTTCTTCATGCTTTGTGTGTCCGTGCGTGTGCTATGCGCGTGCCCACCCTTGCACAATTTTGCTTCCGTGCATGGGCGGAAGCAAAATCTCGCCAAAATCATGCGAGGGGATGCACGCGTGCGCAAGATTTTGGCGCGATTTTGCTGCCGCACATGCGCAGAAGCAAATTCTCACCGAAATATCTCTCTCTCTCGAGACCGGTGCGCTGCTCCACGTTTCTTCATGCTTTGTGTGTCCGTTCTGCCACACATGCGCAGAAGCAAATTCTCACCGAAATATCTCTCTCTCTCTCGAGACCGGTGCGCTGCTCCACGTTTCTTCATGCTTTGTGTGTCCATGCGTGTGCTATGCGCGTGCCCCCCCTTGCACGATTTTTCTTCCGTGCATGGGCGGAAGCAAAATCTCGCCAAAATCATGCGAGGGGATGCACGCGTGCGCAAGATTTTGGCACAATTTTGCTTCCGCACATGCGCAGAAGCAAAATTGCCCAAAAATTCAGAAAAAAGAGATGGCGACACATGCGACTGCCTGGTCAAGCAGTCAAGCGCAAATTGGGTTATTGGTGGGTCCCTACCGGAGCTACGCACTGGGCCGCACCGGTAGGAACCCACCCCTGATATAGATAGGTCAGTTATAATCTTTGGATGTATTTACTTGTTGGACATGTGAAAAATATCCCTGAAAGGTCTGGACCAATGCCTTAGAAATCATCTTTCCCTTGAGATTTCGGCGGTGTTTATGTTTGTATGATTGTTTTTCTCATTTACTATGATTATACTGAAAAAGATGCAGACCTTGCAAAGATGATAATGCTTGGAACTAGTTCATCTTTTTTCACAGATTTGATTTAAATATGAAGACATGTATTTTAAAGATGAAAATATAATTTTTACTAAAAAGTTTTATGGAACAAGTTGATATTAATTTCATTTATTGCATGGTTTATAAATTTTGATTCACTACAGTGAACACTAAGTTGCTAAAATGGACTGAACATATAAATCAGCATTTAAAAATCAGTCAATTAAAGGAATGATCAAAAAGATTTTAGATCAAAGGAAACATTATGATAACATTAATTCATTTTATTATGTTTTCTTCCGAAAGTAGTACAACATAGTATAAGAAATCTATATGTCAGCACAGATTTTTCAAGAACAAGTCTTGCCAGACTATATCATCTTTGGATCAGATTACTTCCTGTAGTAATCTGGGAAATGCATTAGAGATAATACATCTTAATTTCAGCAAAGCATTTGACAAAAGAACTCATGACCTTCTGATTATCCGGCTAATTAAATGTAGCCAGGAAGGCATGATAACTAAGTGGATACATACCTGGCTTGAAAACTGTGCTCAAAGTGTATTCATGGTAAGTAATAGCCCCACTTTATTCTATGTCAAAATGCCTCCACCTTGCCTCCTGTGTTTACTTATGGACACTACGGTTCACTAAAGATTCAGAAAAATTGCAATGTGTTCCAAGAAGGACAATAACAGCAAAATACGTATTATGGTATTAGAAACTAAGACAGATTGAAAGAACTGAGAAGGTTTGGCCTTAAGAACAGAAAATGTGAGGAGAATATTACAGCATTTTTCAAATAGCTGAAAGGAAGTCAAGCAAAATAATATCATTCTTGGTTACCCCAGAGATATGGAATAAGGGATATAAAGTACAGAAGCCAGATTCCAAATGAGTGTTAGAAAAAGTAAGAACAATTTTACTGTGGAACCAATTCCTAAAGACCAGTAGCCTCTGTTTAGCTAGATGAATTTAGAGCAGAGGTGGGGAACTATGGTCCCTTTATGATTTGTGGACTCCCAAAATTCCTGAGCCAGCATGGAAGGGATGGTTCAATTTCTGCACTGAGTTGGGCATTGGCCTTACTATCCATCCATCTCTATGATTCTACTGTTGCGGAAACTTTACACATAGGGCATTCTTTCCACTTCTCTAGCAAGTGGTGATTTCCCTGGGCCAGAGCCGAAACATTAAGACTATTGTTCACTTTTTCCACTTTAGCCCTCCAGGGTAGAAATCCCACCACAATTGCCTTTTTTCTCTTTTAATCCGTATACATTTCCTTTCTTGGGATCCTGCACCCACCATTAACTTCATTTACAAAATGCCAAAGGAAATAAAGTATTTCCCCTCTTTCCTTTAAAGAAAAACCACAAACGTTTTACCACAGAAATCACCTGAGGGCTCAGTTTCCACTCTTCATTTACATCCAGTAGATAATTCATGTTAAATAAAATGTGAAAAAAAATTAACATTGAGCCTCAACTAAAATACACACAGGATGTGGATTCCTTGGATTCCCTACAAAGTTCAGCTATGTGTAGGTGTCATTGTTTTGATTTTTGAAGTTTAATCATATTAAATAGCCAATACATTTTTGAGAACCCTGTGTGGCTGTAATTACAGCTTCTTAAAAAACAAAGTTGGTGATACATTTTATCAAACTGTGGTGTGCATGTGTGCTCAATATAAATTTTTATAAGTTACATCTAGAAAATGGAAATTCTGAAATACAAACTTTGGCTGAAAAATACTTGGTTCTCCTTCCAGATGGATATACCTAACAAAGTGGAGAAGTAAATCCTATTTTTGTGATTGATTACTGGTTTTAAAAAAACAATAGAAAATCTATAAACAAGAGGAGGATGAGGGCAAAGAAGGAATTAATATTTGCTTCCCTACATGGTGAGGCAGTAAGTAATGAGACAGCTAGCCAGCCTTTGAAAACCTACCATGCATTTATGGTTTCCAAAAGAGATTGGAAAGTGGCTGAAGAGCATAGTATATTGTCTGCAACAAGTTATGAAAATTGCTTTGGAAAAAAAAATTGCTGGCAGCAGCTCAGATCCGGTTTAGTGTAGGAATGAATAGCATTAAGGGTGTGGGCGATGGAGGAGGCAGTTGAGAGTTACTAATGTTTGCTTAAGGTTGATTATAAGCTGAGTTGCAGGTTATTCAGCATTTTTCTCATTTAGAAGCTCCAGGGATTCTGATGACTAACTCACCAATCACTGACTTGGCAGCAAAAAGGTACAAATGTCTCATAACAAGCAGCATTTTGAACAATTACTAATGTTTTTAAAGACGCCAGGCATTGGTTTAGTTCTGTCTCCTTCTTTCCTGAGTTTGCTCCACAGTTTATGAACTATGCATAAAAATAATAATAAGCCAACTATGTTTTATTTAGATTTTGAGTAGGGTTCTGTTTTAAGTTTAAAACTGTTCTGTCAAGAGAGACACAATCTCTTTCCCCTCAGCTGACCATTTTCAGCTTTGAAATTTGATTTGGTCATTGGAATAGAATTAAAAACAAACCAGAACATTGTGTGGTTTTTCATGAATCAGATCTCAGTGTGCCATCATCAGAATTCAGAGCAGGTCCAGCATGTATACCTATAAACAAGAGTATTAATCAGTATGATGTTATGGTTCATTGCCCAAATGCTCTCAGGACTAGGAATGAGGCCTGATAAGGCCATAAGCTATCTATACCAAAGTACAAATGACGCTCCAACCAATCTGTTGGAAAGATGTAGGCCCATCCAACAAGCACCAAAGGAAAAACTATTAAGACGCTTTTGTTTGCTGTATTCCGAACAAAGTTGAAGCAGTTGTATCCTTCATTTTTAAATTATAAAAAATGGATTTGTATTTGATCTCTTGCCAAGGGTATTGCAATTAACTAAAAAAAGAGAAATATTTGCAAGAAAATGGGGTTTGATCTTCCTGTTTTGTTTTTGCTGTGATCTGAAATCCTTTTCACAAGTAAGAACTTCTCTATGACCCGCAATAGAGTGAGCTCCATGGAGATTTTTGCAAACTGAAATGATTAATTTCCAGCTCAGCTGCTATCCCAGAGGAAAGGCTGAGAAGAGAACCTTCTCCATTAATAAGATATTCCTCAGACTCTTCTCCAGACTGTGGAGTCCTTGGTGCTCTTCGAGCTCAGTTATTTGTTTGCAGACATTTCATTATCCAACTAGGTAACATCATCAGTGCTATCTCCAAGCTTCTGAGAATTCCACTTTCCCATTGGAACAATAGTGCTACAATGCCTCCAAATATTTGTTGCTACTTGGCAGTCTTTGCTGCTTCCCAGCATTTTTATGTGTTCTTCTTTTATTGCCATGAGAAACAAATGAGAAAGAAAAATGAATCTCAGAGAAGGTATCTCATTCTTTTTTTTTTAATTCCCCTTTGGATAGTTGGCTGGAACACAAACCAAATCAAAGGGTGCATGGAGTGCATGAAGATTGAAAATGACAATCACATGCTTTATCACTGAATTACTTCCAGTCCTATATCCCATCAGTACATTGTAACTTGATTCATTGAGAGGCAAATGAAGAAAATTATAGGAAATAGTTATATATGTTTATATTCAGCCTACTGTTACCTGTATTGAAAATTACTGATAATGTTCATCAACTTGTCAGGCAAGATTTATATAATTTAAACAACTGGTTTAAGATAAAGATTATTCTTCTGAAAGACATGTATATTATGCTACACTAAATAAACAATATACTAAATAAATGTACGAGCTATACATCTAAACAACAGAAACACTGGGCATAGCCCAAAAAAGTTTGACTATGCAGAGTATTTACTCCCTTTGCACTAATTCTGACCAAAACACTATTTTGGGTGTTTTTTTTACTTTGTTTTATTTTAGTGACATGGACAAGTAAATGTCCACATTATTCAATTAGCAGAATAAATATTTATAATTTGACTAATTTTAGTCATTTGTAATTACTAAATATTTGCAGTGGTCAGTTAACTTTAATATAACATTTTTCTGTCTGGTTTCGTAGATTATCCTGATAAGAAAATAATGATCCAGGATGAGATGCAAGTTCCTGGTTCCAATATGAAATCTATGAGATTAATACAACTAGAAATTGTACTCATTTATTTATTACAATTAATTTATTTGTTTATTTGTTTTAGTTTATATAGCCATCCATCTCAGTTCTGTGACTCTGAGCACCAAACCGTGTTAAAACCAAAGACAAACAATCCCCCTCCCATAATAACAGAAACATTAAAACCAATTTAAAAAACTATTTTAAACCCCGAAAAAACATAATTTTCAGGGCAGCAGCAGAAATCTTTCTAGTAGTACAACCACCCTGTGGGCTCAATACCACCATTATTGGATCATCCCCAGACCAGAAGCCAAAGCAATCTCTTCTGGCTGTTTGGCAAGGCCAATGGGGTTGGGGCCAACTTATTCTCAGGGGCAATTATGCTCCAGAGACCAGGTGCTGCAGCAGAAAAGACTCTCCCCTTTGTGGACATCAACATGCCCTTTCTGCTGCTCTTGATGGATGGGTAGATGTGACTGGGGAGGCAGTTTCTCAAATAACTGCCCCCTTGCCATTTAGGGCTTTATACTGTAGGTCATTACTAGCCCATGAAATTGAACCCAATCAATGTTGCTTGCAGAGCAGAGATGTAATGCGCATTGATCTAGGTGTGCACATAACTGCCTGCATTTTGTACTAGCTGGAGAGATAGACAACTCACATTAGGGAGGGGGACTCCCAGAATGTTACCCAGGACAGGTGCTATCATTGGCTTCAAGTATATAAAAGCAGAAGCATACTTATCATATTTTTAAAATGAGTTATCATATAACATGGGTGCATTTAATACTATTCCCATTGTTTTTATGTCTGAAGAACAGAGGATCCTCATGAGCTAAGGCAGGAAGACAGAAGTGTCCCATGGGCAAGAAATGGGATTGAAATCAAAGAAAGGATGGACAGAGAGGAGAAAAAAAGGGCCATTGCCCAACAAAAATGTCTTTGGCTACACAGTTAATGTTAGGAGAGCTCAGTAGTCAAGAAAACCTCAACTTCTCTCGGCCACCCAATGAGAGTAAGATTTCTCTGCAGTTTCTTCCCCAAAGCTGCCCTCTTTTCTCCAGATTCAGAGAAGGGAATCCCACAAAACCTGTGGCTTATTGAAGCCTATTTATGATATTTTAATTAATAATCACCATGATATAACAAACATGGAAATACTCCATTTTTATTTTTGATCTTTATCTTCATCCTTACTAATGCCAGGTGATCAAAAACCAATAAAATGTGCAATCAAGCTGGCTAGTTCTAGTCTAGCAGTGAAGTTGTTATATAATTGTTTTGCCAAGGGAGCTTCAAACATATTTTTATTTCATAAAAGCCCATAAAGATGCCAGCAACCACAGCAATCTCATACACATGGAAAATCATAGTAGATTAAATGAATTCAAATTTTATATTTATACAATCATGTAGTCCTCTTTTTTCCCCCAACCACAGTCTCAGGAATGAAGGAAATTTCTTTGAACTCAGCTTTTATTTTGATAAATCAAAGTGTAGCCTGCTCTTTGCCATGCTGCCTTATCACGGATGTTGGATTTGCAATTGTGAATGGTAATGCAAACTTCATTATTTTAAAAAAGACTGAACTGTATGTTCTAATATTTAAGTATCTAATTATAAAAGCCATTACTAATAGCAGTTATGTGATGGATAATGTGGAAACAGACCACTATGCTAATTATAGAGTTTTGATTTATAAATATATAATTAGGAAAGCCAGTACTAATTGTGGAATGGATGCTGTGAAAACATACCACTATATTAATTAAGCTGCAACAGCATTAAAATATAACTGGCAATAGATTACTAACACAAAGCAACAGTTCAGTGCTACTACTGACACTAGCCACTATTAATATATAGCAGTGATGGTTAACCTTTTCAGCACCGAGTGCCGAAATTGGAGTGTGTGCGCGTGTCGGAACACTGGAACCCGGAAGAGAGCAGCTGGCCGGTGCGAATGCAAGCCAGACCAGCTGTCCAGCGCACATGCGCACGACGGAACCCAGAAGAGCATCTGGCGATGGCACGCATACCCACAGAGAGGACTCTGTGTGCCATCTCTGGCACGCGTGCCATAGGTTCGCCATCATGGATATATAGGATTACTCAGATGAACCATTATGTAACCTCGTTGTACTATGAATAAGTAAACATGGGTCACTCCCAAAGGCATCAACATAACAACACATCAAAATATCTGCTATTCTTTTCAGGTTACAATGTTACATCACATAGGCTAGATTTGAAAGTCTCTCCTGTGAAACACCATTCCTAAATCATATGACGTGTATTACCATCCTAATATAAATATGTAAAACAATGTACAGAAGGGCAAGACTTTTGAGGGATCTAAGATCAGTAATTATTTCAAAAATACAGGTAGTCCTCATTCAGCAACCATAATTGGGACCAGCAATTCAGTCATTAAGTGAAGCAGTCACTAAATGAAACCAGGACTGTCCTTATGATCTTACTTCATCTTTATTTTGCTTTATAGACTTGTAAAAGTAGTAAACATGAAGATGGATCACAAAGTTACTGTGGCATTACTGTCACGATGAAGATTCCTATATTTAGTCAGAGCCATTCCCCTTTTAAATGTACACTCCAGATATTTTTGAAATTATAATTGATATAGGGCTAAACATCCTTGCATTGTAGGAAAAATGCAATAACTACTTACCGATCTTTCTTTTTTTTCAAATTAGAACAGAAATGAAAATGTATGGAAATGCTAATGCTAATTAACAGTTTGGGACAGTTAAAAATAATTACCCTTTTCTCTCAATTTCCTATTTTATATAACCAATGGTTTTCTTGGTACAGAAAAGAATTTCATTTTTATGAGAGGACCCACACTGAACTCTAAATATCTCCCCCCCCCCTTCAGTTAATGTTTAGGATCATCTGGTTTGTATTTAGCATTCTTATGAGTCATTTTACTTTTAGAATAGAATAGAATAGAATTTTTATAGGAACACTCTGCTATAGAAAACTGCTTCTAATAATTTAACTTTTAAAATCAACCACTGAATCATGGATTACCTAAGGAAACCACAGTTGGAGGAGAAAATAGACCCCTGATGTTACATACTGTTGCCTTGTGAAATGAAGATAACAGTGCAGACGTTTTTAATCCACGTATAATCACATTTCCCATCTTCTATAGCCTTCCTCAACCTGGTACCCTCCAGATGTGTTGACTAGAATGCTGGGATTAGGGAAGCTGAACGGATTCATCTCAAGAATACCAGGTTGAGGTTCACATCATTTTTCCAAATTAATTCTTATATTTTAGAATAGAAAGATGAGTTATAAAATACCGTGCTTTCCCTTCCTGCTGTCATATAATTTGAACAAAACAAAATTGTTATATTTGTCTATCTTCTTAGGTACTTTTCTACATGCATTTCCTGAGAGTGAAATCATTTTTAAAAAATAAAACAAAATATCCATTCATAGAAAATAAACTATTCTTAGATGGGGACTTAAACAGTTTTTAATGTTCACATGTGATTTATATATAAAAAATGCACTGAGTAATCCATAAAATTCCCACAGTGTCCTAGAGTACAAATTTATTTCAAAGTACAACTTTAAGGAGACAGCTAGAGAGTGTGACTCATGATTGAATCACCATTTGAGGAAAAATTGGCCAGTTCCACTTTGAAAAGGAAGCATTTTCGGAGCAATTGGTGCCAATGACATGGAAGCATTTTAGAAAGTTGACCCTAAGCTGCCTCCGCGGAAGGTGAAATATATTTTACATTTTGTTTTAACTATTGAACTAATGAATTTTAGACCATACATGGAGCAATCTGTTTCAGACAAATGCAGGAGATGTGCTGGGAATCAGGAGGGAGCTGAAAAGCCTTTTGCCTGTGTCTTAGATCTTCTGGAGCAAAATGGGCTGGATTTTACAGCAAAGAAATCCACAGAAGGTAGGAAGAACTGCTTTAGAGGCCAAGGCAATCAATTGCCCACCCTTATTCTACAATATAATTTCTCAGGCTGGTGCTAGCCAGATGTCAGCCACATGTGGCTTGCTGGATAGAAACATAGAAAACTGACAGCAGAAAAAGACTCAGTGGTCCATCCACTGTGTCCTTTGAGTTTTTTCTTTTTAATTAATTAATTAATTTACTATTTTAAATTATATTTTTTATTTTATTTATTTATTAATTTTTGGTCAGATGAAAGACATGTCTTTATCCAAAGCATGTTTAAGCTCAGTTAAAGTCATCTTTGTTGCTATGCTTCTTTAAAAAAAAGAATTTGTAGTGACAACTGTGGAGAGAATCACTGCTTTTATGGACATGCTGACAGTGAGGATACTGTGACCTACCACTATTCCAGCTTCCTCATTCACTCTACATTCCCAAAAGCAGAATCAAATTGATTTATTTGCCTACAACTTACATTTCTAGGATTTTCTTTTAATGGTATATTCCAGCTGCAGCTGCTTTGACCAGTTGTGCCATGAAGCACATCATCACTGTTAATCAATGATGTTGAGTCATCTGGATTCAGTGCTATACAAACTGAATCAATCAATCTAAAGGATTAGACCATACAACCCACTGTGCACTGCTACCTTTTAATCCATTTAGTTACTGCATTTAATAATATTTATTAGGGCTGCAATGCTTCACCTTAGAACGGAAAATGTTGTGTTGCCATTCAGGGAGAGCCCTTATATAGCACCTGTCAGCAACTCTTTAAAATAGCTGGCACTTTTCCAAGGATCATGCAGTTGCCCTCCTTGCTGCACCCAGAAATGTTATGCCTGGTTTAATAGCTAAACATATTAAATTGCCGACAGGTGCTACATACATCCCTATGCACCCATTCCATTGCAGAGAATGCCATCCATCTGCAGGATGCCATCCATCAGCTCAACAGAAGTATTATGTGTTTGGCTTAAAACACGAAAACTGCAGACCTGCTATCAGAATGTACATATTCCTTTCATCCCTCCTCATCCTCCTTTCCTTTTGCATTGTATTGTGTAAACTTCTATGTCTCTGGATACAGCAACAATAATTGAAATTCTGTGGGTAGTTATTCTATTGCTTTATGCTGCTTCATCTGTTGAAGGTTGAAGACCCAGCTTGTGCGGCACTGTAAGAAAGCTAGCCAGGATTATTTGGCTACTTTAATTCGCATTAGATACAATCCCACAGGAAAAACCACTACTTTAGATTAGATTGGGAAGTCCAAGAAATTGAAGGCAGCAGTGCCAGTCCATTTCATGGCTGTGTCTGTGAAATGCATCTTGAGGGAGACTATTACCTCCTCCTTGGTGGTACTGAGCATGAACCCTAACCTTAACCTGAAAAGATGGGAGTTATGGGAAACTGTCTGCAGGTCATCCTGCCCCGCTACCTTCCATTCCAAAACCCATCACTCCCTCCCAGATGCCATTTCCTCCTTGCACCCAGCACTTCCCTTTCTCCTCTCCAATGCAGCCCTCCCTTGTCCCTTTTGGTCTCATCCCGTTTTGGAGTGCCTCTCCCCAGTAGTGCCCCAGCCTTCCAGAACACAGAGGTGCCCTGCTTTGCAGCGCAATCTCAATGATCTCCAACCACCAAGGAAATGGAGGTCATCCAGTTTTAATCTGTCTCTTTTCTATATGAATTTCCCTCCCCTTTGAGGGTTGGTGTCACAACGTATTGTCTTCGTTTGTGACTTAGTCAGGCTTCCACAGAGAAGGAAAAGACGCTTCCGACCGTGCTTGGTTGTAGCAGTATTTTTTTGTTTAACAGTACAGTATACGGTCCCGTAATACCGGCTGCAATCTTGGCTCCGAAATGAGAGACACGGCCGTAGCTCAGCTCGCCTCCAGGACTCTCACCATTCCAGCTAGCCTAGACTGGCAACTAGGGCCCAGCAGAGAGACACCTAAGCGCCGCTTCCTTCCCACTCTTTCACCGGGTGGAGATTTGGATGCGAAGCGCTGGCGTGACAAAAAAAACCACCGGGTTGGCCGGTTCCTTCCCTTAAATCAGGGGTCTCCAACCTTGGCAACTTTAAGCCTGGCGGACTTCAACTCCCAGAAAAACTCCCAAAGCTGGCTGGGGAATTCTGGGAGTTGAAGTTCGCCAGGCTTAACGTTGCCAAGGTTGGAGACCCTAGATGTTTGGCTTTCGCCGAGGCCGGCGAGAACGGGAGATACCTCTTGCAGCAGCCTGGCCACGCAGCCGGCCGCTCGCCGCGCAAAAGAGGAGCAACCTCCCAACTCTCAGAAAGGTCGAAAATGCATGCCTTGTCCTCCCGTCAAAGCTGGCTGTGAAAACTCTTGCTCCTGGCTTATCCAGGCAGACCAGGAAAGGACCAAAAACTTCCAAAACTTCGCAGGGACAACCACCCCTTTCAAACACACACACACACACACACACACGACCGAGTCCCCCAGGTGTTGACCCAGAGTTTCAGAACCCTGGCTTAGAAAACTTCTTCTAGTATTAATGTTTGAAACAATTCTGATTTCATTTTTAAAAGGAAACTTTTTAAAGAAAATGTTTTTTTTTAAATGGATATTTTCTTGCAGTGAGCATGGCAATGTTTATGTATATTGCATTTGCATATTTTTGTATGTAGATTTGTCCTTCTATAGCAATAGCTATAATCTCAACAGACTTTCAAAAAAATCAAAAGCCTGAAGTCTACTAACATATTCTAAGGAAACACTTTCTTGGTGGATATATGGGGCTAATAGGAGCTCTTTTAGAAAGTATTCGGATTTATTAGCGATGACCGGATGCAATCACAAAGCAACCTAAGGAAGAAAATGAACGGATTTCCCACTGAGTCATATTTGGATATGATCCAATTACCCTTTGAATAAGCAGACTGCTTCATTAAGAAACACTGACTCCAAGCAAACAGGACAAAGAAAAAGATTGAAGGGCCCTTTGCAATGAAGATGCAATGTCCACTCTGTTAGAAACCCAGCAAATAATACCAAATAATAGCATTGTTTTTCTTATATAATAACTAGCATCACAGATGTTTCCACATTCACCAGTCACTGTGTTTCTGGGCAGAATTCACAAAAATATTACTACTGAAAAAAGGATACAAGTAGAAAACAACCTATTTTTTTAGAAGTTGAAATTCATAATCCACAGCTAGTTATTAAATCAAGTTGCAGAACTAAAAACTAACTATGTTCTCAAAACAATATAGAGATAACGCAATGTGATACAAGGTAGCTGCTATGCTCATGCTTTAAAATAGACTGTAGTTAGAAAAAATTGACACGCTGCGCTATACCTCTTGAAATAGTGATCACTTGTGAAGACAATGCCTACTGACCATCAATATTAAGAAAAATGGTTGAAATTTTACAAAGAATGCAAGAATTTAGCTCCTTTTCTTTGTCCTAGTTTTTCAAGTTAAAATATTTTAAAATTATTTTAAATGTACTTTATTTCTAAATTGGCACCTGCAACATGAAGTGAAATCATGTAATAAAATGATGACTGCTGCCTAAAAATTGTACAGCAGCTGATAAGCGGCATAAGAGTTGGGCGGCATAGAAATGTAAATAATAAATAAATAAATAAATAAATAAATAAATAAATAAATATATATATATATATATAAATAAATAAATAAATAAATAAATAAATAAGATCACGGATAAAGTAGCTATAGTCAGACTAGCTGCAAGTCTCAGTAGAGACGTATCAACAGATAATATGCTAGGTAAACGTAAAGGTTCCCCTCGCACATATGTGCTAGTCGTTCCTGACTCTAGGGGGCGGTGCTCATCTCCGTTTCAAAGCCGAAGAGCCAACGCTGTCCAAAGACGTCTCCATGGTCATGTGGCCGGCATGACTAAATGCCAAAGGCGCACGGAACGCTGTTACCTTCCCACCAAAGGTGGTCCCTATTTTTCTACTTGTATTTTTTACGTGCTTTCAAACTGCTAGGTTGACAGAAGCTGGAAGAAGTAACGGGAACTCACCCCGTTACGCGGCACTAGGGATTAGAACTGCTGAACTGCCGACCTTTTGATCGACAAGCTCAGCGTCTTAGCCACTGAGCCACCACATCCCCTCTTCTAGCATATTCTTCTAGTATGCTAGAAGAGGCCAATAGAGCCCTCACAACAATCCCTTTTACCACCATAACTCAAACCAATGAACTGGCATAAAATATAGTCACTGTTATCTTGAAGATGCTTGGCTATACAATCAAGTACATCGCCAATCTAAGCATAGCCTGCATTGACTATAGGAAGGGCTAAAATTGAACTCCACACACATGGATCTGTATATACCTGGCATTATACAAAGTCAACCAGACATTTAAGAACCTTCCTCAAGAACTCAATGAGGCTGTGGAAGAAAAATCTAGAAGTCAGCACAAGCCAACTCACACAAGTGGCCATTAGGTTTTGGCATATACCAAGGTGACACACTCTCCTGCTGCTGTTCTGCATAGGCTTGAACCCACTCAGCCAGTCTAGTGGTCTAGTGAGTATCAAAGCCATTGTCCTGGATGAAATCCAGAACATCAAGGAGTATAACAGTAAGATGGCATCCAAAGATAACCTGCTGAAAGAATGTCTGAGACAGCAACAGACATGGGAGAAAGATCAAACAGAGGAAATACCTTTGCAAGACAAGACCCTAAACAGGATACACCGTCAACAAATAGCTGATGTGCCAGACAGACCCAAAACTGAGGAACACATATACCACACAGAGGTGAGAAGGAAGGTTTTTTTTAATGTAATGATTTATATGCTTCCTTACAAATTTGTAATAAAGTGGGACTGTCTTGTATTTTTTTAAAATGTGGTTTGGAAAAAAGAAGTTGGAGTGCTGTTTGTTTTTGTAGTATATTATATTCTGGGGATTTCTTAAAGAAATATCATTTAATACTATCAAAATATGCCTTAAAGCATGTGTCATACTGGTTGAGAATGATGGGAACTATAGGCTAGTATATATAGAAAATGCCAAATTTGGGGAAAGCTGCCTTATGTCTTGATTGGGAGTATCATTTGTTAGACATTGTCTGTGTCATAACAAAGTTTAGAAGTTTCCTTTTTTGAAGGAAACGTTTGTTATACTAAGGAAACTCTCAGATTTTTTTTGCACTAGATAATAGGGTTTGTATTAATAAAATGGCTTGAAATGTATATTTAATCATAACTTTTTAAATTTCAGGTTTTGAGCTTCATTATTAATAAGCCAATGAATGAAGCAGGTTCACTTACCCTTTTCCTAGTTTTCTGGGGTAATGAGCCTTAAACATTACTATCCAGGGAAATTTGTACATCCAAAACATCTTCAAGTTAGTTGATATAAAAATAAAATTGCTGTGAAATATATTTAAATTATAGGCAATAATTGCTTTAACTTTACAAAAGCCTTCTTGAATAACAATTATTTTTGAATAATATTTAGCCATCAGATAGAACATATTAACACCCTGTAATTCTAAGATGACAAGCCCAAACCTATCTATTTAAATTTGTTCTGGCCCCTCCAGAAATTTATGAATATATTTATGATTACTATTTAATTAGTTATTAATCAATCCTGAATCAATATTGTTCACTTTCTTATATACAGCATAACCAAGAATAGACTAACAGTTTTAACTTTTAGTTTAATCAAGTATATGGCTGTCTCACATACTTGATAGAGGAGTGAAGTAATTTCAGACCAAATGCAGGCTGCTGTTGCTACAATGCCTGAAAATCTATTTCCTTGAGTTTAACAGATTCATACAGTGCCATCTACTGGATGTAACAGGTTATAAAGATTTTATTTAATTTTCTAACAACTATAAAACTTGTTCTTGCAAACTTCCAGATCCTCATTTCTACCATCATTTTTTAGAGAGAGAAAGAAGTCAATCACTTTGAACTTCCTTCTGGGTGCCAATAAAAATTCAGATTAGTGTCAGTTAAGTCCTGGGTAACAATTGGCAGGAAACTAAATGGAGAACCCCCCCCCCCCAAGTGCTGCTGAACTGAAGTGTCATTATTGGGTCCCATTTGAACTAGTGACCTAAAGGAGAAAAATGAAATTCCCTCAATTGCTGTAGTCATTCAAGCAACTTTTGCTCTGAATATTTCAGTTTCAGAATGTAAGAGCTTGAAGAAACAGGAAGAGAAACATTTAAAGTCCTCTTCCCATTAATCAATGCCATGGATGCATTTATTTCAACTGTAGAAATATTATGCAAGTATCAGTTGAGCCATGTTTTGTGCCACACTAACAACAAAAATAGTAACAACAGAAGCATTTAAGTGGTCTGTTTTTATCACAATAATTGACAGGGCCCAAAGTTTCAGTGTTAGTCTTCCAATATTCCGTTCTATTTTGATATAATAGTAGAGTGCCCCTTTAAAAATCTGCTAAGATGAAGGTCAAATGAAAGGCATTTATATTTATTTTTTCAAATAAATTCTCAATCCTTAATAATAAGGAACATAAATTTGCAACAAATAGCAAAATTAGTGATTTTGAAACATCCTCCAATTATCATAAAACTGATAGAAAGGAACAATTTGGAGATACTGATGACATTTCCAACTATTCTCCTCAAATAACTCTAAACAACTCAAACATTCTGACAAGTGAATAATAAGCAATTAGAAGAAATTACTGAACAAAAGATCAAGCTGAAGCCAGAACTATTTTTATTGGGCATTTTAGAGGGGGAAATGGATAAAAAATTTCAATATATAATATTACATATATTAACTGCAACCAGAATCTTTTTTGCTCAAAATTGGAAACAGACATATAACCCTTCAGAGGCAATGATCATTAAGAAAGGTACTTGAATGTGCAGAGATGGATAGGTTGACTATGGAGTTGAAAGAGAGAGAAGAATCGGAGTACTATCAAGTTTGGAGTCGATGGTATACCTGGCTAGAGAATAGGAGTAAAATTATTTTAGAATAACTATAGAATATTGATGACAATATGATTATATCATATATGCATGTAAATATTATTATAATTCAAATGGCTGTATAATATAGGATAGTGAACCATAGAAATAGAACCTATGTAAATATGAATATTTATGGATGATATTGATACCGATATGGAAATGCTGTAATGAGTGAAAATTTGTGTGTTTTTTTTAATATTGAAAATATTTAATAAAAATTTATTTTTTAAAAAAGCAATTCATTTAATGAGGCTGACTATATAGCTTTTATTTGGAATTCCCTTTGCTATTGCTGTCTTCCTTTCTTTTTCTGGTACTTCTCTTTCCAATAAACTGGATTTGTTGGTTTCATAAGAGAATTTCTCATTAAAACCTTTTCTAACTTTTTTTCAGAGCTGAAGCAAGTTTTACTTATTTTACTTCTATTAAACAAGGTTATATTTCTATCTATCTACCAAAAGGAATCCTGGGATGATGCATAAACTTTGTCAAGGTCTATATTCCTATACTTTGGGCAGGAAGTTACAAAGACCTTCCTTTTTATTTTTTGCATAAGGCTAAATTGAGAAGAAATCAGTAAAAATGAGCCAAATCTTCCCAGCTGGACAGACTAGAGTGCATCAAGAAATTCAGCCTGACTGGCAGAAATCTATGATAAATATATTTTACTGGGGAATCCTTGAAATATTAAAATTGCTGTCTGCTCTGTAGACCTGTTAGTCATACAAGTTTACTGCAATTCATTTGGTGAGAAATAAACTCAAAAGATGAACTTCTTATCCAAGTGCAATCACAAAAGTATGCAACCTAACAACTTTCTCAGTCTATGTACAGAATTAAAGCAAAGTTGTGATGCATTATTGTAACAGTAGCTAGCATCCTTGGCTGATCCCCAAAAGTTAAATAGACTACACAAACCAAAAGAAGATGAATTAAAAGTAATACATCCAATTTTATAAGAAACTAACAGATAGCAATTCTGACAAACTACCAGTAGAAACTCTGCTGTATTCTTTTGCATCTGCCATTTCACTTCATTGGTGGGAAGTTGTGAGAAAAGGTTGTGTTGTTATTTGTGAAATGGAAGCCTAGAATGAATACTGATCAGTGCAACTTTACACAATGTGCCAATCATTTGGGATTGTTTTTTTTACTTCCAAAGGAGTCCCTCAGGATGAAATTCATTGCCAAATGTTGGTAGCTGATAGTTCTGATTGTTGCTATGAGTACTGTGCATCATTGGGCTGAGAAATGTAGTTAACTGGGAAGTGCTGATTTGTGTGATCAAGGATGAAGTGGTGACAAACCTATAGCAGCAACCAAAATGTTTCACATCAGAAAGGTTGAACTAATTAAAGACAAGCAGCAGATCACTCAAAAGGAAATTGCTTTTAAGCTTGGAATTTGCAGAAACATGCAGGACACATTATTGTTCTTCAATATTGGAAAGCTTGAGCAAGATGGGTTTCTTGTATGCTAACCACATAGAGATGAAAGATTCAAGAGTTCAACTTTGCCAGCAATTGTTATCACATTATCAGAATCAAAGTGAGGAATTTATTAACAGCATTGTGAAGATGACAATATTTGGCATCATTTTGAGCAAAGCATCAATCCATGGAATATCATTATAAAGTTTCATTTATGAAAAAAAGAAGACCTAAGTTTCATCACAAAAGCTCATGGTTGTAGGTTGTGTTTTTAATGCAGATAGTACCATGGATTTCTTTGACTCTGGCATCATTAGCAATTCAACACTCTGAACTTTGAAACATTTGGAAGAAAGAAGGAAATTTTGCTGTAACATGACAATGCTAGGTATCACATTTCACAATTACCTATGAGGCCATTGTGAACTTGGATCTCACCATCTTACCACATGCACCATACAGTCCAGATATGGCACCGTACAACTTCTACCTTTCCCCAAATTGAAGGAATGTTTTTGTGGACATCTGTTTGACTCAAATAAAAAGGTGGAAAGGATTGTCATGATCTGGTTGAAGAGATTATGTGTGGACTTCTTTATTAATGCCTTTCAGAAATTCCTGCATCATTACCAGAAATGTGTAGTGAATGGTGGTGTTTAAACAAAGTACGTGCAGGTATCAAAAGAGCTATGTCAGTAATTATTTTCTTGTTTCATATTTTAAAACATCTCTACTTACAGTTATGGAAGTGGAGGCACTTTTTTTCAACTCTATCTCCTATATATTTTTAAATAAGAAATGGGGCTTGCTACTGACTGTTCATTTTTAACTGCATCCCTCAAAATGCCACTCTTGCCCCAGAGACAAGGAATACTCTTGATTTAAATGGAAGTCCTGGTAATTTCTGATTATTTAAATAGAGCAATATTATTTGTTTTGGGATATAAGAACACTTCCTAGCAGGTACCTAAAAGTATTGAAATTATAAGATTGTACATTACAGGTAGTCCTTGACTTACAACAGTAGTAGTTTGTATAAACATAAGTAAAAAGTAACGATAAAAGAGGACAATAGAACAGTAGGACAGGGACGGTAGGCACAGTGGTGCGCTTATGCACGCCCCTTACAGACCTCTTAGAAACGAAAGAGCGCATCTAGTGACCGTTTAAAGTTACAATGGCACTGAAAAAGTGACTTATGATCATTTTTCACATTTACAACCATTGCTGGCCCCCCCCCGGTCATGTGATCAAAATTCAGATACTTGGCAACTGATTCATATTTATGACGGTTGCAATGTCCCAGGGTCACGTGAGCACCTTTTCTGACAAACAAAGTCAATGGGAAGGCCAGATTCACTTAACAACTGTGGCAAGAATGGTCATAAAATGGGCAACATTCACTTAGCAAATGTTTCACTTAGCAACAAAAATCTGAGGCTCAATTGTGGTCGCAAGTCAAGGACTACCTGTATTGTATTTTGGTTTTTTTTAAAGATATTTATTACTGGGACTCCTTAAAATTTACATTCCTTGTTTTTATATTTTTTTATCTATTGTTTTGTGCTGCCCAGAGTTGCCTCGGTAAGATGGGCAGCTATATAAATTCGATTAATACAATTTTATTAATTGTCAAAATGTGGAAAATATCCCCATGTAGCCAAAAAAAGTGAAACTATGCTAATCATATTATATTCAACAGCTTCAGGTCCTTCCTGCTCTATGTTTGGAGGGTTTTTAGAAGAGTTTTATAAAACATTATTTAGTTCTATTTATATTGCTAACTCTAAGTGTAAAACCTATTTCAGAAACTATTGTTTATACAGAAACAGACCCATTCCATAATGTAATACAGCTCAATTACATTTCACATTACATTTAGTTTTTTTAAATTAGTAGTAAACACACCAATATTATCTAAGAAAATCTGAAATCTCTCCTTTAAAATCTGAACACTTTATATACTCCAATAGTAAGCTTATTTGTAATTCCAGTTAAATTGGCTAGACCTCACCCCACCCGTACATTTGTACAGAACTATGATGTTAAAAAATAGCCCTGTGCAACTCTGCTCAAAAACACACTGCGCTGAATTCTCCAAGGACGTCCCTTCAGGAAAGAATGCATGGGATTGCACTCAGTCTTATTCTTTTGAAAGGAAAAATAAAGGTCCAGATGTATCCATTATTGCTAATCCAGAACAAAATAGAACTTGAGGACATATACTTATATTTGGCCATACTATATACATTACACACACACACACACACACACACACACACACACACACACACACACACACACATAATTATAGCATATAGTCAGTTCTTACAAAGATAATTGGAATTTTATTAAATGAGCCTGAACATCTGAAACAAGAAAAAAAATGCCCCTTAGGACTGATGACATAAACCATTAAGTTCTCACACCCTTTATTTCTTAACATTTACCAGAGTCTACCATGTTAATCCTTTTGGTGCTTTAGACTTATTTTTTCCTTTGACACGTTTTGCCTTTAGCTTTTTTCTCTGCCTGGGATTCATCCATACTGGATATTGTCCATGTTGATCTAGAAGAGTTTTCTGATTTCTTTTAACATCCATGTCCATCTTACTTCCACCTAGGAAAAAAGCACACAAAGAAGTAAATTGCTATTATCACCTGAAAATAGTAGACTTAAAAGTGAATAAAAAACCTGTAGGAATAAAGCATAAATTATTCTAAAACTGATAGAATGAAGAACTAAGAAATGAGCCACTACGAGCGCATGTATGCTTGCACTATGATGGTTTTTAAAAAGAGTTTCAAATTTGTTAGTTAGGATAGTCTTTCTTTGAAAAAAAAATATTTATTATTTATTGAGAAACAGCCAACTGAAAAGATCATTCTGATTATAATTTACAGTGTTTCCCTCTTTGCTTTCCACTGTCTATCTTCAAAAGAATAGGTACCAGTCCCACAGGTCATCCTCATACACTCCTTCCACCTTATTCTCATTAACAGCATTTATTTATTTATTTTTATTTATTTGAGATTCTTCTATGCCGCCCTACTCCCTCAGGACTTAGGGCGGCGTACAACATTTTAGGGAACATCAAACAAATCATTAAAAACAATTAAAAACAATTTAAAAAAACGTATAACACCATGCATACATGGGGGAGACGTCAGATGTAATGTCGTCTCAAAATCACCCCACCTGCAGGAAGAGCCATGTCTTAATGGCTTTTCGGAAGGCCAGCAGGGTGGGGATGATTCAGATCTCTGGGGGAAGTTGGTCCCAGAGAGCAGGGGCCCCTACAGAGAAGGCCCTCCCCCTAGGCCCCGCCAGCCGGCACTGTTTGGCTGACGGGACCTGGAGGAGACCCACTCTGTTCTTTGTTCTTCAACTTTCAGAATTTCCAGTTAGCCAAACTTTTGCTAGATGTTCAATGGATAAATAAGATATACACATAACATAGCCTATTTCTGCTCTATCAACTCACAGAAGCAATCTCATCTACAGTATATGGTGGTATTAGATGATTTTTTAAAGGTAAGATTTACATAGCCAAGGGAAATATGAGAAAAAGCAGCACCAAAAGAATGAAAACAGAGCAGTATCAGGTGACGGATATACAGTACCATGATTCCAAATTTTCAGAGCCTATTTGTTGCAAATCTTAGAACAATGTCTCCCAGTCTAAGCAACTTCTAGACCCGTGTATTAACTCCCAGAATTCTCAGCAATGTCTATGCTGGATAGAGAATTCTCAAATTAGAGACAACACATCTGCAAGTTGCCTAGATTGGGAAACTTTGCTTTGGAGCCATACCTAAGAATAATATGACTCACCATCTGAATCCTTTTTCTCTAAGATTTTCTCAGCAGGAACCACAGTTACTACTTCCTTCACTTCATCCATTACAACTTCACTGTTGACTTTCAGAATGCTCTGCAATCTGGCCAGTTCCTTGGGAGCATTTTTCTTTCTCTTCTCTGCTCGCATTTTTCTTTTCCATTTGCTCCTTAGGCTTTTTGCCATTTCTGTTTGCCTCTATAAATGGAAAAATAATGAATAACACCAGTATGACAAAACAGAACAAGTTACTGTGTTTGTGTAAACATAAACTTGTGGCTCCACAAAAAGCCAACTACAAGGACAGTACCTCCTATTTGTGCATAAGATATAAAATATATTTCTTCAGAAACACTCCTCAAAAGCAATTTCCATCCTTGTTTAAGAGAGATCTGAGCTCAGTTTGTAAACAAATTTGAATTGATGGCTCTTTACTTCCAAATAATATTTTCCTGCTTTCCAAAGCTACACAGGATCCTAGAAATACAAAACTTGTACACATATTCCTGAACTTCCCCCATAGCAGAGGCAATCTATAGGAAGCCTTCCAATGAGCCATCAATGCTCATTTGTTGTTCTAAACTGTGGCAGTTCTGAGCAGTCTACTTCAAATCACGAGTCATTACTTAGGCTAAAAAGGTTAAATACGAGAGGTTTCCTAAGTGTCCCACATCCAAGGACTCCTGCTGTCTTATCAAGGTGAGCCATGGCAACCAAGCTGGTCTTATTCTTCTGGGCCAATGTGTCAGATCTAATTAGTCCTTAGGCAGGAAATCCCAGGGCTGTGGGTTAGCCTAAAGAGCTGAACCCACATCCCAGACGAAGCAACCTCTGCCGTGCTGTGGCCAAGATCACCGGCCGCACTTGTTCAGAAAATGATCAGAAGTTGAAATAAACTCGGGAGCCTATGGCAGGACCTGGGAAGCCTGGCCTCAAAATACAGCAGCTCCTCTACAAATTACTGCCCCGAGCCCTTCCTCCGGTACCTGAGCACGCGGTGCTGAATAACTCTCAACTCCCCGCTTCCACCGGACGTGACTGTAACAAGCGTCTACCGCGCTTCTTCCGGAATTGAAAAGCTTCGGCTTTCACGTAGAGCCGATGAAACGGGCAGTGGAAGCAGCGACGTCGCTTTCGAAGAAGTCGCGTCTTCTCGCGCTGGCCCACAGAGCCCCCTTGCGAGCTCCCCCGGTACTGCAGCGGTCAGGGGATGACCGATTGGAGGGTTTTCCGGGCTTTTTAAGGCTGTTACAGCGGGCATCTTTTCTGGGAAAAGCCGGGCGAGAGTCCTTCCCCTGGCAGACCTAACGACGATTTAGGTGCACTTCCTCGAGCAATATTCCCTTCCTGCTTTAGCAGCGCCGTCAGGTAATAACCAGGGAGGTTGCTCAGTTCGCCTCGAGAGCAAAAAGCTGTAATACTTCCAATCGGAGGCCAGAATGAGCGAGATGCCGAGAAAAGAGGGGGTCCCAAAGTGTTACATCACTCTCCCGTAAATGTTGTCTGTTTGAAAAACAGTGGTGACTATGCTCAGCTTCTGGGCAAAGCTCAGAAGTTATGCTAGTGTCTTAAGTCTTAGAGTCTGATGGTACATTTGGAGAATATATCTGCATTTATGGTATTTAATAGTTTATGGTATTTATAGCTCACAGCTATAAATGAATGCGTAAGATTTTTATACGGTAGTACTTGTTAATATTTTTTATTTTATTTTAGTTGATTTCCATGATTCCCAGTCCTTAACAGCTCACAGAATTAAAACAAACCTTAAAACAGTACACCTTTAAACAAAGCAAGGTAGGTAGAACAATAAAAATGCACTGAATGTTCTAAATAGTAAAAAGGCTAAATTGGGGGGGGGGGGAGCCACAGTATGGAGGAAGACAAAAATAATTTTACATAGCAAGTAGAACAAGGTAGAACCTGCAAGAGTCTTTGCCAATGATCTGAGAGTGCAGGGCAGACTAAATGGGAGTTTGTAAGTAGCTTGGTCCTGAATGCAAGCACCTTGAATGGGGCTCAGAAGACAACCAATACATTCACAAAATGTTTTTTGCCATTACTGGATGAGATATAATTTGTGAACATCTTTGAGGGCTATTACAAACCAATAATTAAAGTCATAAAACCAGGTCTCTCTCTTCAAGGTAAGAATGCAACTGTTGATTCAATGAAAGTTGATAAAAAGACACTCACTGTTACTAAAGTAGCATGACTGACCAGATCAATACAACTGTACCAGAGCCTATAGGTTTTTTGGAAGCTAAGCTAACTTAAATAAACCCAAGTATGTCACAATAATTTTTGGGGGAAGCTAAACTAACAGGTAAATATTACTATGTCACAATTATTTGGGAAGCTAAGCTAATGTAAGCAAGTTCTATTTTATTACAATTTCCTGTAACGTTAAAGCCTTTTGGACATAAGTGTTATGAACTGGGACTCTATACAGTAATTAAAAGTTGAACTCTGAATATAGATTTTGAATAAATACTTGAAACAACATTTAACTTTGGAATTACTTTTAATAACAGGCTGAAATTATAAAAATAAAATGGGGTGACACTGACAAGAAAAATATCAGTCAGCAGAGATCTCTAAGATTGCACTCTTATATAATACAGCTTTCTGCTTAACAGTGACAAAATTATCTACAAGTCAACAATAGAAGGCAAAGAAACAGAGAAAAGGGATCACATAATGAACATTTTATTAAAATGTATTATTTATTTTTATAAGTTTCTAATCACCTGCCATAATAGCAGATGAAATCTAACTAACTTTGCTATTACTTCAGTTGAAGGGCGATTAATAAATATTCTTCTGCATAAAAATATTTCTCCTCTTACAACCATTAGTGAAAAGGTCTGAAGAATGGACTCAAACAAGTTTCAAACTCTTTCCATTCTAATAAAGTTCTAGAGAAAACATGACATGGTATTTCTGAACTTTCTAAAATTTCAGAATAGAAATTTTACTACTGCCAGCCAATTCTTTTTATCTTATTCTTATTCCATTTTAGGAATCCTTCCCATAAGAGATTATTTTTCCCCATATAAGGTTATTTGTTTCCCAAATATACATACTTGAAGTACAGATATTTATTAGAAAAAGCAAAATGATGATGTAGGATCAATTCTTCAAATAAAAATGCTCATAAAGTTTTTTGTAAAAGAAGACAATAGAAGTTTAGCTTATTTAAAGTTTCAGTGTTCAATAGTGAAATCAAGGAGACTTATGCTATTCAACCAGCAACAACTGTGACTCTCAAAGGACACATCTGTGGCAATTACTGCAGGAATAAAATAGAATTTTAATCGTACTTATTGGCACAAATGAGTTGATGAGCAAGTCTTTCAATCAATACTAATAATATGCAAATAGATGGAGTAAGCCTTTGCCAAACAGCCAAGATGTCTGCAATATATAATTAACTGATCTCAGAATAGATTCAGTAAGAATCAGCTCTCTAAAACAGTTTATACAGAAAACACTGAAGCCAGCACAGATTGTAAAACCTAGCTTCAGTCTCAAAGTAGACTGCAGATTTTCTAGGTCTTAATTAACTCTTTAGATACTGCATATAAATTATCTCAAATTTGAATTAAAACTCCCAATTACTTTTTATTAAATGCTTCTAGCAAACGGAGCAGGTGCAAAAACAGATTGATGATGTCCAAATAAAGATTGATTGCAGCCAGTATATATTCTTCCGGAGAGAGTTTGTGCATTAATAGATGAGTGTCGTAGATGATAAATCCACAGAACAGAAGTGCTCCTGCAGCAGCAAATACCAGCTCTACTACTTCATTATTGAAAAATAACTAGAAACAAGGAGCAGATAAATGCAGATTTAGTGTATTTTAATGTAAAAGCATATTAAAAATTAGTTATCTATAATGGTATTATAATTTAAACTTTAAAAATGTTTTTAATGGAGAAGTTGAGTACAATTAATATTTTCTATATTATAGAGGTCATTCCTGTGACTTTAAGTCTTCCCCTGTTACCAGCAAAATAAGATCTTGTCATATCCTATGATTGTCAGTGGTTTCCTAAAGCAACAGATCTAACTTCAGTTCAAATTAGACAAATTTCAGTGCAACTGCATTTTCTCAATTTAATGTGTATAGGCATCACTTTGGATGAATAAAATCAACCACATTGAGAATACTGTTTACTGTTTAGCATACAGTTGTTTACCCATTTTACTGTGAACCGTACCTTCAAAGTTACATGGACATATGACAATCTCCCAGCTGCTGGTACCATTTCCAGCATAATTTTTATATATTTATTCAATGAAGCTTTTCGAGGGAAGTTTGTAGAGGACTGCAATCATATCCTCTGCTCATTAGACACAGACCTAGGAACAGCCACAAATGATTGGAAGTGGGCACCTGCACAGCAGATTATCAAGATGACTCGGGATTAATGAATGTATGGCTGAACTGCAGAATCTATGGCTAAAGAAAGATTTGCAGATCATGATATCTGCTGATCATCATTCTCTATGCCTGGACTGGCCAGCCTCAAAATGAGAAAAGCTCCTTTATTTTAGCTATCAAAACCCAATAACCGAATATTAAAAGAAGGCCTCTGAATTATAAATATTGGCATCTATCTGATTTCTGTAGAATAATTATTTTTTTGTAAAATTATTTGAATCAAGATGTTATTTTTGAGAGTGTAATGTTGAGATTCTCCCAAGTTTGTGGAGCAAAAAAATTAAAAGATAAAAGCAGTTTAAATTTGATCTTAACAGTATGCATTTATTTAAAAACTCTTAAAAACTAATTTCAACTTTACCCCCTCCCTTTTCATTAATAAGCTACATGCTCATAATCCCCAAATGCACATATATGACTTGCATTGAAAAAGAACACAATTATCAGTTTAAAAAAACAAGATTTTAAAATGGCAGTTACCGGTAGCTCCTAATAATTCAATCTATTTAAAATAGCTAGCATCCTATGGAGATTTCCAAAATTTTAATTATCTAAAATAAATATCTTCTTACCTTTAAAAAGCTTGTCAGGAGAAGAATCCATAAGCAAGTAAAGAGCCTGAGAAGGCACAAAAATAGCTTATTTGTAATATGCTTTTAACTTAGTTCTTTAAAAATGCAGATACACATATTTTCTATATATTATTAAGTACAAAATCACATATTGAAATAATTATCAGCCATTTCTCTTTTACTTATTCACAAAGCACACTTGTAAATCCCTTGCCTTTTGCTGCAATCACATCAACAAATCTTAAAAGAAGCCGTCATCACTGATTATTATTCCAGTAAGACAGGGTCACTCAAAATGCCAATGTATGTAACAGAAACTAACTTACCCCGCTCCAGCTTTGCTGAAATCCCGTTTGGATTGCAATGTGTACACAGTAAGGGCCAAAAACACAGTTGTTGTCAGAATAAAGACTTGTAACACAATTGATACTTCATAGAAAGTCACTAGCAAGAAGGGAAAAACAGAATTTTAATCAATCTGAAGAATTTTTGATACAATCACCTTGTCTTAACTGGATCATATTTTTTATACATAAAAACCATACTGTAATTCTAAAATCTGGTATAACTCTTCACAGGTCAAGAGCGTGTGAATGACAAGTAATGGGCTGTAAATGGACAAGTAATTTTAAAGTACAGATTTCTATTAATACTTCACAACAGAAGCGAGGGGGGAGTGGGACACAACATAACAACACAGAGATGAATGTATTCCTGATTTCTTTTTACTCTAAGAGAAATTAAATCTGGATTTAGTCATATGTTTTTTTATTTTAAGAAATTTAAAACAAGAGGTTTAGTAGCTTTGGAAAATGTCTGGAGGCGTTCTCTCTTCAACTTTTGAGTGCAAAGGCATCATTATTCATCTTCCTCATTTCTAGACTGAATCATGATACAAAATTAATTCAAGCATTTCAAGGTACATATAAGACCTGTTACTGACAGCACCGGGTTTTGCAATACAGGAGCCATGGAAATTAGTAACAAAAAAAGCCAATACTCATTGTTAGCCATTAATCTTGGGATGATATGTTTCCTTTCACTTTGGTGGTCTTCAGAAACAGCCTATAAGTACTTTGAAATAATTCAGCTCCTTTCTTGCTTGACACTTGTTGGGTTGAGACACATTCTCCACTCACAAGTATAATTTTGTCAGCCCCTAGGGCAGAGGTGGGGAATGATGGTCCCTTTATGACTTGTGGACTTCAACTCCCACAATTCCTGAGTCAGCATGGAATCTACAAGAGTTGCTTCTCAGATGATAAGAACATAAGCAACCATTGTATAAATAATTCGTAGCTGCACCCTACTTCTTTATCAAAAAACTTCTTCTGGTGTACAGTGAGGCTATGAGGGGAAAAAAACCAATTTGTTGGAATTATGGCACTACTGCTTTTATCTTAATAAAGATTGCTAAAGAAAATTCTCACTGGGCGTGGAAAAATATACTTTCAGTTCAGACAGCTACCAAAGGTCTGATGCTGTCAATCATATATAATAAATTTTACCTGTAATAGCAACAGTCAGTGCTTCTAAAAAAGTCTGTAAGAAATAAAGAAAAAAAAGTATCACAACTAATTAAACCTTAATAACAAACGTACAGAAATCTGTGTAGACAAGAGCTATATCATTAGACTTGTTAAATTGGGCCTCATGTATATGAGAGAGAGAGAGAGAGAGAGAGAGAGAGAGAGAGAGAGAGAGAGAGGGAGGGAGGGAGGGAGGGAGGGAGGGAGGGAGGGAGGGAGGGACTGTCTTATATTAAGGAGAATTGGACTTTCTTCACCTACCCTTTCCTTTGCCTAAATAAAATGGGGAAATGTTATGTGTTAGGAGTACACGGCCTACATGCTGCTTACCACTCCAGGTTAGTAGCCCTAAAACTCCAAGTAATATACTGTCAGAATACATGATAATCTGTGATAATCTTTGCAAGCTCAGATTTTTCTCCTTTTATAATCAGAAAAACATATATTAAAAGTTTTGTGTACTTTCTACAATTTCCCATCATTTCCTCTAAAAATAAAGATTGAAAATTCAGGTCTCGTATGTTGTTGGATTATTGCATCATCCCACAGAACCTGGAGGTTGACAATGCTACTATTACTATTGACCACTGCAAATTACACATACCTTTGAAAGCAAGCATTTTCACATCATTATTAAGTCAACCACTCTATTTGCACCGGTATGATCAGCCATCAGATTTCTGAACAAAAGAGGTCAGCTAGGTTTGTCTCTAAAATATTTTTTTCTGATACATGCAAACTTACTCTGCTATGCACATTAAAAAGCTATGCAGAAGGAAATGGTATAAATCATTTTCAAAGGGACCACATATGTTCCACAGATGTCTGCTAAAATGCTTTCCTTTAATATATATACAGTATATATATAGAACTACTAGAAGTACAAAGATAAAACAAAAAAACTCATGGGGGAAAAATCAGAAATATACAATAAAATATGTTCACATCACTAATTAACTGCAACTACCAAAGAGAGAGTAATGCATTATAAAAATACTTACAAATCCAAAGAGAAGATATAAATTAACTGGATACTGATGTCTGTATAGAGTTAAAGCCACAATCAGAGCCAAAGAACCAAGCAAGGCTATCAAAAGTAAAGCAGGGCTGTAAATGTAAGTATGACAACATAATTAATATTAGGAAACAATACTCTAATATCTTTTGTTTTCCCCAAAATAATGTATAAATCAATCTTATCAATATTTAAAATACTTTCTTTCTAAACTTACTGAAGTTTAGAAAGAATAAAACACTTTTGTTAGTCAAACCGAATCACAACATCTATGGCAGGTTATCAATATTTCAAATATTTAAACTCTGCTTTTAAATAAAGACATTCACAATAGCAATTTATTTCTGGGTTATATTAGTTTGTTGTTGTTAGTTGCGAAGTCGTGTCCGACCCATCGCGACCCCATGGACAATGTTCCTCCAGGCCTTTCTGTCCTCTACCATCTCCCGGAATCTATTTAAGCTCACGCCTACTGCTTCAGTGACTCCATCCAGCCACCTCATTCTCCGTTATCCCCTTCTTCTTTTGCCCTCAATCATTCCCAGCATTAGGCTCTTCTCCAGTGAGTCCTTCCTTCTCATTAGGTGGCCAAAATATTTGAGTTTCATCTTTAGGATCTGGCCTTCTAAACAGCAGTCAGGGTTGATCTCCTCTAGGACTGACCGGTTTGATCGCCTTGCAGTCCAAGGGACTCGTAGGAGTCTTCTCCAAGGCCTCAATTCTTTGTCGCTCAGCCTTCCTTATGGTCCAACTTTCACAGCCATACATTGCAACTGGGAAAACCATAGCCTTGACTATACACACTTTTGTTGGCAGGGTGTCTCTGTTTTTTAGTATGCTGTCTAGATTTGCCACAGCTTTCCTCCCCAGGAGCGTCTTTTAATTTCTTGGCTGTAGTTCCCATCTGTGGTGATCTTGGAGCCCAGGAAAATAAAATCTGTCACTACCTCCATTTCTTCCCCATCTATTTGCCAGGAATTGAGAGGGCCGGATGCCATGATCTTAGTTTTCTTAATGTTGAGTTTCAAGCCAACTTTTGCACTCTCCTTCTTCACCCGCATCAAGAGGCTCTTTAGTTCCTCTTCACTTTCTGCCATTAGAGTGGTATCATCTGCATATCTGAGGCTGTTGATATTTCTCCCGGCAATCTTAATTCCAATTTGTAATTCATCTAGCCCCGCTTTTCTCATGATGTGCTCTGCATATAAGTTAAATAGGCAGGGCGACAGTATACAACCTTGCCGAACTCCTTTCCCAATTTGGAACCAATCAGTGGTTCCATGTCCAGTTCTCACTGTTGTTTCTTGACCCACATATAGGTTTCTCAAGAGAGAAATAAAATGGTCTGGTACTCCCATCTCTTTAAGAACTTGCCACAATTTGTTATGATCCACACAATCAAAGGCTTTAGCATAGTCAATGAAGCAGAAGTAGATGTTTTTCTGGAACTCCCTAGCTTTCTCCATGATCTAACGTATGTTGGCAATTTGATCTCTAGTTCCTCTGCCTCTTCAAAATCCTGCCTGTACTTCTGGTAGTTCTCGATCCACAGACTGCTGGAGCCTAGCTTGTAGAATTTTGAGCATAATTTTGCAACCATGTGAAATGAGTGCAATGGTACAGTAGTTTGAACATTCTTTGGCATTGCCCTTCTTAGGCATTGGAATATTAGTTACTGTGTGATTATATTAGTTGCTTCATTCAGACACACAACTGAATGGACAACATGCTACTTACTGGCAAAGGAGAAAAGAAATAGGCTATTATTAAAGATAGGAGCAAAACCTAATTTTTGCTTCCATGGCTAACTAATATTAGGCCTTAGAAGCAAATTTTCACACCCACAATAGTGGAATCCTTATGCATTTTCTCTCCCAAGCAAATGGTGTAATTTACTTAACAAGAAATAAATAAGTTCACCCAGGAACTCTGTTCAGATGGGACAAATATCTTGTTTCCTACCCTCTCCCCCCCCCCACTCCACCCTCAGTGAACATATTTCTCCAAACAATTCCCTAGACCAGCGTTTTTCAACCTTTGCAACTTTTAAGATTTTGGCTGGGGAATCTCGGAGCTCAACTCCACACATTTTAAAGTGGCCAAGGTTGAGAAACAGCTCTAGACTACCTTGCAGAATCATAAAATATGAAAGAGCATTGGATCCGTATTTATTTTGTATTAAAAAATGAAGCAAATTCAACCAGATTCATTCACTGTAGATCCTACCTTTCATGTACAAATGTCCGAATTGTCGTGGAATAGAGAAAAGCTGCAGAGGTCACAGTTGTCAAAAAAATCTGGACTGAAAGTATGCTATAGACTTTGCGCAGAAAAGCTAAAATACAGAAAATAAGCACAGTTCATTATTGTTTATTTTCAAGACTTATGCTGAAATCAAACACCTATACTTTGTTCTTATTTTTACACTTCATTCAATCTTTAGCTTTTTAATGGTATCCATTGCAATAAACTGAATCATCAGGGGATTCAGTCATATTACTATGACCTTTCAATTGTTTCTCATCCAAAAACTAATATATTGCGGTGAGTATATGAGTAGGTCAAAACTCCCCCAGAGCCATACATGTAGAATTCTTGATCTAGGATGGTGCAGGTCTCCACTATTGCTGTATTAAAAATGGATTTAAAACCCCTGCAATGTTGCCCACACCACCCAACTCTTCCCATAGCAAGATGTTCTTTGTAGAAGATCATTCTCAGATTTGTTCTACCTTTGCCAAATTACTCTCCTAAAGGAGTCCATGATTAATCTGTAAAGGAGAGCATCTGGAACGTGGAAGCCAAAATACTGGATCACTTTTCTGATAAGTACCATCGGAAAAACTATAATCAAGTCTCCCCCCCCCCCGCCCTCTCACGACATGCCCTCGCGTTCTAGGACTGCATTCCCTCTTGGGGAAAAGGCCAAGGCATTGGCCTGGCAAGATCCACGATTGCCAGTTTCCGACGAGCACTGCTACTTTAGCGTGGTTTCAGGGCCCTAAAGCAAGCACAACAGGCAATATAGCCTGGAGCGAAGACTGTTTACAAACGGCAATAATTTCGTCTTCGAAGACCAAGGGAAGGAAGATTTCGAGCTAAGCGGGAGAAGAGGAAGCTTCATTGGGAAATGGCGAAGGCAACGACTGGAAAATGGAAAATGCGAGGGGGGGGGTGATAGAGGGCTGACCAGGACTCTTTACCCAAGCGGATGTGTACGCTAGCCGTCGCGACGTTAGTGCCATAATTGAAATCGTCCTCAATGGACGACTTCGGATAACTCTCCGCAGCCATCATCGCAGTCGCTCTCCCTCCCGAACTTCCGCGTCTGCGCTTCCAAATCGGTTGCTGAAGGGAGTTGCTCGCAACTTCCGGCTTGTACTCGCTCAAACTGGAGCGGTCGTGGTTTCATAATCGCAACGGTGATGTCATCGCCAGCCAATGGTTGCGTTTTAAGGCGGGAAGAGCGCTGAGCGTCTTGGTTTTTCAAGTTGGTGATGTTAAAAGCTTCGTCCTCCAATGAGAGAGAGAGAGAGATCCTAGACTGAAATTGCAGTCCAGCTTTTTAAAAAGAATGTAGAGGTAATTAAATACAGCAAGATTTATTTCTGAATAGGGAACAAAGCAAAAGCTGAATCTCCAATCATACTGCCCCCTTCACAATAAACCATTAAATGTCATGCAACCCCAATATATATTGGAGGAAACGAACTTGTAGATGACCCTCACTCTGTCAAAGACAAAGTGACCAGATTTTTTAATTTTTAAGCGGGACGGGGGGTGCCTGGGCGCCGCCATTTGTTTTGCCCTCTGCGCATGCGCAGAACGCTGCGCATGCGCAGAGGGCAAAACAGCAAATGTCGGCGTCCAGGTGAGGTGGGGGGGAGGGGGGGAGGCGGGAGGGCGCTTGAATGCCTGCAGCTCACGACAGGTAAGCTGCCGGCTGCCTCCTTTCCCCGTCTCCCGCCTCCCGTTCGTTGCTTGCCAGCCCGGCCGAAGGGAAGGCGGGAGGTGAGGAAAGGCCTCCCGAAAGGGAGGAGGGCTCCCGAAGGGCTGCGCCTCCCTTTTGGGAGGCCTTTCCTCGCCTCCCGCCTTCCCTTCGGCCGGGCTGGCAAGCAACGAACGGGAGGAGGGAGACGGGGAAAGGAGGCAGCCGGCAGCTTACCTGCTCCAAGCATCCAAGCGCCGCGGTCTCCCGGTCGTCCGCCCGGCCCCAGGGCAACGGCGGCAGCGAGGCGACGGGGGGAAGAAAGGGGAGGGGGACGAGGAAGGGCTGTTTGCGCCGCTCGTAAACTCAAAGCAGCGACGGCTCCTCGTCCCTCACCCCTCCCAACAGCAGCGGCGCCTCCGAGGGCGGGGCTAGGGATGGGGCGGGGGAAGGAGAGGAGGAGCAGCCTCCCTTCCCCCTCCCCCCAGCTTCCAGCCGCCGCCGGAGGAGTCAACAATGCGGGACGCCCGCCCGCCGCCCACGGCCGGCCCGAGCTGAGAGGCCTGCTGCCTTTCAGGCCGATTTTTTGAAAGAATGCCCTAGTCGTGCATTCTTTCAAAAAATCGGGACTTTTTAGAGGACGGGCGGGACGCGGGACAAATGATGAAAAAGCGGGTCTGTCCCGCCAAAATCGGGACGTCTGGTCACCTTAGTCAAAGACCTTGGAGTACTCATATCCAACGACCTAAGTGCTAGAGCCCATTGTAACAACATTGCCAAAAAGGCACTAAGAGTTGTTAATCTAATCTTGCGTAGCTTCTTCTCTGGCAACATTACATTGCTAACCAGAGCATACAAAACATTTGCTAGACCAATTCTGGAATACAGCTCACCTGTCTGGAACCCGCACTGTATATCAGACATAAATACAATCGAGAGAGTCCAGAAATATTTCACAAGAAGAGTCCTTCACTCCTCCGCTCACAACAAAATACCTTATTCCACCAGACTTGAAATACTGGGATTAGACAATTTACAACTACGTCGCCTCCGATCTGATCTAAATGTAGTTCATAAAATCATATACCAAAATGTCCTTCCTGTTAATGACTACTTCAGCTTCAACCGCAACAATACACAAGCACGTAATAGATTCAAACTAAATGTAAAGCGCTCCAAACTCGACTGCAGAAAATACGACTTCAGCAACAGAGTGATCAATGCCTGGAATGCACTACCTGACTCTGTGGTTTCTTCCCCAAACCCCAAAAACTTTAACCTTAGACTGTCTACAGTCGACCTCTCCTCGTTTCTAAGAGGTCTGTAAGGGGCGTGCATAAGTGCACCAGCGTGCCTACCGTCCCTGTCCTACTGTCCTATTGTCCTCTTTTATCGTTACTTTTTACTTATGTTTATACAAATTACTACTATACATGTTTTACAAATAAATAAATAAAATAAATAAAGAAATAAATATATATTTTGACCGCAGACAGTCTGGATTTTCTTCTGCTAGTCAGTTCTAAATGTCAATTATAGCTTCCTGGTATTATGAATCAAGTGATGTCTAGCCATTGTTACTGAACAGCAAAGGTAGCTCTTGGGTTGTTAAAATCTCAGCCTACATAATAATAATAAATTATAATACATAGTAGATAATACATAATACATAATAATAATAAAAACCTAATTGTAGCTCACAAAATTATCTGCCACAATACCTATTAATCCTACCTATTAATGACTACTTCAGCTTCAACCACACCAATACACAAGCTCACAATAAGATACAAACTTAATGTAAACCGCTCCAAACTTGATTGCAAAAAATTCGACTTCAACAATAGAGTGGTCAATGCCTGGAATACATTACCTGACACAATTGTTCCTTCCCCAAACCCCAAAAACTTTAACCTTAGATTATCTACCATCGACCTCACCCCATTCCTAAGAGGTCTGTAAGGGGCGTGCATAAGCGCACAATCGTGCCTACCATTACTGTCCAATTGCACCCATATATTCATAATTCTTGTACTCATAATCATGCTTGTATTATATATATATATATATATTATATTATATATATTATATATATAATGATTATATATATAATCATGTTTATATTATGTATATACTTTGCTTGTTATCATATATGCTTGACAAATAAAATAATAATAATAATAATAATAATACATTGAGGTTAACTTTCAGTGATCTCTGGGGACCTGTTAGTGTTAAATTTATTTGCCTCCTATCTTGCAGTTCAAGGTGACTCTGAGTGCCTTATAGAGAGATAAAATACAGATAGTCCTCGACTTACAACATTTCATTTAGTAAAAAATTCAAAGTTACAACGGCACTGAAAAAAGTGACTTCTGATCATTTTTCACACTTATGATTGTTGCAGCATCCCCATGGTCATGTGATGCAAAATTCAGATGCATATACCGGACTCATATTTACAACGGTTGGAGTGTCCCGGGGTCATGTGATCACCTTTTGCACCCTTCTGACAAGCAAAATCAATGGGGAAGCCAGATTCATTTAACAAATATCTTACTAACCTAACAATTGCAGAGATTCATTTAACAACTGTGGCAATAAAGGTTGTAAGATGGACCAAAACTCACTTAACTGTCTCAGCAAACAGAAATTTTGGGCTAAATTATGGTTGTAAGTCGAGGACTACCTGTATACAAATATCCAAACAATTATAAATATAAAAACACATTAAAATTACAAAAAATAAACTAAAAACATGGGCTTGGAGTGGAGACTTGGAGGTCCCTTTGTGTTAGTGCACCAACCAACTAGCCAACAGCTTTTCCTTCAGGACCCCAGGCATAGCCAGGTTTTAAGGTTTTTCCTGAAGGCTAAAGGAGAGGGAGCAGTTCTTATCTCTTATGGCAAGATGTTCCAAAGGGCAGGAGCCGTGGCAGAAAAGGCTCTTTTCCTGGATCCCACAAGCTGAAATTCCTTGGCTGATGGGATCCCCAGTAGGACCCTCTGCCAACATGAGTGGGATAGGCCAATCCCATTGGGGAAAGACAGGTCCTCAAGTACACAAAGGAAACAGCCTGTGGTGATAGTCTATTATTCCGAGCAGACTGTTGATCAGCTGATTGGTTTAGCTATAAAAAGCAAGATAGAGAGCTGAAGACAATGAAATTGCAGACAACCCAAAGAGATAGAGTAAAATTGGCAAGAGTTTTTGGACACAAGTATGAAGAAATTATCTGTCCCATCCTGCGGTGATTAGAGCAAAACAACATTTTTGCATCTTTGAACCACTTGTTTGTGTAGAACCTTTTCCAATAAAGCAGAATTATGAAACCTGGGCTGTAAAAATCTGAAAAACCACAGGCAGCAAGGAGATATAACAAGTTTTACAGACTCAGTTCTCATATTTGTATCTTAGGGCAAGTTGCAGGACTTCAAAACCAAACCAATGTAAGATGACAGAATGATATTTGCTTAAGGCTTTAATGGAAGAAATTACATGAACAGTTTTGATACTTCATGAAAATTCACATTGCATATTTCAGAGAAAGTAAAAAGAATTCCATAATTCCTCCACAGAAAGCATGGAGTCTGCAAGCAGGACATAGTTTTAGACTAGAAGATGATTTAGAGATGACTAGCAAGAAACCATACCAAAACGTATCTGTAATCTGAATATGTAACCAGCTATTTATTTCTGAATATGTATATTAAAATACCGTATTTTTCGGAGTATAAGACACACCTTTTTACCCCCCAAAAGAGGGTGAAAACTTGGGTGCATCTTATACACCGAATGCAGCCCCACCCACCCAGCCACCCCCACCCTTTGGCCTCTGTCTTCCAGCAATTTACCTGCTTGCAGCAAAGAGGGAAGAGCCTGTAAAGCCAAGCAAGTCAGTAGCAGTTTCCCCACAAACAGCTGATTAGGTTTGCCACTGGGAAAATGAAAGTGAAACTAACTGCAAAGAGGCAAATAGCTGGGAGAGATTAGACACACAGGTTTTTATTTTTGCTGAACTGGCTGCAAAGGGGTAAGTGAATAACTATAAATGTCTGTAGAATGTTCAAATTATTAGACTTATTTTTTAAAGACTGCTTTATTATTGTTCTAGAGCCAGGGGTCTCCAACCTTGGCAACTTTAAGACTTGTGGACTTCAACTCCCAGAATTCAACAGCCAGCTGTTAGCTTTGCTGGCTGTGGAATTCTGGGAGTTGAAGTCCACAAGTCTTAAAGTTGCCAAGGTTGGAGATCCCTGTAAATCTAGACAACTTAACAAAATAAAGAAGCTTTTTAAAATAAATGCTTGCTCTGAAGAGGCCCAATGCTATTGTATCTTCTTTTAAATATTAGAGAATAATGTATACTTCCAGAAATTGTAATTAATTTTAACAGCTCTGTACAAGTATAGTCTGAAATGTAACAGTGTCCTGTTTAGCATTAGAGTTAAATCCTGACTTACCTTGGAGTAGATCTATTAAAATAATTGGGATGAGTTAGTGTGACTACATTTAAGAAAACTTTCTGGCATAATGTACATTTCTCCAATTCTTTGCTATTTCTGTGGGTCAGGCACACATGCACAGAAATACACAGCAAACAGTGTATATCATCTGTGCTGTTTGCTGTTTGCTGTTTGGCAAATTGCTTGGAGGCAGAGGCCTTTTTTCCTTGTTTTCCTCCCCCAAAACTAAGGTGCGTCTTATACTTCGGTGCCTCTTATACCCCGAACAATACGGTATATGTATTGCTACTGTAAAATAGCATAAATAAACCATACATTCTTCAATGTATTTTGTTCTTATCATTTCTTAATCCAAAGGACAACCATGTGTTCTGAATTCCAAGCTGTAGCTGGTTCTCCCTGATGTGTTCTTGACAGATCACTACAGCATTCATTATTCCTAGTCTGCTAAATTCATATTTCTTTCCCTACATAAATATTCTTCTGAGACTGCTGCTCAGGTTTTCTGTCTGAACAAGGTCAACGAGTTATAGAGGTTACCTACTCTCTCTTTGCCTAACTTCCCATGCTGAATGGGGAAGTCTGAAGGGAATGTCTGTTCAATTTACTGGAATATGACTATAGGTAGTCCTCGATTTATTACCACAATTGAGCCCGAAATTTTTGTTGTTAAGTTAAACATTTGTTAAGTGAATTTTGCCCTATTTTATGACCTTTGTTGCCACAGTTGTTAAGTGAATCACTGTAGTTGATAAGATAGTAATCCGGTGGTTCAGTGAATATGGCTTCCCCGTTGACTTTGCTTGAAGGTCACAAAAGTGGATCCCATGACCTTGGGACACTGCAACCATCATAAATATGAACCAGTCACCAAGCTTCTGAATTTTTATCACCTAATCATGGGGATGCTGCAAAAGTCGTAACTGAAAAACAGTCATAAATCACATTTTTCAGTGCCATTGTAACTTTGAGCAGTCAAAGTGAACTGTTGTAACTCAAGGACTATCTGTAATGAATTCTGTTGATTCCATTGTCCTATTCTAAATATAAATATCTTAATTCAGTCCCCTTCTTGCTACCAAATTTCACATTCTGGATATAGAGCAAAGCTATGTTTTTTCTTTTTAATAAATGTTTACAGTGAAATATGTATTTATATTCAGCAAAAAGATTTGTATACATTTCTGCATCAGGAACTATGATTGAAATATTTTTTTAATGGTCATGCTAACTGAACGTATTTGATTAAAAAGCCTCTTAGCCACGTATCTTCCTAAATAGTTCTGCAAGAGAATAAAATTTAAAAAGAAATAAGATTAGGTCAAATATTAATAGCTAGAAATTGCCTAATTAGTGCAGTTACAGTTTTAAATAAAATCATTGTTACTGCATATTTATTTTATAAATTTGTTTTCTGTATTTTAAGTAATAATAATAAGTATTATAAGTATAAAATAATTCAGGAACTTCTAGTTTCATAGAATTGTAATTATTCTTTGGCACATCCTTTTAAATTTTGTAGATCAGTATCACATATTTCAACTGGAACATAAATTTTACATTTAAAAATAAATTATTAAAAACTACTGAATGCAAAGCAGTATTCAAAAATTCAGTAGAAATTTTGTTAAATATAATTATCATTAAGTACTTACTCAGAAAGATAGAGGACTAATACATTCTCTATCTAAAAATAGAAGACTGGTCTAGGAAGATTATAAGCATAAGATTTGCATTTAAATAAAAACAACACCACATCCTTTCTTCTTATTTTTCCAATATATCTAAATGATTTTGTCTTTATTCCAAGTTGCAGCTTCTTATTGAAATGTGTTAGCTAAAAATTGCAGTGCTATGCACTTAAATGTGAAGCAGCTGCATTCTGCTCAATAAATAATACATTGAATTACAATGTCGTGGCTATTAATAACCAAACTTCAGCTGTTCAGTAATCATCCTTTTGTAACTTTATAGGCCAGCATAAAATGTTCTGAAAAACAAGGATGTCTAATTAGAGATAATCATTTGCCAGGAAGTTTTCCACTATTTTTTTTCAATGCAACTTACAATGTCCATTCTGTACAGAAGTATTTCTTAACCTTGACAAGATGTGTTTTGGATTAGAATTCACATCATTTCAGACCACTTGCTAAGGTGAAAAATTTCAAACTGAAAATGAATTGTAATGAACATGTTTCACCTTTTGTGGGGCTAGCCATTATACTACAGTATAAACAACCTGGAGAACTAGAATAATCAAATTGTTTTAAAATCAGGATCAAGAAAGTGATTGGGATTTTTTAAAAAGATGTAATGAAATAATAAGGGAGAGCCAGTCTGGTGTAGTACTTAAGACACTAGGTTAGACACTAGGAACCAAGACAGTGTGAGTTCTAATCCCACCTTAGACATGAAACCAGCTGGGTGACCTTGGGCCAGTCACTGTCTCTCAACCCTAAAAAGAAGGCAAAAAAAATCACTTCCAAAATCTTGCCAAGAAAACTGCAGGGACTTTTAAAGGACCCTCTTTTCACACTGGCACATTTCTTATTGTTTTAATTTTGTTTATTTTATAGAAATTTCTGTCCTTCTCTAATAGAGCCTGTTCACTAATCAGAATACTTCATGACTACTGAAAATCACAGTATTATAAAACTATATACAGACAAGATTAAATATTGAATTGTGTGCATTTAACATAGGACAGCAAAAATAGTTTGAGGAGTATATTGATAATTTATATATTAATTTCTACAATGAATTAAGAACTCTTATGCTAACAGAAGAATGAAAATAAATATGGGAAAAATGATCACAGCAGTAGCATTTTTAGGAAATAAAAATAGAAGTAGCCAGTGTGTAATGGTCATTCAGGAAAACAAAATCAAATCTATATTAAAGGCTGGTTACATTCCTTATGACTTATTGTGGCTGAGAAACTAAGAAAACTTGGGAAATGTCTGATGAGACATCTTCAAAAGTGGAATAGTATTTGGAAATCACAGAGAAAATCAAGAAGTTGCTAATGTTTTGATGTAGTCCTCATTCATCACTTCGGAGTAAAAGATGCTGTGGAATTGAGATCAGTACTTGGTTATTGTCCTTCAAGCAGTTTTTCTTGCAAAATTAGGGAAGTAATTTGCCAATGCCTTCTTCCAGGATGGTTTTTGGACTCCCAGTCTCACCAACAAATCTATAATTCTCAAGTAATTTCCCATTCAAATACTAATCAAGATTAAACCTCTATAACAGTGATGGCGAACCTTTTTCTTCTTGCGTGCCAAAAATGGGAGTGCGCGTGTGCTAGCGCACTTGCGTGCCAGCACACAACCCCCCCACGCACGCCACACTGTGCATGCACGCATCCCTGCGCATGCCCCCCCCTTGGGCCGTTTTTCACACTCAGGCTTCCCTGAAGCCTCCGGAGTGCAAAAAACGGCCCAACGGGCAAACTGGAAGTTTGGAAAAACTGAGTTCCGGTTTGCCCGTTGGGCCATTTTTCGCATTCTGGATGCTTCAGGAAGCTTCCCTGAAGCCTCCAGAGTGTGAAAAATGGCCCAATGGGCAAACTGGAAGTCCGTTTTTCTGAACTTCCGGTTTGCCCGTTGGGCCGTTTTTCACACTCCGGAGGCTTCAGGGAAGCCTCCTGAAGCCTGGGGAGGGCGAAAATGGCCTTCCCCAAGGCCGAAAATTAGCTGGCCAGCACATGCATGTCCACTGGAGCTGACATAGGGCAACACCTCGCATGCCCTCAGATATGGCTCTGCGTTCCACCTGTGGCATGCATGCCATAGGTTCGCCATCACAGCTCTATAGCTTCCAAGATCAGCCAGGATCGACTAAGTCCGTGTTCCTTAACCTTGGCAATTTCAAGATGTATGGACTTTAATGTGCTGGTTTGGGAAGTTCTGGAAGTTGAAGTCCACAAGGTTGGACATGAAGTCAAGGTTGAGGAACACTGGACTGCCATTTGTTGAGAATAAGCTCCATTTAACATAACTTATTTCTAAATAAATAAGGCTATGGCTTCATTTTCATGCTAAGAGCTTGTGATTTCAAGTTCTTAACCATGGTTGAACCGAATCAAAAATTTGAAAATGTCATTATGAAATCAAGCCATGAAAAGTGTCTGTATAAGAAGAAAAATAATTTATGTCCATAAAATACTAGACTATACCCCATTTAAACCCATTAGAATATCAGTGAGCCAATGTGATTATATAATTGTCACATCATTTTAGTGATGGACTTTAAGAGCTCTGTAGAAATAACTCATCAGTATTCTACCGTAATATTAATTTGGTGCATTTGTATGACATGATGTAATGTTTCAGAATTATTGTTGAAATGCTGTGAAATGCTATATATTTCAAGGGAATAAATGGTCACGGCTGAAGGTTTTTGGTAATTATTGAATGGAGAAAAAATCTGGCTGCAGACAATTCTAATTAATCTGAGACAGTTTTTCAATGAGTCTTAGCCCAATTATCTTCCAGGTAACTCTTTTAAACCTAAAGAAATGTAAACTCATGCTAAAATAGGAAGAGGATGCGGGATATAAACTACACAAACACTGAAATGACTGAGATTAGGATCAACAAAACTTAAGCTAGCCTACTGTCAATGCAGTTTATCCTTGCTATTTTTATTTTGGATTCAGCTGCTCATCTCATACACAGGACTAAAAATTGTCTGCCAAATGAATGAATTAACGAGGAATGAAACCTTGCCATGCTACAGTAAATCAGTGATGATTAATGCTTTTGTATGACATGTTGGTTAATGACAGGAGCAGAGAGAGCAGAGTCAGTGTCCCATATCTCTGATATCAGGTTTATGGAGCCAATATCTCCACTCCAACTCTTGGCACAGAACATGTTGGTGCCTCTGTCAAATACAGAGATGAGAATATTCCAACTTCTCTGACTCTTACATTTTGGACCTGAGATGAGTTATGTTTAGTAGAAGATAATCGGGGTAAAATTTATACTTTTTCTGAAAACCCACAACCATATTTTGCACAATGGCTTTGAATTTAAACAAGCACTTGGAATGTATGACTTTTAACATCAATTGACCAATTGACCTCTAACTTTACAGCTATTAGATTTATTTTTTTAATGTTTGATCCAAAACTATAATTCTAGGATGTTATTTTGAGATGTCTCTTCTATAACAATAAGCTAATTGTTATATAAGAATTACTCTCATCAGAGGCGAAATAGATCTTTTCCTGAAACTCTGACATTATAGAAAGAAAACCGCAGTTTAAATACTAAGGTATAAAATATTTATTTCGGTACAAAAACAAATAAATCACATCTTGGCTATAAAAAAAGGTCTTGCTCCTTACAGAAGCAGAAGAAGAAGGAGGAACAAAGAAAGGAATGTAGACATGCGTACTAGGAACATATTAATCACGTGCTCAGGAATAAACCATTATATTTGATAGGGATGCATCCCCCTGCATATACATGTAACAGGCAATATAAAATCACTGCCTGACACTAATATAAGTGTCAAGTGAATGAGACGTGCACATCTTTCTGAGATCTTTGCAATCGAGTAATTCTTCTGAATTTATGAGGTAAATTTATGAGGTAATTTACCATAAATTACAGAAATATTTATTTAGTATTACCTCAAGTTTATGAATCACTGTCTCATAAACTAGTATATCACAATTTCTTCATTAATTATATTAATTATAATTGAATTTGATATTCTAATAACATTGCATTAAATTGTACTCCCTTATACTACTTGGAGGAATCTGCATACTTGGTTCAGAAGGTGAACCATCCTGAAAGAGTCCCTTGGAAGTCTTGCAGAATGCACATTTACAGTAAGAACATTTTATTTAAGCCAATAACTCAGAAAATGATTTACTAATATGGATAAAGTTGTTTGTCAAAGACTGTGACCAAAAATTACTTGGCTTTCATTATTCTGAATCTTTGGATATATTTAAAATTAAACTAAATATTGATTTCCCCCCTTATATTACAGGAAAGACTACAAAATTATAAATGAATTCTGTTGCGAGCATTTCTCAGAACATCCAAAGTTTGAGCATTAACCAGTTGTTTATCATGTAAATCAATATAACAGATGGATAAAGGGAAGCATTTAAAATCCAGTAACTGTGAGAGGGATCTAGGAGTACTAGTTGACAGTCACTTACCGTAAGTATGAGCCAGCAATATGCTACCACTGCCAAAAAAGCCAATGAAATCCTAGGCTGCATCAACAAAGAGATATATCAAAATCACATGAAGTGGTAGTACTGCTTTATACTGCACTGCCAAAACCACACTTAGAATAGTGCATCCAGTTTTAGTCACCATGATGTGAAAAAGATGTTAAGACACTAGAAAGAGTGTAGAGAAGTGCAACAAAAATTATTAGGGGACTGGAAGATAAATCATTCAATGAATGTTTGGATGATATAATGATCCCAATTAGGGTCTAGTCTAATGAAGAGAAGAACTGGGGTGACTTGATAGCAATCTTCCAATATTTGAAGGGCTGCCACAGAGAGGAGTGAGTCCTCCTATTCTCCAAATTACCTGAATGCAGAGTAAGAAGTAATGGTTGGAAACCTATCAAAGAGAGATCCACTCTAGAACTAAGAAGTTTCCTGACACTGAGGACAATTAATCAATGGAACAGCTTGCCTCTAGAAGTTGTGGGTGCTCCAGCCCTGGAGGTATTTAAGAAGAGTTTGGACAGCAATTTATTTGGAATGGTACAGGGTCTCCTACTTGAGCAGGGGGTTGGACTAGAAGACCTCCAGGTTCCTCCCAATTCTGTTGCACTGATACTGTCACTGTTACTAATACGTCTCAAGGCAAAAAGAACATTTGATGCTGCAAAGATGACAGTTGATTCTTCTTATTCACACTAGTTATGTTCTATAAAGTCACTGCAAACACTAAATTAGTGAATACTGAACCTCAGCTGGAGCCTGCGCATCAGATGATTAAAATTTTTCACCACTTAGCACATGTCTACAAAGGACTGCAAAAGGGCTATAAGTATTGATTTTGGAGTTATAAATATTTTATGCCTATTTAATAGATGAATTTGCAAATATAGAAACTATGAATAATAAGAATCAACTGTACATTATTAGTACATCAGTCTCATAATTATGAACCAAAGCAAACTTAAAACTGAACATAGACATTTGCAAAATTCTTCATAGAAGAAGAGCATCTGATTTTCTATGTCACACAAGAAAATCACAGATGAAATAGAGCAGCCATGATTAACATAGGGGGACCAAAGTCAGAGCTGGAAAACATTCCCCAATGATAGAATGATCCCAATTAGGGTCCAAGGCAAGGCAAATCAGTGTTATTTTGATCCTAGTCTATGTATGGTAAGGAAGTAGTTTTGTGACAACTTGCAGCATTTTGTCAACACATCAAAAATGTCATATTAATTGTACAATTTTTCTGTCTCTCATTCATTTGTGTTCAAATCTCAGAGACTGCTTGGATAAGAGCAGTCTTTTTAAGAGCCGAGGTGGCACAGCGATTAGAGGCAGTACTGCAGGCCACTTTAGCTGACTGTGATCCGCAGGTCAGCGGTTCAAATTTCACCGGCTCAAGGTTGACTCAGCCTTCCATCCTTCCGAGGTAGGTAAAATGAGGACCGAGATTGTTGGGGGCAATGTAAAATATATACATCGCTTAATGGTGTAAACTGCTTAGAGAGTGCTTGCACTGTGAGGCGGTATGTATATAAATAAATAAATAAATAAATAAATAAAGTAAGTAAGTAAGTAAGTAAGTAAGTAAGTAAGTAAGTAAGTAAGTAAGTAAGTAAGTAAGTAAGTAAGTAAGTAAGTAAGTAAGTAAGTCCCTGCAGTTTTCTTGCAAGGTTTTTCAGAAGAGGTTTGCCATTGGTTCCTTCTTAGGGCTGGTTTGAGAGAGTGACTGGTCACTCAGCTGGCTTTATGCCCAAGATGAGACTAGAACTCATGGTCTCCTGGTTTCTAGTCTGATTAATCACCACACCAAACTGGCTGATACTGGAATGCTAAAATTGGAAATCAAATATCACCTGAGAACATTTACTTTCAGAATATCAAATGTGATAGGAGAACAAAAGTTTGGCCAAGAAAATTAATTGACTATAACAAATGCCTTCTTCCCACAACAAAAGATGACTCTACACATAGACATTATTGGATGGGAGGTATCACCATAAAATTATCTACAGTACATGCTTTGTACACGTAAATGAAAAGCTCTATTCTGTCAACAAAAACAAGGTGTTGTTACTATAATTCAGATTATTAATGCTTTCTCATAAAATTACAATTTAAACAAAAGAAAAAAATAACATAATTAGACTGGTCTAAATCTGAGGTAAATCAGCAATGCAAAAAAATGAGGATAAAAATTGAATAAAATGGATTAGAAATTTATTTAACGTAATTACAGAAATCAAAGAAACTGTTATGTAACAATGGACCTGATAATGATAATGATATCGAAGATATTCCGAAAAAGATGCAAGCAAGAGATTGGGAAGAACTGTACAAAAGATGTCCAAATTACTGTAAGTACAACAATTTGATTACTGACTGCAGCCAGACATTCTGGAAAATGAAGTGAAATGGGCTTTAGAAAATATTAATAAAGACAAAACTATATTGATGAATAGCAACCAAACTGTAACCTAGGTGATGCAGTTAAAATTCTTCTTGGGGTTTATAAATCAATACAGAAAACACAGTATTCAACAGAGGACTGGAAAAGATCTACTTATTTCCCAATACTTAAAGAGGCTGTACTGAAGAATGCTCAAAGTATTGAACAATTGCACTTATCCCAAATGCTAATAAGACAATGCTCAATATTTTGCAAACCAGATTCCAATAAGACACAAAATGAGGCTTCCAGTTGTACAAACAGGATTCAGAAAAAGCAGAGAGTCTCAAGAATAACCAATGGATAATTGTAAAGGCAACAAAATTCAAATCAGTCTTTTTTTTTTGCTTTTTAAATTATAAAGGGGGTGTTGACAGCACAGAACACAAAAAATTGTGGAAGTATTGTTCAGAAGTATGGGTGCACTGGATCACCTCATCTGCTTGAAGAATTTGTATGCTGATAAGGAAGCAATGGTTGAAATGAAATATGGAAGAACTGGTTTGAAATTAAGAAAGGATCATGCCAAGGTTGTCTATCATCATTTATTTAACTCGTTTGCAGAATATATACTGAGAAATACCAGAGTAAGAGAAATAGAAATTGGAATTAAAATGGTTGGGAGAAATATCAATACTTTCAGATAAGCTAATGACACTACTTTCATGATTGGAAGTAAACCGCATCTAATGAATTGACCATTGAAGAGGATGAAAGGTCTGATGCTCAATATTAAAACAAAAAAAACAATTAAGATTATGTCAGTATCAAGCTAATGCAAACAGGTGGTGAAGAAATAATAACAGACTTTTATGAGCCTAGGCTTAAAGATTCATCGGATTGGTAACTCTAGAAAAGGTTGCTATTTTAGACAAAGACTATAGGATAATCCTCAATCAGTGTGTTTTCCTGCCCTCCTTAAGATGGAAGTTAAGTGAATTATTGTGAAATACATTGCCCACATGGGAAGAGATGGACTTGAAATGGGCTGATTGAGCTCAGTAGGCTGTCAATCTTCTAACACTTGATATAAGTGAAATAAATTTTGACAGACAGACAGACAGACAGACAGACAGACAGAAAAGTAATTCATTGTAAAGGTATTTTGAAAATGTTTTGAGAGTTATTTCTCAATACGTTTTTCAGGGTCCTGAGGAAAATAGTTGTCCTCAGAGCTGGAAAAATGATTGCTACTGTAGTATTGGCATAATGCTAATGTTCCTGAGTCTCTAATTATTGAGGATGCCAATAATGTTGGTAAGATTATTTTTATTGTACTGTATATAACATTTAAGCAATATATATATAAATAAATAAATAAATAAATATATATATATATTCATTTATCAGCAAAAAATGTTACACACACACACACACACACACACACACACACACACACACACACACACACACACACACACACACACACACACACACACACACACACACACACACACACACACACACACACACACACATATATATATATATATATATATATATATATATATATATATATATATATATATATATATATATATAAATAAATAAAATATCTTAATTTCAGGGTTTTTCTTTTCTTTTTGGTGCCTTCAAGTCAGCCTTGACTTCTGGAGACTGCCTGGATTAAGTTCCTGAAATTTTCTTGGCATTGATTTTTGGTTTCCCATTGCATTCTTCAAAAATAAAAACACTTCCTAAGGTTGGAACTTTTAACTGTTATCATATTCAGCAGCCCTATGTTTCCATCTTTCCGTTATACAGTAGATGTGTGAAGTACTTGGTCTTTCAGTCTCTTGAGAAGGAATTAACAGAACAGCACTTAAAAGTAATGGCAAGACCTCTAAGCATATTTCCAGTGCTCAAGAATAATATGACAGGAAAGGAAGAGGAAACTCTTGATGTATTTTCAGCATTGCAATGAAGATATTTTTAATGTTCATTTAAAAAACAGATGCATCTTGGTTAGTCTTAGTTGAGGACTTATCAGCATGATGTAGATGTATCTCATACACAAATCAAATTATTATTAACCCTATCTTTTTTTAATATGTTGGTCCCCTCCCTCTATCTTTCCTATTTATCTGATCTTTAATATTTTTAGTTTAGGTTACCAAAAATCAGAGAAGGCTGGTTGCTACAGGGTGCATACATATAATTTAAAGCTATTTTTATCAACTAGAATCAGGTCTTAAGGCATGTCTTTTTAAAAAAATCTGTTTCATTAACATCTCAGAATTGTTTTTTCTTTGGAACAGATTTGAAGTTTGACCCTGAAGAATATTATTACTATGCAATTCTTCCAATCATAAGAAGTATATTATTCAGTCAGGAATTCTGCTTCCCTTTATCTTTTTGTGGTTGCTGTGGTTTGTTTCACAACAGAAATGAGATATTTTGTGATTTCATATAAGAGTTTTAAAAATAATCTGAACAATTACACGGACCACTTGATTAAACAAAAGGAATGGATTTTGTCTTTAAATAAACTTTTTAAAACACTTCACAATTGTTAAAAACATTCACGTTAAGCTGCTACATACATACCAAGCATGATAGTTTATCATACAAATTTAGTGGCATGTTGTATGTCTACATTTCTCCCAGGGAGAGGAAAGAATAATAATTGCCCTTTTACATTTTGTAGGAATGTCTTGAAGATATTACTAAATACTTGTCAACCATCTTCCTCCTTTTTTAAAAAATAAAAGTTTCTTTTATTTACACAAACATTAAAAATGTTGGACACTTTGTGACCATCCTGTTTGGTCATTTCTTTGTATAATATTTGCATAACAATAAATACCATTATTGCTCAATATACGTTGCTTTTTTTAAATCTTACATATGTATCCCTCGTCATTGTTTATTTATATCCGAACCTTCTTTCAATTTCCCTTTTTCCAATTCTTACTCTCTACTTTTTCGAGTTTTTTCTTTCTATCTACTGATAAAATTTATCCCATATTGCATAGTATTCCGTCTCCCCCTTGTCCTTCATTTCCAATGATAGTCTATCCATTTCTGCACACGTCAATATTTTCTCTATTATTTCTTCTTCCAATGGAGTTTTCTCATTTTTCCAAAATTGCGCATATATCAGTCTTGCTGCAGTTGTTATGTGTAGAATTAAGTATATCTGTCCTTTTTCAATCATCTTCCTCCTAACCAGGTATTTCACCTGAGTTTTTCAGAGGATTCTCTTCATTAAAATAATTATCATAAAAAAGGCAAAACTGTTGTTTGGAAGTATTCAAATGAGTTATGGCAAAACTTCAATTTCATAGACACATGTAGCATATTCCAGATGCAATAAACAAATTTCCATCTTATTTCAACTACACCTGAAATAATGTAGTCTGTTGTATTCAAAGTAGCCTGGATGAGGCAGTTGTATTTATATTTTATATCTTGGCAATTTTCATTGGCCTAATGAATGAACTATATTACAATATAGTGATGAAAATGATCTTTTGTTTTATAATGACCATGATTGCATAATTTGATCAGCTTGGGGATTAACTGACAGCTGCTTCCATGAGTGGTCTCTTGTAATGTGACTTCACTGTATTTTGGTATTTGTTTTTGCTTGCAAAAAGAAATTTAATAGTAAATAACCTCTTAAAAATTTAAATAATCCTATTTTGGCTACCTGCAGTGTACTTACTTATATTACCAGGAAGCAGTTCTTTTGTTGAGGCATACATAGCCAGTGTTTCAGAAATTCAAGCCCTTTACTGGGAATTGCATTTTGGATATACAGGGCATCTTTGTGGCTACTATACCTGACCAGTCCCAAGTAAAGATAAAATTGGCCAGGTACTGCCTCCTAGTGGTCAATCTAAGTTGCTTAGTGCAATACACTAAGTTTGTTACACTGTGAATAGAAATAGAAAAGGAATAGAGCTGGAAGGGAGACCACAGACCAGCCCCTGCTCAAGCAGAACCTATACCATATCAGATAACTGTCTAGTCTCTTCTTAAAAACCTCCAGTGATGGAGCGCCCACAATTTCTGAAGGCAAGCTGTTCCACTGGTTAATTGTCCTCACTGTTAGGAAGTTTCTCCTTAATTCCTGGTTGCTTCTCTCTTTGATTAGTTTCCAACCATTGTTTCTTGTCCTACCCTCTGGTGCTTTGGAGAATACTTTGACCCCCTCTTCTTTGTGGCAGCCCCTCAAATACTGGAATACTGCTATCATGTCACCCCTAAATCTTTTTTTCTTTAGACTAGCCAAACCCCAAACGTGCAGCCATTCTATGGTTTAGTCTCCAGGCCTTTCATCATCTTAGTTGCTCTTCTCTGAACTTTTTCCAAAGTCTCAACATCTTTTTTAGAGAAATGCCATCACCCAAGAAAGGAAGTTACGTAAAGCGTCCTAAATAAAGGCATGACATAATATAACATATGTATATTTCCTTGAATGCTTAAAAAATGAAGGTGCTTTTCTTTATGAATTGTATTTGTTGCACTAAATCTTAAAATTTCATGGGGTAAATAATGATCATGCAACTTGGATTGGATGATATAGTGAAACAATCCTTTTTCCCTATGCGAATATTTCTCTATGTAATTTCCCTTTGTCTAATTATTTTTTTTCACTTTATGATGAAGTTTGCACTTTTGCAAGATGCCTTGACTCAATTTTTGCCCATTTCCACTCTTCCATAGTGGTAAAAGAAGTCGTGTTCCACAATTTTTCTTCTGTTTTTACTTTTAGGATCCAAACTATTGTCTTTAAATATGTTTATTAATTTTTTTACATTTTCCATACAAATGTTTAACAATTTGAGTTCCCAGAAACCATACATAGAAGATAAATATCATGCTATTAAAGTATTAAATTTGTACAAAAATACTTTAGTTTAATACTCATTGTTACAAATAAAAATACGTATTAAGTGGTTCATGATATGGAATTCAATTTCATTTCAATTATTTTTTTCTTTCTGGCAGTGCTGGAATATGAGAAAATGTCTTGTGAGTGCATAGGGCATAGAAACTTGCTCTCTAATAGGTGAAGAAAAGAGTGTTATGGGTATTTTGACAATTCAAAGAGGCCAAAAAAATTGTGGTAAGATATAAAAGTTCAATGTTATCACAGAAAAATCCGGTGTCTTTCCAGTCACTAAGTAACATTAATTATCAAGACAATACAGTGGACAAACCAAAGCAGCTGCTGGTGGGTCTCAAAAGCAACTAGCAGCATTTTATTGCTTTGAATGAGAAACAGGGCAGATTTTGGGACTATGTGGGTAAAACATATTTACATTTTAAAATTAAGTCTTCAAAATGGCAGAATCAATGAGAGCTCCAGCAAAGCTATTTAAATAGATACTTTAAATCAATGCACATTTCATTTATCTTAATTTTTAAAAAGAGTCCTGTGTTGCTGTACAAGTTTATTTATATACGTGTTCTCTAAATGCAGCAGTTCATATGCTTTTGCATCAGTATTACTTGGCTACTGGAATTCAGTTAAGAAAAAAACTTACTTCAATGTTTTTCTTATTAAACCTTGTTGCCATAAGCCTTATTAATTGTTTTAAAACAAAAATCATTATATGTTCCAAATACCTAAAAGTGAGAAATCCGTACAGGCTGCATGACATATCCTATTCAGTATATCATTGCATAGGGAATAATGTAATTTCTAATAAATCATATTGTAACAGAATCTAAAGTTTTACCCTCCAGGATCCAGTGTGCACCTTTGCTGAAATGATTGCAGAACAAGTAACAGTTTTTGGTCCCCCACTCCCCCCCCCCCCGTTTAGCAAAGGTAACAAATATACACTTTGTTAAACAATAACTATGATACAATAATCTTTTGGGCATAGTGATAATATTCTGATATTCCTTCCTTCAATTAGCTCATCTTTTAATATAAATTTTGATAATAAAAAACTCAAGTTGGGGCTACTCTTTTCAGAGACTTGGATGGGGGTTGAAAAGAGTTCAGTTTCATTTACAATGTTTCTTTTGATTAATCTACATGAAAACAGTTACTTTTCTCATTAATTTCTCTTGCATGTGGAGTTCAACTTGAAATGGCACTATTTGTGGTTATAAAAAAGTGAGAAGAAAACTCGATTGGGAAGAAAGCAGCAAAGACTGAGCCTTGAGAAATAATCAGAACCTTCCCTGTGTGCTTCTCAACATTAGATAGTGTCTGTGTTTCCAGTGTATCAGACATATTAAAAAAAATAGCACCATTTAAATCTTTTGGACAGATACAGTTTTTGGCTATAAAGTGTTCATAGGTTCCCATTTCATCTCTGAACCTGTGTTATGTCCGCTTTGTTGAAGGAAAGCATTGTTTGGATGGCTCCATTGTCCTGTTGAGAAAGTCTGATGCTCAGAGCCCTTCTTTTGGGAAGCTAATGGGTTGCGACTAATAACAAGTTCTAATTTATTACCAGACTCTGCTATTAGGGGTACAACTAGGCAGCAGTCAAAGTCTCTTGTCCGAACATGATTTACCTGAAAAGGAAAAAAAAGAATGTTTTCAACAAAAGAAGACAAGTCAAGCAAGCCAATAAAAGATGGTCTTATGTGTTTTTTAGGTGAAGGATAATATAAGACAGTTTAGACCCAGATAAATAAAGAGCTTGAAGTAAAGAAGAAAATATTTGCAAGAGAATGAATTAAACTGAATGTAATTTTGTAAGTTAATAAGTTTAATTTGATTTTTCCCCATACTATCTAACTTGATTCAGAAGTCAGTGTTTAGCAGTATTGTGTAAAGAAAATAAATACACAATTGCAGTTGTGCAACAGATACTACTGTATTTACATAAATAATTCTAATTTAGAATTAACAACAACAACAACAGAGTTAAGGAAACCCTACACTACTTCAGACAAATGGTTGTCCAACATCTTCTTAAAAACCTGAGATATTGGAACACTGCTATCATGTCTCCCCTAGTCCTTCTTTTCAATAAACTAGACATACCCAGTTCCTGCAACCATTATTTATTTAATTATTTATAATTAAATTATAATTAAATAAATAATTTAATTATTTAGGACTATTTCCCAAAAGAAAAGTAAACAACAAAAATAGTAAAAAATCCTAAGAAATGACCATCTTCCCTGCCTTATTCATTCATTCACTTACTCATTCATTCACTATCACTCACACCTTTGCAGCATTCATATACTTCCACTGCACAAGGGCCCCTGATGTTTTAGAAAAACTGCCAAATATAGCTGAATTATTTAAGTTGAATTGACTAAAAGAAGGAACTTAATTTGGAGAATTCTCTCTATCTGCATTTATAAGCTATTCTCTTTCACACACAGTTTTCTCACACAAAACTACACATACATTGTAGCAATCTCCTGTTTTTAGCAGAAAGCAGAAAAATAAGGGAAAAATAGGATAGAGACAGGATGCAGGGTAAGGATAGCTATATTGGGAAGGGTCTATAAGAGAAAGGGGAAACAGAAACAAGTGGCGATGAGGTAAGAGGAACCGAAAATTAGATAGGTAAGAAAAGGAAAGTGAGCTCTATGCAGGTATTCCAAAAATGTTTAAAATTTATTAGAAAAATAGCTCCAACTAAACTATAGCTAATCTTCAAATTAATCCCGCTTTTAAGTGGCTACATCTACAATCCCATATATATCTCCTTCTCACTCTTCTTTTTCTACATTTTCTTCATTCTTTTCATTGAATAACACCACTCAACTTGTAGGTAAATTACTTTATCTACTTTTATATTGGACAAAAAAGCACCTTTCTATAAGATATTTAATGACATTGTTACCTATCCTATTAATGGATAGAGTGGAATTTTCCAAAGTACATTCTCTCTTATTTGGCTTACAAAATAAGTGAATGAGAAAGCAGAATTACATTTGCACAATTTCAGATAGAATATCTTCAAATGTCTGAATGTTGAACTTAACTGCCTAAATGCTTGCTTAACATAAACCTCTTTATACTTAATAAATTACTTGTCTCTATTGAGTTCAAAATTATGTAATGTTTCACACTACCTGTAGTAGTCTGTCATATGGCTTCAAACCACCTACATCTCCAGGTCCATCTGGCCGAATATTTTTAACATATACACCTTTTTCCAGTAAGCCATCAGAGACACTGAATCCGAAGTCCTCCATATTAGAATCCTTGTATAAAGTTATCTGTTAAGGGATAAGGAAATTCCTCATAACTTTGTTAAAATTCAGAAATACTTTTCTGCCTAATCTTCCCACATTTTCTCATAGGTTAAGCACGAGCAATAGTTTCTTTCTGGTATTCTCCACTCATTTCCTTTCCTTGCCCCTTTTCAATATATTAATGAAAAAAAATCATGTTAATGAAAAAAAAATTTGCATCAAGATCTAGAATACTTAGGGAAGATCATACCAAGATTATAAATTACTTGATTTTCATTTGGTAAATTCTAGAAGAGAACAAGTCTTTGCAGATTAATCTTATATCATTTTTGAAATCAGAAAAGTTCTTTGCTATATTGGGGGAGTTCCATAAGCATCATATGAGGCAAAACAGCTGACATACTATGAGGATGAGCACATTGTCATGGCAAATGCATGGCTGACTCAAAATACAAATTCACCATATTTCTCATGTAATTGGAGTAGAGAATTGAACGAGGCAGTACAAAATTTATCCTGAATTCTATTCTCCAACATTTTTATTGACTTTCAGATGCTAAAAAATAGCAGATAGTTAATACTCTGGAATAAGATTCAAAATCATATTAATATATTATAGAGATGAGCTGAAAATATCAATGAAATTAACACAGAAACACAACATTCTACATAGATATAGCATTGACAGATATTGGTAACAGTACTTGTGAAAACATCTTGGAATAGTAGTTTATTGAATACTTTTTATTACAAAGAATCACCAGTTTGATGTGGCTATAAAAGGAAAACACATCAACAGAAGTATAATTTTTAAATCATTAGAAGTATTCCATTATATTCTATATAGATGGACTCCACCTACAGAATTGTGTCCTGGGCATCATACTTTAAGAAGCATCGGCAAAAATAGAAAAGGTTCAGAAAAGGATCATTAGGCAAAAAATAAATCTTAGTGATGCAATAAAAGGAGTTCAATATATTTATCCCTAAGGAAATATAACTGAGAGTTGATATGATTGTACCCTTTAAATAGCTGAAAAGATACGATGTAGATAGAAGACAATCAAACCCTATTTCTTTTCTTCCAGAGTTCAGGTCACAGAGTAATGGATATAAGTTGCAAGTAAACATATTCCAACAGTATGCTAGGAAAAAAACATCCTGGCAGTTGCAGCAATTTGATGATAATGATGATTCACAATTATTATTCACAATTATTTATTGTTGTTGTTGTTGTTGTTGTTGTTGTTGTTTTGTTATTGTTATTGTTATTGTTATTGTTATTGTTATTGTTATTGTTATTATTATTATTATTATTATTATTATTATTATTATTATTATTATTATTATTATTATTATTATTATTATTATTATTATTATTATTATTATTATTATTTATTGGTAGGCTACCTTTCATGGGATGAGTAGAAGTGAAAGCCAGGCAGCCACCTCCTGGAGATGCTATAATTTAGATTCCAATAGTGATTCCAATGGCCCCTTTCAATCTTATGAGTCTAGGACAGTGGTGGTGAACCTTTTTAGGCTCGCATGCCAAAAAGGGGGGGGGGGCATCTTTATGATAATTTGATGGTTGGAATAATATACTGCAAAATTCTACACTAACATAAATGTCAAGCATTCTCTTCCATATTCTTTCTGACTAGAGCAGGAATCCCCAACCTGTGAGTTGCAGCCCACTAGTGGGCCGTGAAGGGATTGCAAAAGGGGCTGTGGAAACGGCCAGAGAGCACGTGCACACATCCATCCTCACTTGTACAAACATGCATGAGCTACAGTGGTGGGATTCAAATTTTTTAACAACTGGTTCTCTGCCTTAATGACTGGCTGGGTGGATGTGACTGGGTGGGAATGGCTGGGTGGTCATGTGACTGGGTGGGCGTGGCCAACTCAACATCACTCACGTCAAGGGGTGCCTCGCCCGGCCCCTCCCCTCCCAGCCACTCCTTGTCACACCCAGCCTCAATGTATCTATAGTTCTGTAAAAATGTTCACCTTTTTTTGACTTTATTATCTGCATCTACATACTATAGATGTACCTTCATGGACCACTGAAAGGAGGAAATGGCTCACATGCTTTGTCCAAGAGTGTGAAAGGCAGGTCACAAAACAGGCTTTTGAGGAGCTGCCACAAAGAAGGGGGGGTAATGTATTTTCCAAAGCAGCAAAAGGCAAAACAAGAAACAATGGATGGAAACTGAACAAAGAGAGAAGCAACCTAAAACTAAGAAGAAACTTCCTGACAGTGAGAACAATTAACCAGTGGAACTGTTTGTCTCTAGAAGTTCTGGGTGCTTGATCACTGGAAGTTTTTCAGAAAAAACTGGACAGCCATTTCTCTGAAATGGTATAGGGTCCCCCCTCAAAGTCCCTTCTAAGTTTTAATGTCAACTCGTAAAGCATTCCTGACCTGCTCTTGAGTTGCCATAGGCGGGGGGGAACTGGCGGAGCAGCACAGCAGCCACAACCAGAAGCAAATTCCATGCATGCCTTTCTCAACTCTGTATCCCAGGTTACCGGCAACAGCCAGAGGGGCATGATCTCTACAGCCCGCGAAAGTGCTCCGTTGGAGAATGTGATTTATGACACACCCTGGGAGGAGGGGGGAAACAGGGTCATAATTGGGTTGTAAATTACGTGGGGCAGACCTGGCTACACTTGGGTACGTGCCAACATGTTGCTCGTAATAAATAACTGGATTTCTTTTGAAACTTGGCTCGAGGCTCATGGTTTAATTAGGGCAGAACCCTGACAGCTATTCTGTTATTGTGACACCTTTCCCAGGCCCTCCACTCAGATTTTAGCATCTTCAGTTTTCCTGCCTGAGCAGGGGGTTGGATTAGAAAACCTCCAAAGTCCCTTTCAATTCTGATATTTTGTTATTCCTGAGCTAAATAGCTAAGACCCTCATTGGGATCCTATCTCTTTTGCTCCTTCTGGACTAATGAGTTAAAGAGCTGCCTCTAGACATTCATTTTAATAAGATTTTTAGAAACTTGCAGTTGAAAGTTCTTCATGTCTCCTTACCCTGAAGATCCAATTTCATTTGGAATTTAATCCCAAACTGATTGCCCTTTTAGCATTTCTCTTGACACGTCTCCAAAATACATCCCCAAGAAGCCACCTCTCTCTCTCTCTTTCTCTCTTTCTCTCTTTCTCTCTCTCTCTCTCTCTCTCTCTCTCTCTCTCTCTCTCTCTCACACACACACACACACACACACACACACACACACACACACACACACACACACACACACACACACACACTCTTTAGAATCATAGACTAGAAGGTACCTTGGAGGTCTTCTAGTTCAACTTTGTACTCAAGGCAGAACACCTCATACATATTTGCAGGTTCGCAGACATCCCAGCTTTGGCTGAAGAACTGCAGGCAGCCTTCCTGGCCACATACTGCCTCCTCCTGCCGCGAGGCCGGAGGCCTGAGAAAAAGCACTTGGTCTGGGCACACAGCCCTCCACAATGGAGCTCTTCCCGGGGAGCAAAGCCTTGGATGACTTGATCTATCCTGAAGACCTTGAGGAGCTCCAGACTTTCCATGCGCCTCTGCCGGCCTGAGTGTCCTGCCCTTCAGATCCCAATGGGGCTATGGCCTGGCGGCAACAGTGCTCCGGGAGGGCAGGCAGATGTCCCGGGGCTGCACCCATGCACTGCAGCAGAGCAGCAGTCTCGGCCCCAGTGCGGCAGCTCGCCCGAGGGCCGCCCACCCACCCGCTGGTTGGCCCAGCCCAGAAGCAGCGCATTCCCCCGTCACAGGCTGGATGCGGGACCCGAGGCAGAGGGGAAGGTGAGCAGATGGCAGTCGCCCAGAGGCCCCGCGGAAGCTAAGTGTGCCAGGCACAAAAGGCAAGCGAGCCTTGCCATGTCCACCTAAGGGGGCTCTTCGGCCAAGTGCAGCAGGTCTCCTTCCCCTGCCTTCGGTAAAGCTACCCGCGAAGGTAAAGCTAATGGTGAGTGGTCCTCAGGGGAGATGCTGTGCTGGGGCCAAGATGGCTGTTCTGCAAAATGGGAGGCTTTGGAGACGAGCACCCTTTCCAGCCCCACTTCCCAGAGGGGGTGCCTCAAGGCTTCCACACTTACCTCTGCTTCAAGGCTTCTGCTGCTGGAGTGGGCGGGAGCAGGCCAAGGCAGCTGGGTGAGTCTAGTCTAGGCGAGCGAGGAGTGGAATTGGGAAAGGAAGGCAGTTGAGGCAGAGAGCTGGGGCGCGACCACTGCATGATAAGCTGTGGTGGAAGGCAGGCAAGCTGGCTGGGCCACGTGGGAGGCAGCTAGGCTTTTCGGGCCTTCCTCACAGGCTAACCCAGGCAGATCAGGGCCACTCAGCTGGGCAGCAAGGAGAGCGCCGCGTGGGATGCAGCCGTGGCGGTGAAGGCAGGCAAGCTGGCTGGCCCACAGAGACCGTGTGGTTGAGGTAAGCGATGGAGCCAGATAGAGAGCAGCAACAGCTATGCTGGGAGAGAGGGCAAGATGAGGAGTGACTGGGCAGGGCGGGGTGGAGTGGGGCGGTTGGGGCAGGGCCAGACAATCGTGGGATTTGCCTGTTCGCCGAACTGCGCAGAATCTTAACAACCGGTTCGCCTGAACCGGTCCAAACCAACTGAAGCGCACCTCTGCGTGAGCATGTGCATGCATGCTCCATTTAAGTGAGCAGCAGGCCGCTCTTGTGGAACCATCCCCCTCCTCCCCATGGGAGCTCTGGATTAAAATATGCATCTTGGATAGTTGAATACAAACAGAAATATCTTTTCCAGAGGAATTGTAATTCTTTGATGGAGATGTGCATTTCAGAAATATGAAATATAAATGAATAAATAATTGGTTGCATGCTGAGCTTAGATGCCGTTAAAATAATATGAATGTCAGAGCATTTAAATCAATTTCAGCTGTTTGTATGTTTATCCATTTAATTATTTTACCTGAAGTATCTCTGTAGGCATTTAAGAATGGGGAGTATATTTGCTGAAGCAGCACATTGGAAAACAAATAATATACAACTCAGAGAAAATACTGAACATTGGTTCAAAGGGCTAATTTAATATGCCCTTTAGTTATATTGGATATATTCTTATGGTTAGTCTAAGCTGAATACTACCAGAGTAGTAGCATAAAAACTATTATTCACCCACAACATTTATTGCAGAAATGAAAATGTTGCACTGCTCTATGTTGTGCTGCTTTACTTCGCAGAAGAAAAAGAAAATAAAAACAGTTAGTCCCTCCCTCCCTCCCTATCTTTCTCCCATCCTTAATCTCTGTGTCTTGGGAAGGAATATTTTTTGGGGTGGGTGAGGGGAGAAAGAGGCAGGGGTGAGTTTGTAAACTTCTATCACCATTTTGCAATACCTAAGTCAAATATGGGATCAACATGTTTAGTCAACCAACCAATTTCTCTATTTTATTTTATTTTGCATGCTTCATAATTAACAATTATGTGACCTTGCTGGGGAAATATATGGAGTGAAATTCATCCACAACTACATTTACCTGCGTTTGCCTGCCTGCCTATTTATTTATATGTAGTCCTTGACTTATAACAGTTCGTTTAGTGACCATTTGAAGTTACAATATCACTGAAAAAAGTAACTTACAACTGTTTTTCACACTTATGACCATTGCAGCATCCCCATGTGATCAAAATTCAGCAGCTTGGCAACTGGTTCATATTTATGACACTTGCAGTCTCCTGGGGTCATGTGATCACCTTTTGTGACCCTCTGACAAGCAAAGTCAATGGGGAAGTCAAAGCCACTTAACAACCGTGTTACTAATTTTATTGCAGTGATACACTTAACAACTGTGGCAAGAAAGATTGTAAAATGAGGCAAAACTCACTTAACGGATGTCTCATTTAGCAGCAGAAATTTTTGGGCTCAATTATGGTCGTAAGTCAAGGACTACTTGTATCTATTTTATAGAGCTACCCATTTCATCTAATAATTCCAGGTCACTCACAAGAAAAATGTCAAAAGAGGGTAATATTATAGAAAATCTTTTCAATTTTCTTAAAATTCAGTTACTTGATTGGATGACATACAGAAATTCATCAATATAAAATATTCAAGACAGGATACATTTCATGCAAAATCTATCCATTACAATGGGTGTGATGTTTGTGAATGAGAGCGTAACACTTTTTTTGCAGCATTTGCAGAGATATCATCAGGTGAGCAGTTTCTTTGCAATTCTTCATAATGCAGAGCTTAGTCAGAAGGTGAAATCAAAAAGTCACTACCTTGTGTAACTCCACAGGAGTTGGGGACATGATTTCTTTCATCTCTTGCTTCATTTTCCTCAGGGCTGTGGACTTCCTCCCCACATCTGAAGGCAATGTGTTGCTTCGAGTGGTCTGGCTATAATGTGGCCTCGAAGTACTTCTTTCCTGAAAGCTGGCTTGTCTTCCTAGATGGCTGCGAACTTGAGAGTTATCATGATTCAGGCTCACTGTACTCCCTGACATAATTGTAGCCTGCAGCATTAATAAACATGTTGTAAAAATATAATACATAACATAATAAAGAAGGTATATTCCTAATGAAAAGTAGCATATTTTTCTGCTGTTATTGTCAAAATACAGTTGCTCAGGGCAAGCAAATGGCTTGGAGAATAGATGAACAATCTGACTGGGAAATTGGGGAAGATCCCCAAGATTCCCCAGTGGATCAGTATAAAAGTATATAAAGTTTTATTAGAAGTGTTTAGTGGAACTTTTCCAGATAAAGCCCCGACTATACCTAAACACACACACACACACACACACACACACACACACACACACACACACACACACACACACACACACACACACGGTTCTACTCTTTTGCAGTAACCAAAATTACGCACAGTAGCAGAAGTAGAGTAAGACAAAGAAAAGAAGTCATGATTTAAGAAAAATAAAAGGAAATACAGCTGTATCTAGTTTATATACCAACACACACATACTATTTCATACAGTCTTTTTAATTTTTTTAAAATCTTCTTCTTTTGAGGAACACTATCCAACTACAATTTTCTTAATATTTCCTTTTTTTTCTGATCCATACACACTTTCTTCATATATTTGCTTGGCAATTTGATCCTCATTCAGTCTCTCTAACCAGCCATATGCTTGTTCTACACTGTTCTTTCATTTTTAAATTCAGGTCACATTTGTTGGGCATCCATTCATTTGTACCCCTATTTTAGTTTGTTTTACCATACCTTCTTCTTAAGTACAACAACAGAGAACTTCCTATGTCCCATCAAGTAGCACAACATAATGAATGCCAATGATCACTTTGCCCAATTGTACAGGCTTGACAACAACTACAAAAGATGGTGTTCCATAACCAGGTCTTATGCCATGAAGGCTTCATAGATGATAACTAATTATTTGAATTGCACCAGAAAGAATTCTGGTAACTAGTAATTCAAGAAGGGGGGGGCAACATTACATGGGCCTAATAAGGCATACAAATAATTGCTGTTGCATTCTAGATCAGCTGCAGCTTCTAAGTAGGTTTCAAGGGCAGCATTATGTAGAACACTTTGTGGTAGGACATACACAAGACAATCAAACCACAAGTGACTTTCTGAAAGACCTCCTGTTCCATGTAACAAAGGAAATGGTTCTGAAGATAGATTTACACATAAAGGCCTTTTTTGTCTCATTGCCACCTGCTCCTTGAACAGTAACTGTGAGTCCAAGAAGATCCCCAAATTGTGCACCAGTTCTTTGGGTGGTGCTGGTGCTGGTGGTCTGTCATTCCAAAGAAGATTAAATATGAAATATCTCCAGTTTGGGATGTGTATGTGTCCAAAACCTCACAACTACTCAGTCTTGGCAGGGTTAAGCTTTAGCTTGTTCCTCCTCCATAGCCTGCAGACATGCATACAAGACGTTGGCAGCATCACCATTCACACTGCATTTAAATTACTTTTATGTTTCACCTGACATATCAAACTCTCACTTCAACATAGCAATGTGACAGAAACACACTCCTATATATAGTCAACTTTGCTTCCTTTGCCAAACTTTTGGTTATCATAATGCATAACACATTGGTAATCTTAAGTTTCTATATAATTCCCACACATTTATCTATTTATCCTATTTACATATAATTTGCAATCATTCACCCCATTTCTCCAACAAACACAACTATTTTGCTTTTCAATATTTTAATTTTCATAGCTATGAATTAATTAAAATTAAAATCATTTGGGTTTTCAGTCTACAGCAGAGCATTGATTATATACAAAGGTACACACTGATTTTGTACAACTAATACTCATCCTATATTTAAAAGTCACAAACATGACTTTTAAATTTATTCATTAATTCATTAACAACCAAGAAGACATTGCAGACCTTTGTCTTACTCCCTGCTCAATGCTAAACCATTCAATAAAATTCTTACCTATGCTACACTTTCATTATATACTGTCTTAATTGTATTTAGCAAGCAATGTTCTCATTACATATATAAAGATGTATTTTTTATTTCCAGTATTTCCTCTGATTTGTAATAAAGCAATAAATTTAGGGTTTAAATTAATTTTTAAAAATGTTTTAGTTTCTGACATATTCTTTAAGCATTTTTCCTTACTACCAAAATAATAATTTTAAAAAACATTAGATCTACTTTGAGAGGAATGAAAGTTAAGGTTAGACTGATAGGAAACAATTAATTTGCAAAACTGTCCACAATACTGAAATATAAGTAAGATAATACCTATACCCAATTAATTTCACTTTTTAAAAGGCTTCTTAAATGAAAAAAATTCTCAACTTATTGAAATATTCATTCTATTTCCATATCCATTTGCTGTGCTCTTAGGAAGAAAATCCATAAGAGAAGCTTGAGCTACATGCCTTAGGCCGAACTAAACCAAACTGACAAGCCATTTCTCCAAAGTACTCAGAATGTCAATTAAATATAAAACATATCCACATTAAAATAACAGGCATGCAATATGGAAGCTACGGATCTGAGGCTATGCAGTCAACTTGAGTAGCATGGTTTTTATTTTGTCAATGCCATTCACATTCATTGTGATAACTCTCTGATTTCCATATGACATAACGATGAGTCGAGACTTTTACAATTTTGCAACATTGGGAATTTAAAAGAACATAAAAGAAAATTCTTGCAGACACACCCTTCTAAAGAATTAAACTAATAATATTAATTTTTGTCATAATTAAGGAATATAGGTAGTCCTCAACTTACAACAGCTCATCTAGTGACCTTCACAGTTACAATGGCACTGAAAAAAGTGACTTATGACTGGTTTTCACACTTACAACTATTGCAGCATCCCCATGGTCACGTGATCAAAATTCAGATGCTTGACAACTGATTCATATTTATGACGGTTGCAGTGTCCCAGGGTCATGTGATCACCTTTTGCGACCTTCTGATTAGCAAAGACAATTGGGAAGCCAGATTCACTTAACAACTGTATTACTAACTTAATAACTGCAGTGATTCACTTAACAACTGTGGCAAGAAAGGTAGTAAAATGGAGCAAAGCTCATTTAACAAATGTCTTGCTTAGCAACAGAAATTTTGGGCTCAATTGTGGTCGTACCTTGAGGACTACCTGTATGGCCAAGTTTTTTTTTAAAAAAATTTCTAATCCAAGTTTCTAATTATTCTGTTTTTGAAGTAAAATAACTCAGTGCAAAGTGAATATGGCATATGTAACTGTGATTAACATCAGATTGCAACAGCAAAAAAAATCCCATGGAATATACAAATCTTTTGTAGCCATATTAGTTCATGTAGTGAATCTAATTGTAAAAATGTGTGGAAATTTTGTTTTCATTTATGTTCCCTATAATTCAAATTCAGTTCTGTTGCAAGAGATACATGCCAGGAAAACTTTTATATAAGCAGCTAGAAGAGAATGGGATGTGTGCTGTTAAGGCAAAGTAAGCCTGCAAACAAATGCAGCCAGAAGTAGCACAGGAGAAGCTTTTGCTCACACACATTTCAGCAGCAGATCCATGGAAGATAATTGCTTGATTGGGGGTTAGCAAAGGCAGCTATGCAAGCAAAAATATAAACACTAAAGGGTAAGTACCAAGAGAGCCATGTTTCTCAAATACAGACGCCTGTCAACCTTGTCCTGTGGAGAGGGGTTAAAGCTTTAAAATGATTTTATGAGATTAATGCAAACTTAGAAAAAAGGAGGGGAAAAACCCAACAAAAATGAATGTTAATTGAAAAAAGAAATTAGTCTATTATGAAGGAGTAGATTGCTTCTACCTCTAATTCCCTCAGAATTCCTGACTGTCCACAAGTCTCCAAATCTTCCAGTGCTTGGGACCAGAAGTTTTCCTCCTGGTCAGGCTCAGGGACACCTGTAAAGCTGGATTCAGAAAAAGGTTTCTAAAGTTATAGAGAATATCACAACGAGCTTCACAGGAAATGCTTGCAATGCAAAGTAACAACAAGGATTTTCAGGTGTGAGCTAGACAACGAGGCAGAGGAGACACACAGCTGATGAATGAGCTGTGGAGTGATTGGTATAAGAATTTATACAGTAAGAGGTCTGTACTGACTTGACCCAAACTGCTGTTGATTTTAAAAAATCAATGTACTGAATGTCCCTCTCTGTTTTTCTCTCTCTTTCTCTGTGTCTCCAATTATACAAATGTGAAATATAAAATGAGTAACAATATCTTGGCAGACAAATAGATAATTATCAGATCTCCAAAAATAACAAGCCTCTGGTTTGCTTTTCTTTTGGGCAGTCACTTTCACTTGCTTTTATTCTTAGCATTCGTTCATTCTACCTGCTATAAATTGTGGAGTTAGAAGCATGCGGAAAATTATGAAGATAAGGAAAGATGCAAAGCCATCTTTGAGGTGGCAGACATTTGAGCAATTATCAATGCTTTGTTGAGTCAGGAATGCTACATCTCCTACTCAAGTATCTGTCATTCAATCTGTTAAATTTTGGATAGCTTTATCTTTAACCTCCCTTTCAAGGAAGATTGTGGAGAAAGTGGTGGTCCTGCAAGTTCACAAAGCCCTACAGAAAGTAGAATGTTCAAACTCTTGGCAGTCAGGTTTCAGGCCAGGTTACAGAATGGAGACTGCATTTTTTGCACTTATGGATGACCATTGGAAAGGCTAAGGTCAAAAAGTATAACTTTCTTGGTCCTACTTGACCTCTTATAGCAGGGGTGGCCAAACCGTGGCGCATGCGCCAAACGTGGCGCATTCCATGATTTCAAGTGGCGCATCCATCGTCGCGTTCTTCAGTATTGTGTCCAGGGCAGCCCGTTCTAAAAGAGATCGTCTCGCGAGTTTGAGAAGTTTGAACTCGCGAGACTTTCTCTTTTAGAATGGGCTGCCCTGGACACACTACCGAGGAACGCGACGGAACAAGTCCCAGGTAGGACGCGCGTCTCGCAGCTCTCCCCGCCGCGCGCAGAGCCGAAGGGGCGGTGGGAGGCGAGGAAAGGAAGCGGCCGGCAGAGCCGAAGGAGAGGCTCTGCTGGCCGCCTCCTTTCCTCGCCTCCGGCGTGCGGAACTTGGCCCTAGCCCGCCGCTCCCCAAAGCCCAGCGCCGCAGGTGCCTTCAGGAGCCCTGAAGCTCTGCCGGCAGAGCCGAAGGGGAAAGGAGGCGGCCGGCAGAGCTTCAGGGCTCCTGAAGGCACCTGCAGCGCTGGGCTTTGGGGAGCGGCGGGCTGGGGCCAAGTTCCGGAGGCGCAGGCCTTCCTCCTCGGCGACCGTCCCTCTCCCGGGCCGGAGCACCTCGCCTTCGCCGCTCCTCCATGCCCGCCTCCCCGGGCGCGCTTTCTGCCAGGCGGCTTCAGCAACCGTAAGTAGTGCTTCCTTCGGCGCCCTTCCCCCGCCTGCAGCTTTCCAAGAGGTCCATCTGCCTCCTTTATGTCCCCGGAGCTGCTCTGGGAGTGCCGGCGGGGGGAGCGAGCGAGCGCTTGGCTGGATGCGGCCGCCGCCTGCCCGTCGCCCAAAGCCGAAAAGCGGTGGGAGCCGAAGGGGAGGCTCCATCGCCGCAACACCCCCGGACCTACAACAAAGAACGAGGCAGGGTCACCTTCGCACTCACGAAGGGCCCGCCTGCACCGCATTCACCTCCGGGACTGGGAATCCCCCACTTTGGCTCTTCACGCAAACCCGGTGTTGCCAGAGAACCCCAAAGCTCCCCATTTGGCAGGGCTCCGTTCCTGAGCTTGGCTCCCTCCATCGGAGGGTGGCCGGCTGGCCGGGCGAGCGAGGCTTTGGGCGCCGGGCGGCGGGGGGAGCGAGCGAGCGCTTGGCCGGATGCGGCCGCCGCCTGCCCGCCGCCCAAAGCCTCGCTCGCCCGGCTGCCCGCCGCCCGAAGCCTTGCTCGCCCCGCTGCCCGGCCGCCGCCCGCCCAGAGCCTCGCTCGCCCGGCCAGCCGGCCACCCTCCGATGGAGGGAGCCAAGCTCAGGAACGGAGCCCTGCCAAATGGGGAGCTTTGGGGTTCTCTGGCAACACCGGGTTTGCGTGAAGAGCCAAAGCGGGGGATTCCCAGTCCCGGAGGTGAATGCGGTGCAGGCGGGCCCTTCATGAGTGCGAAGGTGACCCTGCCTCGTTCTTTGTTGTAGGTCCGGGGGTGTTGCGGCGATGGAGCCTCCCCTTCGGCTCCCACCGCTTTTCGGCTCTGCAGCCGCCGCTGCTACCTCCTCCTTTCCTCGCTTCCTGCTCCTTTCCTCCCCCCCCGCCCACCTGGATGCTGCCATTTGCGTCGTTTTGCCGTCTGCGCATGCGCAGAGGGCAAAACTCAAATGGCGGCATCCAGACGGGCCCGCCCACCCAGGACGCCTGGGCCAATTGGCGCATGGGACGCTTCAGGTTGGCCACCACTGTCTTATAGCATTTAGTATCACAGAGATTGGTATTCTTCTGGACCATCTCCAAAGGATTGGAGTGGGAGGTATTGTTTTGTATTGGTTGCTCTCCTTCCTGAAGTAGAAGTTGGTGGTAGTGGGAGAAGAGAGACCTGCCATGAGACCTGTACTTTGTGGAGTGCCTCATAATTCTCTCCTTCCATTCCTTTTTAACAGCTACAGGGAATTCTGGAAGAGATCAACCTCCAGGTTAGAACAGAATAGAATAGAATATGCGCACAATGGAACTCGGAAGAGCAGCTGGCCACCGCACACATGTGCGCCGGACCAGCTGGCTGCTGAGCATGCGCGCGATGGAATTCAGAAGAGCAGCTGGCCGCCGCATGCATGCACACTGGACCAGCTGGCTGCCACGCATGTGTGCGATGGAACCCAGAAGAACAACTGGCTGCCGTGCACATGCGCACCGGCCAGTTGCTCTCTTCCGGGTTCTGGTGCTCCAGTGTTCTGGTGTGTGTGCGTGCTCCAGTTTTGGCACTCTTAACTATCACTGCCCTATATCATTTCAGACAAATGGTTGTCCAATCTCTTCTTAAAAACTTCCAGTGTTGGAGCATTCACAACTTCTGGAGGCAAGTTTTTCCACTTATTAACTGTTCTCACTGTCAGGAAATTTCTTCTTAGTTCTAGGTTGATTCTCTCCTTGATTAGTTTCCATCCATAGCTTCTTGTCCTGCTCTCAAGTGCTTTAGAGAATAGCTCGACTCCTGCTTCTTTGTGACAGCCCCTGAGATATCAGAACACTGCTATCATGTCACCCCTTTTCATTAAACTAGACATACCCAATTGCAGCAACCATTCAAGCAACAATGTTTTAGCCTCCAGTCCCCTAATCATCTTTGTTGCTCTTCTCTGCATTCTTTTTAGAGATTTAACATCTTTTTTACATCGTGGCGACCAAAACTGGATGCAGTATTCCAAGTGTGGCCTTACCAAGGCATTATAAACTGGTATTAACACTTCACGTGATCTTGATTCTATCCCTCTGTTTATGCAGCCTAGAACTGTGTTGGCTTTTTTGGCAACTGCAGCACACTGCTGGTTCATATTTAAATGATTGTCCACTAGGGCTCCAAGATCCCTCTCACTACTACTACTACTGCTACTACTATTGAACAAGGTACCACCTACTGTAGCTGTGCATTTTAGTTTTCTTGCCTAAGTGTAGAACTTTAATTTTTTCATTATTGATTTTGTTAGATAGCGCCCAATGTTCACGTCTGTCAAGATCCTTCTGTATCTTAAGCCTATCTTCTGGAGTATTGGCTATTCCTGCCAGTTTGGTGTCATCTACAAATTTAATCATCCAAATCATTGATGAAGATGTTGAAAAGTACTGGGCCTAAAACAGAGCCTTGGAGTACCCCACTGCATACTTCCGTCCATGTAGATGCAGTTCTATTGAGGACTACACGTTGAGCGTGTTTGGTCAGCCAGTTACGAATCCATCTGGTGATGATGTGGTGTAACACACATTTTTCTGTCTTATCAAGTAGTAGGTTGTGGTCTACTTTATCAAATGCCTTACTGAAGTCCAAGTAAATTATATCCACAGCATTCCTCTGGTCCTCTAATTTTGTCACTTTGTCAAATAATGCAATAAGACTTGTCTGGCATGATCTGTTTTTGACAAACCCATGTTGGCTTTTGGTTATTACTTTGTTTGCCTCTAGGTATTTCCTGATAGGTCTGAGGTTTCCTGGATCTATTTTTTTCCCTTTTTCAGCTCTTTTCCAGTCCTCTGGCAGTTCCCTCGTGCTCCAGGATCTTGGAAAGATATAGTTCAGTGGTTCTGAGATCACGTCTGACAGTTTCTTCAGAACCTTGGTCACCATCTGGTCCTGGTGATTTGAACTCGTCTAGGGTGGACAGATGCTCACTTACCATTTTCTTCCCTATTTTAACTTGTGTTCCTAATCTGTTTTTTATGCTGCTGTTTTTGATAGATTGGACTGTTTTTTCCACTTTGTGTAAGGATCAGAGGTGGGTTCCTCCCCGTTCGCCCAAACTGGTAACGACCCGCTGGTGTCGTCACGATGACGTCACGATGACATCACGGAACCGGTTCGGTCGGTGCCGGTCCACAGGAGGAAGCGAACCGGCAGCGAGGTAAGTTAGAACCCACCACTGGTAAAGACAGATGCAAAAAACGAGTTAAGTAGTTCTGCTTTCTCCCTGTTGCTTGTCACCTTCTTGCCACTTTCTCCCAGCAATGGACCAATTGTTTCTGTGACTTTTTTCTTTTTTTTAACATGATGGAAGAAGCTTTTTTTTGTTATTTTTGACTTTTGTCGCAAGCCTTTGTTCATTATGAGCCTTAGCTTTCCTCACTTCATCTTTACAGGCTCGAGCTATTTGCTGATATTCTGCCTTAGTTATTTGCCCCTCTTTCCACTTTTTATACTTGTCCTTTTTGTTTTTCAATTTGTCAGAGAGTTCTTTATGCAGTCATGCTGGTTTCTTTTAAGAGCTGTTATTTTTCTTCTTCATTGGTATTGTGCTACCAGAAGCCCTGTGCAGAGTCATTCATGTCCTGGACACTTCCTGTTGGTATTATTATAAGGAACTGCCCTTAAAGAGCATTTGAAATTTGCACCTAGTACAGAAAGTAGCAATCTGAGCTGTGATGCAATTTTGCAAAAAATAGCAATTTTTCAGAAAATAGACACGGTTCCTTGTAGTATGATTTCCTTCACCTGTGGGCTAGTTCTATGCTTCATCTGTCCCTTCAGATAGCTGAGGATGTGAATATAATTAGATTTGAGATGCTAACCTAGTGATTTAAACAGAGACGGGGTGGTATCTTCTGTCTTACAGGCATTGGTTTCTTACCTTCTGAAGAAGACATCACTTGCTCCAATAGTGTTGGACTATTCCAGCCTACTCTCCACTCCTCCTTTTAAAGGAAGATTTTAGAGGAAGTGATTGGATTTCAATCGCAGAAAATTTTAGATGAAGAGGATGATTTTGATCCTCTTCTAGTCAGATGCCAATTCTGAGTAAGGTATGGAAATTGCAATGCATGCCTTTTGGACTTGTTTTTAATTTTGCTATTTCACCTTAATTAGATTTTTGTTTTTATGAGTGTATGTAAGTAAGCTGGTTAGCATTTAGTGGGTTAGACTGGTATACACATGGTATAATAAATAGTTACTTGGTAATGGCATTGGAATAAATGCCAGCATTAGTTAGTAAATGCCTGGTTTACTTCTATTTGTCAAGAGTTTGGATCTGACTCAAAAGAGTTTGTCATTACCAGCAGAAATTATATATGAATCCCAAAATTATAAAAAGTACAGTTCTTATAGTTTGTTAATCTATTGTTGTGGTCCGCCAGTGGTCTGCAGAGCTGGCAGCAGTTGGACAGCGAGGAGGATGGGGAGGAAACTGGGCCAGGCCTGGAGTCTGGAGAAGGCTCGGTGCCAGAGGCAGGGATCCAGTCAGGGTCTTTGGGGAGGTCTGTCCCGTCTCCAGAACCTCCAGAGGCTGACATGAGCGAGGCAGAGGAACAGGAGGAGCCTGTTCTCAATGCGCGCATGTGCAGAGCTGTCAGAAGTCAAGAACAGTTCCAGAGGAGAAGGACTACTTGGGAGTAAGGCTTGGGGATTATTGGCCCATCCCATAGGCTATATAAGTGGAGAACACGAAAGGGTTTGTTGCAGGAAGCAACTCAGTTCATCTCTAGATCTCGTCATTGCAACTCAAGACTCAGTTTTGTTTCTGTTTGGACTTGCCAAGTTTTTTTCTGCAAATTGGTCCTTGGCAGTTTGCCAAAGAAGAGCAAGGTTCGTGTGTGTTATCTGCTTTTCCCTGAAAGACTTTAGTCGGACTTGTTTTACTTTGTTTGGACTTATTACGACTGCTAATGAAAATAATTAGCAATCGTTACAAATAAAAGAGGTTTGTGAGACATTGTTTGTGCGTCTTATTTAATCAGGAAGTCTAGGTCAGAACATCTATTATTAATATCAACATTTCCTATCTTTAACTATACTGATTAGACTATAATGGGGAAATTAGCAATAGTGATGTCTATGTAAAAGTTAAAGCAATATAGGGAGTGGGGAAAGAGCAGAAGTGTCAAATAGAATTTTGAATATGTATTAAGAAAGATGACAATTAGAATACATAAATCTTTTTACATAGACCGTCCTAAACTATATCTAATCTATGGCAAAATAGCCAGATCAAATGGGCAGAAGCACTAAATCACTCTTGATACATTTTTTTCCTCAGCTGGGCTTAATTCTCAGTTGAAGTTATGTTAGAAGGAACCTAGCAAGGAGAAAACTTCCTGGTGGAAGAGGCTGCATTACAAAATGTGAGATATTGGGGTTGGTTCAGGACCTTGAATCGTAAATCCTTCTGCCACTGTCATATAGAGAGCCATTTTGGTAAAGTGTTAAAGACAGTAGGATAGAAACCAGGAGACTATAAGTTCTAATGCTCCTTTAGGTATGAAAGCAGCTGAGTGACTTTGGTCTATGTTACTCTCTCATACTCCTAGGAAGAAGGCACAGGAAAATCACTTTTGGAAAATCTTGCCAAGAAAACTGCACAGACCTGTCCATGTAGTCACCAGGAGTCAATACCGACTTAAAGGCCACATATGTTGAGATATATATGGAACAGATTCATATTTAAAGATATGGCTCTGCTACCATAATGGGAATACTGGTTCAAGAGACCCTCATGCATTTATCTTAACAAAATAGAAGTCAAAGCTTGAATATAAATTTGTCCAAATCAGGTGTCTAAGTAAGGTTAATTAAACTTCTAGCTGGTGATGATAAATGTCTAAAAAGTGATATACTATCACTATTAACATTTAAAAATTGAAACCACATCAAAAAGTTACCCCTTAGAAAATTGTAGCGCTGATGTCAAAGCAGCCATATCTTTTAGTTGTCTCTCTGTGTGTCCCTTCTTCACAGTATGATACCACAATATCATATTTACTGATTTATGTGGAAACCACAGTGAAACCTCCTAAGTACTGAAGGATGAATCTGAGAATGATCCATCAAACATAATGAAGACAGGAGAAAGGAAATTGAAACTAAAACTTCCTTCAATACCTTTCAGTTTTGAATTAATATCAACAGTTAATGACCTATACTATTATACACAAAGGTTCACCAACTGCACACAGCTTGCTGTCAGCCTTACCACATGTCTTGAATATTACTAATCTCACATAGCATGAATAGTCAATATATCTCAGCAACTTGAGGACAAATTGGCAACTGAGCATTTTGAAGTCTTTGGCAATCTGTGATAGGTCTGTTCCAGGGGTGTGTTCCTCCCAGTTCGCCCGAACCGATAGCTGGTGACATCACGATGATGTCACCAAACCGAATCGTCAGTGCCGGTCTGTGGGCACTGCCATCTTTTTTTATTTATTTTATTTATTTTTATTTTATTTTTTCTTCTGAGCATGTGTAGAAGCCGAGTTCCGGCACTGTGCATGCGGTCACCATCTTTTTTTCAGATTTTTTAAATTTTATTTTTTTCAGATTTTTCATTACTGTGCATGTGCGCGCCCACGCGGCGCGCCAACGCGGCGCGGGTGGGAGTGAACCGGCAGCGAGGTAAGTTGGAACCCACCCCTGGTCTGTTCAGTACTTTAGTTTCAAAGACAAAAAAGGTGCTTTGGGGGAAGGCAAATGCTGCATCTGCCTGAAACTCCATGAAGTGGATGTACCTCTTCTAGAGTTGTAAACAGGTCCCTACTTAAAATCCAAAACCTACATGCCTCCATATCTGAAGTTTTGAACAGTCCTAAAAAGTAAATCAATACAAGAATGTGATACTATGTGTAGTAAATATTTCAGTGTGTAGCACAGTACTTACCTACTTGCTACTGGTTTATCCCAATCATCATCACTTAACCCTGTATCATGGAAGGAGTTGATTCGGGGCCTATTCAAAGGAGATAAACTACCCTTTTGTTTTGGACTTCTCCATTCAAAGGTATTGAAGTTGTATCCTGAAGCCTGATAATTGGGACCTAAAAAAGTAACCATATGTTGATTACAGTTGACTATGCAAAATTAAAAAAATGTAATGTCAAATTATTCTTCCAACCATTGTATGATTTAAGCTATTATTTCTTGTATCAAATATATGTGGATTATAAGCATCAGCTAGAATTAACTTGTAGTTATATGCCTGAACTCTCTTGGAAGGGCAAACTGAAATTATGATATACTCTTAAAAACAATCTTATTATGAACAACATGATAGGTTTCCATTTAAGGCTATGTTGATTGCTCTCATTTCTGCACATCAAACACAATAACTACTGAGAAATCAATGCTATTTGAAATCTATTCATCATATAGAAAGTATGGGGAACTTTTATGGGAGCCACAATCCGCTCGACCAGAAGGAAAGTGACAGGCAATACTATCAGAAGTGGTGGGGACCTTCCCTTCTCTTCGTGGAAAATCTCTGCGAGCAAATCACCTCAGTTTCTACACTTAAAAAACCCTTCTGTAATGGCCCAAAGTATAATTTTAAGTCCTGATGGTGCTAGTGATTCAAGGATGGGAGAGGTTTGCCTCTTAAAGGCCACTTACTCTAATTTCTTCTTTGTTTGTTTTTAAAGGAAAAGATTATCCTGCCAACAGTAATCTATCTTGCAATTTCAAGGTACTACGGCAACACAAATAGATTGAGGATTGTCTATCTTGATCTATTTATGGGGTTTATTACTGTATAGAATAGCTAGAGACATACACTTTATTTATTTAGTTCTAGACAGCTTGAACTAAATACAGTATATAGTTTATGATACTTAGTCTGATTGTTCTAGTAGAGCCTTCATTCCCCAAGTAACTTCTTTTTTCTGTTGTTTCCAAGTTCTTTGTTATTGTATTGCTCCTGCTATTCCTATTCACTCATTAGAATAACATTTCATTACATGTCTATTCCTAGAAGTGTTTTGCCTGGATGATGTTCAGCATGAGGGTTATATCACATAATTCAGAGATGTTTCTGCTATTTTGCTGGCACCAAGTTCAAATCCTTTAAATATAGGGCTTTTAATTATTTCTGATCAAATTTATATTTTTTCTGTATATATACAGGTAGCCCTTGCTTACCTTTCACTTGTTCAGTGACTGTTCAAAGTTGCAAACATGTGATATCTACTCTCAGTCCTCAAAGTTCTGGCTATCGCACCATCCACATGGTCATGTGATTGTGATTCTAGCACTTCACAACAATCTCACACTTAACAATGGTTACAGTGCCCTATGGTCATACGGTCTCAATTTGCTACCTTTCTTGTTGGATTCCCACAAGCAAAGTCAATGGGGAAGCTGGCAGGGAAGGTTGCAAGTCACTATGGTAAGTCTCCTGGCCCCACTGTATTCATGGGAAGTCTTCCTTCCCTGGCATCCCTGTGCTTGTGCAGCATCGCACCCTCTTTCCTCCAGCCTTCCTGGGCTTCTCTCACCTCCCCGCAACATTCCCCCCCACAGCACCCTCTGCTTCTTACCTGGGACTCTTGCTGTTTCCTGCTTAATAATCTGCATGCCTTGGAGCTACAAAAGCAATGGCAACCACATAGATTATCATTGCTAAGTGATGAAGTCACATGATGTCTCACTTTATAACTGCATTGCTTAGCAATGGCAATCCCAGTCCCAGTTGTCATCATAATACTACCTGTATTACAAATTATATTTCATATTGTTTATATATATATAATTGGAACTATAATCTCAGTGTTTTTAGATAGGTACTCCTATATTAATTTCCAAACTACATATTTTAAAATTAAATATATCTGTTTGGAAGACAGACCCTATCTTTTATCAGTTTATCAGTGATAATGTTATTAAATTAAATTTGTTTAAACATAGCGCTTAGCACTTAGACTTATATACTGCTTCACAGTGCTTTACAGCCCTCTCTAAGTGGTTTACAGAGTCAGCATATTGCCCCCAACAATCTGGGTCCTCATTTTACCCACCTCGGAAGGATGGAAGGCTGAGTCAACCTTAAACTGGTGAGGATAGAACTACTGAACTGCTGGCATCCAGCAGTCAGCAGAATTAGCCTGCAATACTGCATTCTAACTACTGCACCACCACGGCTCTGTATTTGTAAATTACACCTATAAACATGTTTTTAAAAAGCAATATAATTTCTATCCCAAATTTTAAAAAGAAAATTTTATTTATTTATTTATTTATTTTGCTGTTCTTATATGCCGCCTACTCCCACCCTACAAATATTAATGTATTTATACAAAACCAGGGATTTGGCCTCAAAAAAAATTAGACATTCACCTTTATAAGGAACACCTCATTTTGATGCTGCTTTAACAAATAATGAAAATAAATGTGTGAAGCTAAAAAGCAGTGATCCCCCCGCAAAACCAACCTTTTCACATTTGTAATCTTAATATACTTTAAAGTCAATATATAAAACAGTGGTTTGATTTTCCATCTAAAAGATTACAATATTTGTACATTTTCAAACCAAGACTTTTAAATTCTGCATTTCTCTGTTTCAAAATTATGTTCAAGATTTAAATGACAATGGTTAAAATAATAATTAAATTCTAAATGCTAAGTATATATTTTCTTTTTAAAGAATCTTGCTGCTGTTGAAAACTGTTCTTACTTAGAAAGCCTCTTGACATCTTAATGTCAAAGGGATGAAGGAGAACTAAAAGGGGAAACAAAGGAATGATTTTTTTAATGCTTCCCTTTGGCAGTTTACAATAAATCTTTACTAGTCAGGTTAGAAAAGAACAATGAATGGGCCTCAGATGTTCATATCAATGAATACCTTCAATGTGTTCTGGATTTTATATTAATCTAAGCTTGAAGGATAAACCTGTTTAGCTGTAGGTGAGCTATGAGCTAGTCACTGAAACATTAGTAAAACCAGCAGAAGGCTCTTAGTATGTTGATATATATTTAAAACCTGTCACAGTGACATGAAATCAAGGTTAGCTGAAGGCATGAATTAGCACATTAAAACTGCAGTTTTAACAAGATTTCTACAAGACAGTTAAAAGGTGAGTTTGCTTCTCAAACATAACAAGAGGTTTAATAGGTTTACTAGCCTCACTCCTGGATGTTCCCATACTAAGTACATCAGAATAAACACATGATCCCTACCTTGACTTCCATAATTGTTATCCATTCCAGAGCCATCCCATGATTCTACAGCACTGTCCACATTTGGGACAGTCATGGAATAGATTTCAGATAGCTTGCCTGGTTTTTGTGTGGTGGCTGTATCATCTTCAGCATCACTTAATTCATTTGTATTGCCAGAGGCAGAAAATTTATTGGGACTTGATGCTGATAGAAAGGAAGACGTGTTATACATTGATTATAAATTTAAATATACATTCATCTTAAGTGCATAGAAAACCATTTTTTCCAATAGAAAGCTTAGACAAACAGACTCTCTCCCACATTAATTATATCTATGGAACAATGGAAAGGCCCTCTCCCCTTATGACTCACAGTTGGCTTGATGGGAGTCAAGGATCTAACAGAGTTGTGTAACACATTCAAATAAGATATATCACACTACTTGGGAGCACAAGCAAAACAACTCTTTTGGAACCATTAAAGCAGCTGGATCTTTAGCAAGGCTTGTGTGGTTTCTGTCAACTGTCTCCACATATACCGTATTTTTCAGAGTATAAGACACACCTTAGTTTTGGGGGAGGAAAATAGGGGGAAAAAATCTACCTACCAGGTATTCATCTGGCTAGCATCCTTAGTCTGTTCAGCTTCAGCACATTATTTTATCCCCTGGTTAGGGCTTAAAAAATATTCTTCGAAGGGAGTAGGAATGAAAACAATCCTGCAAAGACTTAGGGCTAGAAAACTACTTCGGAGGGAGTAGGAATAAAAACAAATGCTGCAAGCTGGTAAGATCGTTAGCACCCCATTAGGGCTAGAAAATAAAGCTTCTAAAAAGCTACATTTGGAGTATAAGAGGCACCCAAATTTTCAGCCTCTTTTAGGGAGGAAAAAGGTTTTGATTTGATTTATTATTAGAGTTGGAAGGGACCTTGTAGGTCATCTAGTCCAACCCCCTGCTCAAGCAGGAGTTCCTACACCATTTGAGACAGATGGCAGTCCAGTCTCTCCTTGAAGGTCGCAAGTGTTGGGGCTCTCACGACCTCTGCTGGCAAGCTGTTCCACTGGTTGATCACTCTCACTGTCAGAAAGTTTCTCCTCACTTCCAGGTTGAATCTCTCCTTGGTCAGCTTCCATCCGTTATTCCTTGTTTGGCTTTAAGGTGCGTCTTATACTCTGAAAAATACGGGTATATGTATGGCCAGCCACTTTGATTTGATGGGAACAGCCATGGGGAGTTGGCCAGAAGCAGCTTTTAAAGTCGCTATGCAAGTTTTCTAAAGCCCATAGCTGCTTCAGTGTTTCAAGTACTTTTTTAGCTTCTGTGCACGGCAAGAAACCTTTTTCAAATGCTTTGAACAGTCTTATTATCTTTGTATTTGTACAAAGAGGAGGTATAATACAAAAAGAACCTGTTTCCATATTGGTTGATCCTGCAGCTTAGTCTGCAGTAGCCAATTCTATTAGAAAAGCAAGCATTTTTTAAAAGGGAAGGACATACATTGCTAAGGACAGAACAACTATATTGTTTCATTTTTAGAAGTGTAACTGAAATATTTATATGGCCTCATCCTTCTCACGTACTAATTTTTGAAAATCTATATATGTGTGTGTGTGTGTGTGTGTGTGTGTGTGTGTGTGTGTGTGTGTGTGTGTATGGATGTATGTTTGTTTGCGCGTGTGTCTGCAGCAGCTAACCAGAAACACACACTGTTATTATACTACCTATTTTAATTAACAACAAATGTTGTTAGAGCTCGCAATAAATCATAACTAATATATATAATTAATATATGTGTATCAAAAGCAACAATTCACAGAGCCAAAAGTTAGTGTAGCATAATGAATACATCTAGATGCCTAGCACTGCTAGATAACTGATGATTGGATATTAAGTTTGTAGAATAACAATACTACAAAATATACATTAAAAAAAGTCAGTGGGAACACTGAATGAACTACAAATCCTCCTTGAGCCCCAGATATTTCTAAGCTATTACTAGTTTAACTATATTTACTCTTGTTAGTAGAATCTTTTGCTTTTAGACAATGCATGGCACAAGCAAAATAATATAGAATGATGGGTGAAATCAGTGCAAATGTGTTCAAATATCTCTTGAGACAGTTTGGAAAGTTAGTAAATACAAGTGTATTAGATAAATATTCAGGACTTAGGTAGCAACAAGCAAGTCCATTATTTTAGATCAATTTATTAATCAGAAACATTTTTTCCATATTCTTTACTGACTCATATCTTGTTACTAGTTCTTACAGCTGGTAGACAAACAGTTGAAATATTTTATGTATTCTAGCCTTAATGGGGTGAATCTTCATGCTTTCCTTTATTATTCATTGTTTTATAATTTAGTAAATACTGGAAAAGGCGTATCTTGATTAACTTTATTGTGAATTTTGGTCCCAGTAGACAGATTGAGATTCTGGGCACTTAGACACTCCCAACTTTTGTTTGCTTTCTGGGGGACAGGGCAGTTCCCCAAAAGGACCCCACTTTTTTTTAAACAAGGCTTAAAAGAATAACTAATTCCTGTACTTTTTCTTCTTCTTTCTAGGTTGAACATGCATTGTGCCCTTAACCTTATTCCATCATTGTACCCTTTTATTTTCTCCCATGTTCTTCAGGAACCATTTTTATTGAAAACTAACCAGGTATCCAAATGAGCAGGACTACTAATTTCTAATGTTGAGTATTACACAAAAATTATAAACAATAAATGGGATTAGCTTTTGGGCAACTCAGTCTCATTGCTTTTGCTGTCTTTTGCAATAAATGCTCTTTTTAAAATCACTAGATCTCTATTTCTATATAACATGGATTTATTTCTACAGTCCTAAATATCTAATAGATACTACAGGCAAATGTCACTTTCATAAATATATGCACAACACATTCCTGATATGGCAGAAAAGGCATCCGTGGAATACCTGACACACTCACCATCTGTCTGCTTTTTTATTTTCAAGGTCACTGTCTCTCCTGCCATCTGTAACAAATGAATGGCTTCACTCAAAGGTTTTCCTTTCAGACTGTTACTATTTATTGCTAAGATTCGGTCTCCGATATGAATTGCACCTGTCCTGAAACATGAGTTAAATAAAACATAAAAACAATCTGAGCAAAGCATTTAACACATAATTTAAGAAAAACATAATTTCCCCCTGCTTTTATTTTAAAATGTAATTTATGTATGTGTAATAACATTAATTTTACTTTTAAAGATCTTGTCATTATGACTGTAAGCTGATAGCCAACATAGAACCAGCTATCTCTGCACCAGCAAAGAGCTCAGTTTCTTTCAAAGTAATATGTAAACTAAAGTTGCACATTTATTGAGCTTACTGTTTTATACTTCCAAAGTCTTAAGAAAATAACTTGATAGATTTTTTGCAGTCAAAGGCAAATATAAATAGTAACATTAACAGTTACTTTACTTTGTACTTTCAGCTAAACAAAAAACATTAACAAGCATCAGTACATAATATTAAAGGATGCAACTTTTTCACTTCAAGATATGTGTTAGCATGGAAGGAATAGTTATAACCCATGTTGTTGATGTGGCCAGAGAGAGAATTAGTAGTAACAATCAGGGTAGTAATACCCCTGATATTATCATGAACCTTATGCATTATTTATTCTTACGAGTGATTTAATATGGAGTACACTCTGCAGTGTGAAAATGTTATCCTTTCCATTTTGCAGGTGCAGGAGTAAATAGTGTATCTGAACAAATGTTGTAACATAGAAGTGGCTTGCTTATGGAGTCACTGTGTGATCATTTAAAAGATCCGAAAAAAGAGAAAGAACACTGTTATTAATCCTCAAAACAAAGCAGCAAGAGTGAATGCAAAAACCACTAGAAGATTAGTTTGTTAAATGTGCCTAGAACATGTTTAGCAGAATTCTCATTGAATGCATACGAGAGATGACAGTGGGAAAGATTTCGGAACTGCAGTGTGGTTTTAGGTGGGCAGAGGATGTGGAGAACAAATTTTTACTCTTTGGCAGAAAAATATAAATGTGAGAAATTTAATGTATGTTTGTTGATTTTGAGACAGGGTATAATAACGTGAATTAGACTTGACATGTGGAATGTTTGCATGAGTAATTGAAGATTAGTTGTTGAACCCAGTAAGAACAGTGTATGAGGCAAGTAAAGAATTTATAGAACAGAATGCTTAGTAATGGTTCACTACTGAAGACAGAATAAGACAAGAGTATCCTATATCATCTTGGCTGTTCAATATTGTATTAATAGATGAATGTATAAGAAATGTTTGTAGTGGATAGGACCATGAATGACTGCATACTTGTGTACTTTCAAATATATTATGTAATATATTGGCTGATAATTAAAATGATTTACAGAGAATATTGTATATATTGTATGATGCAAGAAGGATTATGAATCTGAAAATTAATGTATTGAATCTCTGATATACAGCAGAAATGAAGAATTGCATTTTACCTAAAATTATGGAAAGATATACAGCAAGTCGATCAATTTATGTTAAATATTTGTTAAAGATAGGAAAATGGCTATATAAAAGATATCTTTGGCCCACTCTGTTATTTGGAAGTAAATTACAGGATAGAAAAATAAATATAAGCTGAATGCAGTTGGAATGGAGTACTTAAATAGGGTAAAAAAGAAAAAATAGGATTAAGAATGAATGGAAGATATAGAAAAAATGAATGAGGGCCAAATCACAAAAATATATGAAAGAGAAATAAATTGGCCAAGAGAAAGGGGGAAAACCGAGAAAGTCATGTTAGATGGAGTTTAAAAAGGGAGAAATGAAATATGTAAAGAACAAAAGACATGATATGATATGATATGGATGTGGTAGAATCAAGGATGGTTTGCCAGGACAGAAAGGCACGTATCTCAGGAGTAGGTTCCAACTTACCTCGCTGCCGGTTCGCTTCCTCCCGTGCCGTGTGGGTGCGCCTTGTGGGTGCGCATGCGCTTTGCGCGTGCAGTGCACAAACTCCCAGAAAAAAAGCCAAAAACAAAATGGCGACGCATGCACAGTGCCAGAAACTCAGCTTCTGCGCATGTGCAGAAGCCCCCCCCCAAAAAATTGGAACAAAATTCAAAAACATTCAAAAAAGAGATGGCGGCACCCATGGACCGACATCATCGTGACATCACCAGTGGGTTGCTACTGGTTCGGGCAAACCGGTCCGAACCCACCTATATATTTGCCCCCCTCTCTCTTGGGGCAGAGGGAGGGAGGGAGAGGGAGAGGGAGAATGGGACTGGTGTGATTTAGTTTCCTTTAGTTTTCTTGTCAACTCAGCAAGATACTTGTTTCTTCAGGGAGTTTGTACAGAGTCTGACATGAGTCTGATATTGTTTTTGAGTTGAGAGAGAGTGACTGGCTCAAAGTCATACAACTGGCTTTTTGTCCAAGGGGAGACTAGAATCTGTGTTTTCCTGCTCTTAGTAAAGCTCTTTTACCACTTATGGATCTTTAATGATTTATGGTAACAGTAGGTCATGTTCCAAAAATTAGCATCATTGTTGTCATCACCATTATCATCACCATCTTCATCTCATAATATATATCAAGAGAAAAAGGCTAAAGGTAATTATTTCATTTGTGATACTTGTAAGAAATCTATATATTCCTAAGAATTATTACATAGGTTGAACAACCTCTTACACTTGAATATTACAAATACTTTTATGTCAATTTACCTTTCAGCTAATCCACCTTTAGTAAGACTCGAAATGATAATAGGATCAAAAGGCTCTTCAGTACCAGAAATAGTGATCCCAAGAGGTCCTCCATATCTCTTGAGCTCAACAGTATAAATAATTGCTCCTGAGCTCTCTTGTTCATCTGCAATACATGCCAAGAGGATGCAATTGGTCTCTTATAAAAGAAGGAATGAAAAAAATAATACATTCAGAAAAATGATCAGCATACACATCCTCAAACTGTTATGCTTCAGATACATATCTACTACTGCCTTCTATGTTGATGACTACAGGTGAAGTCACAGGCACACCAGCAAATCTCCTTCCATTTTCGTGGAAGCAAACCTAGGATTTTAAAGCTAATATATCTGTAAATATATATACAATTTTTTCTAGATGTGATGATTCATAATCAGGGTGATAATCACATCTAGGTGAATGGGCCAATGCAGTATCTCAATAAAAGGTAACTAAGTGCCCTTAAGAAGTTAAAGCAAAGATCTTGAGCCGTGGTGGTGCAGTGGTTAGAATGCAGTACTGCAAGCTACTTCTGCTGCCTGCCAGCTGCCTGCAATTTCGCAGTTCGAATCTCACCAGGCTAAAGGTTGACTCAGCATTCCATCCTTCTGAGGTGGGTAAAATGAGGAACCAGATTGTTGGGGGCAAGATGCTGATGCTGTAAAACCACTTAGAGAGAGCTGTAAGGCATTGTGAAGCTGTTTATAAATCTAAGTGCTCTTGCTATTTTCCATAAACACATCCAACACTCCTTTAGTTCAATTTAATATAAAGCTGAGCCAAACATGTCAGCCATTGCTACTTGAACACCAGTTTTAATTTCAGCACCAGAACTGGACTCAGTTCAATATCTTTTCTTGTTATTTTAAAAATTGGGATAAAAGCAGATTTCAGACCAATGGGTTCCAACAGTAATCCTGATATAGTTAGGGTAAGAATCTTTGTTAGTGTTTGTTTCTCTTAATTATCTATATAAAGCTCTATCAGCGCTTCTGGTTCATATATGATTTGAAAATGGTTTACAATTATTTTTATCTAGGGTAGGAAGAATACTATTAAGATGAATTTAATTTAGATATTGATTTTCATTTTTATTACTTTTTCCATTCCATCTTCTAATTTCACTGTGTTGAGTGCTTTCATAGCAATAGCAATAGCACTTAGACTTATATACCGCTTCATAGTGCTTTAACAGCCCTCTCTAAGCGGTTTACAGAGTTCAGCATATTGCCCCCAACAATCTGGGTCCTCATTTTACTGACCTCAGAAGGATGGAAGGCTGAGTCAACCTTGAGCCGGTGAGATTTGAACAGGTGAACTGCTGAACTAGCAGTCAGCTGAAGTAGGTTGCAGTGCTGTTTTTAACCACTGCGCCACCTTGGCTCATGTATGTATCTAGTGTATCGGTGTTTGCAAAAGAAGTCCTTGACTTATGACTGTGAATTATGAAATTATGGTTGTAAGTCATTGTGATTGTTAAGTGGGTCACTGCATGACTGGACTTGACTGTATGGCATTTTTTGAAGTGGTCATTAAGGGAGCACAACAGTTGTTAAATGAATGCCATGGTGTTAAGTGAACACTGTGTTTATTAAATTAATTCATTTTACCCAAGGGGTATTTTTTTCCTGGGAACCAGAAGTAAATGCCAGAAACTGGCAAAAAACATTGAACATTGCATGATCGTGGGATGTTGCAAATAGTCATAAATGTGAACCAGTTGCCAAGTGTTCAAAATGCAAACACATGACCATGGTGTGTGTGTGGGTGTGTGTCTGTCATAAGTTCAAATTCGGATCGCAAATAGCTGTCGGGATCGGTCATAAGTTGAGGACTGCTTGTATGCATATCGATGCATATATTATTTGATTGTTTTAAAAAGTTTACATTATGAAGAAAAATCTTGTTGAAAATATCTCATCAATCTTTTTTCATAACAGTGAAAGATAATACGATCTTGCATAATCTTACTACTCTGAATGTATTTATTTCTGAAAAAGTCTTTCAATTAAAAAAATACTTAAAACTAATACAACATACATATTAGATTATTGTGAATTCAATTATTCCATATTTCACAATCTTCTATCCACCTATTTATTCCAATATATTCAAATGTGAAGCTAGTACGATTCTTTACATTTTGACATGGGAGTTTTATGTGTGTATGTTTATACATGTGTATATATGGGGGAGGATCTGAATAAATGTGGTGTCTTCTAAAACAGTTGGTTTTTTTAAAAAAATCTGAAATTCTTGAGACAACATTTTTTGGTATAACATTTCTCTAGAGGTATTGAAATGGCATTGTGATAAATATAGATGATCAAAGCAAAATGACTTTCCTCATTTGTCAGAAATTAATGAGGAGGTTTTATTCTTCCAATCTCTGACAAGACAGGAACATCAAAGCCATTAGCCTGTACTAAATTATCATTCATATTATGAATACTTTCTCCATTTAATATTTTACTTATATTATATCCCAAAGGCATTTTTTATATACATAAAATGTTTCATAGCTCACTGTGAATACCAGAGTTATCTTCATCCTTGCGAATTTTTAGTTTTACAAGTTCCTCACAATGCTGCAGGATTTGAACAGCATCTTCCATGGAACAGTTGTCCAGTCGAATATTGTCTATGGCAAGCAATTTATCACCTAGTTCCAACGTCCCAGTTCTATTAATAAGTGGAATATATTATGTGATTAATGTTTTGAACAAGCTGATTTGGATATTCATGCAAATAATGATAGTTTTTTAAATTTAAGAATGAAAATAATTTTTGTTTTACATATATGAGGTAGCACATAAAAGCATTTTATACCAAGGGAAGCACTTGCTTTTACAATTGCAGAACATTTAAAAATCCAGGAAGTTTGAGAAATGTGAGCAGGCAACATAATCTTTGTCACCTTGTAAACACTCACCTATGGGCAACACTTCCCTTCTTAATATCTGAAATAACAAGAGGATCCCCTGGTTTTCGACTAGATGGAGCTGAAATACAGAATACACAAATATTTGCAGTTGAAATAATCCCCCAAAACTATCCATACGTGCATATCCTTCTCTTTGGGGTAAGCAACTTTATATGATGTAAAAAAAGAAATTAGACATAATAAGCCAAACAAATTGAAGAATCAGTGAAGTAGTGAAAATTTCTGTTTCTCTGTATTAATATTTTGTGCCTCAACTTTTCTCCAGCAGGATTAAGCTTGTAATTTCTTTTACCTTTCATCCTTGCTATAAATAACATTGACTATATTTACAAAAAGAAAGATGTAATTATTACAGAAGCTTGACAAAATTTCATGTACCTAAGTGATTTAGTAGATTCCAGCTTAAATAACAATAATAACAATAACAATAACTCCAGTTTGACAAAGCAAGATAAATTGTACACTATTACACTACCATGTTACAATTCTCTACTGACAACCAATATTATAAAGAAAAGATGATGAAAAAAAAGCTACTACACTTACAACTTATGGTGATGCCAAGTTCTACGTTATGCTTCTTTGGTAGTTTTACATGAAAAGTGCCACTACTTGGTATGACAGATTCTGTAATTAAAAGGTGCTTCATTTATTCATTTATGCCAAGTAGAACTCCATTAATTGCATTTTCATAATTCATATATAACATACTTATTCAAGCAGTTCACAACTCTGAGTCAAAAAAGTAAGTAAAGCAAATCTTGAACTATATTTTAGGTTAGTGATTTAAAATAATCACGAAGCATTTATTAAGCTAAAGGACTGAAAAATAGAAGAGGAAACTTTAACATATAATAATAATATCACATAAAAATTAAAAGTTTTAAAGATCAACATTGATTTAACTAATTGTACACCATAATTATTAGAAAAAACCTTTCAACATACTGAAATACTTATCTAAAAATAAAGTGCTACTACTGTTGCATAAAAAATACTGATAATTCAGTCAATTATTGTATCAACGTTTCTAATATTATTTCATATACTATTATAAGTTAAAAAGTAATCTTAATCCTATTCTTTTATATATATTTTAAATCTCATCCATTCTTAGCTCATATTTAGCAGTACCTTAACTTATTTACTTACTTTATCAATCAAACTTGTATGTTACCTATCTTGCCAAAGGTGACTAGGCAATTTACAGATATTGAATAAAATACAGAATAAAGCATTCAAACAATAAATAAAAGTTTTAAATTTAAAATTCAATTAAAATCAAACTGGAGAGGGAGGGAACAAAGAATGCACAGAGGTGGGGTATTTTTTACTCCATTATACACCCCCAATGTGCCACATCCCAATTAGAGCCCCAAGCTAGTTTTGGAAGGCCAGAAGAGTAGGAGCGGATCTGACTTGGGAGGGGGGAGCAAGATGTTCCAGAGGGCAGGAGCCACAGCAGAATAGGCTCTTCTTCTGGACCTTGCCTGCCAAAATTCATTGGCTGACAGGGTCCACAGCATGCCCCTTCTGCTGGCATGAGTGGGTGGGCTAATACCGTCAGAGTGAGTCAGTTTCTCAGATAGCCTGGACCCATGCCATGGAAAAGGTGATGACCAACATCTTGAATTGGATCTGGAAGCAAACTGGCAGCCAGTGAAACTTGTAATGTAACATGGGTCACTATAGGGGCCCAGGAACTGACTATGCAGCTGCGTCTGCATCAGCTGAAGCTTCTGGATACTCTTCAAGGGTAACCCCATGTAGAGCACATTCCAGTAGTCCAAGGGTGAGATGACCAGGCTTGACAGACTGAAAGCAGTCCAGGAAAGGGCACAACTGGTATACAACACAAAGTTGTACAAAGGCTCTCTTAGCCACAACTGTAATTAATGAGACTATAATTAATAGACACCAAGACTGTAATTAATTAATTAATTAAATTTACACCAAGACTGTAATTAATAATGCATAGAAAATTCCAGGCAATTTATTTTCTTCTCATTTCTCTATACATGGATCGTTAATTTTATCATTTCAACTCTTTTTAATACATTGTTTCTAATTATTCCAGGTAATTCCTTTCCTGCCTATGGTGTATGTTGTATTTGAATAAGCCACAAAATAAATTCTGCCTGTACTTTGAAAGATTCAGAAATATTGAATAAAATATTGGCTAGGATTGTCTATGTATGTGTGATAACAAATTCAAATGGATTAAATTCTCACCATTTTAGTATATGGAATACTCAACTATTCATACCTGCAACATCAAATTCAATTTCCAGAGTGACCTTGCTAGTGATAGAAGAATCTCTGAGGAGCTGATTAGCTTCATCAAATGTGCTATCTTCAGTTAGGATCCCATTTATAGCCAGTATTCTGTCTCCTATTTGGAGGATGCCACACCTTCACATAAAATGAAGCAAATAAGATTCCAATATATGGAAAAGGCATAAACTCAATTTAACTGTTATGAAAGATAACAAAATTACATGTTCTCCATTAAAAGCTTGCTCGGTTATCATATCCAAAAATTTGCAATTTGATCTATTTTGTTCCAAGGAAACTACCGTATTTTTCGGAGTATAAGACGCACCGGAGTATAAGACGCACCTTAGTTTGGGGGGAGGAAAATAGGGGAAAAAATCTACCTACCAGGTATTCATCTGGCTAGCGTCCTTAGTCTGTTCAGCTTCAGGACATTATTTTATCCCCTGGTTGGGGCTGAAAAAACCTTTTTCAGAGGGACTAGGAATGAAAACAAGCCTGCAAATACTTAGGGCTGGTAAAAAAACTACTTTGAGGGAGTAGGAATAAAAAAATGCTGCAAGCCGGTAAGATCGTTAGTACCTCGTTAGGGCTGAAAAGACCTTTTTCAGAGGAATAGGAATGAAAACAAGCCTGCAAGGAGGAGTAGGAAGCCGGGAAGATCATTAGCACCTCATTAGGACTGGGGAAAAAAGCTTCGGAAAAGCTACATTCTGAGTATAAGACGTACCCAAATTTTCAGCCTCTTTTAGGGAGGAAAAAGGTGTGTCTTATACTCCGAAAAATACGGTATATTATTCTATGTTTAAGATCAGCATGGTTTTAGCATAAAATATTAACATAAAGTAGTTTAAAAAGCAGTGGTGATAATGAGGGGTTTTTGTGTTTTTCAATTTAAGTTAAAAAGAGGGGGGGTTTCAATGTTCAGGAGGGTGAAAAATGTTCTTCACTTGCAATTGTTAAAGCAGATGTATGTTTGCAAGGGTTGTGTATCTACTTTAAAAACTATTCCTAACATTGCAAGAATATGTATGCACAACTGTTTTCTTAGAGAAAAACAGCACTATTGCTTTAATGACTCAAAACATCCCCCAAAATGAAAATTCTCAAGCTCTGATATTTAAAGACTTGATATTATTATTATTATTATTATTATTATTATTATTATTATTATTATTATTATTATTATTATTATTATTATTATTATTATTATTATTATTATTATTATTATTATTATTATTATTGTTATTATTGTTATTATTGTTGTTGTTGTTGTTGTTGTTGTTGTTGTTGTTGTTGTTGTTTCTTTTATTCATTAAAAATGAAACTCAGTCAACTGAACATTTAAAAATGTATCATAAATATCATTGACTGGCACTGATGGTTGATATGGGTTGCTGCCAGCATCCTAGGTATCAACCAAGTATCTTCTTAAAATGTACGATGTTCCAAGTAGCGCAGCTTTTTGCAATTCCGCTGGTGTTATTGCAGGAAGCTGCAATTTCTTGAAGTATTTTGTAAAATTCTTGGTCATGGTACCAAGTGCCCCAATGACAATTGGTTATCACTGTTACATGTTTTATCCATAATCGTGTAGTTTCGATGGCCAGGTCAAGATATTTCGTGATTTTTTCCAGTTCTTTTTCTTTGACTCTGGTGTTTCCTGGTACAGCGATATCAATAAATTGTACGCTTCGGTTTTCAACAACTGTGATATCTGGCATGTTGTGTTCCAAATGACGATCTGTTTGTATTCGAAAGTCCCACAAGATCTTCATCGTCTCATTTTCAACAACTTTTTCCACTTTATGTTCCTATGACTTTTCTGATTATTATTTTTATTATTTTTATTATTTTTATTATTTTTATTATTTTTATTTTTATTATTATTATTATTATTATTATTATTATTATTATTATTATTATTATTATTATTATTATTATTATTATTATTATTATTAATATTATTATTATTATTATTATTATTATTATTATTATTGATTTGGTAACTGGTAAAAACGTAACAGTTCAAGTCCTAACCAAGGACCTAAGAGCTATTAAGGTAGGGTCTGAGTATATATGTAGTTTGCAAAGTCAGGATATTCAGGTCTAATAAGTTCAAAATTTCCCTGTATCTAGGCAGTATTTGCCACCCATCTTGTTTCAAAGCGACTCTGGGAGGCTTACAGCATAAAAGTACCATATATCAGTTATAACTGAACCGGGAAATTGAAATAGCAAGAGCACTTAGACTTATATACTGCTGCAGAGTGCTTTACAGCACTCTCTGAGCAGTTTACATCATATTTTCCCCAACAATCTGGGTCCTCATTTTACCAACCTCGGAAGGATAGAAGGCTGAGTCAGCCTTGAGCCGGTTAGGATCGAATTCCTGGCAGTGAGCAAAGTTAGTCTGCAATACTACATTCTAACCACTGCACCAACACGGGTTCTTATACTTTCCTGCTAATCTAAAATAGCAAATTTTTAATTAAGCTCCACTGATTCCCTTAGAAAAAACTTATCTAATTATCTTAAATCCAATTGTCTGTCAAAGGTCGTCATCTAGATAATGCAAAGAGTAATTGTGATTTTTCTCATGCCTGATCATTAAAAAAAAACACCTTTTGAAATCAAAATAGGAAAGACAGTATGTCTCACATTTTTTAGTGAACAATCCTGAGAAATTATCTGAATCCAGAAAATAGCTACTGGAAGGGATCAAAGATGTTCTAAGGCTAAGCAATAAAGAGGGCTAATAACTTTACCAATCATTTCAAAGAAACTCACTTTTCTGCTGGACTGTCAGTTTCTATATAGGAAATCAGAGGTGGGGATGATAATGTCTCTGTAGCAAACACACTGCCCTGGAGCTGTATTCCAAATCCTACAATCGGATCAGCTGTCAATACTACTTCGGTGGTTTCCGTGTGGACAACTTGCCCTGCCAAGCCAACAGTGCTAGAGGCTAGCGATACTGTAAAATACATTAAACAGAAACAATGATATTCAGAATGATAGCAAGTGAATTCATTTTCTGATACAAATACTATCTATGTAAAAACTGTAATAAAATGTCAAGTGTCACCATTTTCAGTTAGAATACTTAAAATTCGCAATCAACATACAGCAGTACTTAGCTAAACCTAGGAAGAGCAAGGAATGTTAGAATTAGTGCTTGGGTGTATAGGTGAAAGAGATGATCTAAAACCCAGTATGTCAGTTATTTCAGTCACAGAATCAGAGGATTGGCTGTCTTTACTCCAATCAAATTTCTGGTTCTTAAATTCTAGAAGGTCCCAGCCATGTGATTGACATGTTTTATTACCAGGCTTGTAATAATATTTTAATACAAAGGATAATGCAAATGGTATACATCCTGCAGTTGAATATATCCTAGATTCTCTTTAAAAAGCTAGACTTATTAAATTTTGCATTTTAAGTGTCCTGTTTATAAATATTTAGTACAGAAAAGCCTGACTATAGAAGTAAAGCTGTGTATAGTAGATATTTGTGAAAATAATAACATTGGGTTACATGCACTGACACAAAAGTTAATTTTTTTTCTCATCCAGGGAGACTTTCTTATGCTTCTCTACCATGGCCATTCTGCTCAAAATTTGTTCAGGAAGGATTTCAACTTTTTAAAACAGCAGTTCCCAACCTTTTGGGCACCACGCACCAGTTCCGTAGAAAACAATTATTTCACGGGCTGGGCGTGTGTGGTTTCGCTTGCTATCTAGATCCCACACAGGCCACGCAGATAATGCTTCACTCACTTGCATGGCCACAGATGGGTACTAGTCCGTGGCCCAGGAGTTGTGGACCTCTGTTCTAAAAGTTTTAGCAAGTGCATTAGTGATTTAATCTTGATGGAAAATCTACCATACTTGTCCATTTTGGATACAATTATTAGATGGATGGCTACAACCCACCAACTGCAATCACAATAATAGATTTGTAAATAATTATATAAGACTACAAGTTTCTATAAGAGAAATTGTCAAGCTTCTACTTAGCAGATAAAAATGACTACCATTTTTATATGTTTAGTTAAGAAAAGAAGCTCAGAAACAAAAAAAGCAGGAATTAAAAAGTACCAGAAGATATTCTTTCATGAAGATTGATTGCTCCAAGATTGCTTCTTTAATTGCTGGATTGTTATGAGACTGCTTCCTGAGGCTGCTTGCAGATTTCTAAACCCATAAACATGAGTTTACAAGACCTCAAAGAATATTTTACTGACAAAGAATCCCGTCTAGCTACTGTCCATTAGTACACAAAGAATTGGAAGCAGCTGAACAATAATATAGACATAAAATAATTCATTCATTCACAACTCCAAATAAATCTTATTTACAGTGTACTATACAGTGTAGATATAGATGTGACTCATAACTATGTTCTAAAACAAATAACTTTTGTGATCACCTACATGAACTTTTGAAGTCCTTCTTTTTCATTCTTCTTCTCATCAATGTTCCTCTTGGGCTAGTAGAGTAGAGGCTGCGCGGTAAAGTCCCCATGTTTAGTGAACTCAAGCTGTATGCACTCATGGAGGCAGGAGAGAATGATGAAGATACCAAGGCTGTTGAAAGAGAAGGGCACATTTGGTGCAAAGCATTCGAGATTTGGTGTTTGTAACTATCTGTTATAAGCTGGACACTGTCCAAAGTTTATAAGTCTCCACTAACTAAATCAGAATCTTAATTAAATCTAGGCATCAAATCACAATTTTTAGGTTGAAGTCTATTATTTTAAAAAATCTCTTAGCTTGAACAAAAGCATAACTTTCTTTTTCTAAAATAAATAGGCAATTGTCATTTTCACAATTACTTCAACCATTTCTAAACACACAGTTATGTGAAATAATACATACCAATGTGATTAGAAATCACATTTTCAAATCTAGCATTTGGAAAAGATAATTTCTGACGTAGATTTTGCATTTAAAAATATTTCCTTGAAAAAGTATTTAACTGTACATCAATGTGTTTAAGAAAACTGGAACCTCTGTAGTTTTCAAAAACTTTCATTCCTTATGAAAATGTAGAATTAAAGCAGGAAAAGATACTATGTCAGAAATAACCTGAATGTGCTTGTGACAAACACTGAGACCCTATGAAACCAAAAGCTTTTAAAGCCAGAAATAGGAAAAGAATATGAGAAAAAGAATGTCATTAGGAAAACAACAATAACACAACAACAACAACAGATGTCTGAAAGAAAAAGTATGGAACATTACAAAGACTTTTTTGAGATGGTGTTTTCTGGCATTTCAAAGCTGGCATCCTGAAATGATCAGGGTGTTTGGTGTTATAATGGTGGTAACTGAGGGCACTGCTGTGGCTCTTGGCATAAGGATCCCATAGAATCTGCTTGTTGCTCCTTTGAACCTTTACTGCCCACATGAAGGAATGAGAAAAAGTACATATTAAAAAAATGAAAAGAAAATAAATCAGAAAATTATGAGTAAATGGGGAAAAGTAATTGGGCAATATAAATAAATTAAAAAGGGAAATGAAAGTAATTGGAAAAATATCCTGTTCCTACCATCTTCCTTTTTCTAGTGATAAGCAAATCCTAGAATGTATGCCACAACCTTCCACAATGCCAGCACTGATGGGTTTGATACTTCAAAAAAACTCTGAACATCTTCAATCAATTTTTAATCTGCCCCTGTCTTTAGCTACCGTTATTAAACCCTTTCAAGAAGTCATTTAATTCAACATTATCAGCACAAATAAGATACAATTATTAATTAAATTTAGAAAATATCCACCCCCTCACCCAAATGAATGTGTATATATTAAAAAACCAAAAACCAAACAAGAGGCTATATATTTTTCATAGTAATTTAGAGTGGTTTACATGTCAGTCATTTCAATTTATTACTTTGACGTTTTAATTTTATCAGCATCTATCACTGGTACTATATTATTCAGGGCAATGAATTCCATCTCTTAAACATCAAAACAAAAATTCAGTGTTGGAGAATAAAGACAAAACAGAAATTCAAAGTCATAAGTTATTGCTCTGAATTTCTTCAGACTATTTTTCATCACAAATGCAAGAATTTGTTCAGACTATTTTCCATTACAAATGCAAGAAAGGAAATGAATGCTATTCCTTGTAATGGTCACTTGTGAATCAAATTTACCTTAAGGATTCTCCCCTCCCTCCCTCAAAAGGTAAAAGAGAGGGTAAAGTAATCCTAAATTTATTAAATATACATTCTTCAAAATATATGAAAATTTCCAATTATTCTTATATTGCATTGTTAAGATGTTAAATTATTATATATTGACACAAAACATGAAAAATATATAAAATAGGCTTCAAATTTCTCCTTGCTTATTCACTAAGGACTGAAAGGAAGTTTCCTCTTGGATTCTTTTACCAATCATATTTGTATATTTTTCTCCTGGGTTATTAGGTATAATGTTGCTGCAATTAACAAACATAAGAAACATTTTTAACACTGAACAGAACATGTTCTTATTCACCAGTAATTTGGAAAGAATTACACACCTTTATTTATTATTAAATTTATATAGTTTCTTTTGTACAGATACTTAAAATAGATTAGAATAAAATAAAATATACATAAAGTCAAAATTAAAATCAGTAACAATGATATTAACAATTATAAGATTGGAAAAAATGTGTTCCTAATTTTGGGGAGTGGAATCAAATGTTCTTTTCTGTGGAGTACATAATACAGGATGGGAGCCTCATAGAAAAAGATCCTCTCTGACATATCAAATAGGTGAACCTCTGACAATGGGGCCATCTTCAAAAAAGTTTCTCCTGCTGATCATGACCAGGTGTGTTCCTACAGTACTGGGAGAGGTTGCCTCTCAGAGAGTCAGGCCGTAAATTTTTAGGGCTTTAAACATGAACCCCAGCATCTTCACTTGTTCTTAGTAGGCAACTGGCTTTCATTATCTTTCAATACAGGACTGAATCCTGTACCTTGCACCGGGTAATAGATTGGCCATCACATTCTGCACCAGCATTTTACCCCCAAATAATGCATGTTTCAGTATCAAGAGAGATTGCAGTGTGTATACCTATCAGTAAATCTGGCTGGCTCAGGGTTGCAGTTTCATGTACTAACCATACTTGTGCAGTTGTGCTCTTACTCCACCTTTCTCCTGAAATCCGGGGACAACTAGAGGTCAAGATGTAATCCCAAAGTATACAACTGCTCTTTTTGGGGAGAACACCCCAACCAAAACAAATTTTATCTCAGTTCCTGGGTTCAAATTTCTTTTGATCAATAGTGCCTTCGCCTCATCTGAAATTAATTTCAACCTTCTGTCCTTCATCAAGACCATTATCAAAATCAGGTAATGTTTAAGTATGTTGATTAAGCCCTGGGAACTGGATTATAGAAAACAGCAGAATAGATATCATTAGCATTCTGATATTCCACTCCAAAGCTCTGCATCCTTTCCTCAGCAGTTTCATGTAGATATTGAACAGAATAGGCAACAAGGTAGAACCTATCACTATGAGATAACTGAGATTAACAACCTGGGTATCACAAACGTTACATAACCTTACCACTAGATCACATGTCCTCAGTGCCATTGACAATAGCATCAAAAGTCCTGAAGAATATGGGAGCTCCCCATTTCTAGCTTCTGAATCAGACATCCACCAGCACAACTGAATCACTCTTGGTACATCTCAGATGAAACACTGACTGAAATGGGTGCAGATAATTATTTTATCTAAATCCTATGGGGCTGTAAGATTACTACTTTCTCAACCACTCTACCCATGGAGCAGAATGCTTGAGCCTGACACAATTACAGATCTTCCAAATCAAAGGATTTTTGCAGTTAACAATCTTATAATTGCCTTCTTAAGCAGATGGCAACCGATACACATTCAGAAAGGGACTGATCAATTCTCTTGACCAGTGAAAACTTGGCAGATTTAATCATCCAGGAAGGACAATGATTGAGTACTTTCTGAATGAAAAGAGACACCATCTCTATTCATGCATTTCACACTGAATTAACTAGATTATGCCTAGCCCATAAAATACAGCATACACTTCCCCTGTTTTAGTGTACATTTTGTGGCAAAGAATCTTTTCTACTTGTGAAAGTTCCTTTTATGATTATGAACACTGATCTTTCAAGGAAAGCACCACAAATAGGAATGTAGCAATTACACCAAAATCTGAAAGTTGTGCACAAAGGATTCTGGGACTGAAGAATCCTTTTTTCTTTTCTATCATCTTGCCTCTTCTTAGGTATAATGTTTAAAAAAATATTTACTATGCAATTGACTTTTTCTTAAAACCAAAGTTATTACTTTATTCTCCAGTCCTATTGTAATATCAAGATGTTTTTTTGTGAGAAATACAAGAGAAAGAAATATTCCTCTCATGTGAAATTTCCTTTCTTTTTGCCTGTTAGTGCCTGTTTACTGAGATTAATTAGTTATCATTACCACCCTAACTTGCATTTCACTCCAACCTAAACCTTTTAATTTATTAATTAAGGTATTAACATATAGTTATCACTGCTTTGGACAAGATGTCATTAATTCTCTTAATCCACCTTGGATAACTAAGCAATATTCTTGCTACTAACACAGTAACATGAAATTCTGTTTGAGCAAATTTAATTTTTGCTTCGTATCAACCAAAGTCCTATTAACCAAGTCTTAAATATTAGCCAGTCTTATATTGGCTGAAAATGATTTCAAATTTATACTCAGAGGAATATTCAGTATGCACAGAACTACATTGTTGCGTATAACAACAATAAATAAGGTGGTTAAAGCAGTATAGAGTGAAGCACCTGTTCATGATGGATACCTATAAAAATAAAATTATATGCAAATCTTTGGGCAAGTCTTCAGCACCTCTCTCACATAAGTAAAGCAACTCTCCCAACTGATATCACCTCAGTATTAAATTCTATTCATGTGAAGCACATTTATTCCAAGCAAGTCCCAATGAACTGAAACAGCTAAGTGAAAATAATTCAATAAACATAATAGAAATATAATCATCCTACCATGTTCTGGTCCTTTAAGTGCAAGACGTGTCTGATGATGGGGAAGGATCTCTAGTTTGACATTGTCAGAAGTATTAGCCAAAAATTGTGTTGCTTCAGCCAAAGTACAGTATTCCATGCTAGTACCATCAATAGACAGAATATGATCACCTATATGTAATGCACCACATCTATGGAAAAAAAGAAAACATTTCAAAATAGTCCAGTATGATTTTGAAGTTTATCATTCACTGGTTTTACACTTATTTCTTTCAGAATTTTTCTTTATTTGATTACAAGACTGATATAGCAGGATTACCTTTATGCAATCCATGCTGATTTTTATTTGGTAAGGCTTTTCTTCAATGTGCTTAGAAAAAAATAATTTTGGTTACCATTTCTGCCAGTTTGTCTAGAACAGGCAGGTAGCTAACCTGTCTATAATTCCCAGAACTCTCCAGAATCCAAAGACACCAAAGAATTGCACAGATTGAAAGGAGCGCAAATTGAACTCAACTAAATAGTTGGAAGAATTTTTTGAAGAAAATGTAGCATTAAAGATTTAGCAGATATTTGGGGAGGAACAACTTTACTGAGGGAAAGCATTTTTGGAGCTGAGGTTTTGACTTTACAAACATGACCTGTCTACAATTTAGTTCTTTCTGATCCATATTCTTAATGTGTGAATTGCTCTTCTGAGTGCCAGATTATGTTTCCATATTATTTATATACAGATGAATGACATAACAGGGTGCACTACAACTCACCTATCTGCTATACTTGCAGATTTTATTTTATCTATAACAATGACTTGCTTGCTGCAACACATTGAGGTAGATAGTGCAACGCCCAGAGCAGAACCAGCGGTTTTGGCAACTTCGACAAGCAGTGGCCCAGAAGCTGTTGTTACTGAATCTGTAAAAGCAAATGTCAGTGCTTCATAATGGCATATTTAATTCATTTTGAAGGCCTCCAATAAGTAATTTCCAAAATGGATTTTAAAACAGCAGGTGTATATCTTTCTAACCAAATAACAATTAGTAAAATACTTTGGCTTGCTATTTTAAAAATGGCTTTTGTATCAGAAACAAGATTTGTGAAATTGGCTCTTCTAGTGTTTGTAATTAAAATACAATAACAATTGCCTTGAATACAGCTGTCTTGATATAATTCTACTACATTATATTTAGCACTTGGCCTTTCAGTTCTAAATCTGCAAGGTCAATATATGTCTGCAATATTGCCTGTTTTAACCAGTGCCAATTATTATCATCTTATTAGTGCTAAGTGTGTTATTTAGATTAGCATTAGCCTATATATATATATATACACATATACACATACACATACATATTTAATATTCTATCTGTGAACTATTTCAAAAATGCATAACAGCTTAAATTGAAAGATTAAACTACATATTATATATAGCTTATACATATAACTCTGGGAAAACAGAAATCATCCAACATGTATTGTTTTACTGCAATTTTTACATATTTGCACTGATTACATAATATCCTGCTGAAACATCTTCCAGGAAGGACTGAAGAATATCTATTATTCCAATCTTCGTATTTTAAGATTCCAACCATACTATCACCAAGTCAGCAATCAAATTATGTGTGGTTGTAGTGAAAACAATGGCAAAAATAATGCAAATGTATATAATAATGCAATTTTGATTTTGAATTGAGCAGCCCTCTCTCAACAGAGGGGGGAGGGATACGACATCATCTATTTCCAGTCTACAACACAGTCCTTTCAACAGTTCCAAGAAGGCTCCACACCCATTTGCACTACTTGGGTGACCCTGATAACACAGATAAACCTCCAGGTGGCCACAAACAGGGGTGTCAAACTCACATCATCACGGCAGCGTCACATGACATATCAGGACTCCCCCCCCCTTTGCTAAACCGTGTGTGGGCATGGCCAGCATGTGATGCATCCGGGCCACGGACCAGGAGTTTGCCAGCCCTGCTCTAAAAGAATGCAAACGACCAGCTGTCTGCAAGGAGTATAAATCTTTCCATTCCCCACCATCCAGCCAGAGCTGAAGAAGCTTCTTGCATAAGAAAGGAAATGTCTTCAAAGAAAAACCAGAGAGAGAGAGAGAGTCCAGTTACCTCTTGAAAAAGCACCTTTGGGACAACTATGACCTGGATGACTGGGAATCACCATAGCCATCAAGCAGAAAATGTCTTAGAATATTCCTCTCCAAAATTCACAAAACAGCATACAAGATATTAACTCACTATAATGCAGAACTCTGGCTGATTTTTTTCTCCCTCTGAATTTATTTACCAGATAAGTTCTATGCAGCTGGAATCTTACTCATTTAAAGTCCTTTTGGGGGGAAGGGGAGACAGAGAAAGGAAACATGGCTGTAATAAATTAAGTCACTGGAAAAAGTTGGCTACAATTTTTGGCCTCTAATTTTTAGGGAGTTGGGTTTGTGATCTTTGAGTTTGCTAGATGAAGTTTTACTATCCTGATATGGATTTTGGCATTTTTCTTATGATAAAGATGGTTACTTCTAGTTCTAGTTGAAAAGATAAAGGCATAACTCAGCAGAATGTACAAACTTTTCCACAGTAACTGTGACAAACACAAACGATAAATTGCTTCACATAATTTGCTATTTCCAGGGTTTCCTAGAAATTTCAAAAATGTGTTAAGTTTAGACTTTACCCAACTATATTTCTAATATCTTTTAAAATGCAAGAAGTAAATGCAGACTACCAAAATATTAAGAAAAAAGTTGTGGCAAAGATAATAAATAAATACAAAGCCAAGGCAGATTAGTTTATCATGTACAAGTAAAAACATTACTATAAACATGAATAATAAATATATAAATTACTCATGCACAAAACATACTTAAATTATTAAGATATTTACAGATAGACTAAAGCATTCATATACCATGTTGTGTATTGGCTATATAATTATATAAGCAGATGAAATATGGGCATGGAAAGAACTCATAGAATTTTATTTTGTTATTAAGTTTTCCTACTACTGCACGTTACATCTCAATCAGCACACAAGACTTGATTAAAGCTTCCCAGAGACCCTGTAATTGCTTCCACCTTGCTAATAACAACCTGGGCTTTTTAATCAAACAACAGGATACTTTTTCCCTTAAGAAACCTAATCACGACAAAGGAGAAATACTTTCAGTATTCCACTCAAATAGGAATTAGAATGCAAATTTCATTTCTGTGAAACCAAAGAAAGTGATGGTCTCCTCCATCCCTTTGAAGAATATTCTGGAAAGGCGGCTTATTTGTTGATATAGGAAATGTGGATAAACAAAATTATCTTGACAGATTCAAAGCTCTGTTTCCAGATGAATTTGCTCCACAGAATTTATTATAGAAATTGGATGAAAGGGAAAGTCCTGTTACAAAGTCCATTTATTCTTCTCTGCCACTATTGCCCAAGGCTACTAGAATTATTTCATCTATTGTTTTTGAAGATTGAATTTCTCTTACAAGCAAAAACATTGAACAAAACATCTACTTTACAGTATAAGTGTGCAGCATTTCATGTTCATCTGCACAGGAATAAGAGTTATGCATAAAGTTATGTAGTGCTAGCTTATGAGTTGGGCTAACAATTTGGAGAACTTAATGCAGGATTTTATAGCTGCCTCAATCACTGGTAATTTGTTGCTAATCTATAGACATTCCTACAAGTATGAAACCATTTTCAGACTTTAAATATATATATATATATATATATATATATATATATATATATATATATATATATGTGTGTGTGTGTGTGTGTGTGTGTGTGTGTGTGTGTGTGTGTGTGTGTGTGTGTGTGTGTGTGTGTGTGTGTGTGTGTGTGTGTGTGTGTGTGTGTGTGTGTGTGTGTGTGTGTGTGTGTGTGTAACATTTTTTGCTGAAAATGAAAATAAAGGGAGACTATTATAGATCTATTTCGAGCTATTTTGCTCTCGTCAGATAGCCATACCCGTAGTGGGAATTGAACCTGAAATAACCCTTTATTTTCATTTATCAGCAAAAAATGTTACACATATAGACAATATAGTTTGTCGACTATAGAAAACTGCCTGGATGGTCCCAGGAGGGGCTGAAAGGCAAAAGGAAGCTGTGATGTTTCCTTCCATACACCAGGATGACTCGACAGAATAAACACACACACACACATATATATATATATATATATATATATATATATATATATATATATATATATATATATATATATATATATATATATATATATATGGATTACATTTCAGTGTTTAAAACTGCAGTGATTAAAACTGAAACTCAACACATTAAATGTTATAATGTATTACGTACACATATTTTCTACAAGACTGCATACAAAGTATTTCAGAAGTGTGAAAAATATAGTTATTCAGCAAGACTGAGTGGCTGTGGATATTGCCCCCCAGGGATTATGTCGACTGCCCCTCCTTGGTTCTTGGGGGAGAAAAATTGACTCCCTCAGAACGGGTTCACAATTTGGGTGTCCTCCTAGACCCACAGCTAAAATTGGAGCAACATCTTTCAGCTGTGGCTAGGGGGACCTTTGCACAGATCCATCTTGTGCACCAATTGTGACCCTACTTGGAGAGGGAGGCTTTGCTCACAGTCACTCATGCCCTTGTCACCTCACGGCTAGACTACTGTAACGCGCTCTACATGGGGCTACCCTCGAAGAGCATCTGGAGACTGCAACTGGTACAGAATGCAGCTGCGCGAGCTGTGGTGGATGTACCGAGATACACCCACGTAACACCTATTCTCCGCCAGCTGCATTGGTTGCCTATTAGTCTCCGGTCGCAATTTAAGGTGTTGGTTTTGACCTTTAAAGCCCTACATGGCTCAGGGCCAGGTTACCTTTGGGACCGCATCCTACCGCATACCTCCCTATGACCAGTTAGGTCCCACAGAGAGGGCCTCCTCCAGGTCCCATCGGCCAAACAATGTCGGTTGGCAGGGCTGCGGGGGAGGGCCTTCTCTGTGGGAGCCCCGTCCCTCTGGAACCAACTCCCACCAGAGATCCGGACTATCCCCACTCTACTGGCCTTCCGTAAAGCCATAAAAACATGGCTCTTCCGGCAGGCGGGGTGAATAAGAAGATCAGATTCCCCCATGAATGGTGTTTTTAATAATGTTTTAATAATGTTTTTAATTTTTAAATTGTTATCACTGTTTTTTTTACTGTACGTTTCTTATCCATGTTGTACGCCGCCCTGAGTCCTACGGGATTGGGCGGCCTATAAGAGCGTTTATAAATAAATAAATAAATAAAAACTACAGAAGCATTTAGATATTATACAGCATAACCTTGTTACCCTATTACTTGTACATTGTTGATATTGACCATTTTTTGGGAGCTGGTGTCCATGTATAGTATTTTTGTTTGAATTTGTTTTTGCCAATTTAACAGTGCACATACTTGGCAGAATTCATGCTTCATTAATCAAAGTAACCTTTTATGTATCTCAGATCTTGTGAGAAAAATCAGAAACACTGTCAGTGAGCAAGTAGAGGGTGAAATGTCAAAGCTATTGCTGATTCCCTGTCAAAAGTTTGCATTCTATCTATTTCACTTGGTTAATTAAATGTGAAACCTAATGCCTCAAGTACCTTAGAAAGGGTTATATACAGGGGTGGGTTCCTCTTACCTGCCTACTGGTGCGCTGCGCGCACATCATTTCATTTCATGTGCACGCACGCTCGCTACACGTGCGTGTCCCCTCGCACGATTTTGCTTCCTGCGCATGTGTGGAAGCAAAATCTTGTAAGGGGACACGCGCGTGCGAGATTTCAGCGATGTTTTGCTTTTGCACATGTGCAGAAGCAAAAAATCACCAAAATCTCACGCGCGTGCGCATCCGCTTGTGCAAGATTTATATTATGGACCGCACCGGTAGGAACCTACCACTGGTTGTATATCAGGGGATGTGATGGCTCAGTGGTTAAAAATGCTGAGCTTGTCAGCAGAATAGTGACAGACCGGGTTCGAGACCCGAGTGCCATGCAATGGAGTGAGCTCCCATTACTTGTCCCAGATCCTGCCCACCAAGCAATTTGAAAGCATGCAAATGTGAGTAGATAAATAGGTAACCCTTTGGTGGGAAGGTAACAGTGTCCCATGTGCCTCAGCATATAAATATTTCAAAGTTAGATTTATTCTTACGAGTGCTGGCTGTAAAAGCCAGAATATAAGCTACAGAATACAACTTTTTGTATCTAGAGGTGGCTTTCATTATAACCAACAAAATCAACCCTTCAGGAATCCCAAAAATGTTGTTTATTGTGAAAAGGTAGGAGGACAGATTCTTGAAAGGATCTCCCTCTGCCCTAACTTATACCAAACAATATCAAGAATTTTGAGGTTCTTTCTTACACTTTCCTCTTTCAACAGACTGTCAAATCTTTTCTGAAAGTTCCTTCTGAATAGTTTGCTCATTTGTTTCTTGTTCCCAATGCCAAATCTATCTTCTTTCACAATACAGGAGAGTGCTTACTTGATGACTGGCAACTTAGTCCAGGCACTCCCCAAGGCAGAATAGAACATTTTGTAAAATCAGAAAAGTTAATGTTTGGCCTAAATCAAATATATTGCAATAGTTTGACTACAGTTGTGTTGTGAGGTTTTAAAAGACAGTGGAAAATATGACTACAGATGTACTACAATGAGGAGGGAGCACATGAGGCCCAATCCTTGCAACATACCACAGGCAGGCAGGCAGCCAGGCAGATTTCTTATGCTCCCTATCAGCTTCTCACAAGGAAACTCAATGAGGAAGCCAGTAGGAAGTCAGAAGTTGCTCCCACTCCCACTGCTTATTTGCCCACTGGTGGCCATCCCCCCCCTTAGGTAAGGAAATATTTCTAAAACAGTGGTTCCCAATGTGAGGCCCATGCCCCACAGGGGGCCAATTTGATTTTTAATGGGGGCAATTGGAACCTTGTTTAAACCAAGTTAATGGCCTTTTAGGCTTCCTCCGTGTGAGTAGGAGTTCATTTTTGAATAGTAAGAATTATATGTCACGGGGGGGCATCAGGATTTTAGACATGCTTAGGTGGGGCATGGCCAAACAAAGATTGAGAACCACTGCTCTAAAATGATGAGCCAATAGGACATGGGTTGTCTAGTATAGTTAGTAAACCAATAATTAAGAAATAGACATGGTCTGTTGATTATGAACAAAATTAGCCTAACATACAATTAAAAAACAGGAATGAATATGGTCTACTTTGAAAAATAAATCTAAAATTGACTTCTGGTTTGGCGTTGCTGCGGGACGGTCATGGGTAGTGGGGGTCCACAAACCCAGGCTGAATTCTCATCATTGGAGGGCCCTAAGGGGCTAAAGTCACCTTGAAGGGGTGACAAAGAAAGGAGGGGCATCTTGCAGATCGCGGAGAGCGGCGGCTTGTCTGCTTAATCCATGGCTCCCTTCCATCCAATAACAAAGAGGACAGGTGGCCATTATGGCCGCTGTGAAGCTGGGACAACCAAAGAAAGAAATGTGCTGGAGCGGTTCATGAACAGTGTATTGGAACTGGATGAGGTGATTTTCAACTTCTATACTAGAGATCTAATCCCAAAGAAAATAAATTCCGAAAGAAAGACTCTCTAAAGCGTTGAGAAAGCGGCGAATAAACACTCAGAGAAAGATTATAGACCCAAAAGAAAGTTAAACCTAAGGAGAACACAAAGTTTTAAAATATAGAAAGACTGGCCTGGAATATTTTATTAATAATATTTTGAAAAGGCATTTTAAAATGCTGGGATTTTTGGTTGATTATTGGAAGAAATTGTTTGAAGAAAATCGGAACAGCAATCAGCTGTTAGATTTTGTGTAACATTGAAATTTTAGGAGAAAGTGCCATCTACTGGTGAAAGAATATATATTATATTTTTACAAGGCTGAGAATAACCTTGAAATAATCGGAGGATTGATAAGGCAGAAAAGAGAGTGAAGACAAACCTGGAAGACTACCTTTTTGCGTATTGTTTTATACATTTGCTTCACAGCTGATGGGGAACAAATTGTGAGACTTTTGAAGATTTCTAAGTAGAGTGAATTACAAATACCAGGAATTATCATTGAAACTGAAGAGTTGATTACGTGGCTTAAGAAAACATGGGGAAATCTGATGGATCACCTAGGATTATAAATGTTGTCTGATAACTGCTTAAGTGGTGAAAGAAGAAAAATAAAAAAAATTAGGAGAACTTAGAAGGAATAAACTGGCCTGTTGAGGACTATAAAGAACTATAAATATTGTGTATCCTGAGGAAGAATTTTTGGGACTGAGTAAACTCTTCCAATATTTTTGGTGTTATAGATAACTGAGACTTTGGTAGATTATTGAGTAACTTTTTGATCCATCAAAATAAGGCAAAATGCTTCAACAGGGAAAAATAAGTGTATTTCAAAAAGAAATATTATTGATGTTTCAAAGTATTCATGAAACTATAACAAGGAACCACAGGGAGATAAAGGATCTGATACATGATATAGTTGTGAGTCCAGAAAACTCTCAGCAAATGACAATAAAAAATGAACAAGAAACCCAGGAAACAGAGGAGAAAATAGGAAGAACAGAGGAAAGGATAGAGCAGATAAAATAACAAATGAAATAAGAAGACAACAAGAAGAAAGAGATAATAAAAACAGATCAGGCAGATTATATATTAAGAGATCAATCAATAGAACTGGATAAACAGAAAGACATTCCTGAAGTGAGGATAGAGTCACTGATAGGCGTATTGAAGGTCTGGCAGCGAGAGGTAGATGTAGAGAGAGTTGAAATACTTAGATCAAACATGAATGATGCATGGAGATACAAAATCCCAAGGGAGGAGTATGGGGGACATGCCAAAAAATCAACAAGAATTGAAATACTAAAACGGACAAGAGATGATGGATAGAAATAGAATACTTCATAATATAAGATTTGTTCTATTAAGAATTAAAATAGAGGTAGAAATTAGAAAGGGGGAAAATATTATTATGCATATTCCTATACAATATTTTGAAACTAATACGTAGATGTAAAGATTAGAAGTTGAAAGATGATTTTACTACGTATACTTAAATAATATTACTATTGTTATTAGTATTGTGTATTAAAATGTTGAATGATTAAATGAAGGATTACATACATGGTGGAGCAAATACTAACATGTTAATAACTTCAATTTTAATATTTATATTATTATAATTATGTGAGTATTAATAATGTAACTAATATTATCAATATTACAGCTACTATTATGTATCAAAATTAACGATACTCAGATGCCACACTGTTCATGTATTTAATACTTATGTACTGTATATATATATATATATATATATATATATATATATATATATATATATATATATATATATATATATATATATATATATATATATATATATATATATACATATATATATATATATATATATATATATACATATATATATATATATATATATATACATATATATATATATATATATATATATATATATATATATATATATATATATATATATATATATATATATAATCTAAAATTTAGATTTTCAAAAAAATCAGAATTTTCACTATAATTTCAGGGGAACAAAGAGTATAGCTCTGCTGGCTTTGAAAGCTCACCTTTAAGTGCATACCACTATAAATAATAGAAAGAGCTCTAGTGCTCATAAAATAAGTTCAATTGGTAGAATTGCACTTTTTGGAACAATTGTTTATTATTTAAGAGCAATGCCTACAACTAGAAATAGGGAGAGGGATAAAAGAAATACACAGAAATCCCTTCAGGGAAAGTAATCCAAAGAAAGGAATTCTAGCTATGATTATATGCCCTACCTTTCTTTTCTCATTGTTAAACTAAATTGCTCTGAGTTGAAAGAGAGGCAATACTTATTCTGGATATGAAAGCCAATAATTAAAAAATTAGATTTCTCCAAAGCGTACCCTAGGTTGTTGTCTGCAATTTTGCTTGTGAACTGTTGTGCTTCCTATGAATGGAAGGAATTAGTGTCTAATTGTGTACTGTAGTCATGTTTCCAATTCTCTTCCTTCTCTTAACTGTAATTATGGTAGCTGAATTAGTATGTAAAGACAAAGATTTTAGCTCTATTTCCACCTTATTTCCCTGCTATCCTCCTCCTCCCCACCCCCTAGTATTAGTTTCTTTCCTAGTCTGACAGTAATAAAAGGATCATTTGATGTTTCATTGAATCCTGACTGTAATACTTACTGTATGTGTAGAAAAAAACAGGCTGATGCAGTACTATTTGCTGCTTTCATACAAGTTAATCAAAGCACTAAATGTATCAAGCAGGAGGTAAATTTTATGGGTGTATGCAAATTATTTAATAGCAGGTAATTAGCCCATTATATTTACATTTAAATTCCAATTCTCATAAGCACTCTCCAGCACAATCAATTATGTTGAACAATGTCCAACATCTTCAGGGACATGTGTTTTCCATCCCTTGACAAGCCTCTTTGAAGTGCTTTGTTTTGAGATGCCATGAAAATGATCAAATGAAATTTAAACTACCATCCTAAATACACACATTAGCTTTGAAGCTATTGACTAAGACACATACCACAGGCCCTATACAATATTATAAAAACACTTTAGAACGTGTACAAGCTTTTGAGTTGGCATACAAATGTGGGCAATTATCAATAGATCCAGGAAAAAAAAAACTTCATTTGGATTATACCAATATTCCAATAAATATAGTTAAGTAAATGATACCTAACTCTGGAAGTATTGTATTAGGTGTCAAATATAGACTAAATATATGACCAGAGGGTCAATAATTCCATTACTGCATAGAATAAAGATTCCAGATACTTTAATCAATCAAGTGTGAATTTGCATATACAGATTCATATTATTCAAATTGCTACAGTAGCACCTCAGTACTTGACTGCTTCAAAACTCATCGAATTTGATGCATTTTAACTTGAAAATGTTGTTCCAATACTTGTTTGTTTGGTACGTGACATGCTGCAGTAGGAAGAGGAAGATGGCTACGGAGAACAGACAGGAAGTTGGCCATGCCAGAAAAGTTGCTGCCAAGGAATAGAATAACAGAGTTGGAAGGGACCTTGGAGGTCTTCTAGTCTAACTTCCTGCTTAGGCAGGAAACCCTATACCATTTCAGACAATTGGTTATCCAATCTCTTCTTTAAAACTTCCAGTTTTGGAGCATTTACAACTTCTGGAGGCAAAGGAAGCAGGAAAGGCCACAGAAGGCAGACAGGAAGTTGGTCATGTTGGGAAGGTCGCTGACATAGGAAAAGGGACAGACCGGAAGTCCTTCCTGGCTGAAACAAAGGGTCACATAGCAGGTCACATGGTTTGTTTGCTACTTATTGTTAATGAAAAGTAACAAGCTACCATTGTACTTATTATTAATTTAAAAATTTAAGCAAATTCTCTGGTTCCAAATTACATACCAATTTTCAATAGTTATGTCTATAGAAATAAAGTTAGTGGCACTGAGTAATCTGTTTGCTGATGAGCTACCAACAATGTATATGGGACACTGGGGGCAGTCCTATTTCTATCCAGGTATTTTCCTCCCAATTCAATGACAGGAGGAAAGCACATTAATGTAGCTCAGGAATCTCCAAACTCACAACTTTTCTATTATTATCATATTTTCTATTTATATATGACTATAATTCAATCAATATTCCTAGCAGGGAACATAATCATTTAAAACATCCACAGTATACAGAAAACTATTCATTGTGTTTTTTAAAGAGATAATGCAACAAATAGGATATATCCCACTTCCACCAGTCATTATCAATCAATTTAATTGACATTTTCTCAGTTACAAATGATCTCCAAAAAGTTTGGTTTTAAACAATTACTTGAATAAAACCAGAGAGGGGAGAAATCTAGTTTCCATTAGTAGGCTATTACCAAGCAGACACGTCAAGGATAGTAGAAGGAGAGATGAATTTCTCCTGTCTAGTTCCTCCCTTCCATTCCCAAATCACCAACTATGTACTCAATCCCACTTAAATCCTATGCCCAGGCCTGAATCCTGACCAAAAAGAGTTCTAATAATCTGTTTCTTCTAAGAAGGAAAGGTTGAAGACCAAGTAGTAGTTATCCAAACAAACTGAAGTTTATAGTCCTGAGGGATTACTGCTGACAAGCCTCCATCTAGAACAAGGATGTCAAACTCAAGGCCCGCAGACCGGATCTGTCCCGTGAGGTGGTTAGATCCGGCCCGCAGGGATGCCCTGGAAATAACAAAGGACTGGCCCACAGCAGCCCGGTCCAGCCAAGGCTGACCAGGCACCGATCTGCAACGTGGTGGTGGCCATCCAGGCCGGTACGCAGCCAGCTTTAAATCTGTGGAGCTGCTCTCGAGCCGGCAGAGGGCTGCCCCAGCAATGCCCCCTTGCTCACGCCCAGGAGGTGGTGAGCACGCGTGGGGCCTGGCGTCCCTGGGGACAGTCTTGCCCTGCAGGCTAAATTCTGAGTGCTTCTCTTTCATCCAGGACGCCAGCGCTCGCGCACTCACTGCCTCCTGGGCGCAGCAGTGGGATTGCCCTCAAAGATTGCTCCGTTTCCAAGTGCCCGATTTGCATGCAAATGCTCCACTTGCACGCAGGCAGGCTCCACGGGACAACGGGGTCTCATTCCTCCCCTGGCGCAGCAAGCTGTGGCAGGCTGGATGTGGGTGTGAAGGCTTCATTCAGTTGAAGGCTTTGTTCATTCCCTGAAACAGTAAGGCCAGAACATGCAAAGCCCTCTTGCCCAGTGCAAAGGTCCTCCGGCAGCTGCGCTTGCAACTGGCTTGCAACAGCTGAGTTGCACATCCTTCCTCCTCTTCCTCTTCCTTCTGCTATGTCTGCTTCTGCGTCCTCCCCCTCTTCCTGGTCCTGCTTCCTCTTCCTCCTACTACCTCTTCTTCTTCCTCCTCTTCTTCCCCACTCTCTTCTTCTCCCTCTCCCGGCACCACAAGTGGGCTCGTGTTCCCTTCGCACACCTCTCCAAGTTTGCAAGACAAGCACGCAGCAGCCCAACTTGAAACCGGGGGCTTTCCCAAAGTTTCATTGGGGGGAGACCAGGGGTGGGTTCCTCCTGGTTTGGACCAGTTCACCTGAACCGGTAGCAACCCGCTGGTGACATCACGATGATGTCATGGAACTGGTTCGGTTGGTTCCTGTCCGTGGACGCTGCCATCTTTTTTTAAATTTTAAATTAATTAATTAATTTTTGGGGAATTTTTTTCTGGTTTTTTTCTTCTTCTGAGCATGCGCAGAAGCCGAGTTTCTGAGTTGGATTAAGGATGGGCCCTGTTCCCGCCTTGACTTCATAAACCACTTAGAATTTAATCTGAGATTTGTGAGGATATACGTGATCAGCAGTGGTGGGATTCAAATAATTTAACAACCGGTTTTCTGCCCTAATGACCAGTTGGGTAGGTGCTGCTGGGTGGTCATGTGATTGGGTGGGCGTGGCAACTCGACATCACTCACTTCGAGGGGTGCTTTGCCTCGCCTGGTCTCTCATGACCGTGGGGATGCTGCAACGGGGATGTGTGAAAAATGGTCATAAGTCACTTTTTTCAGTGCCATTGTAACTTTGAATGGTCACTAAATGAACTGTTGTAAGTCAAGGATTACCTGTAGAAAAATACAAAAAGCTTCTTTGCTTGCAAAAGGCTGTCCCAAATACCAATCATTAGATTAGAAATGGGGGAATACACACTGAAGATCAATGATAGCCACAGCCATCATGGAAACCTAAACCATTCTGTCTGAATACCTTCCTTTTCATCAGCAATACCTGCAACCCAGAGTTACATATCAGGCAGGGTGCCAGAGCACCCTGAGGAATTAAAATAGTTAAAATGCAACGATAACTATCAGCAGCCAACTCTTGCTCATAAAGTGGAACCCTTTAGCAGAGAGGTCATTTAAGCTCTGCAGAAAGTGGGTGGGCATATTTGGGCTACAAAATGCCGAGCTAAAGAAACAAATTAACAAAGTATTAGGGGACCCAGGTTCAAGTCTCCCAAGTTGTCAGGATCAGAATAAAATTATACATGCCACAGATATCTAAATAAACTTCAAGCCTGGTGCCATGTTACTAAGCCTTATTATCATGAGAGAAAACTAAAACAAGGATCCACACCCTTACCTCCTTTTTTTAAAAAAATCTTACTATCAGTGAGCAATCATGTGCCTTGCAATGAAGCAATGAAAGAGACTCCTGTCCCAAAGGTGCTTTTTCAAGAGGCAACTGGACTCTGGAAACCAAGAAAGTCCAGTTGCCGCCTCTTGTAGAAAGTTAGCCCCCCACCCTGAATAATGAAATATTTTGAGAAATATTAAAAAGGCAGAAAATTATATTTCCCTAAATGAGAAATAGAGAAACATGCTCTTAAAAGGGAAGAAACAGACTCAGTCTTTCTTAATAGCCCCAAAGAAACTGAGGAGGTCACCTTTTAAAAATGCAGATTTGATAATTTATTCAAGACAGGATTAAAACCCCAAGGAAGCCAGCATCTAGGATTAATTACATTTGTTAAACAAGATTAAAAACCCCAAGTCATTGCGGGCCTTCGCGAGACAAACGAATTAAAATCAAATAACAAAATACACAAAACAAGTCTCTAAATTACAAAATGCTGTAGAACAAACTGTATAAAAATCCATGCACTCATCAAACCAATTGGTCAGCTACCCAGGACCTCAAACCAGTGGTGGGTTCCTACCGGTGCGGTATGGAGCGCAGCTCCGGTAGGAGCTCGGCGATGATGTCATTTTCTGGCGCTTCTCCGCATCCTGAGCTGTTGGGAAAAAGCCCTCTCACCTGCCCTTGTGTGAATACTGACCTTTATTCTTCCTCCGAAGCACAGCTGAGAAGCTCCTCAGCTGTGTTTCAGCTTGTAATGTCGTCCTAAGCATGCACGGAAGTGAAATCGCCCGATGGAACGCGAGTTCACTTCTGTGCATGCTCACGATGCGCACTGGTAGCGAAAATAACTGGAACCCTCCGCTGCCTCAAACCCATGTGGTCCTGTTCACCAATAAACCATCTTTCCAATCAGCCTCTATGTTTCCAGTGTCTTTCTCCTGGACACTGAACCAGATGGATATGTCTTCCAATACTCTTGAAAAAAGCACCTTTGGGACAACCATGACCTGGATGACTGAAGAATCCCCATAGACAAGAGACTCCTGTGCTCAGTGAACTGACAAAGTACTCTTTCACACCCAGGAGAAGCAATCCTTAGATCCATTTGCACCACTTAAAGATACCAGCTGGTCTCAGAGGTGGGTTCCTGCCGGTGCGGTTAATAGCTGTTGTTCGGTGCAGAGCCGAAGACGCTGCTGCCGTTTGTGGCGCGGGAGCTTTCCCCGGGCGCTTTCCCCGCCCGCATGGAAGCCGCCAATTGCGTTCTTTTGCCCTCTGCGGATGCGCAAAGCAAAAGGGGGAAAGCGCCCGGGGAAAGCTCCCACGCCGCGAACGGCAGCAGCGTGTTTGGCTCTGCGCCGAACAACAGCTATTAACCTCACCGGCAAAAACAGGCAGGAACCCACCTCTGGCTGGTCTCCCTCACTTCACAAGATATCCTAAGGAATCATCCAGATTTAAGGAAAGATCACATGCCCCCAGATAGGCAGTAAAAAAATCAGACAAGCTTGCATCCTGCCTCTTGGAAGTACACCCCAAAAGTACACCCCAAGCAGTGTAAAAAGCTTTTTAAAAAGTCAAGCCCCTAGCAAACAAACCAACAAACAAAAACCTCCAGAGACACAGCTCCGCAGGCTAAACCGGAGAGGCAGTTTCTGAAAACACTTAAAGATACGCAGAATTAGGCTAGAAACAACACAGAGGCACACCAGAATGTTTCCTTCCTGCTTTCCTGATAGGATTAGCCCTGTAAAGTGGGAAAAAACAAAAGGCTGTTGGAAGGAGATTTCTTCCAACAACCGGTTTGCCGAACTGTTCAGAAAGTTAACAAATGGTTCTCCCGAACCAGCTGAATCCCACCACTGGCACTGATCAGCCAAAGGGGAAGTTGGCAATTAAAAAACAATTCTTAGCTTTTCAATTACTTTTATGCAGCTTAAAACAATGCTGGACAATCAAAATATTTATTCAAAATCTCTTCTACAGTATATCCAATTGGCCAAAATTAAGAGGACTTCCATTTCTCATTTACCACAGTAAATAAAACTTGCTTCACTTTATACTGTACTTGTAGTGGTAAGGAGGAAGATGTAGCTAGACCATACAGCCTTGGAAACAGAAAAGAAGCAGGGTAACAACTAATCAGTTTCTACCAATCCAATCCTTCATTGCTAACATATTATTCAAGTAATGACCCAACACCTACAGTATATGCATGGATATCATCATGCATGGATATCATCATGCATGGATATCATCAAATGACACAAACATAAATAAAATTGACTATATTATCTGTAGAAAGAGGTAGAGGAGATCAGTTATAACAGCAAAGATGTGGCCAGGGGCTGACTGTGGAATAGATCACAAACTGGTCATAACCAATTTCCCAATCAAGCTAAAGTGGAAGAACTAAGGCAGATAACATCCCTGCTATGAACTTAAGCCTATACTCATTATTTTCAAGAAGAAAAATACTTGACAAAATAAATAAATAAATAAATAAAATAAAAATAAATAGTCCAACCCTGCTCCAGCAGGACATTGTTAAAGTGAGTTTCTGTCTTTTGATGCCCCAGTCACATGGCTGCATAGCCACGCCCACCCAGTCACATGACCCCACCAAGCCACGCCCACCAAGCCACGCCCACAGAACCGGTAGGAAAACTTTTTAGATTTCACCACTGGTAGAATGACATTGTGGCTAAGATTGGATATTGGATAACCAATATCACAGAAGGTAGTATGCAAACTATTACATAAAACATTTTATTTCATTTTATTAGCAAAATTATGTTTAGGAACATCCAATGCAGATTAAATCCCTGTATGGAAAGGGAAATGCCAGATGTCCAAATTGGTTTTAGAAAAAGCTAAGGAACAGTAGACTTTATTGCTGATACGTGGTGGATAATAAAGAAATCCAAAAAGAAGCCAATGTGTGTTTCATTGACTATAAAAGGCCTTTGACCATATTGATCCTATAAAGCAGTGAAATGTTCCTAAGAAAATGGGAATCCCAGAAATATGTTACAGTCCTCATGTGAAATTTATACATGGGCAGAAAACTACAATCTGGACAGAACATGGCAAAATAGATTGGTTCTATAAATAATAAGAAAATTTAAAAAAAAGAAAAGAAAAATTTTAAAATAAAATAAATATGACATTAGTTACCAACAAGATAATATTATTATGTATGTTTACATTAAATATAGTATGCTTTACAAATATTCAATAGACCACTTCTACTAAGTACTTTAAAGATCCATAGCTGATTCAGATCATCATAAAAATGGATACTGTCCAGGGGTGGGTTCTAACTTACCTCGCTGCTGGTTCGCTTCCTCCCGTGTCATGTGGGTGCACACGCATGCGCATTGCACCACACAAGCACGTGCACGCTTTGCGCTTCATGTGCACATGCGCAGTGCTGAAAACCAAGCTTCTGCACATGCGCAGAAGCAAAAAACAGCTTCTGCGTGTGCGCAGAAGCCAAAAATAAGATGGCGGAGCCTATGGCGCCACTATTAGAGCCAGTTCGGGGGTGTGGCCAATCAGCGATCGCTCCCAGTTTAGCGAGTGGGGGGAAATTCCCGCTACCGGTTCTAAAGAACCGGTCCGAACCTCTGATACTGTCCTATTTGTAAGCAAATTACTAATCTACTGTACATGGGCAGATTGCTTATCTAGTGTCCCTAGTCTGTGCTCTTTAGGCAGAAATCAGATGTCCAGCTCAGCTATTATGTTCTATTGAGCTGCCCCCCCATCAGCTCCCTCTACCACAAAGATCCTGCATGAGAAGGGCAGTATGGACAACAATGGCATCTGGTAGGGTGAGAGCTGTGAACCACAAACACAAAGCTTTCACTGTGTCCCTGCATAACAAATACAGTGCCCTTGCTGACCTTAATAGGGATACCAAGGTGGCAGGTCAAGCTGGTTATAATGATGATAATTCAAATGAGCAGGAGATCGTGGTTTGAGACAAAGAACTTGTTTTGGACAGGAGAAAGTGTGAATCAGGTATTACACATCAGTCATGCAAGAAGAGCAAGAAATCTAAAAAGAGAAGCCACCTTCTGGTTGGTGATTCAATTGTAAGGGATGTCAATTTAGGAAAGGATGTGGAGGTTTTGAAAGAGATCAGGTGTCTGTCAGGTGCTACTGCTAGCAGATACAAGAGGCATATTTTTAAGATAGTCAGGAATGCCAGTAAGGACTGTGATGTTGATGCTGTTGTATATCTTGCAACAACAGAAACTTGGTGGGACGAATCACACGATTGGAACACACAGATAAAAGGATACAAACTCTTCAAAAAACCCAGATCACACAAAAAAGGAGGTGGTGTTGCACTGTATATAAAGGACCACTTTGTAGCTACAGAGCTACAAGTAATCAAGGAAGAAAACCCATTAGAATGCATATGGGTCAACATAAAAGAAAAAAAGAATGACACAACAATAGGAGTTTACTACAGACCACCAAACCAAAAAGAAACAATGGACACCCTTTTTACCAACCAGCTAAAGAACATATGCAAGAAAAACAACATTGTAATAATGGGAGACTTCAACTACCTGGATATCAACTGGAAAACCAACTCAGCACAAGTGAGAAATCTAACAGATTCCTAACCAGCCCAGCTGACAACTTCATTGTACAAAAAGTGGAGGAGGGAACTAAAGGGGCAGCCATACTGGATTTAATACTTACAAACAGAGAAGAAACAATAGAAGGAGTCAAAGCTGCGGGAACCCTGGGCGAGAGTGACCACATAATACTAAAATTCACCATAACACAAACACAAATAACTGAACATAACGACACCTATATTCCAGACTTTAAAAAAGCTGACTTCAGGACTTCCGGTTCCGGATCGCTGCATCGCGGACGCTCCTCGTTGAGCGCCTTTCCTTTTCCCTGTTAAAGCCGCCAGAACAGCTGTCTGGCGGCTTGAAAGTCTCTGCCCCGGGCAAAGGGGAGAGATGAGAGCCGGACAGGTGGGGTAGAGCCCCCCCTAGTGCCCCAAGTGTCAGCCAGGGGCGCGAAAGGTGAGGGCTCCCCAGCCAGCCTGTCTCTTGCTCCGGGGACTTGGAAACCTCCGCTTTTGCGGAGCAAGATGCCGTGACCACCCGCTGCTTCGTGAATGGGATTACAACTACTTAATTGTTTAAACAAGCAGACAGAGAGAGACAGGATTTTAAAGGGCAAGTACAGATTTTTTTTTTTCTTTCAACTCCACTGCTGATTTTCACTTCGGAAGAAACTAAGTAACAGTTATTAGGCTACAACATGGCGATCGGAGAAAGTGGGAGGAGAAGTGAAAGTAACTTTCGTTTCCCTAGCAGCTTTTTTTCTTATGGAAATTTTTGATTTTGAAAGTTGGCTTTACTCTCTCTGTCTCCCGATTCTGGATTAAATAATAACTGACAATTTTTTAAAAATAAAATTCTATCTGGCTTTGGAATTTGAAAGAATTTTAAAAGAAATTTAAAAGAACTTTAACTAGAGGCTTGGCTTTTTCTTTGTTCACCACTGGAAATACTAAAATGGCTTCAAAATCTGGAAAGATTGTTTTGAATAAAAGAATGGATTATTCATCTGGTTATATTTCTAAAATGCAACTTACCACTGAGTTAACACCCCCAAAGTCTTTAACACCTGAAAATTTAATAAGTACCTTAAAGATTATGAAAGATGAACTTATTGTTGAATTTAACCAAAAAATTAGTGAAATAGATAATAAAATGCAGGCTGCTTTAAAGAATATTGACCAACAAATTAGAAATGATGTGTTGGAGGTATGTAAAGGTCTAGCAACAAATATTGAAGTTTTGGCAAACCGCATTGAAGAAAACAAACAAGTTTTGACAACTTCAGTAGAATACATAGATAAAATACAAAATGACATTGCAAATTTTGAAACAGAGGTGTTAATGACGCAATTCAGATCCATGGAATTTGCCATAAGGGTCAGGGGGTTGAAAGAAGGATTATATGAAGATTTGAAAGGAAGGATGGTGGAAGCTTTGGAGCAGGTGTCTGGACTGTCTAAAGAAGAACTAGCCAGGCAAATTGATAAAATATATAGAATCAACTCCTGGTATGCAAAACAAAAACACCTACCAAGGGATATTGTAATATACTTTACTACAAGAGCCTTACGGAATAGGATTATACAGGCGACGTTTAAAAATAACCTGCAGGTGAATGGCCAGGAACTGATGATATGGAAAGAAATTCCCTCTAAAATGCTCAAAGCCAGAAAAGATTATACCTTTCTGATTGATGAATTTAAAAGGTTAAATTTACATTACAAATGGGAAGCACCAACAGGAGTTGCAGTGAAATTTCTGGGAAAAAGATATCGGCTTAATACAACAAAGAAAGCTACTGAATTTTATGTCAACGTCTTAAAGGCTGATATATCCAAGATTCCAGAGGAAAGATGTATGAAAACAAAAGAGGAGGAGGAGGGAAAGCCATCCCTTCCTCTTCAAATCGAAACAGATTTACAAAATTTAAATGATTGGCAGAGCCAGACAGATGTCTACAGTGTGGAAAAGGAGATGGAAGATCGGGGTCAGATGGGAGGCGAGCTGACAACTACAAAATTATCAAGTTACAAAAAGATGCAACCATCATCAAGATACAACAAGATGCAGTGTTGAAGTTTATTGGACAGATGGTTGCCATTATGACTGTACTTTTCTTTTTCCCTTCTTTCCTTAATTTTTTTTTCTTTTCTTTACTTCTTGCATTCTTTTTTTTTTTTTGTTTTTTTTGGGGGGCTTATTCAAAGTATTATTAATTCTTTTTAAAGATTTAGAACTTTTTTGAACCTAATAATTTAATACATAGTAACATCATGTTACAAATAGAGTGGTAGAATTTATGATGAAGTTTAAGGTTTTTGTATTATTATTTAGTTATTTTTTGTGTAATATCAATTTAAGTTTTATTTAATTGTGAGAAAGATTTGGAATTGTTATCTATCCAGTTATAAAATATTACAATTAGATTTAACATTTTTTTTTTTGGGAGGAAGGTTATTTAAAGTTTGGAATTAGTGCTTATAATCTGATATATAGTAATAGTATGTTATTTATATACTGATTGATTTTATGATGAAGTTTAAGGTTTTTGTATTTAATACTTAGTCATCATTTATGTAATAATCATTTAATTCTTAGTTAACAGTGAAGAAATGTTGTGAAGGGTAGATGATTGAAAGGAGGAGGAAGGAATTTTTATTAGTGTACAATTTGGAGTTGAAGTTTTAAAAAAATAAGGTGGAAGTCAAAATTTTTTAATTTAATTTAAATTTATTTTATTGATATTATGCCCTGTACTCTCTCTGGGAAGTCCGGGGGGGAGGGGGGGAGGGAAAGGGGTGGGTTAGGGGGGAGAAAAATTAAAAAAAATGTTTGTACTTTCTATTTAATGTTTAGCTATTATCTATGTAATTTTGTACTAATAAAACTTTTTGGGAAAAAAAAAAAAAAAAAAAAAAGCTGACTTCAATAAACTCAGAGAAAACTTGGGGAAGATCTCTTGGATGAAAGTACTAAAGAGTAAAACAACTCAAGAAGCCTGGGAGATCCTGAAAAACACGATCATAAAAGCCCAGAACACACAATACAGATGAGGAAGAAAAACAAGAAATCCAAAAGGAAAGCAGCATGGCTAAACAAAGACCTCACCGATAAACTGAATGAAAAAAAAAGATAAATACAAAAAATGGAAAGAGGGGCACATAACCAAGGCAGAGTACCAACAGACAGCCAGAATCTGTAAAGAAACAATCAGGACAGCAAAGGCCCAGAACGAACAAAGACTCGCAACAAAAGTCAAAGACAACAAAAAAAGCTTCTTCCAACTTATAAACAACAAGAAAAAAAATCAAAGAAACAGTTGGTCCACTAGAGAGAGAAGACGGCAAAGAAGTAACAGACAACACAGACAAAGCAGAGCTACTGAACACGTTCTTCGCATCAGTTTTCACACAAAAGGAAACTGCAGCTCAACTACCCAGCAACACAAATATAAAAAACAGATTCGAAGCAAGATTCAACCTAAGCAAAAATACAGTAAGAGATCACCTATCTGAACTTAAAGAATACAAAGCACCAGGACCAGACGGATTATACCCCAGAGTCCTAAAGGAACTAGCAGAAGTCATTTCAGAAGCACTGCACCACATCTTCCAAAAATCCTGGAACACAGGGGAACTACCTGAGGACTGGAAGAGAGCTGACGTGGTCCCCATCTACAAAAAAGGTAAAAAAACAGACCCAGGAAACTACAGACCAATCAGCCTAACATCAATACCTGGGAAAATACTGGAAAAAATAATTAAAAACCAGATCTCCCATCATCTAAAAACAAACCAAGTAATAACCAACACCCAACATGGATTTGTTAAGAACCAACCTCATTTCATTCTTCAACACTGTGACCAAATTAGTAGACCAGCGAAATGCAGTAGACATAATATACCTGGACTTTAGCAAAGCATTTGACAAAGTAGACCACAACCTACTCCTTCATAAGCTAGAAAAAAGCGGGATAGACAGCTACACAACCAGATGGATTAACAATTGGCTGACCAACTGTACCCAGCGAGTAGCCCTCAATGGCTCTAAGTCCACATGGAGAGAAGTAAGCAGTGGGGTACCACAAGGTTCCGTCCTAGGCCCAGTACTCTTCAATATCTTTATAAATGACCTAGATGAGGGAATAGCAGGAGAACTAACCAAATTTGCAGATGACACCAAGCTGGCGGGAGTAGCAAACACCCCAGAGAACAGACTCAAAATCCAGAGGGACCTTGGCAGACTCGAACACTGGGCCCAAACCAATAAAATGAAATTTAACACAGAGAAAAGTAAAATTCTGCACCTAGGTAAGAAGAATCAAAAATACACATACAAACTGGGCGAAACCACACTCAATAGCAGCGATTGTGAGAGGGATCTCGGAGTCCTGGTAGACAGCCAACTAAATATGAGCCAGCAGTGTGCAGCAGCAGCCAAAAAGGCCAACGCAGTCCTGAGCTGCATAAATAGAGGGATACAATCAAGGACCAGAGAGGTACTAGTACCACTCTATAAAGACTTGGTCAGACCACACCTAGAGTACTGTATCCAGTTTTGGTCACCACACTACAAAAAAGACATTGAAACTCTAGAGAAAGTGCAGAAGAGAGCAACCAGGATGATAAATGGTCTGGAAAATAAAACATACAAAGAGCGGTTGTAGGAACTGAGCTTGGCCAGTCTAGCGAAGAGAAGGACCAGGGGTGACATGATAGCAGTGTTCCAATACTTGAGAGGATGCCACAGAGAGGAGGGGGTCAGGCTGTTCTCTATGGCACCAGAAAGCCAAACAAGGAATAACGGATGGAAGCTGACCAAGGAGAGAGTCAACCTGGAAGTGAGGAGAAACTTTCTGATGGTGAGAGCGATCAACCAGTGGAACAGCTTGCCAGCAGAGGTTGTGAGAGCTCCAACACTTGCGACCTTCAAGGAGAGTCTGGACTGCCATCTGTCTCAAATTATGTAGCAACTCCTGCTTGAGCAGGGGGTTGGACTAGATGACCTACAAGGTCCCTTCCAACTCTAATAATAAATCTAAATAAATCTAAAATGATCTTTTCCCAAAAAGATGTACTATCTGTGCAGAATGATTTCCAGAACTTGGGGCAGGTACTTAGTAGGATAGGCTGTAGGCTTACTTTATCAGAGGTTTTACCTGTATATAAGGAACAAAAAGGAAAAGGCAAGCATATAGTAGAGTTCAATGTGTGGCTAAAGGAATAGTGTAAAGGGGAAGGCTTTGCTTATATTAGTCATGATGTCTGCAGTTGGTCCGATGAAAAACTGTACAAAAGAGATGGTTTGTATCCATCAAAGAAAGGGACTGAATTACTTGGCATTAAATTCACGGACTTTCTGGAGAAACATTTAAACTAAACCACGGGGACAGAGAGTTAATTGATGCAGAAAATTTCTGTCCCCAGCAATCTAAAAAGAATAGGGTTATCAGTGCTTGTAACATAGATGTTTGTGCGGGTAAGAATATCAACCTTGCTGTCAAGCAAAATCAAGCTTTTAATAGTGAGTGCCATACCATGTGTACTAATCAAACAGGTGGTAAGGAAGTAGGGGAACTCAGGCACAAAACAGGTTATATAGAAAATAAACACAGGGTCAGTCAAAAAGGACTCAAATGTCTATACACCAATGCACAGAATATGAGGAATAAACAGGGTGAATTAGAAATTCAAGTAAATGAGGGCAGATATGATATTGCTGCCATTATGGAAACTTGGTGGGATGAAACCCACAAATGGAATATACAGCTAGAGGGATTTAAATTATTTAAAAGAAACAGACCAAATAAAAGAGGAGGTGAGGAGTTGCACTATATATAAAAATAACTACATATCTACAGAAATAGAGTACAACAATGATGAAAACTGTCTTGAATGCATTTGGATCAATATAAAAGGGGGAAGAATGACATTGTCATATGTGTATACTATACGCCACCCAACCAAACAGAGGAAATAGATGAACTTTTTGCTAGTCAGTTACCTAAGGTATGTAGGAAGCACATCACAATAGTAATGGGAGCACACAATGGTCTCATTAAAATTGGTTGCATAAACATAGCTACCTCTAGGAGGCCTCATTAAAATCAGATGCATAAACACCGACATCTCTAGGGGAGAGGCTAAAGTGAAATTTAATTATTATCAAACAAGATGCGATGCGCACCGGTAGCGAAAGGTAAGTGGAACCCGCCCCTGTCCTAGTCCTAGTCTTAGTCCTAGTCCTAATCCTGTCCTGTCCTATCCTATTATTCTATTCTATTCTAAACAAATCAATAGATTTGATGCTCTCTTCTTGTGTTTTCAATCATATATTATTATTTTTTGTTGTTGTTTTATTATATTGCTATTTTAAGATGCTAAAATTCATAATCTGTGAGATATATAAAAATGATAAATGAATACATAATGAATTTCTATTCCAATACACTTATCTAAAAATTATACTATTAGAAGTCTGATCCGGATGTGATGAACTTAGGGGGGAAAATTGGGACCATGCAGACACAATTTTAATTTAGTCTCGAACCTTAAACTTCATTCAGATCTTCACACTTTCCAATAAATTGTAAAATTATTTCCCACAAAATATATGAAGTACATCAACATAAATGGATTAAACACATTAACTGATGGTAATGGTAAACATGGAATCCTTCAGTGATTACTGAAGGGCAAATCTATCATTCGACATTTAATACCAGACTCCAACCAGCAAATCAAATTTATTTCATGGATCTTTAAGGCAGCATAGAGCTGAAATGAGTATACCCCACAATGATGGAATTCAACATGAGATTGTTGAATTATTGGAAGGAACAGGGAGGGAAGGAAGATTTTTGATGCTCCCTGCCAGTTTCATACAATGAAACTCAATGGGGAAGCTGGAAGGAAGTCAGACGTCACTCCTGCTCCCACTGCTTTTTTGGTCATTCTGATTCTCCAAAAAAATTCAGAAGAATGATGGCGGCCTCCACGGACCGGCACCGACCGATCCGGTTCCATGACATCATTGTGACATCACCAGCGGATTGCTACCAGTTCGGGTGAACCAGTCTGAACTGGGAAGAAACCACCTCTGCCTGGGAGCAAAAACGAGCCGCGCAGGGACTACTGGAAGGGGCAGGTGGGGGCGGGGCCAGCCAGAGGTGATATTTGCAGGTTTGGGAAACTAGTCATAATTTCCACCACCGGTTCAGGAGAACCGGTCAGAACCGCCAGCATTTCACCTCTGGATTATATTTGTGCCAAACAAGATAGTTTTGGTATCAAAGAGTGTGATGAAGAAAAGAGAAGTTCTTTATGCAAAGGCAAATCAAGGATATGTAGTTTTGTTAAATTTATTTATTTATTTATTTATTTATTTATTTATTTATTTATTTATTTATTTATTTATTTATTTATTTATTATTTATTTATTTATTTATTTATTTATTTATTTATTTATTTATTTGTGAGATTTATATACCGCCTCACAGTGCAAGCACTCTCTAAGTGGTTTACACCAGTAAGTAATGTATATTTATATTGCCCCCAACAATCTGGGTCCTCATTTTACCTACCTCGGAAGGATGGAAGGCTGAGTCAACCTTGAGCCGGTGAGATTTGAACCGCTGACCTGTGGATCACAGTCAGCTAAAGTGGCCTGCAGTACTACCTCTAACCGCTGCGCCACCTTGGCTCTCTCTTGAGATGAGATTATCAGACTATGGCAATGAAATCTGCCACGACATTTCATCTGATAAAACTAAGGCCTTTGCTATTGTCCCTGGACTTTCACTACTCAGAGAAATAAAAAATATTTAAACATAAATGTTTAACATGAATAGTTTTCAGAACAATATGAACTTTTCTTTTCTCTTGTTAATTCAGATAATGAAACTTTATCAGTATTTGTTTGATAATAATTAAATTTCACTTTAGCCTCTCCCCTAGAGATGCCGATGTCTATGCATCTGATTTTAATGAAGCCTCCTAGAGGTAGCTATGTTTATGCAACCAATTTTAATGAGACCATTGTTTCCAAAGTGCTAGAAAGAAATGTCATTTGGATTTGTTAGAGCCATTTCAAAGTTGTAGTATACAAACCAAATTTTTTTTATATTTCTTTGGGGAGGATCTGAAAGATAAAGTTTACCAATAAATGAATTACGAGCATTACCTTTTCTTTTTTATTGCTTTTTGTTTGGAGATTATAAGAATGACAATAATATATCAAAGCATAATCAATGAATTCCTAGGTTTTTAAAAGTTAGTTCATTAAAACCAGGATGGAGGGGGATGTCAAAATGATGGGTTTTATTGAGTAATTGAACCCCCTCTCCTTTTCCACATGCATTACACACATCATATACATGCACACAAAATGAGGTAGGGTTTTGATCTCTAGTCCCCTGTTAAGGAGTTATTGTGCTGTTGAGCACATACACAGCGAAATAGTGATTGTGGTTGTGGTGTTGCAGTTTGATATGAATGCTATTCAGTCAATAAACAGAATACGTTTCGTATTTACAAATAGTTTACTTAAAGTAGTAGCAAAGTTCAAATAGGAAGTCCAAGTGATACACAGTAAGTCAGTCAATGAAGAATCTTCTTCTTGCCTATCTTTGTTGTAACTAACAAACAAAGATTACAGTTATCAATCAATTCTACACTATCACAGATAGTTACTCTTTCACAGCAGCTCTTCATAGCACTTTCACACAGTCACAAAGACAATTACTCATCAGTGAAGCAGTAGAGTTAATCAGCAGAGAGTCAGCACTCCAGAACACACCTTCAAACACACAGAGAGACATTAATCGCCACCATCATCATGAGCATGCTCTCTTGCTTACTTTTATAGCAATCAGCCTTCAATGCAGTTAAAGAAATATACACACATAACATTGATTTGTGGCTTGTTCATATATTAGCAAACCCAATCGTTTGAACAGGGTTCTAACATTCTCCCCTTTGGATTGTTAATATATAACTATTTACAATCTTAGATTATAACCTTCACAACTTTCTTTATGTCTTACAGCACTTTGTGCTTTCGTAAAATTATCTGCCATATTACATTCACTGGTACAATACTGTAACTTAATCATTTTACTCTGTACACATTGCCTCACATTAAGATATCTTAGATCTGTATGCTTTGATCTCGTTTTCACACCAATATTTGTTGCCATATTAATTGCAGCTTGATTATCTTCAAATACATTGATTGGTTCATTTACAACAATTCCCATGTCTTTACACACTTGTTTGTAATAAATAAGCTCTGTACATATTAGGGATAAACACAAAAATTCAGCCTCCATCGTAGACAAACTGATGTGCTGTTGTCTTACAGACCTCCAACTAATCAACATATTTCCTAATAATATAACAATTCCTGATGTTGATTTTCATGTAACTCTGTCTGTTGCAAAACTAGCATCTGCATATGCCTTTAAATCAAGTTCTGACCTTGATTCTAGATAAAGTGAATAATACATTGTTTGTTTTAAATATCTCAGCACTCACTTTGCTGCATTCCAATGTCTTTCACAAGGCTCTGCGTTATACTTTGCCAACTGATTTACGCTATATGCGATATCTGGTCTCGACCAGTTTGCCTAATACAATAAGCTACCAATTAATGTTTGATATATGTTTTCATTAAACCTTGAATCAGTTACCTCACTATGCTGAAACTCAGTACTCATAGGAGTTTTGGCTTCTTTACAACTATCCATATTATAACGCTGTAATAAACTATTTTCTGAACCTGTGATATCTTGAATCCTTTACTTGTTCTAGTAATATCTAGACCTAAATAATGTTTTATTTCTCCCAAATATCTTATTCTAAATTTTTCTTTTAGTTTAGCTACAATATCATTTACTACATTTTCTGTTTTAGCAACAATTGCAATATCATCTGTAAATAATAACAATAAAGTAATTTCACCATCCTTTTCTTTCTTAAACAAACATGGATCGGCTAAACCAGCATTAAATCCCATTTTTACTAATTCACTAACAATGTATCAGTTCCATTCATATCCAGCCTGTTTCAATCCATATAAACTCTTGTTTAATTTCCAATAACCTTTACCATTGTCATTTAATCCTGGTGGTTTTCTCATATATATTTCATGCTGTAGCTTTGCATGTAAATAAGATGTCTCTACATCAATATACTGTAACATCTTTGTCAATATTGTTCTTGTATCCTGTCAATTTTAAATTCATATCCAAAACAGCCTGAATTTCATTTATATCTTCTTCTATCTCTTCTTTTAAATCCATTTTTATTGTATCAGTCTGAGAGTAAGTTCTGGGGACATTGTTGCCAAATATTCTTAAAATTTTCCAGAGTTAAAACATTTTTCTCCATTCTGTATTGATGGGATTTCTCCTTTTATTATAATATTTATTTATTTCTGGTTGCCTTTGGTAGCCAACCTTCAAATGTCTCTTCTTATCATGTTTTTCTCTTATCCAGAACAATTTCCCAGAAAGAGATTTCTTACACTTAGACACAAATCTTCAGATATTTTAAAGAAAATTTTAAACAAACTACAGAACTATTCTTAAAACTTTTTAAAAGTCTAGTTCTTGCCCTTTAGTTCATTTGAAAACTTTCAAAAATCTGTATTCTAATCAACCTTTTGCTGCTTATTTCCAAGTAAAAAAAAGTTTTTCTTTAAGTTTTAAAGTTACACAAATCTTCTTTAGCTGCAGATTGGAGGAAAATCATCTAGTATGTTAGAACCCTGTTCAAACTATTGGGTTTGCTAATATATGAACAAGCCACAAATCAATGTTATGTGTATATTGCTTTAACTGCATTGAAGGCTGATTACTATATAAGGAAGCAAGAGAGCATGCTCAGAATGGTGATTAATCTCTGTGTGTGTTTGAAGGTGCTGACTCTCTGCTGATTAACTCTACTGCTTCACTGATGAGTATTATTTGTTTATTTATTTATTTAGTGTTCTTATATGCCGCCCTACTCCCTGAGGACTCAGGGCGGCGTACAACATTTAGAGAACAACTAAACAATATAAAATTGTCTTTGTGACTGTGTGAAATTACTGTGAAGAGCTGCTGTGTGAAAAGAGTAACTATCTGTGATAGTGTGGAACTTGATTGTTAGCTATAATCTTTGTTTGTTAGTTACAACAAAGATAGGCAAGAAGATTCTTCATATGGACTGACTTACTGTGTATGACTTGGACTTCCTATTGAACTTTGCTACTACTTTAAGTAAACTATTTGTAAATACTAAATGTATTCTGTTTATTGACTGAATTGCATTCATATCAAACTGCAACACCACAACCACAATCACATTTCGCTGTGTATGTGCTCAACAGCACAATAACTCCTTAACATAGTATAATAAGACTTGATCTTCTGGAGATTCTTAATGTCCAAAAAGCAATTTACAAGCCATTTCCAATAAAAATGATTAAGAGGGGAAGTAGGTGAACTAGAAAGAATAGAATAGAATAGAACTTTATTGTCACTTTAAATGTACACTAATCAGCATACATTAAAATGAAATTTCGTTCGCATTCAGCTCTCAAAAGATAACCATTATGCATATACCCACATACACACTCAGACTCAGTGTCCTTTGAAGGGCTCCGAACATCAGCTTGGGCAAAGCTGGTCTCTCCTAACTCCCAAAGTTCAACAAATTGCCAGAGATTGCTATTTCATGGTCCCAGCATAGGGAGCAGTTATAAGAAGCACTCTGGGCAATCCCAAGACATCTGAAGAAGAAACCTGCACCAGCTCCACTTTCCACTGCAATCATTGGCTCCACTAAAGGTGAAGCCATTTTATTCTGCCATTGCTTTTCTGGAAGTTGAGAATTTAAATTTGTTACTGATAAGAAAATGCAATTAGAATTTCTGTAGAAAGTCTTGTAGAAAGTTATACAAATACACATGCATCCAATGTAAATATATAAGCATATAAAGTTAATGTATTTTATGTAACTTACGTTGGCTATTAAACTAAGAGTAAGATTTTAATACTATTCTCTATTTAGACAAATTAAATTGTCATGTTATATATCACATAAACTTGGAAAGTCATATTACCTTTTGTAAAGTTTCTAAAAGTACTAGCAAATCACAATATTCTTAACCAAAAGAGATTTATGGGGAGGACAAATAAAATACATTGTCATTCCAGCACAATAAATATATTTTTTAGAATTTCTTCGTTAACCTTTTGGGGAAGGAGGGTTTCCACCACAAAGTTTAATTTCAGGATCAATGCTGTTTATAATTTCTGCCATTTTCTATCACCAAACACGCTGAAGGATTTGTGTTGACCATTTTTAATGAACTGACAAAAATATATGCAAATCTTTATTTCCATTTGAATGAAAAAAATGCTTCACATGAATTAATGCACTCTGATTCCATTTATGATATTTTTTCAATCTAGAAAGTCATAAAATAATCAGACTTCAAATTCACCCCTTCATGAACCTAGAGAAATTAATGAGATTTAGCAATAAGGGAATTTCTGTGCTAGTAGAGGAACAGAGTAATAAACATGTTTGAATAGCTTCTAAAAGATGGACTATAAAATGTAATGGATGGTTTCCAGAATGAAATCTCGGTATTTCAACATACCCATAACTGAGACATCATATTCTATTAGCAGAGTTGCTTCTTGCCCACACTGTTTGAGAATACACATGGCTTCATTGTGTGAAGTTCCAACAAGCCGAATTCCATCAACGCTGAGCAACCTGTCTCCAGGCTTGATCGTACCCTCTCTGAAAAAGAACAGTCATTATTCATTTAATATAATGTTTCTTAGAAAACTATTAGAAAATATCTAGATTTTCTAGTATTCTTTCTTAACATCCAACACAACTGGCTGTTCTCTTAAAATTTACTATGGGTATGCATATAAAATATTTCATTTCAAAAATTTGAGCATAACATTTTCCAGATCGTCCTAGTTTAATTATGAGATAGATTTATGGATATTCTCAGTCATTCAGGTCATGGTTGTCCCAAAGGTGCTTTTTCAAGAGGCAAGTCAGCTGAAGGAGTTTCTTGGATGAGAAGCAAAACGTCTTCAAAGAAAAACCAGAAAGTCCAGTTGCCTCTTGAAAAAGCACCTTTGGGACATGAGATAGATTATCTGCCAGACAGGGGCAATGTTTCAAGCTCAAAAGAGAATTTATTTGAGTGCCTTGAGCAAAAAGCACTTAGTGACCATTGCTAGTCCCATTGTGGTCACTAAACAAGGATTGTAGAAAGTTTTTTTGTAGTGCACTGGCTATCATGGAAAATTTAGATCTGTCCTTTGAATCTTATTATGTGTCTGCCAGCTATGAAAATAGTCTTTAGAAATTGTAGTTGTTCATACTTTCCATTTAAAAATGTGCACGTTTGAAGATCATTCTTTTATTCTCTTACAAAAGGTTTTGCTTTTTTTCTTATTCAGCATGACAGATATTGGGATAATCTTTCTTTTCTGGGATTTATATAAAATGCATTCAGTTTTATAGAAGAATTACTGTTATCTTTCCATCCATGAAAAAAGCATGTGCAGCTGGAGAGAATAACAACACATAGCAAGTGATGAGCGATCAACAAACAAGGAGGTAGGGAGAAAAAGCGACAAGATTTTCCTCATCAATAACTGGCTTGTACTTCTGCAATTGTATGGCAGATAGAAACAAGCATCTCTGCTGATCCTGTCTCACTCACACTGACGGTTTGTGCCAAAACAACAGCCCTAGAACTTCTTGAGTGGCTGGATATACAAACAGAAAAACAAAAATAGAACACTTCACCATTGGAGGATATATAACATTTCTCTGGATTCAAATACTGGTAGAATTTCCCTCTATGAAAAAATTAATATGGGCCTTTTCCGTGCCAAAAAATTGCATACAATTCAACATATTTTTAAATGAGCTATAGGAATCACAAAGCATCACTCAATCAGATTAACTGTAGGCAAGCAATATACATCACTATTTAAATAGCATGACCTTAATGACTTACCGTATTTTTCAGAGTATAAGACGCACTTTTTCCCCCCCATAAAAGAGGGTGGAAATGTTGGTGCGTCTTATACACCAAATTCAGCCATTTTTGGCCTCCAAAAACCCCGCCCCACACGTCCCGTTTTTTGCAAACACAGGGCACGCAGAGAGTTTGGGAGGGCTGCAAAGTGCTCCTGGGGGCTGGGAGGGCAAAAACGTGACACGTGGTGGGTTTGGGAGGTGAAAAACAGGCCCGTTTTTCGTGAAAACGGGCCCATTTTTTGCAAAAAAATGGGGCATGCAGAGTGATCCTGGGGGCTGGGGAGGGCAAAAATTTTTTTTTAAAGTTTACCTCTTCAAAATCTTGGTGTGTCTTATATTCCGGTGCATCTTATAGTCCGAAAAATACGGTAATATTACTTAATATGAATATGTCTATATTTGCAGTTATTGAAAAAGAAAGAATTTCTACCTAAATTGTCTAACAGATGACCTTTATTCAGTCACTCACTCACTTGAACTATCTCATGAGTTTTCATGGGGATAAAAATAGGAAACTGGTGTAATTGTTAAGGTGTTATACTATGAATGGAAAATTAAGTTCAAGTTCCCAAGATCTTGGAGTTCACAGGGTAAACTTGGGCTAATCACAGTCTTTCTCTAACCCTCATCTGGCAGGGTTGATGTTAAAAGAATAAAACAAAAGAAAAGGACAAAAGTCGATATATCCCACTTTGAGCTCCAAAGAAAAGGGCAAAAGTAAATGTTGCTTAGAGATTTTGGAGGACATACAGATAGAATTAATGGTACTATGAATATCATAAGATATTAAGCCATTCCTAATGTATGTTTTTAAAAAAATATTAAAGGACTGTTTTCTCAAATAGGAAAAAAACAACAAATGAAAATAATTTTTTTTGCAAACAATTTTACAAAAAAACAGAAGGTTAAACTTGTATTTTGTTCTCTGTGTCCTACTTTAAACACTTGTTAAACATTCAGATATTAAACCCTATTTAATCAAAGAAGCCATGTTTCTTTAAAATTCACATCATGCAGTCCTATGCAATGCTTGTTATAACACAAATAATGAAATGTGTAATTTATTAAGACATATTGGATGATTATACATGACAGTGTCTCATGTGCTTTGTAGTTCTAACTTGCAACTTCAGTGATTCAGCCTTTGACCTTTTGTATTTATATCTTTCTATTTGTGAATGTCAATATGTATAAGTGCACTCCAGAAAATGAAATATACCTGTCGGCAGGACCTCCAGGTCTAACACATGTTATTACAATAGGACGGGATTTATTTCTGTCATCGTGTGCTCCACCTAGGAAAGGCAATAAAATGAACACATTCTTATACTTGTATCAAAATCTACATCCATGTTTACTATCTCAAATATCTTTAGAATGTTTGAACATAAGTTTTCTTTCCCACTCCTGTTTTTAATGTTACTTGAATATTCATGAGGCTGATTCATAAATCTAATGAGCAGAATCCGGTTATATTTATTGACTAATTCCATGAAAACCATATAATGATATTTGATTACAACTAAGTTTTCATACAATAATTTCAGCCATGTTAGCAATGAGAGAAGTGTGTATAATGGATGAAAGCATGCAATATGGCAGTAAATCAGCTCAAAATGTTTGAGAAACAAATTATTATGGGGAACTTACCTCTAATTACAAATCCAAAAGTGTTCCCTTCTTTATGTAAAGTAACTTCCACAGTTCTAAAAATGACACCTGAACCTTGTACAGCTGAAAAATAAGATAAAGCTTTCTAATTATACTGTTTGCAACAAAACTAAACTTTACCATTTAATCATAATTAATGTATCATTTATTTGAGCTGAGCAAACCTTTTGGAAGTTTCACTGAGGAGGATGTATTTCTACAAGGTTCAGAGAAGTGTTTTCAAGAACTTTCTCAAGTGTACTGAGCACGTCTGTGTATGCACAGAAATGTCTTCTGCCAGGGGGACGAATTTAAGATATATATGGAGAGGGTAACTGTTTTTTACCATAGTTCCTAGCACAACTGCTTAGATAATATACTGCTTTTGGATTACCAGGCAAGCTATTTATTGCTATTTGTTACTAGTGATTTGAAGACAGTCCACTATTTATATTTTATATTATAGCTAATGATAACTTTCCCCCCACTATGAAATATTGAAATTATCTGGCAGATTAATACAAAGATACGAATTTGAGTAGCAGTCAGGGGCGGGTTGCTCCTACCTCGCTACCGGTGCGCTGCACGCGCATCGTCATCTTGCGCATGCGTGCGTGCTCACTATGCATGCACACCCCCTCGCACAATTTTGCTTCTGCGCATGTGCAGGAGCAAAATCTCACCAAAATCTTGCAAGGGGACGCGCGCGTGCATGCGATTTTGGCATTTTTTTGCTTCTGCGCATGCACAGAAGCGAAATCTCACTGAAATCTCACACACATGCATGTGCAGGAAGCAAAAAAAGCCAAAAAATTGCAAAAAAAAGATGGCGGCGCGTGACAGACCGTCGAGGAGGGCACCGGAGCCATTTCGCAATCGGCGGCTCCCTACCGGAACGGTGGAGTGGAGCGCACCAGTAGGAACCCACCCCTGGTAGCAGTAATATGAAGAATGAGAATTAGGTATAAATCAAAGCAGAAGGAAAAATTCTGTAATGCAGATTATATCTAGAGGCTCTAAACAACTTAAAATAGAGGATTTGCTTCAGCATAATAAATGAGCTATTCTCTTAATATTCCAAAGTTATCTGGTGTTAGTGTCAGGCTTCAATTGGCTGATATTGAAGCTGGAACATATACACACAGTGATTTAAGGACCCAATGTCTCTGTTAAGTACCAAGGCAGTCATTAAGAAAGAATTTCAGTAATTGCTAAATATAAAATGAAAGCCTTCTTTAAAGTGAAATTAAAGGTAAATTCTTGTACTTCCCACCACCAACTTTGCAATGCAAAGGCCTCAAAACTTCCTGTTTTGGACTTGGAAGAAATTTATGGTATTGTATATCAGATTTCAAACTTCTTTAACTCTAAACTTCTAGTATTAGCTGACACAGCCAGATTGGGAACTAAAGAGATTTTATCTCTTGAGGAAGGGGTAGAACAGAGGGGAAATGGGAGCTACAAACCTTTTTCGAAACCCTGTTTTGGATTTAATGGCCAAAATCAGTTCAATAATGTAACTGATTATCTCAACTTTTGACCGCATAGTGGCCACTATAGCAATTTTTGTTTCTTTCTGTTCAATTGTGTCCAATAATTGGAAACTGCCTGGACAAATCCCGGTAGTTTACTTGGGAAGGTTCTTCAGAAGTGGTTTGCCATTGCCTCCTTCCTAGGGCTGAAAGAAAGTGACTGGCCCAAGGTCACCCAGCTAGCTTTGTGCCCAAGATGGGGCTAAAACTCATGGTTTCCCAGTTTCTACCCTGATGCGTTAACCAGTACACCAAAAGTAGCAAAATGGATGAGTTCAAGATCCTCTTTGAGAAATAGATGTTAAGATGATCACTAGAAGGGGCATCAAAAGCTAAATTACTTTTATTCTCAAGTAATATAAAAGCATTACACCAAAATTGATCCCGACAGGAGAAGTGCAACTATAGATGTAATGGAGGTTCAGGAAGAAAAATAGGCAGTAACAGAGAATAGAAAAATCTCCCCCCTGGGTTTCGTTGCATCATGAATATACTGTAAGATGTTATCATCTTGGATAGAGCACAGAAATTACTGAAAATAATGGCAACTCATGTTATCTTGCACCAGAAAAGGGTAATGTTGCAGATTGCTATGAATGGGATAAATGAGATTAGATGGCATAAATTGCAAGCAATTTTGAATTTTTATATACAGCTCCTACAATATCAGCTGTAGTATACAATCAGAGATATTATGTGGCTTTTCAGTTATAGTGCATATAAGACAATTGTGCTAACTTTTAAATGTTCAATTTTGCCTTTGATGATTATCAAAAAGAAACATTCTTAAGAGATTTCAAATTACCTCTTTTTGGGATTTTAAAGATAACTAGATTTGCCCTTTACTCAATAGCAGAAATCAAACTAGGACAATGGATAGGCCTGCAGCTGGGAAGCAGTGAAAGCTCATAACACTGATAATAAACTGGAGATAAGACACTGAGTTCAGTCACTCTCAAGGTCAAATTCTGCTAAATACAACTCCCCTAGAAAGAGAAGAGACAGACAGGAAGACTGGAGAAAAGGAGAATTAGAAATTGATGCAAAAAATTTCCCCTGATCCCTTGAACTTTAAAATTCTCCTCAGACTGAACAAACATAAATTTAATATACCTTGCAGATATTTTTAATAGTATAGTGATAACAGCTACTACAGAACTGCTTAGAACTTTAGCATCAATAAAAAATGAAGAAAAAGAAGTGAAGTTTGATTTATTAAATAATACAACAGGACTCAACATAGGAACAGTTCAGTGGTGGGATTCAAATTTTTCTACTACTGGTTCTGTGGGCGTGGCTCTGTAGGCGTGGCTCGGTGGGGTGGCACCTTGCTGTGAGTGACATCAAGTTGGCTATGCCCACTCAGTCACATGACCTCCCACCAATCCACGCCCACAGAAACTGGTAGTAAAAAAAATTTTTGAACTTACAGTTGTTGCAGCCTTTTTCTACCTATTATTTTCTGCCCAGGGTCTGAGGTGGCTAAACTCAGAATCTGTCAAGGTCGTGGGACGAAGAAAGAGGCAGTCATGGGGGAGGAAGCAGGGAGATTGAGTAAGGGCCAGGGCCTCTGAAGGAGGGGAAACGTAGCAATACATGGCGAAGGGAGAGCGGGCGGTATGCAGGAGGTGGCCCCAGGAAGGCTGAAGTCTGGGAATGGCGCGTTCCCTGACCCAGCCGAGGCAGGCTGCAAGTGGGCAGTGGCTCCGGGGCAAGGCTGGAGCTGGGGAATGGCGCGTTCCCCAACCCAGCTGAGGCAGGTGGCGAGCTAATCAACTATAACTGTGTGTTCTGGCCTATTGTACATTTTACTGTTCCAGCTACTAAATTCAATATCCTAACTTAGATATCACTCATTTTGATACCGAAAAAATTACTATTCTTAAGAATAATGTCTGATTAGGCAAAATCATTATAGTACTAGAGAACTCTGCCGCCTCAATAGCAATCCTCTCCCCAGGGTGTCTTCCGGCAACACACAGACCACCCATTGTAATTATAAGCATTTTGCAAATGACAACCTAGATAAATGAGGCTAACAAACAAGCATTGCTAATGTGGAAATTAAAGAACAAAACAGTGAGCCTGTGAAACAGGAGAAGAGAAGGACATGGAAAAAAAGCTATTACCATATTTGTACCATACCATCACTTTAATATACCCATTAATTTTACTCTTGTAAAAACATTTTACACAGGATTATTATTTTATAAATTATTACTTACAAGCAGGTGGCAGCTCATACTCCACTTCTAATACAACCCGCTCACCAACATTCTTGAGCAAACTAATGATTTCATCATGGCGAAACTTTGTCAGGTTGATTCCATTTACAGATTTGATGTAATCCCCCACATCCAGTTGGTCACTTCTGCAACACACATCTCTTCTTCAGTGAAGCTGTATTTTATTTGTCTTATAACATTTACAATCTGAGCTTGATTGTTTTCTTGCAGACATTTCATTACCCATACTCTTGGGGACAGGAACTCCCCGCCTTTCCCATTCACCAGGGCCGTCGGAGGTGTAGCAGCGGATAGGAGGTTTGTGCAGTTGGAGCTGGAGGACAAGGTTGGATGGCGGAGGCCGAGTGGGCAGGGGCCGCAATGTGGCAATGACAATGACTGGCTTATTTATTTATTTATTTTGTTATTCTTATATGCCGCCCAACTCCCGAAGGACTCAGGGCGGCTGCCTCACCGTGGCCAACCCTCTGTCTTTACTTGTCCGCGGCCGCCAAGTATTCTGTGTATGTGCGGATGGGCATCTGCACTTCTGATGAGCTGGATTGCATGCCTCCACCCTGTACCTCTGCCTCTACCTGCTGTTTAAAAGGCCGGCCCAATGGCTGTGGCGCCTGGACCCACCTGCGCTGCATGGGCTACAAGACCCCAAAGTGTGTGAGAGCGGTGCAGGTGGGGTGGGGCCAAGCGTGGCTTATTGGACGTCTCGGGCTCATATTGCTTCTGGCCAATGAGCAGCTAAGGGGCCAACGAGCTGCAGCTGCTGCTGGGCACTGCTAGCCCCCTTGTGCTAGCTGCCCCCTGTGCACGCACCTAGGGGGAGCGCCTGACCAGGGCTGAGGCAGCAGGGCCAGCACCTCACTGTCTCTAGGGCAGCCCTGAGGGCTATATCCAAACACATCCCGGGCTGCATCTGACCTGCAGGCCTTGTGTTGACATGTCTGATCTAGGATGTTGTTACCTATTTTGGGTAATACAACATTATGCAAGAAAACAAATAAGCTCAGAGAACACCAATGACCCCTCATTTACAAGTTAAAAATATATTATTTTAATACTAATTTTCATAATAATGATATAACATCCCATATATAGCAATAGTATTCCTTTATTTGTATAGTATTATTATTACCATATATAAAAGTCTTACAAAGCAAAAATAGGTCTCTATTTTAGGAATCAAGTCAAACTGTTTCTCTATATAGTCCGTTAGATATTTGATTGACAGTCTCTACATGTCCAAATTTCTATAATTTGACTCCTTAAATGACTCAGAGCTCTCAAAAATGTACTGGATAGAATAATGTTTCAGAGTGTCATGTGAAAATCATTCACTTAAGATCTGAAATGAAATACAACTGAATTGTTCACAAGTAGAATAAGTTGCCAATTGAAGAATTAGTCACAGTACAATCTATTTACATTTTTGAATTCTTTGTCACCATTTGATTGCAGAATGCATTCTGCATATCACCAAACCTTTTCTTTATTTGCAATATTGCATCTTGAAATATTTCTCAACTTTTAAAACTGTCAAAATTCTTCTCTAATGTTTCTTCTCTAATGACCCAACTTAGATAAAGGCATTTATTATTTATTGTTGAGGAACTTGAAGCTATCTTTTGTGTGTGTGTCTGTTCTTTGTCTTGAAAAGTCTTTACCTAGCAGCAATTCCTCCTTGTCGAAGGTTGGACACTCTTGGTTTTCCATCTTTGTCCGTTCCACCAGATACTGTAAGCCCCAAAGTAGTGCCCTCTTTCTTTATCAGTTCAACTATTGTTGAGCCTTTGAATTCCTCTGTTGAAAAAAAAATTACCATTAAAAAGGTTTACATTGTAAACTGTAATTTCAGTTACAGTTTATATCGTAAACTATAATTTCAGAAACACTGTAATTTCATAAAGATTAAAAATATTTTTTAATTTAAGTTTTTTCAAATACAATGATGAAATGGATTCTATTCCCCCAAAGTTTATTTCACAATATATTTGCTAGCCTTTAAGATATCATTTTGTTGTAGGAATTTTGTATGCCTTAAAAGATCTACTACACTTATCTGTGTTTTAATGTCATAACAATGACTTAGTCCTGAGAAATAAATCAGTAAACAGACTCTATTGTTTGCAGCTTGCAGAGGAAAAAATATTACTAGGTTATTTTTAAAGATTATATACAACATAATACTACATGTGGTTAAGCCTGTTGAAATCAATGGACAAAATACATTTAATTTAACCCAAATAAAAAAAAATTAAACATATATTACTCTGAACAAATGAGAGTTTGTAAATAAAATAAAAATATTTTGACAAAAGCTTAAATTGCTAATCTGATAATCTTCTTACTTTGAGAAAAACATCTAATGAACAACTCAAGGATAGGATTTCCTATTTCAGACCCACCCCCCAAAATCACATGCCTTAGCATAATCCTGTCCTAAGTAATGAAATCCATTAAGGGTTTCTATCTTAATCTTAATTATAATGAAATAATCCAATTCAATAGGAGTTACTACTACTATAAATAGAATTGCAAAGTTGAAAAGCTGGTACCTATTGAATATAGGTACCTTTTGTATATAGTTGTCTAGCATAGTCTCAGATTGTCTTTCTAATAATTATTTTATTTCATCATTTATATTTGTTTTTATTTATTTTTAAAATGTGTGTTACATATAAAAGCTTAAAGCACATGACTAACTATAAAACCTGATTCAACAAGAATGTTAGCATTCTTATTCTGCTTTTCTGATTTCCAAGGATTAGTGGCCATTTTGTATATTGATAAATGGAAAAAGGTATTCCAGAGATGCAGAAATGTTGATTACAAGTGTTCATATTGGACACTTGAAATTTCCAACAAGTATCACGTTTTATTTTTTGCAGCCAAAATATAAGCAATTTTATTATTAAAAATGCATACTTTAGAGCTTTATATGAAAATACACAGGATAGTCCTTGCCCAGATCTAAGTTCCATTGATTGCCATAAGAATTTCCTACTATTAAAACTGTTGATTACACACACAACAGGAGGAAAACCTTCTAAAATGGTATGACTATTCCTCCAAAGGAAGAATTGAGATTACAGGACTTGCTTTCTCTTACAGTCTTTTCTGTAGTTTTCAATTTCTAACCATGATGATGCCAAAATTATGAAACATGTGTTATGACATTGCATCCATTGCCCTCTAGCAAATTTTGTGTAATCAAACAAATAAACAACATAAAACAACCCAGATATTGAGCTTAAATGTTCTCAATATTTCCTCATAAACCAGATTTATTGCAGCCACGTTTTTCAATTATATTGTTTTTTTTTAAAAAAAAGTTAGTTTATTCGAGCTAATTTAGTAAGGCCTGGGTTAAACCTGCATTTTTCTGCACAATTATATAAGAGTTATTCATGTACTGAAATTTACATGAATAAACATGGGGAGCACTGAGCTATGCAGAAAGATTAATCATTTGATCCATAGCTTACTATGACATTTACTTATTTTTATATGCTGAAGTAGATCTGGCATGTAATCTTCTGGCAATGAAAGGAAGACACTCTGATTAAAAAAGGTTAATCTGGCAGAAGTTATTTGATTCAAAGACTTCATGTAAAATTACCATAAGACTAAGAGACATATCTTTTAACTTGTTCTTCACGTGCACAGTCAGACAAAAAATAAAAATAGAATTTTGTATGCTGAAAGCATTGTTTATTTTAAAAACCCACCATCCCTTTTGAAGCAACAGATATGATTTAAGGAGATACTTTGCTCCAGAAGTTGGAATATGCCAATAAAGGTATCATTGAACTGAAATTTCCAGTAGCTTCAAGATGCACAGCCAGTGGTAAGAAATGCTGGGATATGTTGTTTAGCAACATCTACGGCAGTGATGGGTAACCTTTTTGTCATTGCATGCCAAAAGTGTGTTTGCGCGCGCACCCGTACCCATAATGCAATGCGTGCACACCACCCTCATGCGCCCCTCCCCCATGCTCTCCTCCCCCCACGCATACATGTGTGACCCCCCGCGCACCCCCTGCCCCTTGCAATGTGTGTGTGACCCCCCGCGCTCCCCCTGTGTATCCACGTGCAACCCCCCCACGCTCCCTCCGCCCCACGCATGCACATATGACCCCCTGCCTCCCACGCATGCGCATCTCCCACATGTGCCCCCCGTGCATGCATGGCAGGGACCCAAAAATCAGCTGGCTGGCGGGAGGCACGCGTGCATGCATGTTGGAGCTGAGCTGGGGTGATGGCTCACGTGCCATCAGAGAGGGCACTGCGTGCCACCTCTGGCACATGTGTCATAGGTTCACCATTACGGATGTACAGTCTACAATTTATCTGCCCTAGCCTTAACTGTTTTTAAACTGAGTAGAGAAAATACTTACATTAAATTGGATACAAATTTGTACTTCAAATGAAAAATAGATTAGTCTTAAGATACTGTACTTACCTTTTCCGTGCACGCTAAAAAAACCTATATATAAAAGGAATCATGTGGTTCTTTTCAAATTGGAAGCAAACATTTGAGAGTGCAGAAAAGAAGTAAGGAATAGTAAAACAAGGAAAGTAAATGAATGAGATATGAAAAAGGAGACATAACAAAATAGTTTATACTGAAACCATTCGCTATGGTTCCTCATGCCTTCTATTACATCTACACATGCTACATATAACATTTTATGTTCTTTAATGTCTCACTTCTCTCCTTTTTGAGAACCAACTCCAAGTATGACTTTCTTAATGGCTTGCAAAGAGAAAGCCTCTGATCTACACCCCCCCCCCATCTAGTATAAAACCACTTCCCAAATTTTGCTCATTGTCACCTCATGTAAGCTTTCAATTGGAATGCTGCCAAACACCTGCTCAGGCACACATAACAAACTAATCCCATTCTAGCCTTTGCATCCCCACTTGCTATCTTTCTATTTGTATAGGAAAACAGTCATGGCAATCTTCCAGCCATCAGGCACAGATGTTCTATTCATGCACACATCAAACAAATTGCACAGGCACTCACATGCAAATCATATCCATATTTTAACATTTCTTCAGTTACACTGCAAGTTCACATTTTTGTGGACTCTTAACATTTAAAACATTCTTCAGTTCCACTCTTCTGCATAGCACTATCATTCTCACACGAATGTCTTTTAGTATTTCCATATTTCAATTTTACTCTAAATAATTTAATAATTTACATACATCTTGTTGAATGTTCCTTGTTTAGCTTCTTCAACCTTGCATGAAACTATTACTATTGGTAGTATATTATGGTTTGTCACACAATCAGCCAAATGTTTAGACTGGATTTGGCATTTTTATTCACCTATTGAATCTTTCCCAAGGACCTGAGATGGGCAGATATTGTTGTTTGTTATTATTATTGACATTCTGTGTAACTGAAATGTTTTATCATGTTATGGTCAATAATTAAACTTGATCATTATTTCATTTACCTATACTCTTAACATTGTCAGAGAATTCAGTTACTGTTGAACAGGGTTTTATTAGAGCTCAATTTGGTCTGTCACAAGACATGACATTAATTATTTACTTTATACAGTATGGCTTGTCTGCTATCAGAATAGAGACTTTGCTCAAGAGAATATGTTTGTACTTAATTTGTAAACATGAGTCTTTAGACTTCATTTTAATCCTTTAATCAGTTTCAAGGAAAAGCAGGGCCTTAGCACCTATAATGAATTCAAAATATAACCTCTATAGAAAACCATCACACATGGAATCTAGATAATTCATTTTTAGAGACACTGCCTTCTAATAGACCTTTCCCCATAAATTAAAAATAACAGTATAATTCCACAAACTGAATATAAACAATAACATAACACAGCTGTCAATATCATTCACTGAAACATCTGTAAAAATTATCATGTGCCAGTAATGAAAAATTGGTGGGAACATACAGTTGAAGTATTAGAAAATAAGCATATTATAATATTGTAGGATTTCCAAACATGAACTGATAAAATCTTGGTACAGATTTAACTGTGATTTAGCTGTGGTCAGATTTAATTGTGGTTGAAAAAAGTGTGGATAATTGATGTGGCAATACCAGGGCATAGTAGAATAGAAGATAAAGAATGGGAGAAGATCACAAAGCATCAAGATTGGAAAAGTTAAAAGATTATGGCATAAAATGGCCACAGTGGTCCCAGTGGTTATCAGCACATTGGGTGCCATATCAAAAAGAGTTGTAAGAACAACTCTAACAAATATCTGTGTATTAACCAAATTTTCATCTGTCTATTACAGATGAAATTACAGAGGCCATGTTGCCTAAACTATGCCAATGCATTACAACATCCTAGGTTCTTGGAAAAAACTTAATTTGAATGACAGTCAACACCAGCTAAAGAACTGGTAGCTATGATTTCATTTTGTAATAATAATGAATAGTAATAATGCAAGTAAGCAAAAACAAAACAACCCAGAAATGTCATGACAGAAAGCAAATGAAAAGTATCTAACTACTGAAGCAAACTGTGGTTCATCATGGAGTTCATTTCTCTTCCAGTTCTGTCAATTATTGCTTGAGGCAACTACTGACAACTGGTTTCATGGGACCATGACAACATCTTGGTTGAAGCAATAACTCTCTGTATTATCAAATCTAATTATTTATGGTTTTGTCACTCTTTCAAACAAAATCCTTCGAAACATGTGGAAGTGTCTACCAAGCATAATTTTTGAAATGTCTATACCAGCTGCATCTGTTTTCACATCCATTCAGCTGCCTTGGAAGTTATTCCTGGCTATGCATGCACAGTTTTAATAATCAGGGTAGATGGAATCAGTGTTGGACTGTAAATATTTTTGCTACCGGTTTGCGCTCGTGCGTGATGCTTCTGTGCATGCCCAGAAGTGTCCCTGGTGGATGGGCAGAGCCTCCCGCTGCCAGCGCTGCCGGTTCTAAGAACCGGTCCAAACCGGGAGCAGCCCAACCCTGGATGGGACCAAAGTAGAACCAAAAATATTTAAAAGCTTATTTGGGAGTTAAAACTTCTTTTCTCCTGTATTCTTTTTTATATAACATATGTAGCAACATGTCATTTATACTACAAAACATTATACAAGAAAGTAAGTAACAAACCAATATTGGTTAGCTCAACTGGCTTATTATCTTTCATTTATTGATTTTTCATATAACACAAAGGCTGTGTATTCATGAAGAAAGTTTAATGGAATTTATTAGAACTAAATGAGATATATTTAAATAGGGTTTTATCGGTTTTCCTCCCTTTAGTGCATAAAACAATATTTTTCTGAAGCATATTTATGTAACAAAAGCATCATATATTTTCACTGATGTATCTGAAGTTTAATTGTTAGGAACAAAGAAGGAATATTAACTCTGAAATAGGATTTTTTTGCCATATTTATTTGAAGAGCTCAACCATTGGTTTCAATTGAGGTCAATCACATGAGATCATTATTGATCCAGTTAAGAAAAAAAATGAATAATATAAAGCCAACAAGAAAAACTAAACAAAATAAAGAAAAAAACTTAAATTAGGATTTTTGCTGTCCAAATGGGACATGGGAGATTCACCGAGTGTTGTTATTCTTCACAGATAAGCACTTTAGTAAGATTTAATTTCTTTAAAATTCAGTGATTCAAATGATCTATAGAAGAATGTAAGAAATGATATCATAGTTGTTCAATCTAACTCAGTACTTTTCCAACAAAACTCTCAAAAATTATTGACAGTTTTAGATATGAATCTTTCCTATTGCTGCCAGGGATCACTCAGGGCCAAGAAGAACGTTTTCTTTCCAAAGAATTGGCTCCACCATTAAGTTGTACCCACTTCCTTGAATAGGGCATTATGTTTTGAAGTAGAATCTAAAAATTGCTTCAAGATTAAAATGAAATTTGAGATTGGAATATATCAAAGTAAAATATTAGTTTAGATTAAAAGGGCTGTATCTAAGGATTGTTGGAGAACCTTGTAATACATCAGTATTTTAAATCTGGAAAGTTTTGCTGTCTAAATAGCAATAGCACTTTTCTTATATACCGCTTCATAGTGCTTTACAGCCCTCTCTAGCAAAGACATTTGCTAATTTAATGACCTCAGATCTTCTACTCTGAACTCTGCATTTATAATCCAGATTCTTTATTTGGTACCCTCTACATATAATTATGTAATGATAAAGAAAAATAAACATATATGCATTTTTTCTACATTTACTAACAAGAATGAATCACTGAACAAAATGTGTAATATGTAAACTGTTTACTTCTAAATTTCATGTTAACACTGTTGTTGTTATTGCATGGGAACCTCAAAGAGAATATTAAGCTATGAACCGATATTTGTTTCATATTGCTGTGTATTATTTTCAAGCACGGAGAAAACAAGCTTTATGTTGCTGCACTGTTATTTTTAAGAAACTTTTGAAAAATCAGTTTGAAGAATTATACACCTATTAGATACTTTAGTTAAGTCCACTGTTTATTAATATGTCCTGTGGATCTCTTCCAGAGTAGGTTTTACAACCAACTAAGCTGCAACTTCTAAAATATAACATTCCCTTTAAAGCAGAACTCTTGTTGCACCCATAATGTGTCTTCTTAATTAGAAAAGAAAACAGATTACGGCTGACTGTGCAACCAAAAAGAAAACTTTTAGGATGTAATGATTGTGCACAGCATTAAATGAAAGGACAATTAAAGTTCTAATTGCTTTTTTGGAAACAGGATTTTAAATAGTCAATCCAGAAAATTTTTTTTAAAGTAAATTTAGCAAAAAGTGCCTTTTTAAGATCGGTCAATTTCTCTTCATAGATTATAGGATCTAATCTTTAAATTAAAGACAATCATTATTGCGTTTATTTTGAGTAGGAATGTGATCTGCAACTGGAAGATACAATGTATCAAACATATAACAATTATAATTTAGTAGAAAAGAATTTCCTATTGTGACTCTAACAGCCAATTAACTATAACTAAAAGTATTTCTCTTGTTGTCTTCAAATATTTGCCAGTCAAACTGTGAAAGATTGCAGGGAGATTGAGAAAGAAATGACAGGGAAAATAGGTACATGTCATCAAGAGAGAGAAGGAGAGTTATCTGACAGTGTTTCTCACAAATGGCATCTCAGCCCAGATGGCAAGAAACCTAGGAAGAAGCATTTCAAATCATCTAAACATCTCTCTATGAATAAGGACTGGAAATGCTTACACTTTCCAAGATTCTCTGGGTACCTTAGCACAGCCTTAAGATATCTTAATTAAACCTGTGGGGTTCTTGTTTCCTTGATCTTGCCCGAATAAGTGGGGCTTGACACAAATTATTTACGCAGACCATTAGGAAAAAAGAAGACTATCATGATGCCATGCAGCAGCATAAAAGAAAATCCACATCATCATAAATTTGCGCCAACTCAGGAAGCTCAAACTACCCAAGGAGCTGCTGATCCAGTTCTACAGAGGAATTATTGAGTCTGTCATCTGTACCTCTATAACTGTCTGGTTTGGTTCTGCAACCCAACAAGACAGACACAGACTTCAGAGAATAATCAGAACTGCAGAAAAAACAATTACTGCCAACCTGCCTTCCATTGAGACCTGTATACTGCACGAATCAAAAAGAGGGCTGTGAAAATATTTACAGATCCCTCACATCCTGGACATAAACTGTTTCAACTCCTACCCTCAAAAGGACGCTATAGAGCACTGCACACCAAGATAACTAGACACAAGAACAGTTTTTCCCCGAACGCCATCACTCTGCTAAACAAATAATTCCCTCACGACTGTCAAACTATTCACTAAGGCTGCATTACTATTACTATTAGTTTTCTCATTGTTCCTATCACCCATCTCCTCCCACTTATGACTGTATGACTGTAACTTGTTGCTTGTATCCTTATGATTTATATTAATATTGATTGTTTCCTGATTGCTTATTTGTACCCTATGACAATCATTAAGTGTTGTACCTCATGATTCTTGACAAATGTATCTTTTCTTTTATGTACACTGAGAGCATATGCACCAAAGACAAATTCCTTGTGTGTCCAATCACACTTGGCCAATAAAGAATTCTATTCTATTCTATTCTATTCTATTCTATTCTATTCTATTCTATTCTATTCTATTCTATTCTATTCATTTGTTTGGCTATAAATTTGTTATTTTGGTGCTAAGTATATATTATTACTTGGGTACATGTGTATGTGCCTAGTTCTTCAGTGTATTTATACTAGCAGCTGTCCATGAATATATATTTAACTTCCTTTGATAATTATTATAATTAGGAATAATTATTTTTATCTAATATTCATAGGTGCTGCAGATGATGACACGTGTATATGAAATCATTACACAAATGCTGCAACTTATGTACTTCTAAAAGTAAAAAAATCTTCTCACATTGTTTATTTATTTATTTAATTCCATTCTGATTCTACAAGTTTTTTATTGGGCCAAAATGGATGTCTGCCATGAAAAGTTTAGAAGATATTTTAGCCAGGAAGCCAGGCAAAAAATGGTTTTATATCTTTTCAACAATATTAACAGAAAAACCGAACAGAGTTGGAAGGGACCTTGGAGGCCTTCTAGTCCAACTCCCTGATCAAGCAGGAAACTCTACCATTTCAGAAAAATGGTTGTCCAATCTCTTTTTTAAAACCTCCAGTGTTGGCGCACCTACAACTTCTAGAGGCAAATTGTTCCAATGATTAATTGTTCTGACTGTCAGGAAATTTCTCCTTAGTTCTAGGTTTGTTCTCTTGTTGATTAGTTTCCAGACATTGCTTCTTCTTCTGTCTTTAGGTGCTTTGGAAAAATAGGTTGACCCCCTCTTCTTTCTGGCAGCCCTTTATATATTGGAACACTACTATCATGTCACCCCTAGTCCTTCTTCCCATTAAACTAGACATACTCAATTCCACAACCATTCTTCGTATATTTTAGTGTCCAGTCCCTGGATGATAATCTTTGTTGCTCTTCTCTGCATTCTTTCTAGAGTCTCAACACCTCTTTTATATTGTGATGACCAAAACTGGATGCAATATTCCAAGTGTGGTCTTACCAGGGTGTTATAAAGTGGTAGTAACACTTCAGATGATCTTGATTCTATCCTTCTGAACAACAAGAACAACACAGGACAGGACATCCACACAGAGCTAACCACATGTCAGCCCCACCAAGCAGACCAGTCCAAGAATCAACTTCACAAGAAAGCCAAGACTACTTTTATTGAGAATGGCTGTATTAACTGAATCTTGGAAGCTTGATTATTCTGTGTTTCATCCCCTTTTTATAATTATGTGAATTAGAGAGTTATCTATCTGAGCCGTTTATGCATATTTTATGCTTGTTTGGGACTTAAGCTATGTTTTTATCCTTGCCGCTTTGGTAATGATTTGGCCTATTTCTGTCTTCTTTACTCTCTACAACAAATCATGGATTAAACTAAGACATATATGGGTTATACCAATATCTACACAATACTTAATTCCTTATATAGTAAGCATATATGTCTGTCTGGAACCCACATTGCATATCAGACATTAATACAATCGAGAGAGTCCAGAAATATTTCACAAGAAGAATCCTCCACTCCTCTCCTTGCAATAAAATACCTTAGTCTACCAGACTTGAAATATTGGGATTAGACAATTTACAACTATGTCGCCTCCAATCTGATCTAAATGTAGTTCATAAAATCATATATCAAAAAATCCTTCCTGTCAATGATTACTTCAGCTTCAACCGCAACAATACATGAGCACATAATAGATTCAAACTTAATGTAAACCGCTCCAAACTCGACTGCAGAAAATACAACTTCAGCAACAGAGTGATCAATGCCTTGAATGCACTACCTGACTCTGTGGTTTCTTCCCCAAACCCCAAAAACTTTAACCTTAGACTGTCTACAGTAGACCTCTCCCCATTTCTAAGAGGTCTGTAAGGGGCGTGCATAAGCGCACCACTGTGCCTACCGTCCCTGTCCCACTATCCTATTGTCCTCTTTTATCGGAACTTTTTATTTATGTTATGTTTATACAAACAACTACTATCCTGTACATTTTTGACAAATAAAACAAACAAACAAAAAAACAAACAAACAGCCCATTTTAGAATGGACTGCCGTGGAGAGAAGACCATAAGAACACGACGGAGGTCCTGGGACAAACCAAGGTAGGATGCCTGCCCCGCCCCGCCCCGCCCCTTCCATTCTCCCCATGACATGTGCTCCCGTCCCGGCAAGAGACGCGAAATGGCGACTCGGGAGCGGCAGAAGGATCGGGATGGGGAAGCGAGCGATCTGGGCAGTGCTTCTCGGACTTGGCTGGCGCAATATCGCGGCGAGTTGCTCCTTTACCAGCTCGCTCTGGCTGGCAGGATCAACTGCCTTAAGGCGGGGACGCTCGGCTCAGGTTGGCTGGCTGGAGCGTCGCATCACACTGCGATGGGTGGAGACCCGGCAGCGCTATCCCAGGGTCCGATTGGCGCAGGAGCGGAGGCGCGTCGCCCGATGCCCGGGTTAGTCCTCGGGTCTGGCGAAGGACTGGCGAACTTTGCAAGGGGCACAGAGGGTTGGCGGTGCTATACCGGATCGATTGATCATTGGTTGGGATGCTGCCTTCCCAGCCTCCGGGATCAATGGGAGAGAAGGAGGGAGGGAGGGAGGGAGAGAGGGAACGCGGGTGGCTGGGTAGGGAAAGAGCCCGGCGGAGCATGCGAAGGGGATTCCTTCCACCGCATCTCACCGCTTTCCACAGTGTTGGAGTGAGGGAGGTTCATTGTGCGATCGGACTTGGGGTGCATCCCCCTTTTAAAAATTCACTTCCGGCTATTTCCAAACAAACTTCCAGACGCTGGTAAGATGAGCACCTCGCAACCCTGCATTCCCCGCCACCCCCAAATTGTGCCTGATGATCTTACCAGCGTCTGGAAGTTTGCGTCTTCTCTTTTCAGCAGGTTTTTGAGGGAAACTCCTTCAATGTAAAGGAGAAATTATCGCGAGTGTGACCAATTAACAACTTTTCGCACTCGCGATAACTTCTCCTTTACATTGAAGGAGTTTCCCTCAAAGACCTGCTGAAAAGAGAAGCCGCGAACTTCCAGACGCTGGTAAGATCATCAGGCACAATTTGGGGGTGGCGGGGAATGCAGGGGAGGGCCGGGCTGCGAGGCGCTCATCTTACCAGCGTCTGGAAGTTCGCGGCTTCTCTTTTCAGCAGGTCTTTGCAGGGAAACTTCTTGAGGGATCTCTCTTGCTCTTTCCGGGCCAAAAGAGTGCCGCCGCAAAAAGAGCGGCTCCCGGCATGTCCCCCCCTTCCCCCGGAAGTAGTTGGGGGGGCTTATTTTTTGGGGGTGGCTTATTTCAAGGCATGTCCCGAAAAGCCCTGTGGGGTTTCCCTTGCATATATATATATGCAAGGGATGGGTTACACCTCACAAAGACTGGGAAGAATGTCTTCGGAAAAAGACTGGCCCAACTTGTCAGGAGCGCTTTAAACTAAAATTGCGAGGGGAGGGTGACCAATCTACAAGATCCCCGGGACCCAACTCCAAGCATGGACCCCAAGCAAACAAAACAAATAACGAACCAAAAAGGGATGGGGAAGAAAACAAACACAAACGCCAAACAAGAGACAAAGAAAGAACACCCACAACCAGGCAGAAAGAACTCAAATGCCTCTACACAAATGCACAAAGCCTAGGGAATAAACAGGGTAAACTTGAAATATTAATGCATGAAGGTACACACGACATAGTCGGAATAAAGGAAACTTGGTGGGACAAATCACACGATTGGAATATAAACTCTTCAAAAAAAACCAGATCACACAAAAAAGGAGGTGGTGTTGCACTGTATATAAAGGACCACTATGTAGCTACAGAGCTACAAGTAACCAAGGAAGAAAACCCATTAGAATGCATATGGGTCAACATAAAAGAAAAAAAGAACGATACAACAATAGGAGTTTACTACAGACCACCAAATCAAACAGAAACAATGACACCCTTTTTACCAACCAGCTAAAGAACATATGCAAGAAAAACAACATTGTAATAATGGGAGACTTCAACTACCCGGATATCAACTGGAAAACCAACTCAGCATCAAGTGAGAAATCTAACAGATTCCTAACCAGCCTAGCTGACAACTTCATTGTCCAAAAAGTGGAGGAGGGAACTAGAGGGGCAGCCATACTGGATTTAATACTTACAAACAGAGAAGAAACATTAGAAGGAGTTGAAGCTGCGGAAACACTGGGCGAGAGTGACCACATAATACTAAAATTCACCATAATGCAAACACAAATAACTGAACATAACAACACCAACATCCCAGACTTTAAAAAAGCTGACTTTAATAAACTCAGAGAAAACTTGGGAAAGATCCCTTGGATAAAAGTACTAAAGGGTAAAACAACTCAAGAAGCCTGGGAGATTCTGAAAAACACGATCATAAAAGCCCAGAACACCACAATACTGATGAGGAAGAAAAACAAGAAATCCAAAAGGAAACCAGCATGGCTACACAAAGACCTCACCGACAAACTGAATGAAAAAAAAAGATAAATACAAAAAATGGAAAGAGGGGCACATAACCAAGGCAAAGTACCAACAGATAGCCAGAATCTGTAAAGAAACAATCAGGACAGCAAAGGCCCAGAACGAACAAAGACTCGCAATAAAAGTCAAAGACAACAAAAAAAGCTTCTTCCAACTTATAAACAACAAGAAAAAAAATCAAGGAAACAGTCGGTCCACTAAAGAGAGAAGACGGCAAAGAAGTAACAGACAACACAGACAAAGCAGAGCTACTGAACACGTTCTTCGCATCAGTCTTCACACAAAAGGAAACTGCAGCTCAACTACCCAGCAACACAAATATAAAAAACAGATTCGAAGCAAGACTCAACTTAAGCAAAAATACAGTAAGAGATCACCTGTCTGAACTTAACAAATACAAAGCACCAGGACCAGACGGATTACACCCCAGAGTCCTAAAAGAACTAGCAGAAGTCATTTCGGAACCACTGCACCACATCTTCCAAAAATCCTGGAACACAGGGGAACTACCTGAGGACTGGAAGAGAGCTGACGTGGTCCCCATCTACAAAAAAGGTAAAAAAACAGACCCAGGAAACTACAGGCCAATCAGCCTAACATCAATACCTAGGAAAATACTGGGGGGGGGGGAATTAAAAAGCAGATCTCTCATCATCTAGAAACAAACCAAGTAATAACCAACAGCCAACACGGATTTGTTAAGAACAAGCCATGCCAAACCAACCTCATTTCATTCTTCAACACCGTGACCAAATTAGTAGACCAGCGAAATGCAGTAGACATAATATACCTGGACTTTAGCAAAGCATTTGACAAAGTAGACCACAACCTACTTCTTCATAAGCTAGAAAAAAGCGGGATAGACAGCTACACAACCAGATGGATTAACAACTGGCTGACCAACCGTACCCAGCAAGTAGTCCTTGGTGGCTCTAGGTCTGCATGGAGAGAAGTAAGCAGTGGGGTACCACAAGGTTCCGTCCTAGGCCCAATACTCTTTAACATCTTCATAAATGACCTAGATGAGGGAATAGCAGGAGAACTAACCAAATTTGCAGATGATACCAAGCTGGCGGGAGTAGCAAACACCCCAGAGGACAGTCTCAAAATCCAGAGGGACCTCGACAGACTCAAACATTGGGCCCAAACCAACAAAAGAGTCCCCGGCATATAAATAGAAATAAATAAATAAATGAAATGAAATTTAACACAGAGAAAAGTAAAATTCTGCACCTAGGTAAGAAGAATAAAAAATACACATACAAACTGGGCGAAACCACACTCAATAGCAGCGATTGCGAGAGGGATCTCGGAGTCATGGTAGAAAGCCAACTAAATATGAGCCAGCAGTGTGCAGCAGCAGCCAAAAAGGCCAACACAGTCCTGAGCTGCATAAATAGAGGGATACAATCAAGGACCAGAGAGGTACTAGTACCACTCTATAAAGCCTTGGTCAGACCACACCTAGAGTACCGCATCCAGTTTTGGTCACCACACTACAAAAAAGACATTGAAACTCTAGAGAAAGTGCAGAAGAGAGCAACCAGGATGATAAAGGGTCTGGAAAATAAAACATACAAAGAGCGGTTACAGGAACTGAGCTTGGACAGTCTGGCGAAGAGAAGGACCAGGGGTGACATGATAGTAATATTCCAATACTTGAGGGGATGCCACAGAGAGGAGGGGGTCAGGCTGTTCTTTATGGCACCAGAAAGCCAAACAAGGAATAATGGATGGAAGCTAACCAAGGAGAGATTCAACCTGGAAGTGAGGAGAAACTTTCTAACGGTGAGAGCGATCAACCAGTGGAACAGCTTGCCAGCGGAGGTTGTGAGAGCCCCAACACTTGCGACCTTCAAGGAGAGACTGGACTGCCATCTGTCTCAAAGGGTATAAAAACTCCTGCTTGAGCAGGGGGTTGGACTAGATGACCTACAAGGTCCCTTCCAACTTTAATGATAAATCATATATATATATATATATATATATATATATATATATATATATATATATATATATATATATATATATATGTGTGTGTGTGTGTGTGTGTGTGTGTGTGTGTGTGTGTGTGTGTGTGTGTGTGTGTGTGTGTGTGTGTGTGTGTGTGTGTGTGTGTGTGTGTACATGTACATGCATACACACACACACACACTGCAAAAAGGCTAAAGATGATCCCATTTTGCACATACAATTCTTAATGACATTCTTATTTGAATGTTATTGGCAATTTATCCACACTGCACTGATTTTAGGAAAAAAATAACTGAAGATGTGTAGACTAGCAAAAAATATAGGTTAGTGATTAGAAATGTTGTACAGTAATTAAATCAATGCAGATATAAGAAGTCAGAAGTTATATGGTGGATGATCTATTCTATAGGAACACATAAGCAAACTACAGATGTGGAAAAATTCATTGGGAGAGGAAAGCACAGGTTTTGTTGTGTGAATCAGCTCAGGTGTAGAATCCCTACTTAGCCAGCTGTTACCTCTCAACATTATCCTGTTTTATAAAAAATAAACAGACTGGGGGCAGGAAGAAAATGTACACCTTCTTGATATCTGGAGGAAATGCAGATAAATGTGATAAAGTGAGTAATGATATAAACCTCAAAAGTATAAAGCAAATACGTAATAGGTATTTAGAATAAATAGAACACTCAGTAGTGGGTATTACATAATTGATACAATTAATATAAGCAATTAATTTGAAACATTTACATTTACTTGCAGTATCCTGAGTGTCTGTCAGCACACTGCATATTATCTCCAAATTGGTGAGATGCAGAAAACAGGACATGGAATTGCAAAAAGGTTTCTTTATTTGACATTCTAGCTGTCCTATTCCATGTCAAGCATATAAACAGAAAAGTGCAAGTGATCTTCATAGAGAGATCACAACTGGGACTGGGAACTCAGTTGTTAAGTGAAATGGTTACTAAGTGAAACCATGACTGTGCTTGTGATCTTAATCAACTCTCCTTTGCTTTATCACACAGACCTGAAAAAATCTTAAATATGAAAACTGGTTGCAAAGTTTTTTTTTATCACAGTGGTAACTGTGAATGGTTGCTAAATGAGGCAGTCGCTAAATGACAACTATATTGATTTAGATCTGAATGATTTCATCTGCCATGTTCTTCGAATACTCTTTGTAGCAGTCCTTCAGATATTATTACTACTACTTCTTCCCTGAAAGGGTCCAGATCACTTAAAAAAGTGCTGCCAAACAGCATTTTGCAAATGCAATAAGGCAAGAAAAAATAGTTTTGCCTTCCTTATCATCACAATGTAGATCATGATATTGGCTCAAATTCAGTTTGGTTGGACTTGCATTTGTCTTCCTCTTAGGCAGCTTTTCTCTCCTATAGCTCCTCAGAGATCCAAGGAATTCCCTGGGATTGACAGAAAGTACATAGGAATACTACTACTATCCAAGGCTGATTCTAGGAGGCAACTAAGGCCTTCATCCAAGAGCCTCAGATCCTCAAGAAACTTAAGAGCAGTTTGAAAATCAAATAGACCCATCAGACAAATGGGTCTATTGACTAAACAAAAAGGTCCATCGACTGAGGGAAAGGACACTTTCAAAACAATCAGAGAGTGAGTCAACCATAATAAGGGCACAAAATCAGATCATTAATTGTATGTTTTTTTATTGAAAGATTATTAAATTATGAATTTTTTTAGAAATATGAAATTGAAGATTGGATTCTGAAAGCAAAAAGGAAGTTTATAATGGAAGTAAATTTATGAGCATAAATGTAATATTTAATGAACAAAGATGCTGTCAACTCGCAAAGCCTTCCCAACCTGCTCACGAGTTGCCATAGGCAGGGGGATGGGGAATCGAGCCTCGCAGCTGTATCGAGGAGTTTGCACCTCAGTCAAAACAAAGCACATTCCAGCCGACAAATGTCAAGTTCATCTCCACGGAGATCCACAGTGGCTGGAGGGAGTGAATTATACAACCCGCGAAATTGCTTCATTAGGTAATGTGACTGATGACACACTTTGGGGGGAGGGTCAGAGCCAAGGCGTGAATTAAGTGAGGTCAGATTTGGCTTCACTTGGATCGTGCCAACATGACACTCCTAATAAATAAATGGATTTCTTTTGAACCTCGGCTTGAGATTCATGTTTTAATTAGGGCATTGGTCGGAACCCTGACATATGTTTTTTTCAAAGGGCAACTGAAACTTTTTGGTTGTTGTTGTTTTTTGTCTGAAAAGGTTTAACTTCTCATCCAAGAAGCTTTTTCAGTTCTACCTGACAGGTGGGGAATGGAAGGATTTATGTTCTTTGCAGTCATCTGGTTGTTAGCACTCTGAGGGTCATTGAGGCCACTTGAGGGTTTATCTGTATCCTAGAGTCACTTGAATCAGATTGCAAACGGGTCTGGAACCTTCTGGGGACTGCTGAAAGGATGCATTATAAATAGGAGATAGGTGGTGTCATATCCTTCCTCCTCTGTTGCGGAAGGGCTGTTCAGTTTTAATATATAGATGGCCTCTTTGATTCCTCTTTCAAACCAGTAGTCCTCTCTGTCCAGAATGTAAAATTTGCTGTCTTCAAATGACTGGCCTTTGTCTTTCAGATGCAGATGGACTGCTAAATCCTGTCCTGATGAGTTTGTTCTCCTGTGTTGCGCCATGTGTTTGTGAAGTGGTTGCTTTGTTTCCCACTTTTATTTAGTGAAAATAAATGGTTAAAATCATTGCACTGATGATGTACCTAGTTGGGTAATAAAATGTCTGCAAGCAAATAACCAAGCTTACAGAGCACCAAAAACTTCATTCCAATCTATCGCCTCTTCCCACCAAAAATAGGAATGGGAGCAGATGGAATTACATATAAAGAGACCAGGGAAAGCAAAAGCAAATACAGTTCCAGTACTGGATATAACTTTGGGCAGGAGAGATACCGTACTTTTCGGAGTATAAGACACACCTTTTTCCTCCCTAAAAGAGCTGAAAATTTGGGTGCATTTATACTCTGAATGTAGCTTTTTTGAAGCTTTTTTTTCAGCCCTAACAAGGCGCTAACGATCTTCCCCGTTCTTATCGGCTTGCAGGCTTTTTTATTGCTACTCCCTCCGAAGAATGTTTGTTCCAGCCCTAAGTCTTTGCAGGCTTTTTTTTCATTGCTACTCCCTCCGAAGAATGTTCTTTTCAGCCTTAACCAGGGGATAAAATAATGTGCTGAAGCTGACCAGACTAAGGACGCTAGCCAGATGAATACCTGGTAGGCAGATTTCCCCCCCTATTTTCCTCCCCAAAAACTAAGGTGCGTCTTATACTCCGGTGCGTCTTATACTCCAAAAAATACAGTAGATTAAAAAGATTCTGCTTTCTAGAGTACACCTAAATTGCAAAGAGTGGGTCTTGTGAAGTGGATATAGCTCTTAGAGCAGTCAGCAGGCATATTATTTGGGGCATTTTTAAGTCAATTATTTCAGTATCTAAAGAAACAATATATTTCTATTAGAAATTCCAATGTATTTCTTTATATGTACTTTAAGAAATCATGTTTCAGTATTATTATCAAACTGCATATCTATCTATCTACTGAGGGTGAGTCAAAAAGTAATGCCATTTTCTTTATTTCAGGTGAAGTTTTTGATAAAAATACCTGAAATTTTTCCCAGTTATAAATGATTATATCATTTACGTTCTGAAATATTTTGTTTCTTACTTTTCAGGTTTTTAGACTCGCAAGGAAAATTCAAAATGGCTGCCCCCTTAGAGTTGCGTCAAAAACAAAGAGCAGTGATTGAATTCCTTGTTGCTGAGGGGGAAACCCCTGTGAACATTCACAGACGATTACAAAATGTGTTTGAGGACAATACTTTAGATTATAGCAATGTATGCAAGAGACTATCATCTCTTTGGCCCCATGAAAGAGGGTTTGAGAGGCAAACATTATTCCAGTGACGAGGAAGTGAAAACTGCAGTGAAGAAGTGGCTCAAAGAACAGTCAACAAAATTTTACGAGGCAGGGACACATGCTCTCATTCGAAGGTGGAACATTGCTATTGAGAGAAATGGTGACTATGTTGAGAAGTAGGGATGTGATCCACAGAGGACCAGCTTCATTTTGATGTATGCTGCATGTTCCTGTGTTGGTAATTATACCTATCCTAAAGAAAATGGCATTACCTTTTGACTCACCCTCGTATCTATCTATCTATCTATCTATCTATCTATCTATCTATCTATCTATCTATCTATCTATCTATCTATCTATCTATCTATCTATCTATCTATCTATCTATCTAATCTATCTATCTATCTATCTATCTATCTATCTATCTATCTATCTATCTATCATCTATCAATCTATCTATCTATCTATCTATCTATCTATCTATCTATCTATCTATCTATCTATCATCTATCAATCTATCTATCAATCAATCTATCTATCTATCTATCTATCTATCTATCTATCTATCTATCTATCTATCTATCTATCTATCTATCTATCTATCTATCTATCTATCTATCTATCTATCTATCTATCTATCTCCTGGGATTACTTATGCAGTCAGCAATTTTTTCTGGTCTATTGAGATATATGAAATGAGATGACAGTTGCCTAAATTATATTCTAATGGTTTAAAAAAAATCAAACATGTACCTATCTAGCAACCTGAACAGGAATAAAATGGGTTGACAAAACAGACCAAATTTGCTATTTAATGCTGTTGCCATTTAGTACTATTATGCAGTATTAATTTGTCATTTGATGCTATTTTATGCTATTTACCATTTAATGTTATTGTTTATTAATTACTCTTAATTAACTGAACATTATGTCTAAAGTACTGGCATTTGTGATGCCATGTAGTCTAGTCTAAGATATAATTATTTTTGTCATTACAATAAACGAGATAATAAATAAGAAGAAATTATGTCTACAAATGTTTCAGCTGAAAGTCTGATATAATACAACAGCTTTTCCCAACCTAATAATCTCCAAATATATGGAACCATACATTTTTGGAAATCATAGAGAATATGACTAATGGCTGGAAATGCTTAGGAGTTGTAGTTCCAACACATGTGTGTATCCTTGCGTTGGGGAAGGTTGTTGTACATAATTTGATTTAACAGACCCTGATGTGATAAATGGGATGTTAATAGGTGAAAACAACAATCTTCTTATAAAAAGAATCAAGGAATAATTTAAAGCAAGGTCAGGATCAAATAATTAATCTCTGGAAACTATTTCAGTTTTAAATAGAGTTTTAACAATAGAGTGAACTTTCATGTTAGAAACAGTTCTACCTCACATACCCTAATAGGTTATTTTTCTTCATTAATATTCTTCAGAAATACTTTTGAAAAGCTATTAATGCGGATTCATGAGATTTTTTTGGTTGGATTCTATGATGCATATAATTATTCAAACTACGTGTGTACATCATATTTATTGTATTTCATTATATTTTTAATATGGCAAATAAATTATACTAAGAAATCAGCACTATCCCCTGAACTATCAATTTAAATTTGGTTTCACCTTCTATTTTATTTCAGATTTGATTTGGTGGATTTTGAAATACAAGTCAAACCAAAATAAAATCATGCAGCCTGAAATTATCATACCAAGGAGGACTTTTAATATCTTTTTTCCCCTGAAGCAAATGTAATAAAAAGTATAAATTTTAACATACAAACCATAAATTATTTTTGTCTAGGTGCAATTAAGAACTATTAAAGTGATCATTTTGGTAGGCCTACCAGTTCATGCCACTTTAAGTTATCCAAATATGTTTTGTTATGCTTGCTGCAGTCCAACCTTTTCCTTATTCTACATATAATGAAGGATTACAAGATATAGTTTAGAAAGCTAACTTGGTATATTGGTTAGGGCAGGGGTAGGCAAAGTTGGCTCTTCTATGACTCATGGACTTCAACTCCCAGAATTCCTGAGCTAACATGATTGGCTCAGAAAGTCTGGGAGTTGAAGTCCATGAGTCATAGAAGAGCCAACTTTGCCTACCCCTGGGTTAGGGCATCAGGCTGGAAACTGTCTATGAATTATACTTCCTTCTTAAGAATGAAGCCAACTGGGTAAACTTGGGCCAGGCTGTCTCTCTCAGCCTTAGGAAGCATTGCAAACCCCTTCTGAAAAACCCTGCCAAGAAAATGGCAGGGATTTGTCCAAGCAGTTGCCAGGAGTCAACACTGTCTTGATGGCACACACACACAAACCCCAAGATATATTCCAGTGTCATCATAAACCTTCACACACTGATGGTAGGAAAGAAGCATGTCTCATATTTCTCTCCTCTCCTCAGCGATTTATCTGGGTGCGATCTCAGCAAGCCGCTGCGATTCTCGTTAGGGCTGATAGATCATTTAAAATGGCCACCATAACTGCCGCTGTCAAACGGGGGGAAAACGGAGCTAAATGACGGTCAGGCAGGAGTCCTTTCCAACTGCCCTCTTGGGCCGGAGCCCTCCTAGCTGGTCAACATGCTCCGATCAGCCCTCAATAGCACTTTCAATACTATGAGACAGAAGGTTATTAAAGTCCCGATCTGTTAGCCAGAACTGACTAACAGTTAGAGCTTAGGCTCTGGGAAGGTAACTGTAGCAGCAGCTGCAAAAAAAAAAAACCACTGTCCTGCGACTCTACTGATAGAGAGGGAATCAAGCAGGTACCACTCACTGTTCGAAGATCTTTAGGAATATAGCAACGAGGAATGGCTCAATCGTTACAACTGGAGGAATGGTTGGCACAACCGTCCTAGCTGAGTGACTGAGTCAAAAAGCTGTCAAGGGTAGCAACAGAGGCGGGACCTAAACAGCTTTGACAGACTCAGTCCAATCAGCTAGTAGATGGAGTTAACCCATTCCTGGATGCTATATCCACCACTATGGAGAACTTGATGTATTCCTCATAGAATATTTTTTTAAAAAATTAAAATACTCTAATAATAAATAAGATTATAATTAGAAATAACAGGATATTTCTATTATTATCACATTTCATACAAGGCTATGAGATTAAATTTTCAAAAAAGTAGACATAATTAGGCAAAATAGTTACAACTGGAACAAAAATTCTAGTATCATCTCCCAATTTAATTCAGACCAGCAGCTTAAATAATGAGAACTCTTCTAAATATGTAATGTTTTATGTGTTAATATTCACTGACAGTTGGATAAAATTCTTCTGACGAATTCTATTCAAACTGAAAACAATCTCAGTCAATGAAGTCCACAATTAAATTACATGCCCTTCTCTCTTTTAAACTTCATGTCCATCGATTTCATTTGATGGTGCCTTCAGGTTCTATTATTTCCATTGATTTTTATAGCTCTGTAACATTCATAAGCTTTCTGGTTTTTTATTTTTGTGTGTGTGAAACGAAAAGATATGTATGATAAGACTGAATCATGTGAAGCTTTATCCTCTGTTTTTACTAGTTTTTCATATCTTAAATCTGTTTTCACTGGATTTCAATCAAGTAAAATTCTCCATGTATTAATTTTTCTTTAATGTAAATATTCCTATGATCCTGATTACTTTAAGTCCAGAAACATTCACCTGCCATTTATATATTTAAAACCTAGTTTTACACACACACACACACACACACGATTCAAAGCAGCTAACTATGCAATTCAGTACAAAAAATATAATTACAACCTTATCACTACTAAAAACTCATTTAATAAGAACCCTATCTTTAAACTTCAGATTAGGACCTTACTTTTCAATAGATCAGTTCAAATGGCAAACACCAATTTGGGTAAAAGATAATAGAGATAGGATGCCCTGAGATTGCTCCCCATGGTTTCCCCACTGACTTTTCTTGTAAAAAGCTGGCAGGGAGTGTTAGAAATGACAATCACATAACGATGGCTGACTGTAGTGGTACAGCAGCGCTAGAGCAGCACAACTTTACCAAATTTCAATCCTCCAGGTGTTATGGGTTGCAGATTTTGGACCCATTCTTTAAGTTAGCTTATTTGAGGTGCATTGATTCCAAAATTGTTGCTCTGATGCACCATTTCACCCATTTGAAAGTTACAAAAAAATGAAACAGACATGCAAATTTTAGTAGTATATGGTGCGGGGGTCAGCAATGTGCAGCTCTAAAACCACATGCGGCTCTTTGGACCCTCTCCTGCAGCTCCCTGTCAGATGATCCCACCAGTGGGTGGCCCCTCCCCTCCCCCTCACTCTTTGCCTGCCCGGAGAAGAGAAGGGTGACTGCGGCGGATGGGGACTCACTCCGTATTCCAGAACAGGAACGAAGCGCCTCTCTACTTGCCTCTTTTCCCAGCCCTTGTTGGTGCTGTGCGCACCACTGGGGGAGATGCGTGACTTTTCTACGCACTGAGACACTGGCTCGGCTGCCCGACTGCAGCCGATGCTCCATGTCGTAATGAGCTCCAGGAGGAGGAGGAGGGCACGCCGTCTCCCCCATTGTGCAGCGCACTAAGTTTAAGTGCAAGAGCAGCAAGCAGCCATGGAGGTGGCGAGATGAATATGGGGAGACACGCCACAGCTGGTGTCTCGGGGCGGAGAAAGTCACGCGTCTCCCCATATTCCACTTTCCACCTCCATGGCTGCTTGCCGCTCTTGCACTTAAACCTGGCGTCCTGCACAATGGGGGAGACAGTGTGCCCTCCTCCTCCTCCTGGAGCCCATTACGACGCAGAGCATTGGCTGGGGCAGCCCAGCCAGTGTCTCGGCACGGAGAAAAGTCACGCGTCTCCCAACAAGGGCCAGAAAAAGAGGCAAGTAGAGGAGCGCTTTGCTTCTATTCTGAAATACGGAGCGAGTCTCCATCTGCTGCTGTTGCCCTTCTCTTCTCAGGGCAGGCGAGGAGTGAGGAGGAGGGGAGGGCGAGGGGTGGGGGGCCAGCCAGCCAAGAGGGAGCCACAGCAGGGGGACAAAGGAGCTTCATTTATCTGGGAACCTGAAATGACTCTTGATTTAAAATTAAATCATATACTAAAAAGCACCCAAAGAAGAAGAAAGAACATCAGCAAAAAACAACAACCCAACCCTTGCCTGTTTTTGGAAATGGTTCCAGAGGGAACCACACACAAGAGAGAGAGAGAGAGAGAGAGAGAGGGAGGGAGGGAGGAAGGGAGGGAGAGGGAGAGAGAGGGAGAGAGATGAGAGACAGAGAGATGAGAAAGAGGGGAAAAGAAAAAGAGATGAGAGAGAGAGGGAGGGAGGGAGATGAGAGAGAGGGAGAAAGATGAGAAAGAGAGGGAGAGGGAGAAAGATGAGAGAGAAAGAGGGAGAGGGAGAAAGATGAGAGAGAGATGAGGGAGAAAGAGATGAGAAAGAGAGAGAGGGAGAAAGAGAGAGAGGGGGAGAAAGATGAGAGAGAGGGAGGAAGAAAGAGAGAGAGGGAGAAAGAAAGAGAACGGGAGAAAGAGATGAGAAAGAGAGAGAGGGAGAAAGAGATGAGAGAGAGAGGGAGAAAGAAAGAGAGGGAGGGAGGGAGAAAGAGAGGGAGAAAGAGATGAGAGAGGGAGAAAGAAAGAAAGAAAGAAAGAAAGAAAGAAAGAAAGAAAGAAAGAAAGAAAGGGAGAAAGAGAGGGGGAAAGAGATGAGAGAGAGAGGGAGAAAGAAAGAAAGAAAGGAAAGAAAGAAAAGAAAGAAAGAAAGAAAGAAAGAAAGAAAGAAAGAAAGAAAGAAAGAAAGAAAGAAAGAAAGAAAGGGAGAAAGAGATGAGAGAGAGAGGGAGAAAGAGATGAGAGAGGGAGAAAGAAAGAAAGAGGGAGAAAGAGAGGGGGAAAGAGATGAGAGAGAGAGAGAGAAAGAGATGAGAGAGGGAGGGAGAAAGAGATGAGAGGGAGGGAGAAAGAAAGAGGGAGAAAGATGAGAAAGAGATGAGGAAGAGGGAGAGGGAGAGATCTGTTTAAAAGAAAATACCTGGAGCCACAAAACCAGGGTAGGTGTGACTGGGGGGGGGGTGTCATGTGACTGGGTGGGAGTGAGTGATGTTGAGTTGGCCACGCCCACCCAGGTTTTGTGGCTCCCGGTGGTTTGTTTTCTGTGGGAAATGGGCCCAAGTGGCTCTTTGAGTGTTTAAGGTTGCAGACCCAAGATATAGTGGTATACCTGGAATGCTCTGTCTTCTTATAGCTAGTGCTCCATCAGGTGGCTTTGACTGGTTTGCAGATTTAGTATATGGACTGTCATCTGAAACAAAGAAAACACTGGCATTGGGCATATTTTTCAGCTAAAGTCCTCAATGTATTATATTGTTGCTCCATAGGACAAGAAAGAAAGAAAAAGTTGAATGTTGACAGACCACCTAATTTTAATCTGATTCTCAAGCAGCTTTTAACATACTATAAAATATTTACACAGAAGGCCTATTAGTTACTATTTGCATATCTATGTGCTTTAAGAAAAATGGGTGAGAATCTCAGAGAATAAGATTATTTCAGATCTTATAACAAGAGCTACAAATAACAATAATAGGAATATATTTATTTTAAACATTACAAAACCCTTAGAAATGTAACTTTTCCCTTTACTGCTTTAAGCCTTGGAATTCTTTTGGCAATCACTTCAAAGTAGCAAAACCATTATGGAAATTAGCTTAATTATTATAGAGCCTGTATCCATTTATCACTTTTCCTCCCCATTCTTATGGAAGAGGTTTCTCTTCTTACAAGGAGCCAAAATGATTAGATATCTGCAACTGGGCCCTCAGCCAAGAGATGCCAAGACCTCAAAGCAATCTCCATACAAAATTACACAAGAATAGGAGAATACATAAAGTCATGAATAAATAATTTATTATTACTACTGCAAAAGGGCATCCTTTAGTTAAGATGGGAAAATGCCCTCCACCAGCAGAGACTAGCTCCTTAAGGTCATCCTAGAATGAGCCTTCTTACTAAATGAACATATCAGTAAGTCATATAGTAGGAAGGATCTGCATTTGATTACTCATTATCATAGCAATGGGAATAACTTCCTTCACATCCCTGTTCCAGAAAATACCATGCCTGGGTTCTGTTACCTTTTTGAGCAACAAGCACACGTTCATTGAACTGAAACAGTGACATTGCCTTTATAGTGAATTATGTACAATTGATCACATGATGCACCTAGAGATTTGCCTCAAGTGAGTCTTTCCCTACTGCAGTGCAATTGTTAAGTGCAGGAAAACAGGAGTCCAGGCAGTTCAAATGAATACAGGTTTATTGTATGCTAATTCTCTTCAAGCAGATTCTTGTAGAGCAGAGGTGTCAAATTCAAGGCCCGGGGCCCAGATTTGGCCCACGGGGTACTTAGATCTGGCCCGCGGGGCTGCCCTGGAAACAGTGAAGGACCGGCCCACAGTGCTTCTATCAGCGAAAACAGGCTCACGAGCTCCATTTCGCTGGCAGAGGGTTGCAGGAGACCGTGGCAGCCGAAAACAGAGCTCAGGAGCCCGTTATCACTGGCAGAGCACTCCGGCCACCACAGGCGCCCCTGAAATGAGTGACATTGATCTGGCCACGCCCATCCTGGCCACCCCCACCCCAGACCCCCGAGGTCAAACACAACCCTGATGCGGCCCTCAATGAAATCGAGTTTGACACTCCTGTTGTAGAGGGTATTAGCTGTTGTGGTCCGCCAGCAGCCTGCGGAACTGGCAGCAGAGTCGGACAGTGAGGAGGCTGGGGTGGGCCATGGGCCAGTCCTGGAGTCTGGAGAAGGCTCTGTGCCGGAACCAGAGATGGGGCCCGTCCCATCTGGGAGTTCTGTGCTGACTCCAGAGCCTCCAGAGGCTGACATGAGCGAGGCAGAGGAACAGGGGGAGCCTGTTCCCAATGTGCACAGACGGATGTGCTCATTGCAGGAAACAACTTGGTTCAATTCTGGTCGGTGTAACTCAGCAGGTCCGTTCTGACTCCATGTTCTGTTTGGCATTGCAAAGCTCCTTGCCAATTAGGTCTTTGGCAGCATGTCAAGAGAGATAAAGGTTGGTGCTTATCAGCCTTCTTCTGAAAGACAGTGGCAGACTTCTGTCAGTCTAATTAACATTGTTTGGGACTTATTACGGCTGTGAATGAACAGAATTCACAGCTGTTGAAATAAAAAGACGTTTTTGGGACTACGTTTGTGTTTTATGATTTATTAGGAAGCCTAGGTCAGAACATTAGCATACAATAAACCTATATTCTCACTATTAATGGTCAAAGCAAATTGGTGGCAGGTAAGAGTCAACAGAATTCAAGGTGGGATGGACTTAGATCTCTTGTGGGAGTGAAAGGACTCAAACTGATGACACCTTTGACCCTTCCTTTGGTCGGGTCATCTATAGCAACACACACCTAACGTGTATCATTTTATTAGTGATACTACATCAATATATATTGTACAACCTGTTAATGTGTGTGCAGAGCAACCCTTGAGTTATCAAGGACATGCACATAGAAGCGGGATATTGCAGTAGATATGAGTAATTATCCAGTCACACACACAGATACGTTAAAGTGCATATAGTGTTTACTTTAAGAAATAGCACAGTCCATAAACAGTCCAGGTCATACACGGTCAAATCAGTCAATATCTAGAAGTACAATAATCTTCTTACCAGCTTGTCTTTGTCATACACATTCAACAAAGATATTAAAGCTTACAAACACAACAGAATATCAGAGAGAGTAACTGAACATAACACAGAGATCACTATTAAGTCAGAGAGTCAATACAGAAATGAAACAACAGAGAGAATAAGCCATGATCTCTAGCTCCCTCTTATGGCAACTTGCAAAACTACAGCAAAGCAGAACATAGCATACAGTTTAAAGCTATATTACATCAATACATACAAACACACATTGTTGGCTTGCTTATATATTGCCAACCCAATCGTTTGGACAGAGTCCTAACACAACCCATAAACTTTGAAATTCTTCCATACCAATGGGATCAAACATTCTGATAAGTCATATAGTGGGTTGTTCAGTTTGGCATAGACACCCATGTCTGATATATGGTATAGATCTCACTTAGCAACCACAGTTGGGACTGGCAACTCCAATGCTAAGTCCTATGATTGTTAAGTGAAAAATCATGAGACTACAGTGGACATACAAAATCACTTCTCATACAGTTATTAAACAAGCCATCATGGTCATTGAGACATTACAGGGTCACAACTTGTTATTTTACTTCTGTGCTCTGCCTTGTTGGAAAGACAATGCTTGTTGGAAGCCAATTGTGAAGCACAGGAATAGTAATCACATTACCATCAGATTCTATGCTAGTAGTAAATGGAAGAAATGGTTGCAATGGTTTTTTAAAATTAACTTTATCATAATTTTGAATGATCTTTAAACAAGACGTGTGTGTGTGTGTCAATCTTGACATATCCTTATCAAAGCAGATGGGTAATGGAATTCCATTGGTGGAATTAGTAGTAGAGCAATTGTCACTTAATAAGCTCTGTTAATTTTTATGTGTCTTTAGTCCTAGCAAATATACAACATTCATTTTATTCTCTTTCTCTACTCTTCCCATTATCTTGAATTCTCAGTCTAATTGTGTGCTGGGGGAATTATGATATCTAGTGCACATTCTTCAGACAAACCTTCATTGTTTTGGTCATATCATTGACTACTGCAAGAAAGGCAATCATAATAGCACAAAATATGCCACTCTTTGCAATGTTGTCTATTTTTTCAAGGGCTGAGAGTTTTCATTGCATTGATGTAGCTGTCAGTATTAGAAACAGAAAATAAACTAAGAAATTGTAAGGTTCCAAAATGTACTTGAGTCACCAGAATGCCCCCTGGCCCATGCCTTCCTTGTAGCCCTGCATTGGCTGTGCAGCAAGGAACAGGGGGGCTGAGTGCTTAGCAACACAGGTATTTGCCCGATGTAACCCTGCCAAACTATGACATATTCCGCACCAGGCACTGAGTTGTATACAAAAACAAGATAACAGGAGTTAGATCACTGGTAGAAGCAAATGGCAGAGACAATTCTAATTCTTACAGGAGCAAAGCAATTCTTACAGAAGTGAAATAGCAAGTTATTATGTCTCAGTAATTCTACCTATTCTACTATTATTATGTCCCTTCAAAATGAAACCATTTTATTGAGACCACCACACGTAAGCGCACAGACATTATTTTGCAGATGTTTGCATCTTTGTCTAGTGGAAATAAAATGACTGTGGAAATACATTAATTGAGCTGCATGTTTTTCAAAAACTTCCAACTGCTGGTGGCCCTGCAATATTATATTTAGCTACATTATCACCATGCTGCCTTCATGCATATTTAACAATATAGACTGAGTGTCTTCCATAATTCTGCATTATTTCCTGAAAGCTTTCAGTAGTCTGAAGCTTTCAGAGGCAGTGTCTCTGCGTTTGTGCTTATTGTGTGCATTTTTTACATCAGCTTTTAAACTTCAACTGTAGCAACCAGTCCTAGTATTGTACTGTTCCACTTTACTCAAAGAAATAGATTAATAAAAATAAAACACAAAAAGTTGTATACAATCGGAAACAAAGATATGACTAATAAAAGTAGTTTCTATTGAAGACCAAGTACAGGTAGTCCTTGACTTACAACAGCTTGTTTAGTGATGGTTCAAAGTTACAATGGCACTGAAAAAAGTGACTTATGACCGTTTTTCACACATCCATTGCAGCCTCCCCTTAGTCACATGATCAAAATTCTGATGCTTGACTCATTTATGATGGTTGCAGTCAGGGGTGGGTTCCTACTGGTGTGGTCTTGCCTGTTCGTCGCTGCAGAGCCGAAGAAGCTGTTGGCTTCCCCCGCCCGCTTTCCCCGGCCGCTGGGACGCCGCCATTTGCGTTCTTTTGCCCTCTGCGCAAGCAGAACGCTTTGCACATGCGCAGAGGGCAAAAGAATGCAAACGGCGACATCCCGGTGGCTGGGGAAAGCGGGCGGGGGAAGTCCCGTGCCGCAAACGCCAACAGCTTCTTCGGCTCTGCGGCGACGAACAGGCAAGACCGCACCGGTAGGAACCCTCCCCTGGTTGCAGTGTCCCAGGGCCATGTGATCAACTTTTGAGAACTGACTACAGGGAAGCAGATTCACTTAACCAGCAATGATTCATTTAACCACTGTGTCAAGAAAAGTCGTAAAATGGGGCAAAACTACTTAACAATTATTTCACTTAGCAACAGAAATTTTGGGTTCGATTGTGGTCGTAAGTCGAGGACTACCTGTATACAATAGTTATTGTTTTAAAACCTGACTGTCATCCCTAACTTACAGTAGTTAGGTCTGTGTAACAATGATTCTATGCTTAATTGTTTCTTTCAAAAATATTCCCCAACTCTTTAGAGTACACTTCATTTAGCAGCTCCATATAGACCTTTAATTATTGACAAAGCAATAAGATTGAATGTTGTACATACACTCACACACACACACAATATACTGTAGAGAGATTGCTAAATGCTGTTTATTCAATATAAAGTTTTTATAATTAGTATTTCTACTTGATAAAACATGCAAGAGCTGTAAGATAAGAGTACCTATCTGTTGTCTAAACCCTAAGCCTGATTATATTATGATTTGAGAAAAAGTGAACCTTGTGTGCCTTTTTTTGCCTGGCATTAATTTTAAAATATCATGGCCAAAAATGTTTGCCTACCATGGATGCAATTGATTTGTGCAATAGTCTTGTGATTATAGTATGGGTACATAAATTTACAGAGGTAACTATCACACAATGATCGATAACCCTAATGCATTTGGTGGGAAAGAGACCGCGAGACAGATGAAATAAGTGGACATAATCAATTGGTGTACTAAACTTGCTGGTGGGCAAAAATTTGGCAGACAGAAAAGGAACAAAAGCCCAGAACTATTATTTTTCTACTTAAGTATACGTTACAGTAATAGAATAATGTAATTTTTATTTTAAAGCCTTTCTATATGTAATAAAATAATAACTTATTAAATTTATATACTGTTCAATTCCCAGTTTATAAATAAATAAAAATTAAAAACAACAACAAAAAGGAGAGTAAAGATGGCAAAAATAACTAAGTCAGATGCATACTTAAAAAACAAAAATAAACATTACACAATCTAAAAGGGGTTTCGATCACTCTGGCCAAAGTTCTAGACAAAGAACTTCAGGGCCCTCCGAAATCCGGTAGGGTGAGAGAATACCAATCCTTTCACATTGCATCAGCTGGGTAGATACAATGGGAGCAGAGGTATTATTCAGCCAGTTCTGACTGGTTCTAGCAAACTGGTAGCGGAAATTTTGAGTAGTTCAGAGAACCGGCAAATACCAACTCTGGCTGGCCCTGCCCCCATCTATTTGTTGCCTCCTGAGTCCCAGCTGATTGGCTTGGTCTTCTTTTGTTGCCCTGCACAGGAGAACGGAGCTGGAAACCAGGTTAGTGGGTTGGGGAGGGAATGGGGATTTTGCAGTATCCTTCCCCTGCCATGCCCACCAAGCCACGCCACGGCCACAAAACTGGTAGTAAAAAAATTTGAATCCCACCACTGAATGGGAGACAGGCATTTCCTTAAGTAACCATGCCCCCTACCATTGTAATGCTATGTAGAAATGATCTTGGGACATGTGGGGGGGGGGGAAAGGAGGCAGTGATGAGGGGAGGAGGGAGAGATGCTGCCTACTCTCAGATAAATACGAATACAGACTGCAATTGCATAATGGGCAGAGAAAGAGGCTCAGAAGAAACACTAGCTTCTCAGACTGTAAAGGAGATGGAGGGAGATTTGTAATTTCAGACTTGCAAGATTCTGCTGTTGTAGCCTTGCAGTAAAGTAGAATTAGCTATCTGGTTATGTTTCCTGTCTGATCTATCTGGGAAGGCTGACATCAATTTTGCAAGTCTGGACTCTGCCCACTCCCCATCTTCCAAGGTCATTCCCACATATTATAAGAGCCAAGAAAAACTTTATAGCAGTGATCAACACTATGAATAGCAAAAGAAGCAAACTGGCAACCAGTGCAGCTTGCAAAGCAGAGGTGTTACATGGTCATACCAAGGCTTGCCCATCACTACCTGGGCTGCTGTGTTCTAGACCAGTTGAAGCTTCTAGATGCTCTTCAAGGCAATCTCATGTAAAACACATTGCAGTAATCAATCTGTGAGGTGACCAGGGCATGAGCAATTGACTGAAGAGCCCCCTGATCTAGGAGAGGACACAAGTGGTGCACCATATGGAACTAACTGTGCAAAGGCCTATGGGCCACAGTTGTTCCTTTCCCATCAAGCAGCAGCTATGAGTCCCTAAAGATTCCCCAAATCGTATACCACTCTTGATGGGGAAATGCCATACAATTCAAGGTCAAAGATAAAGTATTCAAAGATCTGGACATCCCAGATATCTACAGCCGCTTTTCATGTATCATATACCAACTTTCTGGCCTTTAGAAAACAGTTTTCTGTAATTTAGGAATGATATTATATTATATTTATAGGCATGATCCCAGGATATTTTCTTAATCTTACGTAAGATCTAACATCTGCTTATCAGGGAATATTTTATTTCCTAGCAAACTTTCTTAAGACTGTGCTGTGAAACAACCTGTGCCTAATAAAGATTCCATTCTCTAATTATTTCACAGAAAGGCAGCAACCAACATGGATTAATCCTGCAATCTACCATGCATGCTGGCATCTCACTGAGCCAGGATTTTTAAATTAGCCTTTAGGAACTATGTGAAACTTGGGCAGGGATTTGCAGGAGGGTTTTGTGGTATGTAAGCCAGAGGCCAACATTAAGCAGTAAGCTGCTTCTATATAATAATATTAATGAAGACAATACAAGACAATAATATTAATGAAGACAATACAAGACAAGTTTTCCCCTCTTCAGTTCTCATTGTCAGCTATCTAATTTTACAGCCTGTAAATTTTTGAATATATTTTCAAGTGCTTGTTCAGTGTTAGTATTAATATTCATAAAAATGTGATATGCTGTGGTGGTAACTTCACATTTTACACTGGAGCTTTAGTATGGTATCTTAATCAAAGTACACATTTCTTGCCATAAAAATGCAAACTGAAAAGAGTAAAAGGCTGAATATTAGCTTTATGAAGTGGATGAAATACCAAACCAAAAACAAATTATAACACTTTTCCTTGAAATATGTTGAAAAGCTATCTATATATGAAGACCCGAAGATGATTTTAAGATTATACCTGTATCAATATTTCCAGACAAGGAAATAAAAGTGGATAATGCTTTTGGAAGAAGAAAATTTTAGTATCAAAAATCAGTGAATCATCTCTACCATACTGGAGAAAATACAAAAAGAACATACAGGCACAGCATTTTCGTTCAGATGCATAATGTAGATGGCCAGAATTATCTGCTTCATAAACCTGTAAAATGTCAACAATCTGTTATGCACATAAACTGCCCTTTTTCACTCAGACTTGCCAGGGAGTTAGTGGGCAAACTGTCAATGAAGTCACCTTTTGTTTCAGTGGTTCAAAGAATCCAATATTAAATTACTAGTAGCTTCTAACACATTTCAAACAGTCACTCTAAATAGCATATTTAGAAATCTAGAAATCCTGTTTTATAGTCCTGCAGTTGAAGTTGATTCCAGTTCCTCAATATTGCTATATTTTAATGTCCAAGTCAATTTTATTGGAGGGAGGGAGGGAGGGAGGAAGAAAAGAGAAAAGAGAAGGAAAGGGAAAAGAAAAGAAAAAAGAAAGAAAGAAAACAAAACAGTTGGACTTTATGGGGAAAATCATTTTTTAAAAGCTATAACATTATAGACAACTTACAGGATTCCCATCTGGAAGTTTAATACCTCTAAAGGGCACCAAACTGGGAAAGACAGATTAACAGTTTAGCAAGAATTTTAATTTTTGTAAAGGTTTACCATATATTTTAGATTTAGATGTGGCACAGGATATTAATTTTATTATGAAATTACTGATGTATCTTGTACAGTAATGTCAAGTGCCAAACATTACTTTAAGGGCTGCCTCCAGCTCTTCCTTGACATTTTGCCAAATTAGTCATAGATTACTCAACATTTCATTTAAAGATCTTCTAAATGTTCAATTAGCTTTCAGCGATATGGCTTATTGTTTTGTTAATTATAACAGGAATCAGTTTAAACCTAAAATAAATGTTAATTAAAGTAAAATGATTAGTGTACAAAGATCCAGAGCAAGATTTGTTCTCTTTTCTGAGAACAATTGGGAGGTGAAATATAGTATCATGAAACATTTTGTTTTCTTCTATGAAGGAGCAGAAACATCTGGCCTGTTACTTCAACACTGATTAAAAGTTCCCACCAGGACAGAATAAAACAGAATTAAAGCAGCACCTTTTTCAATTAATTGTATATAGGAATAGAAAGAAGAAGAAAGGAGAAAGATCTTTCTTTTCAGGAATCCTTTGTACAAGATAGAATTACTCCATAATTTGCAGAAACCCAAAGCAAATAACCAATGAGCTGCCACAGTCAAGGGTGGATTTTAATGTAGGTCCAACACTTAACCAGCGTAACTGGTTCCTTTTAATGGCTAATAAGGCCATATATAAAATCTGGTGAAGTTGGCTTGCAAGTTATTATAGTTGTACATTACTGTAAATCAGGGGTCGGGAACCTATGGCTCGCGAGCCAGATGTGGCTCTTTTGATGACTGCATATGGCTCGCAGCAGGGGTGAAATCCTCCCGGTTCGCCCGGGCCAGTCCTTCGGCGTATAGCCAATGGAACTGGCGGCGGTTGCGGCGCGGAGCTTCTCCTGCCCGCTTTCCCGTCCCGGCTGAACACAATCACCGCTTTCCCGTCCCGGCTGAACACAATCATTTGGGTTATTTTTCCCTCTGTTCATGCGCGCGCATGCACAGAGGGAAAAATAACCCAAATGGCAGCGTTCAGCCGGGACGGGGGGAGCTAAAAAACGGCCATGGCCACATCCCCGCCGTTCTCCAGCCAAGCGGCTGAAGAAGCCCCGGAGCCCCGCCGCCAACCTGCGTCTCCTGCTGGGAAGGAGCCTCTGTCGCTGTCTCTCGCGGGGTTCCAGCCACCCGACTGAGTCCCTGACCGCGGCACCGGCAGGGTTAATGCGTATGGGAGAGGAGAGAGAGCGCTACCGCCGCCACTGCTGCTTTCACCGCTCTGATATTTCTTTGGTGGGCGCGCGCGGGAGGGACCATGGAGCAGAGGCGGCCGGCAGCTTAAGGCAAGAGGCGGGTGGTAGACGCGGGCAGGAGCCTGTCGCCGCCGCCGCCACTTCTGGCATCCCCATGCCTCTCACCCCGCTCGCCAGGTGCCTCTGCTCAGCGGTCCCTCCTGCGCAGGCCCACCAAAGAAATATTGGAGCAGCGAAAGTAGCAGCGGTCAGGGACTCAGTCGGGTGGCTGGAACCCCGCGAGAGACAGCGACAGAGGCTCCTTCCCAGCAGGAGACGCAGGTTGGCGGCGGGGTTCCGGGGCTTCTTCAGCAACCCACCCACCTACCTCGCTTGGTGCGGTTCCCCGCACTTGACGTCTTGGAAGAGGGCTGGGCGAGGGAGAAAGGAGCCACGGTGGGGATTGGTTTGCAGAGAGAAAGAAAGAAAGAAAGAAAGAAAGAAAGAAAGAAAGAAAGAAAGAAAGAAAGAAAGAAAGAAAGAAAGAAAGGAAGAAGAAGAAGAAGAAGAAGAAGAAGAAGAAGAAGAAGAAGAAGAAGAAGAAGAAGAAGAAGAAGAAGAAGAAAGAAAAAGAAGAAGAAGAAGAAGAAGAAGAAGAAGAAGAAGGAAAGAAAGAAAGAAAGAAAGAAAGAAAGAAAGAAAGAAAGAAAGAAAGAAAGAAAGAAAGAAAGAAAGAAAGAAAGAAAGAAAGAAAGAATCATTACCAATGCTATGATGGAAATCACCAACTCAAAGACAAATATCACTTTGGAGCAAGGAAGCTGCTACAGCAGCAACAAATTAAACAGCACAAAGACAGGGATTCTCTCAATATCCCATTGTCCCTATTGACATTTAGTTGAATTCACTTTTAAAATATATTATATGGCTCTCACTGAAATAAATTTCCAAATTTTTTGCTTTCATGGCTCTCTTAGTCAAAAAGGTTCCCGACCCCTGCTGTAAATGAAGATGAGCTAGAGAATTTGCAATTTATTTTATGTCAGACACAAATTCCATTTAGCTGCATTTTTATTGAACAGTAATATTTTTGTATGTCAGCTAATATTGAATCTGGGCATATTGAATTATTTTGCATTATTTTATCAAATGTTGAAAGGAGAGCCACCTTGGGTTAGTGGTTAAAGTGCTGGCCCAGAAATTAAGAGACTGTGAGTTTTAGTCCCGCCTTAAACAGGAAAGCCAGCTGGCTGACTTTGGGATGGTCATTCTGTCTCAGCCCAACTCAGCTCATAGGGTTGTTGTTGTAGGGAACATAGGAGGAGGAGAGTATATGTTCACCACTTTGAGTTATTTGTAAAAATAACAAAGGTGGGTTACAAATACATAAATAAACTGTTCACCAAAATGAGTTGCATATGGAAAAAGGGATGATTCAAATACAGCTCTTCCACATTCTTCACAATGCCTTTTTGTGAATTTTCATTTCATATTAATGAAAGCTGTAGTCATTGGATCAAAAATATGCACAAATAGCTGCCACTGAGCTGTATTCAGTATGGAATGAAGCAGAGATAATAGGCCCTAATGGAATTGTTCTTTTCAGCCATGTGGCAGTGTTAATGACCTTTTGAATGGAAAGATGTTTTTATAGCTAACTGCTAAATTACCATGCCAAATTATAATTACCTGTCGATAGTGTAATCCAAAATGTCTGGAAGATACCAGATTGGCTACTTCTATTTTATGGGATTGTCCTTTAGTTCAGATGCTAAAGTTTAATTTGATTAAAGTCTCTGGTTTTAGGTAGATAGGGAATACTGAAGCATTTCTTTTAAAATCACACTCCAAATTCCCCCACAGGGGAAAAAATATATTTTCTCATGTCCAATTCAATACCTGATGACTACATCAACATGTTCTTTTCATTTGGCTTGGTTTGGTTTCTTGAATTCTGATCTAGTCATCAGATGGGGAGTTTTCGGTAGTTTCCTACCCATGCACTTTTTCAAGATCAACCAAATTCGACCAAGTGCAGCCACTGCTATATTCCATAATTATCTAGTGATCAATATAAACTAGTTGAAAATAAGTAATACACATCATTTGAATTCTGATCCTAGGTATTATTTCTAGTAATTAACTTATAGTGAGAGTTTACTGAAATTGAAACTCCAGCCCTTTTCAAACCATGCTTCCAGGAAGATTAATATGCACTGAGGATGAAACATGTAACAATAGTCTCCAACACCTAATCAACATGCACAAATTGTGTGTATATTTCCTGCATAAATTTCCTGGCATAAATTTGCCAATATGACTGGGAAGTAAATGTAAAGGGTCAACCTATATATTTATTCACAACCTGCAAACCTTTCTTTCTCCATCATATACATTCATTTGTTGTATACATGGTCTGAGTGAAAAGAACTTGTAGCAACTCTTTTTGCTACACTATGATTTGACCCTGAGCCATAGCCTTGAAAACTATCAAAAGTTCAGTTTGCTTCCTGAGAAATAAAAGGATCCCCTGTTTTGCTTTGTTTTTTTTAAATGCAATCAAAATATCTTTGTGGCTAATTGCAGTAGGTACTCTGCACTGCTGTGGAGAAAAACATCGTCAAGCAGGTCAGGCTATTAAGACTCTGCTTTCAAAGTGTTTCCTCTTCCACAGCAATCTCTGTGATAATGGAAAGATACTTAAAGAAGAGTCAGAATTCCTGTTACCAGCAACAATATGCATGCATAATTAGTGGAGGAGATCAGCTAGAGAAAAATTAACCATTCTCTTTCTTCTCCCTATGCACATATAGACCGAAAGAAACTTTCCTCCTTGTTTAATCTGGCAGGACAAGAAAAAGGCATGGATGGCAGATGCCTCTGAGCTGTCCTGCGCCAACCTTTTTCTGGTCCTGAGCTCAAAAATAAGCAGCAACACTTTTTCTGAAGTTAAGCTGAGGATGTACGATAGGTTATACTGCTACCCTCTACTCAAGCTAACCTATAAATAATGTTTTGTATGTATCTCTGGACCCTTTCATTCTAAAGAGGATTTAGATCAGTACCCATTTCTTTAGATATCATTCTTTAGATTTAGATATCAGTACCCATCTTATGTATATAAACAATGTTATATCTGTGTATATTACCAACATGTACTTGATATAAATAAATAAATAAATAAATAAATAAATAAATAAATAAAGAAAGAAAGAAAGAAAGAAAGAAAGAAAGAAAGAAAGAAAGAAAGAAAGAAAGAAAGCAGCTGGTCCATTTGATATGCTCCACTTAATGATACCCTGATAGGGAGAAAATACATCTATAATATTTAGATCCATTTGGTGGATTTTCCATATATTGGCAGATCAAAAAGATAACAAACTACAGATAATTTAAAGTACAAGTAATAATTATAAAATACAATAAACATCAGGTTATCAATAAACTCCATACTTTTTGGAATATAACTGGTTTACATTCCTTTTTTCTGAGATGGAAGTTAACATGATGTTAATTATCAAATGTTTACATTTGATAATTATCTCCAGCAATACCTATAATTCAAGCTTCACCAAAAAGCCTGTCCTGGTCATCCAAAAAATTTGAGGGAGGTGACATTAAAAAAAATATGAAGTCTTTGAAAATTACTAATGACATTAATAAATGGGATATAGGTCAGATCACAACTGTTAGATAACTTGTGTTGAAAATAAAAAAATGGCAAAACATTTCAGCTCTTGTCATTAATCTTCATAGGCAGGGAACTCGCAATCAATATGGTGGCTGAATTACATTCGGTTTCCCCTCATTTTAGACCATTTTCTGATTTGTTTTTCTGGCAATGTAGCTTATGTAAAGATGTAGCTGACATTACAATTTAAACCAATAGAAAGGCTGGTTCAAGATAAAGAGTGAAAAAAAATATTATATACTGTATTTCAAATGTATGATACACACACACATATTATTAGAAATACAAATAATAGTGGAAGCAGAGAATATTTATTTATTAGTGACATTTATTTATTAGTGACATTTATATACTGCCTCACAGTGCAAGCACTCTCTAAGCGGTTTACACCAGTAAGCAATGTATATTTATATTGCCCCCAACAATCTGGGTCCTCATTTTACCTACCTCGGAAGGATGGAAGGCTGAGTCAACCTTGAGCCGGTGAGATTTGAACCACTGACCTGCGGATCACAGTCAGCTAAAGTGGCTTCAGTACCCTACTCTAACCGCTGCGCCACCTCGGATCTCTACTTTAATACTTTATAGTTTCTTTATATTTGTTTTTTATACCCTCTGATATTTCTGTTTCAAAATATGATAACAAGAGGAGGCAAAGATGGGCTTATTACCTGTTCTAACCAGTGGTCATATGGGTCCTATCTCTTATACTTAATATTCACTCTCTCTCTCTCTCTCTCTCTCTCTCTCTCTCTCTCTCTCTCTCTCTCTCTCTCTCCCTCCCTCCCTCCCTCCCTCCCTCCCTCTCCCTCCAAACCTAGGCACACTTGCTAAGGAGAAAGCCTTGTTGAATTCAAATAGGAATTACTTACGTGAACATATTTAGATTACATCAAATAGGAAAATGATTTAAAATGCTGTTCTGTTATTATCTAAATGTAAAAAAATAAAAGTATGACAAAGTAATGTTGATACAAAGACATTTAATCAAGACTTTATGTATTTTTCACTTGACCTTTCCCACATATTAATTATATTTTTGTATGAAAATAAATCCCACTTCATGCAAAAATAGCATTCTGTAAAATGCATGCATGAAATTTTGATCTGTTACAATTCATGGATTTCCTCAAGATGAGGAATTTTCATAGGGATTGTAGGAAATTAAATGTCCTACCATTTGTAGAAATCTTGGGTGTGATATGTATTATTTAGTCACTTTTGAAGGGAAGCCCTTGGTCCCTTTGGCTTCCCTAAGGCAATACCAGATACATGTAAAGATATCAGGACTGGAATGTAAATGTTGTCTGCATTTTAATAAATTTCAAATAAAATTCTCTTCAGTTGATCTTAGAAGAAGATTGATTTTATCATTACTGCTTTTTTAAAAATGATTTATTTCTATTGCTGTTTTTATAATTTTAACATGTTGTAAAACATCTAGTCTTTTGATTTGAGTGGACTATAAAAATGGAAAAATAAACAAACTTGGCTGCAGATCCCTATTTTACAATTCTGATGCTATCCATAATTGGGCAACAGTACACATTTTATTTTAATTACTTCCAAACATCTGAATGTTTCCATATGAAAGAATTTATACCTTTGGGAGTGACAGTTTGCATTTGTCATGTCCTATGAACCTCATCCAAACTAAACTGTAAGACAGCAGTTCCAGTGTTTTCTTTACATTAATAATAAAATGCCTGTCTTTACCATGGCTTCACTAAGCTTTGCTTCATTTAAAAGAAGAATTCATGATTACCTCATTGTTCGGTTTTGGGGATGAGCAATGATGTGCAAAGCTAAAAAAATAAGAAAATTAAGCAAAACGGGGCGTTGTTCCTTACCTGAACGCCCCTTCTCGTAGGGCAGAGCTAGCCTCCAAGATTGGGATGATACAATCCATCAGCCAATCAGGACTGAGTCTGACTTTATAAAAACTATCTCCATGTTGTGCACCCCCTCTTGAGACGAAGAACGAAGTCAGACCCAAAGTGTCAATGCCCAACCGAAACTTTATTTAACTGCAGGTAACCAGAAACCACAACCCTGAACAACCAGGGCGGGATTTGGAGGCTAGCTCCGCCCTACGAGAAGGGGCGTTCAGGTAAGGAACAACGCCCCGTTCTCCATAGTGGGCGGAGCTAGCCTCCAAGATTGGGATATGCCAAAGCAGTACTCCATTGGGAGGGAATTAAGACAACCCTTCCAGCCCCGATGGAGTTACAACAGTTTGTAACACCCGGCGGCCAAAGGCCGCATCTCTAGCTGCATACGCATCTAACTTGTAATGCCGGACAAACGGTATATGTGAAGATCATGTCGCTGCGCGGCACACTTCCTCAATGGAAGTGTTAGTAGCCCACGCCGCTGTTGTGGCCGCACTACACGTCGAGTGAGCCGTGAGCCTGATCGGCCGCAGAAGATCCTGCTGATCGTACGCATAGGAGATAACCGTGCGAATCCAGCGGCCTATAACCGCGGATGAGGCCTTCCTGCCCATGGAGGCTGGCCGGAAGCCGACGAAGAGTGCCTCGGATAGGCGAAATGGGGCGGTACGTGTCATGTACACTTCAACCGCCTGTCGCACGTCCAGTGAACCGCCTTGGTGACCCGAAGACTGTGAGTCTGGAAAGGCTGGGAGAATCAGTTCCTGTGCCCTGTGAAAATATGTGTTAACCTTTGGGGAAAACACCGGGTCCAGGCGCAGGACGACCCTGACCGAACCGAGAGGGCGGCCAACTCCGAAATGCGACGTGCTGACATGATCGCGACAAGAAAGGCGACCTTCAAGGTGAGTAGACGTAACGATGTGGTAGCCAACGGTTCGTACGGTGCCGCGGAGAGGGACCATAGAACTGTCTGCAAGTCCCACGTAGGGTAACGGTGGACCACCAGCGGGGAGATGTTGGACGCCGCCTTGAGGAACCACTGTACCAGTGGGTGCGCCGAAAGCTGCTCGACCACGGGGCAAGAGAGCACCGTTGACAGAGCCGCTATTTGGCGGCGAAGAGTATTGGGGGCAAGTCCCTTGTCCAGTCCGGTCTGTAAGAATCGTAAGATGTCAATAATCGTGAGGTCCAATGGACACACGGAGGAAGTTGTGCACCACGCGCAGAAGGTCCTCCACGTGGATGCATAAATGCGTCCGGTAGAGGCTTTACGGGAACATAACAGTGTCTGAATTATGTTCTCCGGGACCCCACGGTGCCGCAGGGTGCGCCGCTCAAGCGCCAGGCGGTCAGTTGGTACCAACACGGATCCGGATGCCGAACTGACCCCTGGGAGAGCGACGACTCTGTTGGCGGGATCCGCCATGGCGGACTGATGGACAGCGATCTGAGGTCCGCAAACCAGGGTCGCCTCGGCCAGTGCGGTGCCAGCAAGATCACCTCCGCCCTCTCGTCCAGGATCTTGCGAATGACCCGTGGAATCAGCGGGAGAGGCGGGAAGGCGTAGAGGAGACCGCCGGGCCAAGGGCACTGCAGCGCGTCCACCCCTTCCGCTCTGAAGGAACGGTAGCGACACATGTAGCGCGGGAGCTTCGCGTTCTGCGGTGTGGCAAAGAGATCGATAACAAGCCGGCCGAAGCGGTCCGACAGCTCCCGGAACAGATCCTTGTGGAGACTCCACTCTGCGGGGTCCACCTCGTTGCGACTGAGCCAATCCGCAGTGCGGTTGGACACCCCCGAGATGTGTTCCGCCCGTATGGAGAGGAGGTGACGTTCTGCCCAGAGACCTAAGGCCTTGGCCTCCGACATCAGGCGACGGGAGACCGTGCCCCCCTGCCGGTTGACATGGGCCTTCACCGTGATGTTGTCGGTCAGGAGCAGAACGTTCTGGCCTTCCAGGACCCGGTGGAATTGCTGAATGTGTCGCCCTCTTAAGGCCGGCAGCGATGCCCCTTTCGATGGCCGCTGCAATCATGGCTTGCACCTCCGGGCTATTAAATTGTGTGGCCGCCGATGGCACCGGCCTGACCGGGGTGACTTCACTAGAGGGCCCTGGATCCTCCCAGATGTCACCTTCCCCTAGCCGTAGGTTGGGGTTGTCGAGGGATAGCGCCCCCGACGACTGTCTGGACCTGGGTGGGGGAACCACCTCCTTGTCCTTGGGCAATGGAGGCACGGGTGCTACTGAAGGAGTAGGATGCTGCTTTGGGGGAGCCGCTTTTACGGGCTCCCTCTGCCGCTGCCTCTCCTCTGAACCCTTGGAATGTGAAGAGCCCCTGGACTGCTCAGTCGATGACCTGACAGGTGAGCGGTCCCTGCGGTTAGGTGAGGGGGCGGTGGAGGACTTATTGTGTCCTTCCTTCTGAGAGCCGTCCTTCGAGGATTTCGACCGGCTCTTGCTGGCCTTGGCCTGCTTATCTGCCATGATGACAGGGCAGTGGGACGCAGGTCAGGCAAGGTAAGGTCTGGCCGGGCTGCGGAGCGTGCTCTGCAGTGGGTAGAGCCTTAAGGGGCGACAGGGGTTGCCCAGCTGTGACCCGGGCCCCCGGAAGAGGTGGTGTTAGCCCCGCTGACGCCCGGACTTCCGCAGTGCTTGCCCGGCTGGAGATTGGGCCGATAGCTTCACGCACGCCCGAGCGCGCCTGCGCAGCTTGCTTGATCAACCCAGCTGGCGTTCAGCTTCCGCAGGGCGTTCCCAGCTGGCGATCGGGCCGATAGCAGCTCGCGCGCAGAAGTGCGCTTGCGCGAGCTTGGAGCCAAAGGTGGGGCTTCCCCCAAGGCCAGGCAGCCGATTTCGTCGGCTTTCGTCGTGCCGCAGCGATTCGAGGTCTCTCCGATGATGGTGTCTGGTAGGAGAAGCCAGTCGCGCATGCGCCGATCAGAGGGTTCTACAACAGCGAGGAGAGCAGAGGTCCCTCGTCGGCTGTCAGTTGGCTCAAGATGGCCACCGGCGCGAAAAACGGTGACAGGGCCCCAGACCTCGCCGGATGCTTTAAATAGGCACAAGGCTCTATGGCACGCACGGTTCCCTTGCTCTAAGACCGAATTCGGTGGAAGGTCACACAGGATGACAGCGAAAGTCAGTGCCGTGCCGCTCAAGCGCACAGCTTCTGCGGTCCAGGATCCAGAAAGGCACTGACCAAGAGGCAAGTGGCACAGGCCACCCAGGCAGCTAGTCACCCAAGCGCTTGGCTTCTGTGACTGCCCTCAGATCACGATGGCTGCCAGGCCGCAGAGGAACCGATGGAAGGCTGGCCACCCAGGTGGCTATTAGGCCCAGACAGGCAAAGGCCTGCCTGTACTGTCTCTCCCCCCCAAGTGATGTCAATCTCCAATGGAAAATGGGGAGGAAATTACACTTACTCTGAAATGTGAGTAAAAGCACGAGAAGAAGAACAACCTGCAAGGTTGGGAGACACAATCCTGTAGCTTAGGACTGAGTCGAAAGAGGGGGTGCACAGCATGGAGACAGTTTTTATAAAGTCAGACTCAGTCCTGATTGGCTGATGGATTGTATCATCCCAATCTTGGAGGCTAGCTCCGCCCACTATGGAGAAGAAATTATCTATTTATGCACATTTTTATGTAGCACAATGTCCAAAGGCTTTGAATTGGGCCAGGCGCAAACCAGCAACTACTATAGCAACAGTAACATAGGAGGAGATTGCTAGATCTCCTGTCTTCAGTTTGCATTCTGAATCAATTGACGTTTTGATGTTGACTTCAAAACCACATGTAGAATGCAATAAAGACATGAGGGAAAAGAAGAAGAAAACAAAGCCAGCTTAATCTAGTTTACACTTAGATTTTCACTATACAGTACTTCCCTTTATACTCTTTGCATTTGCAAAGCATCCTTGCTTCTACTTGGTGCAGTGGCTCAGTGGTTAAGAAGCTGGGCTTGTCAGCTGGAAAGCCGGCAGCCGAGGTTCAAGACCTGAGTGCCATATGAGGGGGTGAGCTCCTGTCTTTGCCCCAGCTCCTGCCAACCTAGCTGTTCAAAAGCATGCAAATGCGAGTAGATAAATAGGCACCACTTTGGTGGGAAGGTAACAGCATTCCATGTCGTCACACTGGCCACACAACTGTGGAAATTTCTTCGGACAGATCTGACTCAGTGGCCTTGAAACAGAAATGAACACCACCCCCTATAGTCGGCAATGACTAGCAGAATAAAGAGACTCCTTTACCTTTTTTACAAACTTGCTTCTACTACATTCATATACAGCTTAAAATGTTTCTTCTATTCTTACTCTTATTTTCTATCTTAAAATATTAACTCTGGGTAAAATACTTAATAGTTAGAAAATAGAATTATTTATGGATCAATAGTTTCCATCTTTGATTACTGAGCCTTCTTGTATAGATAAAACGAAAACTCCAATTGTCCTACAACTCACACTTATAAAAATAAAACATATGCTTCTCTTATTCCTAGAGTTCTCAACATTAATTCTATTCAGTGGAAAGAGGAAGACTGCTTGAGATTTTAGTTGAAACTTCAAGATTGGTAAATCTTTTACTGCTAGCCAAGATGACGGTTTTAAAATCTCTATCATAGATTTTATTATTATGATTATCACACAGCTGATAATCTCTATGATAGACTTTATGATTATCACACAGCTGATTACTCAATAATCCAAAAGTCTGTAATTATCAGATCCAGTTCAACATATTTTACTTCTTGAGTTTGAGCACCTAATTGGTGTCTCTCTCCCACAAATCATAATCAATTCTACCCAAAGTTAGTCACATTAATTCATATAAATATAAACTGAACGTATATAGGGTTTTTCTAGACTTCTTCCAAAGAAATAGAGATGGGAAATGCTTACAACTGTGCTAGCATACATGTTAAAAATTGTAAACCACATAATGCATAGTGGAATTCCTGCAGAATGAAAAAGCCAAAGAAGAAGATAATACATGGGCTATATTGAAGAGAGAGCAATCCATATCTATTTAAAAAATAAATTTTAACAGACAAGTGATCAGTTTGTAATGATATATAATAGTCTCGTTATCATTTCTTAAAATGTTTAAAAGGGCAAATAATAGCTATTACTTATCTTTCAAAGATTACAGAGCCTAGAGAACCAGGGATGAGCAATTAGTACTGCAAAACCTTTCTGAAGGACATTTCAAAAGCCCAGCATGGTTATTTGAGAGGCCTTTCATATTATCTGATCCAGCTTTGCAAGATTATTGTTGCAGTAGAAGCACCACCAAAGGAAGAACTCTTTTTGGCCAGTAAAGTGGGGAATAGAGTTCCTGCAATTGTTCTTCATAGATGGCTCAGGAATTCTGGGAATTGAAGTTCACAAGTCATAAAAGGGCCATAGTTCCCCACTTAGAGTCAGAACATGATTATTTGATAAAAGGCAAAAAAAATTGTATTTGGGGTTTGTTCATAAGTTTCTGGGCATTATCCTCAAGAGCTTTTGGGCCTTGCCTTCCAGAAAAAGAAATCTAATGTTTACTCTTTGGATCACTAAAGATACAAAATCCATTTTTCAAGAAATGCCATTATAATAGCAATAGCACTTAGCAATAGCAATAGCAATAGCACTTAGACTTATATACCGCTTCATAGTGCTTTACAGCCCTCTCTAAGCGGTTTACAGAGTCAGCATATTGCCCCCAACAATCTGGGTCCTCATTTTACCGACCTCAGAAGGATGGAAGGCTGAGTCAACCTTGAGCCCGTGAGATTTGAACAGCTGAACTGCTGAACTAGCAGTAGCCTGCAGTGCTGCATTTAACCACTGCACCATCTCGGCAAGTCACTTAGACTTATATGCTGCTTCATAGTGCTTTATAGCCCCCTCTAAGCAGTTTACAGAATCAGCATATTGCCCCCAACCATCTGGGTCCTCATTTTACCGACCTTGGAAGGATAGAAGGCTGAGTCAACCTTGAGCTGGTCAGAATCCAACTCCTGGCAGTGAGCACTAAGCTAGCCTGCAGTATAGTACTGTGTTCTAAATCTAAGCATTGTGCCAGCATTATACAATTTTGAAACAGGACTGTTATCAATTTTTACTATGAATGTTAGAACTCATAGCCACAGTTCTCACGAAGACTAACAATTGCTGTTTTACGTACTAAAAAGTTATCATTTTCCCATTAGAACCAAATTTTAACAAACTTATGTTTTTTTAAAAAAATTACACATTATATTGCAAAATATATTCCATATTTATGAGAGGTGCAGAGTTTAAAATGATCATATGTTATATAGCCATTTTATGGAATCTTTTAGTGGGAAAATCAAATTCTTCTTTGCTTTCAGAGTTGCTCCACAGAAAAATCTACAATTAAAAAAATGTCAGAAATCCTATGCCCCTGAATGCTTGCATGAAATCAAATTACATGTAGCAATCAGTACATTCCATTTTTTCCAATTCTTCTTGCAAGCCTGATTTTTATAAATTGCCTGTAATTGCATGCCCTGATGGACTAACTTAAACACATTGATTTGTTGTATATGGTTCATAAGGCAAAAATTAATAAGTGAAATATTCTTTCCTTTTAAAGACAGACTCTAGATTTATTTTTAAAGGTCACATTTGCCTGATGCATGCTTTGTCCTAAGGGTAAGGTGACCAGACGTCCCGATTTTGGCGGGACAGATCCGCTTTTTCATCATTTGTCCCGCGTCCCGCCCGTCCTCTAAAAAGTCCCGATTTTTTGAAAGAATGCATGACTAGGGCATTCTTTCAAAAAATCGGCCTGAAAGGCAGCAGGCCTCTCAGCTCGGGCCGGCCGTGGGTGGCGTTGGCGGCGGGCGGGCGTCCCGCGTTGTTGACTCCTCCGGCGGCAGCTGGAAGCTGGGGGGAGGGGGAAGGGAGGCTGCTCCTCCTCTCCTTCCCCCGCCCCATCCCTAGCCCCGCCCTCGGAGGCGCCGCTGCTGTTGGGAGGGGTGAGGGACGAGGAGCCGTCGCCGCTTTGAGTTTATGAGCGGCGCAAACAGCCCTTCCTCGTCCCCCTCCCCTTTCTTCCCCCGTCGCCTCGCTGCCGCCGTTGCCCTGGGGCCGGGCGGGCGACCGGGAGACCGCGGCGCTTGGATGCTTGGAGCAGGTAAGCTGCCGGCTGCCTCCTTTCCCCGTCTCCTGCCTCCCGTTCGTTGCTTGCCAGCCCGGCCGAAGGGAAGGCGGGAGGCGAGGAAAGGCCTCCCGAAAGGGAGGCGGGCTCCCGAAGGGAGCCGGCAGCCCTTCGGGAGCCCGCCTCCCTTTCGGGAGGCCTTTCCTCGCCTCCCGCCTTCCCTTCGGCCGGGCTGGCAAGCAACGAACGGGAGGCGGGAGACGGGGAAAGGAGGCAGCCGGCAGCTTACCTGTCGCGAGCTGCAGGCATCCAAGTGCCCTCCCGCCTCCCCCCCTCTCCCCCCCCACCTCACCTGGACGCCGACATTTGCTGTTTTGCCCTCTGCGCATGCGCAGCGTTCTGCGCATGCGCAGAGGGCAAAACAAATGGCGGCGCCCAGGCGGCCCCCCCGTCCCGCTTAAAATTAAAAAATCTGGTCACTTTGCCTAAGGGCGTTAAAAAAAAAACTTGGAAATTTCCTGACAATAAATTCCTGGGATCAGGATTTAGGGGTAAAAGGCATTATGTTGTAAAATGCATACCGTACTAATTTTTAAAAGTTCAACTCAGTATAAAATTACTAAAACCAAAGCTAGCAATAATGTCACAAATTAAAATTAAATTAAAAACTCAACCTGATGAAGATTATGCAAACAGAAAAGCACAACACAAGCTTGTAATATTTTATTTACTACTTATAAAAAGCAAAACAAAAACAAATCCCAAGCGAGGATTTATTTATTTGTTGTAATCTGGATGAATATTCCAAAATATTCACTATTATAGACTAGCTTTTCCATTCATGCAGGATTTCCCCCCCCCCCAATAAATTGTTATTGAATAGTAATATTCAATAGATTACTACAAAGTGAGCAGGTTTGGTATAGTGGTTAAAACTAGAAACCAGGAAACAGCTAGATCTAGTTCCACCTTAGGTACAAAGCCAGCTTTAGTCCAGCCCCTTTCTCTTAGCCCTAGGAAGGAAGCAATGGCAAATTTCCAAAATCTTGCCAAGAAAACTGCAGGAACATGTCCAGACCAGTTACGAGGAGTCAACATTGACTCAAAGGTACCAATCTCTTACCTTTCTTCTTTTACTTTCCCAGGTTTCTTTAACTGTTGTGTAGTAATACTATATTTGATTTAAGTTTTGCTTGTTTTGTTCTCAAAGAACTGAAGTTTCAAAATGTTTAGTCTGTTTAGTGAATTGAAGTAGTTTGTTTTCATGATGTGCTTTTGGATTATCAGATGCTTTATATCAGATGGATTATAAGGAGCTGAGGTGGCGCAGCGGTTAGAGGCAGTACTGCAGGTCACTTTAGCTGACTGTGATCCGCAGGTCAGCGGTTCAAATCTCACCGGCTCAAGGTTGACTCAGCCTTCCATCCTTCCGAGGTAGGTAAAATGAGGACCCAGATTGTTGGGGGCAATATAAAAATACATTGCTTACTGGTGTAAACCGCTTAGAGAGTGCTTGCACTGTGAGGCGGTATATAAATCTGACAAAATAAATAAATAAATAAATAAATAAATGCTGTGATACTAATTTTCAAATTCTAAACATTAGTATCTTTTATAATTATTTTGATTTAATGTAAGCTATCCCAGGAAATTTTAGTATTTATATCTCAAAATTTTAGTATACTTATAAAAGCAATATTTTCACATATTTTTATTTGAAATATATAATGAAATATATAATATCCACTTAGACTTAAACTTTGAGTCAGAGGTGCAGGAAGTCAGTGACACAGAAATGTCACTTTAGTAAAATGTTTGGTTCATTTGTAGCGTTGGGAGTTTTTGAAGTGATACAGGAAGCAAAATAAGTTAAGTCTGTACTTATTCTGAATCTTATTTTGATTAAAAAATGCAACAATTGCAGAAAAAACAATTACTACCAACCTGCCTTCCATTGAGGACCTGTATACTGCACGAGTCAAAAAGAGGGCTGTGAAAATATTTACAGACCCCTCACATCCTGGACATAAACTGTTTCAACTCCTACCCTCAAAACGACGCTATAGAGCACTGCACACCAGAACAACTAGACACAGGAACAGTTTTTTTCCCGAACGCCATCACTCTGCTAAACAAATAATTCCCTTAACACTGTCAAACTATTCACTAAGTCTGCATTACTATTACTATTATTATTACTATTACTATTACAGCATGTTCCGGCGTATAAGACGACTGGGCGTATAAGACGAACCCCAACTTTTCCAATTAAAATATAGAGTTTGGGATATACTCGCCGTATAAGACTATCCCTCCTACCATCTTTCTTTTTCTTTCTGTCTTTCTTCCTTCCTAACATCTTTCTTTCTGTCTGTCTTTCTGTCTTTCTTTCTTTCTTTCTTTCTTTTCTGTCTGTCTTCCTTCCTAACTTCTTTCTTTCTTTCTTTCTTTCTTTCTGTCTTCTTTCTTCTTCTTTCTTCTTTCCTTCCTTCCTTCCTTCCTTCTTTCTTCCATCTTCCTTCCTTCCTAACATCTTTCTTTTTCTTTCTTTCTGTCTTCCTTCCTTCCTAACATCTTTCTTCTTCTTTCTTTCTGTCTTCCTTCCTTCCTAACTTCTTTCTTTCTATCTTTCTATCTTTCTTTCTATCTTTCTTTCTATCTTTCTATCTTTCTTTCTTTCTTTCTTTCTTTCTTTTTCTTTCTTTCTTTCTTTTTCTTTCTTTTTTTCTGTCTGTCTTCCTTCCTTCCTAACTTCTTTCTTTCTTTCTTTCTTTCTTTCTTTCTTTCTTTCTTTCTTTCTTTCTTTCTTTCTCCTTCCTTCCTTCCTTCCTTCCTTCCTTCCTTCCTTCCTTCCTTCCTTCTGTCTTTCTCCCTGCAGGAGGAAGAAGGAACCTCTGTTGCAGTCTCCCGACCGTGCCGCCGCCAGGGTTAATGCGCATGGGAGGGAAGGAGAGCGCGCGCTACCGCTGCCGCTGCTGCTATTGCCGCTCTGGCGTGTCCTTCGCGCAAGGCGCTGCATGTGCGAAGTCTCCCCAGTTGCTGTGGCTGCACCGGGGAGCCCACGTCCTTGTCAATGATGGAGACGCTGCGTGCACGGTAGGGATCGCAGAGCAGAGGCGCCTGGCGAGCGAGGCGAGTGGCGGCATCGGTGGCAGGCTCTTGCCCGCGTCTCCCGCCCGCCTCTTGCCTTAGCATTTAAAAGAATGAGAGGCGGGCGGGTGGGAGACGCGGGCAGGAGCCTGCCGCCAATGCTGCCACTCGCCTCGCTCGCCAGGCGCCGCGGCTCAGTGGTGCCTTCCCCGCATGCAGCGTCTCCATTGTTGACAAGGATGAGGGCTCCCCGGTGCAGCCACTGTGACCGGGGAGACACGCCAGAGCGGCAATAGCAGCAGCGGCGGCGGTAGCGTGCTCTCTCCTTCCCTCCCATGCACCACAGCCTTCCCAGCAGGCTGCCAGACAAGCCCGAAGAGACCGAGATGCAGGGCGGCATTGGGGCTCCAGGTCTCCTTCGGCCGCTTGGCCGGAGAACAGCAGGGATGCGGCCGTGGCCGTTTTTGAGCTCCCCCCAGCTCGGAAGTTTTAGTACCCGGCGTATAAGACGACCCCCGACTTTTGAGGATATTTTCAAGGGGTAAAAAGTCCTCTTATACGCCGGCATATACGGTAATCTTCTCATCGTTCCTATCACCCATCTCCTCCCACTTATGACTGTATGACTGTAACTTGTTGCTTGTATCCTTGCGATTTATATTGATTGTTTCCTAGTATGATTTGATTGCTTATTTGTACCCTATGACTATCATTAAGTGTTATATCTTATGATTCTTGACAAATGTATCTTTTCTTTTTATTATACTGAGAGCATATGCACCAAAGACAAATTCCTTGTGTGTCCAATCACACTTGGCCAATAAAGAATTCTAATTCTAATTTTAAAAAAGTGGCAAAAATGTGGAGTTTGCTGCTGAAGTTCTGCAGAATAATCTCTGTGTTTATCAGAGGTTACAACAATGGGATGAGGATGGAAAACTACCTAACTGTAGGTCTTATAATTATATCTATATCTGTTTTGGATACAATTTGGCATAATTACTTTTTTTGACATCCTCCCATCAGTGTTCCAAAGCTTTCAGCATAGTTATTATATTACTAGAATCTTTGTAGATTTATATATTATTTATTTATTAATCAATTTTATGTAGCCATCATCTCACCAAAGGCGAAGTTGGGTGGCACACAACAAAAGATAAAACAGCCAATATAAAATTAATTAATTATAATTAATATTAATTATAATTAATATTATAAAACCAAAAATCCAAGCATAGGCAAAGGGGGAACAAAAATGGAGCCGTCTAGACAAGTCTCCAGATTCCAAACAAATAATCAAGAATGAGACAACACAGCATAGGAACTCAAAGAAGTTAAACAGTTGTTTATTTTCAGAACTGAAAATGATCATTGTAATGTTCAAATGAAATATAAATAAAGTATTAGCATGTTGTGGTTCATTCCTTCAGCTCTACATGAAATCCCCTGATGTTCCATTTCACTTTTAAAGAGTACATTTTGTGTTTCTGTTTGCATTAAAAGACAAAGCTATTTTCTGGTATTAGCTGGTGATCAAATATGACAAGTATCATACATTGTTTCATTTTAATTCTGTTGAAAGGCTTCTTATACAATTTTAGATAACTGACATCTAAATATTTAGATATATAAAGATGTTTAAAGATGTTTAAAGAAGCATAAGGCATATCCATAAAATACCTATTATTTTATCTTATTAATACACATTTCTACTTCCCATTTTTCTGAAAAGTATGAACAAGGCTGATAATATATATTTTTGCACAATAAAATGTTAGGAGCAAAAGTTGTAGCAATCCCAGCTAACAGTAACTGTTGGCCAATAATTGGATTGCATATTGTGATGAATATTTTAATTAGAGGCAAGCAATAATAACATTATAAATCAACTGGACAAAATATATGTAGACAAATAATTATTACACCAAACCCAAATTAATGGTTATCTATATTAATGGGCCATATTGGCACATCATTGGGTTTTAAGACTGAAATCAATTAAGCAATCATCTCAATAACAATTTATGCATCAAAAAGTTAAGGAATGTAGCCACATGTGGGGACAAGAAGGCAAAATAATCTTTATAGTAATTCAAGCTGTTGAAAATCATATATGAAATGGAAAAAAATGTAGCTGTAACAACAATGACATCTTAATTCAATATCCACATACGATCAAGCATAACAATATATGAAGCACTAACATGTAACAACAGCTTTGGATTTATAACTGCTTCATTGACGTTTTAAATTATTAGAAATTGAGCAGTCAGATTCTCCTACTAAATTTACCTAAACCCAATTCTCCAAGAACTGTGTATTAACTTTGTCATTAACCTATAATGGGAAGTAGCAGCGTAATTACCATATTTTTTGAAGTATATGACGCACCTTTTTACCCCCCAAAAGAGGGTGAAAATTTGGGTGCGTCTTATACACCGAATGTAGCCCTACCCACCCACCAGCCCCCACCCTTCGGAGGTTTTGGGCCTCCGTGTGTCGCATTTTCGGCCGGTTCCAGCCATTGCTGGCCACCGCCGCCGCCGTTGCTGCCCGGAGCCACTGCCCCCGCCGTGACTGTCCCCGCTGGTGTCCCCGCTCTCCCTGCCTCCGCTCCCGCTCTCCCCACCGCTGTCCCTGCCTCTGCCGCTGCCGCAACTGTCCCCGCCGGTGTCCCCGCCCTCCCTGCCTCCACTCCCGCTTTCCCCGCCGCTGTCCCTGCCTCCGCTGCCGCCGCGACTGTCTCCGCCGGTGTCCCTGCTCTCCGTGCCTCCGCTCCCGCTTTCCCCGCCGCTGTCCCTGCCTCCGCCGCCGCTGCCGCCGCCGCCGTGACTGTCCCCGCCGGTGTCCCCGCTCTCCCTGCCTCCGCTCCCGCTCTCCCCACCGCTGTCCCTGCCTCTGCTGCCACCACGACTGTCCCCGCCGCTGTCCCTGCCTCCGCCGCCGCTGCCGCCACCATAACTGTCCACGCCGGTGTCCCCGCTCTCCCTGCCTCCGCTCCTGCTCTCCCCACCGCTGTCCCTGCCTCTGCCATCGCCGCTGCCGCTACCCGAAGCGAGCCACCACCGCTGGTACTGCCCACCCCCACCGCCTGAAGCCTGCTCCCGAGGCACCTGAGGAGCCGCTGCTGTTGCCGTTGCTGTTTGAAGAGAGCCGACAGGTTAGAACTTTGTTTTTAAATTGGTTTTTTAAGGATTTTTTTTAAGGTTGCCAAGTGCAGGAGAAATTCTGGGAGTTGAAGTCCACAAGTTTGACGACCCTTGCACCCCCTTGGCAAGTTTAAGACTTGTGGACTTCAACTCCCATTCCTGAGCTAGTATGACTGGAGGAGGAATTCTGGGATTTGAAGTCCACAAGTCTTAAACTTGCCAAGGGGGTGCAAGGGTCTTCAAACTTGTGGACTTCAACTCCCAGAATTCCTCCTCCAGTCATGCTAGCTCAGGAATTGGAGTTTGTGTCCACAAATCTTAAAGCTGTCAAGTTTGAAGACCCCTGGGTTAGGGGTTAGGGGTGCAAGGGTCTTCAAACTTGGCAAGTTTAAGACTTGTGGACTTCAACTCCCATTCCTGAGCTAGCATGACTGGAGGAGGAATTCTGGGAGTTGAAGTCCACAAGTCTTAAAGCTGTCAAGTTTGAAGTTTGTAAAAAGTGTATATGGTTGTAAAAAGTATTCTGCTACACTGGTATTTTATTAAATAATATATTACTACACCATTTGGTTCAGAATACTTTTTTCCTTGCTTTCCTCCTCTAAAATCTAGGTGCGTCCTATATTCCGGTGCATCCTATACTCCGAAAAATACGGTAATATTACAATTTGAATTTCAACTAAAAAAAGAAAGGATATATCAATTTTTCTCCCTTCTGACACTACAATACTGTATTGGAAACTACTTTGCAAATTCTTTTCATGCATCAGTCATCTGTCTAAGGCATTTTGCTGCTGGAACCAAATGGTTGTCCCCTATCCAATTGTATTTGCATAAGCTGCCTCTGGTGGTGGTGCAGTACAGAATGTGGTACATTCTCCATAGTGCAAGAGAGCATATCAAGTTTAAGGATACAGAACACGGCAACTGATACTCACAGATTTTCCAGTCCAAATAGGGTACCGACTAGAGGATTTAAGAACATTTGTATACATGAGATTTTGAAACTATTTTCACCTTGGGTTCCAATAAAATCATGCAATGTTTTCAGGAACTACTTCAACTCCACATTGTTTTATTGTTTTCTTTATTTAAAAGACTTAAATAACCACTCATCTGGAAAGATACAACATTGGATAGCTCACAACAGCAGGAAAAATCAACATGCAATACAAGAAATAAAAGCAAAAACCTAGTACCACCACCATTCTTCTCCAATACAATAAACTCTACTATCTTTAGGCTTCAACCTCACTCTATCCCAGATTGAGAAGCAACCACTCTTGAAAGCCTTCCAGAAGTTTAAGTGGCTGGGTCAGAGAGAAGGGTGTTCCACATAGGATGCTATGGAAAACGCCCATTTCCTAGATCTCTCTAAATGCCATATTTAAGAGAGAGACTTGGAGCCTGCCCATTCTGTCTGATCTGATGGAATAAACTGATAATTTTAGGGAGAAGCAATCCAGCAAATAAATTGTCCCCATGCCATATAGGGCTTTAAATATGTGAATCAGCACCCTGAATTGCACCTGAAAAGGAACCAATGCAGCTCGCACAACAGAGGTGTAATATGGATAAACCAAGGGCTGCTGAACACTGCACATGACGTTTTTTGGACCAGTTTCAAGTAACTTTCAATTGAAGTTCAAGAGCAGTCTCACATAGATTGCAGTAGTCCAACTGGGAAGTGACCAAAATGTGAGTGATAATGAGCATGACTTCTTGATCAAGGAATGGGTGCAATTGGTGCATGAGAGGAAACTGTGCAAAGGTACCCCTAACTTTTCAAACTACACTCCTTTTTGTGTGCATTGCTTGGAAAAGGGACAGATCTTTGCATAAGATTTGGAGAACAAAGGCAGTTTAAGTGAGAAAAAGCAACCAAGCCCAGATGAAAGATTTGAGAAGATTTTTCAACAGATTTACTATAAATCTGCCTGAGGGTAGTTACTCTTACAGTTTACAAGGTTATATTTTTACCTTAGAAATATAATTTGCCTTTCTGAAATAGCAGAATTGGCTAGATTCCTGATAGGTCAAACACATCAAGTGAGAATAATGCTTACTTTGAAGTCACTGCATTAGTTACAGGCTGAATTCAAAGTGCTGGTTATCACATTTAAAACCTCTTACAGCACATTTCTGAGATATATCATGCAATGTTTTCCTTTCAAAACTCCTGTCTGTTCTGATCCTCGGGAGAGGGCCTACTTCGGGTTCCTCTCCTTAATATTATGGAGCATTTGATTACTGGATTTACTGATGCCCCTTACTTAACTGACATTTCAAAAACTCATTAAAGCAGGTCTTTGACCCTGAAGTTAATTTTAACTGAATGCCACTCAGATATGTTCAATTTCTATTATTGATTTTTTTACTACCTAGATACGCCCTGCTCCTGATTTGATTTTGTTGTACTCACCCTGAGTCCCTTTGGATTTGGACAAGCGATAAATATTGTAAAACAAACAAAAATACATAATATTGTTTATTTATTTTACAATACGACTCTGTTAATCTGTTAATACCTATATCCTGACTCCATGCAGAAGGACATAGGGTGAGGTGTCACAATTCATTTAATATTATTAAGTATCATGAAAGCATATTAGATTTTTGACCTTGTTCAAATATCATGGCAATAGCTGTAGACACACATAACACTAAACCGGAATATTTTCACAATATGTTGAATAAGCCATATGAGTTCTAAGCCAAAAGCCAAATCATATTATAGGTCAGCTAAATGTTTTGCCATAAATAAATTTATCTAAGTTTTTTATTTATATCAATTTTATTAAAACAGTTTTAAAGAGAACATAAAACCTACCACAAACTAATTCAAAATAAAGAAAACATTGAAGAAAAGAAAAAAGCACAGAAAGAAAAGATAAAAAGAAATAGAAGAAGCTTTTGATTTCTTTGCTGCAAATCCAAGTATGATAATGAAGTTAACTTACTCTATGATTACAAAAAAGTTCACTTTTTTTGATAATCCATTTTTTCCTTAATCACTGAAACCGTAAGACATTAAGTGCATTTCAGGAAATAAGTCTACAAGGGGTTTACTGTCAATTATAAATGTAAATGTTGTATTTTCTCTAATCAAGTAAGTAAATTTAGCCATTTCCGCAAGTTCCACCATCTTTACTATTGTCAAATCTTTTCACTTTTCAGCATAATCTTTTTGCAGCTGTCATATATAAAAACAAAATTTCATGTCTATCTATTTAGTCCCAAAAGAAAAATCTCTGATTTCAATTGTGCTTTAATCTTTAAAATCTTCTGAATTAATGGAATAGAATAGAATTTGCAGATGACACTAAACTGGCAGGAATAGCCAACACCCCAGAAGACAAGTTCAGGATCCAAAAAGATCTTGACAAACTTGAACAATGGGCCCTATCCAACAAAATGAATTTTAATATGAAGAAAAGCAAAGTTGTACATTTAGGCAGGAAAAATCAAAGGTATAAGTACAGATTAAGCGAGACCTGGCTCAAAAACAGTAACTGTGAGATGGACCTTGGAGTCCTAGTGGATGATCACTTGAATATGAGCCAGCAGTGTGCAGCAGCAGCCAAAACAGCTAATACAATCATGGGTTGTATAAACAGAGGCATAGAATCAATATCACGTGAAGTATTAGTACTACTTAAAAAACCCTAGTAAGACCACACCTGGAATACTGCAACCAGTTTTGGTCACCATACTATAAAAAAGATGTTGAGACCTTGGAAAAAGTTCAGAGAAGAGCAACTAAGATGATCAAAGGCCTGGAGACTAAAGCATATGAAGAACGGCTGCAGGATTTGGGTTTGGCTAGTCTAAAGAAAATAAGAATTAGGGGCGACATGATAGCAGTATTCCAGTTTTTGAGGGGCTGCTGCAAAGAAGAGGGGGTCAAATTATTCTACAATAATTCTACAACAGTTCACCAGAGGGCAGGACAAGGAACAATGGTTGGAAACTGAACCAAAGAGAGAAGCAACCTGGAATTAAGGAGAAACTTCCTAACAGTGAGGACAATTAACCAGTGGAATAGCTTGCCTTCAGAAATCGTGGGCGCTCCATCACTGGAGGTTTTTAAGAAGAGACTAGACAGCTACTTATCTGAAATAGTATAGGTTCTCCTGCTTGAGCAGGGGGCTGGACTAGAAGACCTCCAAAGTCCCTTCTATTCTATTCTATTCTATTCTATTCTATTCTATTCTATTCTATTCTATTCTATTCTGTATTTGAATCCATTTTTTTTAACATGGACACCAAACATGATAAAATTTCCCTATTGTTTATATTGCCAGCAAATATTCAAAATATATTTATTCTTTCTAGACATTTCTAACAAATCCCTACAATACATTATTTTATAAAAAATATCTTTAAGATTAGAACTTTATGTAAATTTCAACCCTTTCAACCATATATTTTTCTATTGATCCATTTGTACATTGTAACAATTTTTTGGCCCATTTTATCATATATTCTTTCACTTATCCTTCCTTTGTGTCATATTTCAACAGAAGTTTAATGTTCATCATTAGTACATATTTTTTTTGCCAAACTCAGTCTTACATTGTTCAAAGACATACTGTAACATCTTTTATCTGCTTTAAACCTTTGTGATAATTGTACATAAAAAAATCATTGACAGTATATCCTTTTATTTTCAAATCTTCCCTCAATTTCATTTTACAATCCTATTGACTGTATGTCAAGGTAAGTTAACCATTTATGCTTACTTATCATTTCTCATCTATGAAAGGTTTCTTATGCTGAAAGCCACATAAGTGTTTTTGGGAACAATCTAAATTTATATTTATTCCTTACTCTAACAATAGCCCAACTGACATAATGATTTTTGAAATCTACAGTATATAGAATAGAATATTCTTTATTAGCCAAGTGTGATTGGACACACAAGGAATTTTTCTCCGGTGCATAACCTCTTTGTCACAGTGTGATTATTGCCTGTTACATGTATATGCAGGGAGATGCATCCCTATTCATTATAATGGTTTATTCCTGAGCACGTGATTAATATGTTCTTGTACGCATGTGTGCATTCCTTTCTCCGCTCTGTCCTTCTTCCTCTGTCTTCCATTGAGAGAAGACGCACTTTATATTAGAGATGTAAACAAATGAGGATTTATTGTTTTTGTAACGAAATAAATATTTTTACTTAGACTTTTAAACTGCAGTTTCATTTCTAATGTCTGATGTCCGGGAAAAGATCACACATCTCCTCTGTGAGATTAATTATCACCTCTGTCACTCTTAGTGTACATACAAACAACAAAGTCATAAATCATAAATCATAAGATACAATCGTAAATCATAAGATACAAACAACAAAGTGATAAATCATAAGATACAAATAGGAGAAGGTAATAGGAAAGATGAGAAGGATAATAGTAATACAGCCCTACTATCTAGGTAAATATTCTTAGGCATAAAACAGTGCTGTGGTGTTTAGCAGAGTGATGGCATGATGGAAAAATCTATCTTTGTGTCTATTGTTTTGGCATGCAATGCCCTATAGCAGTGATGGCGAACCTATGGCACGCATGCCAGAGGTGGCACGCAGCACCCTCTCTGTGGGCACGTGAGCTGTCACCCCAGCTCAGCTCTGCCGCACATGCGTGTGCGCCTCCCACCAGCCAGCTGGTTTTCGTGTCTCTGTCATGCATGCATGGGGGGGGCACATGCGGGGGCATGCATGTGCAAGCATGGGGGGCACATGCAGGGGCACATGCATGCATGCGTGGGAGTGGAGGGCATGCAGGGGGTTGCACGTGCATGCATGAGGGTGGGGCAAATGAATGGGGGCCATGCGCACATTACATTTTGGGGGTTCGCATGCACGCTTTGGGCACTCGGTCCGGAAAAGGTTAGCAATCACTGCCCTATAGTGTTGTCCTGAGGGAAGGAGTTGAAAGATTGTGTTCAAGATATGAGGGGTCTGTAGATATTTTCTCAGGCCTCTTTCTGGCTTGTGCAGTATACAGGTTCTCAATATTACTTAGCTTTGTTATACTATAGATATCCATGCCCCCCAAATCTCGGGCCATGGCCTAACTCCAATAGCATTCTATTTCTTAGCAATATACACTCTTTCATCCAAGCTAAATAGCAGGCAGCGAAGTATAATTTCAAAATGGAAACACACAAACCTCCTTTTTCTTTGCATCTTGTAATACCCTTATCTTGTGTTTTTTCCCCGCCATACAAATTTAGACATATCTTTGCTATTGTTTATATGGTTTATCAGTTGTTAAAACAGATATTGTCTGAAACAAAAAATGCATTCTAGGGAAAACATTCATCTTAACCACAGAAATTCTACCTAACAAAGAAAATTGGACTTTATCCACACTTGATATATCTTTTTTGAATTTATTCCATGTGTTAACTTAATAGTTATTTTGAAAGAACGTATGATTCATATGTGTCATAAACAGAAGTATTTTACCATTTTTTCAATCTTTAAACCCACTACATTCATCAATTCTCTTTGATCTTGAATCTTCTTGTTTTCTGTTAACAGCACTGTCTTTCTTCTGATTAAAATGTGCTAATACCCCAAATTATTTTAATTTACTTACTAAAAGTTCAATTCCCTTTTAAGGATTTGCCAAAAGCAGTACCCATAAAAGTTCTTAACTTGTATAACATTTTTGAAACTTTATGCCCACAATTCTCTCAACTTGCCGTCTGTATTCAATATTTCAAGAACTAAAATAAATGAAGGAGGGGACACTGGGCAACATTTTCCCTTTTTTGTTCTCACATGTAGTTCTCACGAAGTATAAATCAATTTCACTCATTTTATAAAATTTTCTCTAAAATTCATTTTTGAAAAACAAAAAACAAAAACCTCAGTTCACATTGTTAAAAGCCTTCTCTGCATTAAAAAAGATTGGTGTGGCTAGTTTTTCATTATGTTGTTCCAAATATTCCAAAATATCCAAGACAAAATCATTCTTCAAGTGTCTTTTAGGTAAAAACTCATATAGATCCCATAAATAAATTCTTGCAAAAATTTCAGTTTCTCAGCTAAAACCATTGTAAAGAACTTACAATCATTATTCAATATTGATAGTGGTCTGTAATTTCTTGCTGAAGTCAAATCTTATTCCTGTTTAGGTATTAGTTTTATATCAGCCTGTTTCCAAGGCTCTGGCATCTTTCCTCCTTGTAGAATAGAACTTGTGTTTTGTAAAACTGATAAAAGGAACATTTTTTCTAAGTCATTTAGATCATAAATGGTAACAGAGTACATTTCATGATATTTGAGCCATATAGTTCAGTCAAATTGCATAACACATTGTTTTTTAAAAAGTGATAATTTTTGGTAATTGGAGCAAAATTGCAGGGGAAATTCTGCAACTAGGGCCATTAGAAGTAAAAACCAATTATTACTTACAGTGCCTAATCACATTTCTCAATGCTTTTCAAATAGCAATGAATGCTTAATCTAGAGAACTAATAATTTTCAAGTGATAAAATATAGTTTAAACAGATAGAAAATATCCACATTGTTCTAAGAAATGTCTCAGGTCAAAAAGTATGTATGCTGTGTCTGAGAAATAATCTTGGTTTTCCCCATACATTTGAGCCTATGAAAATTCTGTTTAAGGCAAAATTCATTGACGATTATGTTTATTGATGAATACATCAAATTCGATTTTTCCACTAAAACGAATAATATTTCTTATTTAAACCAGTTTCCACAGTTTCTGTTTGCAGCAATCCAAGCTGGAAGACCTTGACAAAAGTTCATTGTGGATTCCACAAATTAATTAGCCACCAGACAATCTGTGACCTAGTGGGGTCCTTTCAGAGATGTTTCCTTACATTAACAAAGAAACAAAATTATCACAAGTGGACAAAAAAACAATGGGAGCGGGAGTGACTTTATTTATTTATTTATTTATTGGTAGTTTTTCTATGCCACCCTACTCCCTGAAGACTCAGGGCGGCGTACAACATTTTATAAAAACTCCAAATCATTAAAAACAGCTTAAAAACAGTTAGGAAATATATAAATACACACCATACATACATGGGGGAGACATCAGATAAAGAATCGTCTCAAAACTCACCCCGCCTGCAGGAAGAGCCATGTCTTAATGGCTTTTCTGAAGACCAGCAAGGTGGGGATAATTCGGATCTCTGGGGGAAGTTGGTTCCAGAGAGCGGGGGCCCCTACAGAGAAGGCCCTCCCCCTAGGTCCCGCCAGTCAGCATTGTTTGGCTGACGGGACCTGGAGGAGACCCACTCTGTGGGACCTGACCGGTCGGAGGGAGGAATGCGGCAGAATGCGGTCCCGGAGATAGCCTGGTCCTAAGCCATGTAGGGCTTTAAAGATGATGATCAGCACCTTGAATTGTACCCAGAGACCAATAGGCAGCCAATGCAGCTGGCGGAGTATAGGTGTTACGTGGGTGTACCTTGAAACACCCACCACAGCACACGCAGCTACATTTTGCACCAGTTGAAGTCTCCGAATACTCTTCAAGGGCAGCCCCATGTAGAGCGCATTGCAGTAGTCCAGTTGGGAGGTGACAAGGGCGTGAATGACCGTGAGTAGAGCCTCCTTCTCCAAGTATGGTCGCAATTGGTGCACCAGGCGAACCTGTGCAAAAGCCCCCCTAGCCACAGCTGTAAGGTGTTGGTCTAATTTTAGCTGTGGATCTAGGAGGACTCCCAAATTGCGAACCCGTTCTGAGGGAGTTAATTTTTCTCCCTCAAGAACCAAGGAGGGACAGTCGATATAGTCCTTCGGAGGCAATATCCAGAGCCACTCAGTCTTGTCGGGGTTGAGTCTGAGTCTGTTCCTCCCCATCCAGATCCTAACGTCGTCCAGGCACCGGCACATCACATCAACCGCCTGCCTGAATTTAGACGGGGTGGTGATGTACAGCTGGGTGTCGTCAGCGTACTGTTGGAAACTCACCCCATGTCTGCGGATGATCTCCCCCAGCGGTTTCATGTAAATGTTAAAAAGGATGGGTGAGAGGACCGAACCCTGAGGCACCCCGTAGGTCAGGGGCCTAGGAGACGACCTCTGCCCACCTGCTAACACCGACTGCATCCTGTCAGCGAGATAAGAGGAGAACCACTACAAAACGGTGCCTCCCACTCCCAACTCGCCGAGACGATGCAGAAGGATACCATGGTCAATGGTATCGAAAGCCGCTGAGAGGTCAAGTAGCACCAGGATGGAGGAATTACCCCCATCCCGGGCTCGCCAGAGATCATCCATCAGGGCGACCAAGGCGGTTTCTGTGCTGTAACCGCGCCTGAAACCCGACTGGTAAAAATCTAGATGATCAGTTTCCTCCAATAACCGAAGGAGCTGAGAAGCTACCACCTTCTCCACAACTTTACCTATAAAAGGCAAGTTGGAGACTGGACGAAAGTTCTTCAAATCCGCTGGATCCAGGGAAGGCTTCTTCAGGAGGGGTCTCACCACCGCAACTTTTAACGGTTGCGGTACAGAACCCTCCCTCAAAGAAGCTTTGACAACCGCCTGGATCCAGCCACGTGCCACCTCTCTGCTGGCCGAAACCAACCAGGAGGGGCACGGGTCCAATAAACAGGTGGCAGAGCTCATTGCTCCCACAGCCTTGTCCACGTCCTCAGGAGAAACAGAGTCAAACTCCTCCCACAATGCTGGACCGAGACTTGCCCCTGTCAACTCAATGGACTCTGCCCAGCTAGAGTCCAGGTTCGACTGAATCCGAGCGACTTTATCCGTCAGAAACTGCGAGTATTCCTCAGCTCTGCCTTGCAAGTGTTCCTCGCTCCCCCCTTTTGCAAGGAGGGCGCGAGTCACCCTAAACAAGGCGGCTGGACGAGAATCTGCAGACGCAATAAGAGTGGAAAAATGAGATTGTTTTGCCGCCCTTATCGCCACTAAATAAGACTTAATAAAAGTTCTTAAAAGTGTTTGATCAGACTCGGTTTTACTGGCTCTCCAGAGTCGCTCCAGACGTCTCTTGTGGCGTTTCATCTCCTGGAGCTCCTCAGTAAACCAGGGAGCTTTCTGGGATCCACTGCCACGGAGAGGTCGCAAAGGCGCAATCCGATCTAGTGCCCCTGCTGCCGCGGTGTTCCAGGCAGCCACCAGGGCATCAGACGAATTGTGTACCAGGGTTTCAGGTATCTCCCCAAGTTCCCTCTGGAATCCCTCCGGCTCCATTAGGCGCCTGGGGCGGAACCACCTAGTCGGTCCCGCCTCCCTGCGGAGGAGGAGTGGGGCTGTGAAATCCAACCTCAGTAGGAAATGGTCTGACCATGACAACGGGGTGATGACTATATCCCCTATATTCAGATCATCTCTCCACTGCCCCGAGAGAAACACTAGGTCGAGCATGTGACCTCCCTCATGAGTCGGACCCTGGATTACTTGGGTCAGGTCCATGGTTGTCATAGAATCCATGAACTCCTGAGCTCAACTGCCCCTTAGGAAGTTTCCAATTCAAGGCGATGCCATTTGGCTTACAAGGAGCCCCCAGGGTCTTCATGCAGCTGATCAACAAGGTGCTGTATGAGCACCTATACAAGTGTACCTAGATTACATTCTCATCTTCACTGAGACCCTTGAAGAACACATCAAATTAGTACGCCAGGTGCTAATCGCCCACCGAAGGCAGGTTAAAGTCCCCCAGCACCATAAGCCTGGGGAACTCCACCGCCAGGCTAGCTATCGCCTCAAGCAGCTCAGGCAGGGCCTTAGCAACATAGCTGGGAGGCAGGTATGCTAACAAAAGGCCCACCTGAACCCCTAAGTCCAACTTTAGAAGGAGAGTCTCACACCCGACAATCTCCGGGGCAGGGATCCTACGAGGATGCAGATTTTGGCGCGTTATAATAGCCACTCCTCCCCCCCTTCCCTGGGGTTGTGAATGGTGCTGCACTGAGAACCCATCTGGGCATATCTCAGAGAGAGCTACTCCCCCCTCTTGGCCCAGCCAGGTCTCAGTTATACACACCAGGTCCTCCCCCTCCTCAGTGATTAGATCACGTATCACGGGGGCTTTGTTGATGATTGACCTGGCGTTCAGCAGCAGCATCCTGAGCCCAGGGCCCTGAAAACCCTGGTTGCCAGGTACTCGGGTTGAGCAAGATGGAACCACATCGGAGGGGCCGGAAGAAGGGATCGCTTGTAAACAGCGAGGTCTTATTCCCTGCGAGCGGCCCACCCCTCTGCTCCCGCTATACCGGCCTCTCCCCATCATGACCGAGATATTCCGGCTCTCCACCCCCCCAGAGATCCTCCCCCCCAAGCTGGCCCTCGTCCCTCCCTGCAGGTCATCCATACCATTCATACCGAGCCGGTTAAAATAGTCCAGTCCCCCTCCGCTTCTGTTTCCACACTTAGCGGCGGGGGATCCAGCTACAATCTCCAGCTCACTCACTCTGTCTAGTCATACATCATATATAAAAACCTACACACTCCTATTCTTCAATAATCACACCTCCATATTCTTCAGTCACAACACATTCATAACCCAAACCATCTTTAAAACAGCCACACCACTTCCGGGGGGAAATCTTAGTTCTTAGTCTTTTATATTTGATGTCCTTGCTGTTTTTGCCAGGATCCACTGTGGTCATAAAAGCATCCAATTTACTCAATAGATGACTACTGCTTTTTCTTGCAAGATTAAAACTGCTAAGGCTCAAGTTCAGGATACCCTCCAGACGTCCACTTCTCCAGTCTCTCCATAGATTTCCCAATATAGGTAAAGCCTCTGGTCTAGATGTTATATACTTCTTCTCCCTCAACACCTCATTGTTCGCCCTCGTGGCAGCAGGTAGCCTGTCTGATCGAAAGTTCCTCCAGAGGGCTAGGCGGAAAGACGTGACTGCATCAGCTGAAAAAGGCCTCGCAGTCACAGCGGCTACATTGTTAGTAGTTATTATATAACAGCATCGCCGTGTTTGAGAGGGAGGAGTTGCCCAGCAGGGGGATCTAGGGGACCTCCCCAGGTCTTGTTGAAACTGCGATGAGAGAGTTAGTCTTAATGTCTGAAGAGAATCGCCGTAGTATAGAGAGGGGGATAAACACCGACCAGAATAAGATCGAGTCTTCTGGGAGCCACGTCAATCCCGCCGCCAAACACAGCTGATGATAAAAGTCCGGCTGCCATAAATAGAGGCAGCAATAGCGGCAAGCATAACAAGGCAAGACATGGCCAGCAGGTCTGGGTACTCATCTTAGAGCCCCATTGTTCTAAGCCCTGGGCAGAATGACTCCTGAGAATAAGGGCGGTGTAAGCCGCAATACAAAGCAAACAAAGCCTCCACAATAAGCCAGCTGCATAGGAGCAGCAAACCCCAGCCACGATCTTCTACCGGCCCCTAGCTCCTTGCCAGCGGCAGCATTAGTCCCGAAGTGGGACGTGCCTTGCAACAGGCTATATTCTCTTCTTCCAGGTTACCCGGAGTCCCAACAAGTCACTCTGCCTTAGTCTTACTTTTTTACACGAAGCTCTGCGGCTTCCCGGTCGCAATTTCTGTAAGCGGCGTCCTTCAAGCCTGGAGCTTCTGGAGTCTCTTGCTCACCTCTCCGGCGGTTTCCTTCGTCCTCGTGGGCTGGGGGGCTTCCTGGTATCTTGCGCTTTCTTCCGATTCACAGAAAGGTGCAAAAATCTGGGTCGTGGGTCTGTATCTGCGCAAATTCAGCAAAGGGGAGCGAAGGCAGTTTTCCTGCTTGCCTCTCCTGTAGCTCCACCCCATATAGACTTCTGACTTCCTGCTGGCTTCCTCATTGACTTTGCTGTTGGGAAACTGGCAGGGTGCATCAAAAATCAGTTCTCCTCCTCAGCTGAGTTATGGAACTGCCTGCCACTTTGGGAAGAAGGGAACAAAGGGAGTCATGCTCCAGAAGGAAAACTGCACCCCTGCTTCCCATCTCAGCACATCCTCAAGGATCCCCTCTTTCCATGGAGGAAGAGGGTTCATCCTTCAACTGCTGGTGCCCCCTACTTCACAAGCAGGCATCCAAGTTGTTTCCTCATCCTTCTCTTACCACTGACTATTGTTAAAAGATTTCAAATTTCAAAGCAGCCAATCACTGCTCACCTGTTGGGTCTGCTCACCTGTTGGGTTCAACCAGCTGAAAGCTGATTGGGTTCAGGGACCAGAGGGAAATGGGAAAGAGGATGGAGTATGTCCCTCCTATCTTCCTTTGCACCATGCAACCAACAGGTTTCTTGGAAGTGGAGTTGGAAGAGTGATAGTGCTGAAGCAACAATAACTTCCCCGAATGTTATTCCAGTGGGAATCATGGGTGTTGGCATTCTGTAAGTTAGCCCATTTGAGTTACCTTGGTTCAATAACTGTTACCCTATACCTTCTAATTTCACCCAATTAAACATTACAAACAGACACAAGATTTTTAGTAGTATATAGATGAAATTCTTTAGATGAGAAAGATCCAAATCCAGATCTTTAAAGCCCATATTTCTTATACAGTATGTAGTTTGAAAGCTACAAATCTATACATAATAAATCTTTGATTTAAATAACAGTAGCATTTAGGCTTATAAACTTCCCCACAGTGCTTTACAGCCCTCTCTGGATGGTTTACATATAGAAGAATTATTTTTATATTGCCCTCAGCAATCTGGGTTTCATTTTACTGACCTCGGAAGGATGGAAAGCTGAGTCAACTTTGAACCCTGCCAAGATTGAACTCCAGGCTTGTGGGTAGAATTTGCCTGCTATACTGTACTTGTCCTACTGTGCCACCAAATAATGATAAAGCAGTGGCCATAGTTTGTTAATTGGTCATAGTTTCTGCCACTAAACCTGTGAATTCTTACTTTTAGTATCAGAACAAGAACAAAACTTTTTAAAACATTTGATCTTTCATATTATCGTTAAGAAGTATAGTATCTTGACTATTTTGATTTTATTTATTTTTATTTATTTATTTTGTTAAGCATGTATATGATTACAGGCAAAGTATAAACATTAATATGAATATATAATAAGTACAAACATGGTTTTGAGTACATGAAACATGATTTGTAGCCTTGACCTGAAAACACTTCTATACTAAAGTTTTAAGATCAGCATTTTAAAGAACATGGAGAAATTTATTTCCTTGTGGAAACTAGCTAAACTTACTAGTTAAACTTTGAGCAAAAGGAGAAACAAATATAGAAAACTTAATAATAGCTACTAGTACTAATGTTGCCCTTTTATTTGAAAGAACATCTTGATCAGCACTTCTGGTGAAGACATGGCAAACTAGATTTCCTGAATGAGACGGAAAGCATTGTGAGGTAGATCGACGGACAAATGGTGGATTCTGGTCAGCTGTCTGGAAATAGGAAAGATTGTGAGATCATGCACCAGTAGTATGGACAGCTGTTTCTCATGAGTAGACTGCAGTAACTGAGATTAATGCAGCTAGCATGTTAGTTGAGTGGCTGGGAATTGACTGTCAAATAAGCTGACAGTCATTATATAGCCCAAGTCTTATTTTGGAATCACTTTTGGAATTACTTTGTTTTATTGCTTTTCAAATATTAAGAATCTTTGGAACGGGCAAAAAATGGGCTGTTTTTTGCAAAAACGGGGGCATTTTTGCCTTCCCCCCAGCCCCTAGGAGCACTCTGCAGACTTCCCAAACCCTCTGTGCACCACATTTTTGCAAAAAACGGGTGAAAAATGGGCCGTTTTTTGCAAAAACTGGGGTGTTTTTGCCTTCTAATTACCCCATCTACCATGACTGGAGGAAGAATTCTGGGAGTTGAAGTCCACTAGTCTTAAAGCTGTCAAGTTTGAAGACACCTGCGTTAGGGGTGCAAAGGTCTTCAAAATTGGCAAGTTTAAGACTTGTGGACTTCAACTCCCATTCCTGAGCTAGCATGACTGGAGAAGGAATTCTGGGAGTTGAAGTCCACAAGTCTTAAAGCTGTCAAGTTTGAAGTTTAGGGCGGGGGCATGTGCGTATGAATGTATAAACATGGTTTCAGCTAAAGTGCTCTGCATTGTTATAAAGGAAATATTATTGTTCTTTCTTGCAGAAAAATGACAAAGCCAAAAAGTATAAAAAGTGTACATGGTTGTAAAAAGTATACATGGTTGTAAAAAGTATATATGGTTGTAAAAAGTATTCTGCTATACTGGTATTTTATTAAATAATATATTACTACACCATTTGATTCAGAATACTTTTTTCCTTGTTTTCTTCCTCTAAAATCTAGGTGCGTCTTATACTCCGGTACGTCTTATAGTCCGAAAAATACAGTATATCTAATGAATAACACAATATAATGGTTAATAAAAAAAACCTAGTTTTTCTGCCTTTAAGTGAGTCTTGACTCTTGGCAACTGTCTGGAAAACTCCCTGCAGTTTTCTTGGCAAAATTTCAGAAGTGGTTTGCCACTGCCTGCTTCCTAAGGCTGAGAAAGAGTGAATAGCCCAAGATCACCCAGTTCTGCCTAAGGCAGGACTAGCTCATGGTCTCCTGGTTTCTAGCCTGATGCAGTGGTGGTATTCAGCCGGTTCTATCTGGATCGGGCGAACCGTTAGCTCCGACTATGGGTGGCCCTGCCCACCCTACACGATGTAAGCACATTGCCCTTTTGAGGCTGTGCGCATGCACAGATGAGGTGCGTGCGAGCAAATCAAGCGGGAAGGTAAGTGAATACCACCCCTGGCCTGATGCCTTAACCACTACACACTAAAACAGATACCGCATATTTTTTCATGTTTAAATAAATATCTTTTTATGACCATTGCAGCCCACACATTTTATTAAGAAGCAAAGAGATGATTTTCATAGGTGAGAAAGTGTAACCTTTATTGCCTCTTTTAAACAAATACTTTCAATTTGAAATCCTAACACTTATTCTGATCTGTGAAATTAATATGTATACCTTATATAAATTGACAGACTTTCTATAATATGAACTCAGAATTATGAACATGGATTTCCATTTCTAAGAAGTATGATTTTATATTGCACACACAATAATTAGGCCATTTCCATTTCAACTCACATCAACATTTGCATACTCTGCAGCACAGAAGATGGATCATGTTTACAAAAATCTGATCATAAAAAAATAAAAATATGAGACAAAAATACTCATCTGCAATACTAATAGAGCAAAAGAAAAAATAAAAATTCAATTTTTGCTCGTTTGATGAAATAGTAGCTGATACTGTTGTACTTTTTAGAAATGTGCAAACTTAACTGATTTAAAATACTCGTTTCAGTGAGCATTGATTACATGAATTACCTGATTTTTTTTAATATGGTAACTTTAAAATTCAATCACAAAATTACAGATTTTATTCAATTAGTATGCTATATTATAAGATTTACAGATTGACTGATTTTGAGAAATATCTGTTCCTTTCAATTTAAATTCCTAGTTTCTTAGCAATTGATAAAGTATAATTTTTTACAATCACCATCACTGCATAGTTTGCATCCAAGATCTGAGAAAGAGTATAAAGATTTGCTCCTCTTCATGTGAGCCTAGCTGGGCTCCAGATGTGGCCACTATGCACCTAGGCTAATTGAGACTAAAAACAGATGCCTGTTCTCATCCTTCTTTGGTAGGCTATATGTAACTTATTAATGATTGATTGACTGTTCAATTAATGCATAAAACATTGGGAAATAGTTGTCCCTCTGACAATAGTCCTTTCTAATATTCTGAGATGAAAAATGAACTCCTAGGGAACTGTAGTTGACAACGGACACTAAGGTGACTCTAACTGGCAATTTAAAGAGCAAAAAGCAGAACTCCTTACATCAGTGGTGGCCAACCTTAAGCATGCCATGCACCATTTTTTTCACAGACGAGTTTCAGATGCGCCATACAACTCAAGCAAGTTTTTTACCTTCTTACTTTCACGTTTGGGGTTGTAAAATAGGGATAGGGGTAGGATCTGCTTTGCTTAAGGGAGGAAAAGGAATAACTCAATCATGCAATTCAATTAATTAATTTACGCCATTTCAAAATTTGACAAACGTAATATATATTTAATCTTGAATCTGTCTTTCAATCACTCTCAATACAAAAACCACACTAGTACACTCAATAAAACACTGCTTCAAACTCCACGCCATGATGGCTCACTCAGAACTGATTGACCATATCGAACGCTCGCCGCTCATTCGCACGTGACTTCAAACACATGATGTGTTGCTAGTGCGCAGTGTTTGCGATCGTTTGAGCAGGAACGCGCAAGGGCAACACCGATAAAAATATTCATACGTTTGTAAACCCGCCTAAAGTAACATCTCACAAGTTCCATTCTAAGTTTCAGACACCGAGAAGTTGAACATTACCAAAGGCTGTACAAATTGAACTGAGATCACTTTGGTGTTGAAAATATTAAGATGGATTCAGTTATGACAACTATTTTAAAAAAATAAGTAGGCGCAAGGATGCAATGCGCCACTTGTAATCATCCAATGTGCCACGTTTGGCGCATGCGCCTCGGTTTGGCCACCCCTGCCTTACATCTATACCATCAGTGTCCAAATATTTGGCTTGCCTGGGCTACACTGAGTGAGAATGAATTGTCTTGGGCCACATATAAAATATATTATAAGTTAATGCATATAAATATCAAATGTCCTTTATTTTTTATATTACATTTACGATCTTGTGGGGTTGCATTACTATCTGTCCAGGCCTGATAGTATGTTACTATCTGGACATACCTGATCTATATGGTTTCTCATAGTCAAATCTTGGTTGCATACGGGGAGTGTCCTATGGCTTGTGGAACCCAAATAAATAATCATGGATATGATAACACAGCACGTATCAATGGGAACCCCCAAAAGACAAACAATTGTTCATTTTCAGAAATGGAAAACCTTCTTGTAATGAAATGCTTGTTGTTGCTGGAAGTATTTACTGGCTTCTCTCTGTCTAAAGAATGATTTACCTAACCATGATTTATAAATCAAATTAAAATATGGTAAACCCAAACAACAGAACTGCATTATGACTTAATGCAACATGAAAAGTCATCTTCTCCATACTGGGTGGAGCTATCATCCATGATGGGTTGACCTCGTCCATCAGCCAATGAGGACTGAGTCTGTTTATTATTAAAAAAACTGCCTCCATCTCTAAGGCCCACTTTTGACTCAGTCCTCAGACTGACAGGACGTGTGGTCAAGTTCCTATCCTGGATTATAGCTTCACTCCTCAGTTTGACAGTTAAAAGTTCCTTCATCAGATCATCTCACCGTGAGCTTTTTTCCCCTGCGTGCTCTTCTGTCATCTTCAAGCCGCGGGGTTGAGCAACTTGTTCCAGCTGCCAAGGCCGTAGTTCAGCCGCGAGGCCTCAGATTAACAGGGGGAATCCCCTCACCAAGCCTTGGGAGATCGTGCTTCCATAGCCAGCGCAGCGGCTCACTTACGCCTTCGGGCAGTGGTAGTGGCCGAGAACGTACCATGCTTTTAAAATCTGACCGGCCCATATTTCCATCGATGCCTCCTGGCAACGCATGAGCTATCGTGCTCATGTTCCAACGGCCACGAGAGTTGGCAGCCCTCCTTTCTACAGCTTACAGCCAGGGAGACAGCTTTTCCGGACTCGTTACAAGTTGAGCTTTCGTGCTCGACCACCTCACTGTCTCTCCCTTCGGTGTACGGAGTCTACTCCATTGCCGACATCAGCTGCTGAGGCGCCGGAGTTTCAAAAGCAGCCTGCCTAAATTGGTCGCGCTGACCGCCTGACGGCTGATGGCAGTGCTTGAGCCCGGAAATTGCTGCGACGACATCATGCCTTACCGGGGGATCCTTTTGGCGGCTCCTCGAATAACCGACATCAGGCGCTGCCGCCCAAGCTGCCATTTTATTGCAGGGATCTCAGGCATCGCTGTCATCTTTTCCTGCCTTGTGGCCGAGATTCAAAATGGTGCCTCAGCCTAATCAGCCGAAGGCTTTGAAATCGAAGCAACAGGGCAAGATGGCTCCGGAGGCCCCTCTAGCCTTGCCCAAACCCTGCCCCAGTACCTCGGGGCACCATCTCAGTAGAGACAGGGAGCACAGACACTCCGGCAAGGGGCGTTCGGGCACGTCCAAGTCCTCTAAGGCTGCAGATTGAGACGAATCTTGCAGAGACAGAGCACTGTGCAGGCTCTGCGACAAGGCCCTCCCTCCAGCTGATCAAGAGCTGTCTGCACAATTGGAGGCTTGCCGAGGGTCAGTTCCTCAGAGAGATCAAGGGGACAATATCTCCCCGGATGCTTCGGGCTTATCCTTAGCGGGCTCTGACATTTGGGGCCAGCCTACACCATCTACTTCTAGGCAGGCCCCCATTGAGCAGGTCATCTCGGCCACTTTCACTCCAACAGCTGCCAGCCTTCGGGCCCCGACAGCTGAGGGTCCACTTGAGCATGCCAATGTCCAGGCCATGATTGCGGCCGCCGTCAAGCAGGGGGTGGCAGAATGCCTTCAGCAGATGTGCCACCCAGCTGCCGCGGACCATTACGGGACATCTTCCCTGGGTCTGAACCGGGAGGTTCTGGTGGCCACTCGTCAGGCTCGGGAATGGCACCATCAATCTCCTGAGCGGTCAATTGGCTCGCAGTCCATCTATTCGGACGAGGACAGTGGCATGGAGTTAGATTTATCAGAGGATGAGTTGATGCTACCTGACCCTCCAACCACTTCAGGACTCTTCCACCTGAGTCTTTTGAAGTCTCTTCTTTTTAAGGCAATCAATGCGGCTAATTTGGGACTCTCTAACCTGGGCAGGTCGGACTCTTCTCAAGGCCTTCCCGACCCGATTTTTGCAGAACACACTCCAGAGGCCGAGATCATACCCTGTCCTCAGCTGTTCATGGATGCTGTTAACAAACAGTGGAGCTCTCCAGCCTCTGGACCCATTCCAACGTCCACTGACCGACAGTATTTTAACATTGCTTGGGAGCTGGCATCCTGTCTCCCACCTCCATCGGTGGATGCACCAGTGTCAGCCCTTCGCTCGTCCACTCATCTGCCGGGTGATCCCGCCAAGCTGTTGCGGCCTGAAGACAGACAGATGGAGCAAGTGCTCCTTAAGGCTCAGCAGGCGGCTGTCTTGGCAGTTCAGCCTCAACCTCCTCATCGTTCTTCACTTGGACGTCTCTTATTTGGCTCCATGATCTGCAAGAACGACTGCTCGCCTCCAAAATTAGGGCTCATCAAGACATTAATAAACTATTAGCTACCGCTCAGTTCTCGGCTGACACCATGCTTCAATTGGCTCGGTTTGCCTCCAGAGCCATGGGGGCTTTGGTTGTGGGGCACAGGTTGAATTGGCTCCGCAACTGGCAGGCGGACACCCAACATAAATGGCGCCTTGCAAATGGCTCCTTACAATGGCCACCTTTTGTTCGGGGAGGCCCTGGATCCCCTCCTGATTGAGTCTCGGGACAAATGAAAAATCCTTCCCTCCCTTTCTAGAAAGGGTTCCTTTCATTCTGCCCCCTACCCCAGATGGCCCTTTTGAGCTCCTGAGCCTGCCCCCTCATACCCCAGGCCTTCAGGTCAGTATGGATTTAGGCAGCGGCAATCCAGGACAGATCAGGTAGGGGCAGAAATTTTAAGCGGGCCCTTTCGGGGCGGTGGGGGGGTCACCCTTTCATCGCACAAAGTGAGCCCCTGAACGGGTCCCCCATCGGGGGTTGTCTGGCGCTTTTCGCAAGCAGATGGGAGGAAATAACATCTGATCAGTGGGTCAGAGAGATAATAACACCAGGTCTCTCCCTATAATTCCTCTCCACCCCTCCGAGGTTTTTTCTCAGGTGCCCTATGTCCAAAAATCCCAACAAGCAGGTCCTCATGAGGTCTGCCATCCAACACCTGCTGGACATTCAGGCCATCCAGCAGGTGCCTGAGGACCAGCTGGGGCAGGGGTTCTACTCCATCTTATTCATACTCCCCAAATCCTCGGGAGGTTGGAGAGCTATTCTCGACCTAAAAAGGTTGAACCGTCTGGGCAGACTGGCTCAGCCGCTCGACCCTAGATCAAACATAGTGGCGACTGCACCCAAACATTTTCAACCAGCTGTCCACCAGGTTTGGCCGCCCAGTGGTGTACCTCTTCACCACCCCGCAGAATGCCCAACTGCCAAGATTCTTCACCCAATTCCACATCCCGGGAGCGGAAGGGACCGATGCCCTACACAGTGCCTGGCCGACCCGGCTCCTCTATGCCTTCCCCCCTCTGCCTCTCCTCCCCAAGGTTGTCAGGAAGATCCTGGAGGAGAGGGCAGAAGTTTTGCTCCTGGCTCCCCATTGGCCGAGGAGGGCCTAGTTTGCGGACTTGATGTCACTGTCGGTTTGCCCACCCTGGCGGATTCCACTGACAGACTCAGCCAGGGTGCAGTTGCCCACCCGGACCCCTGGTGGCACCAACTGACTGCCTGTAGCTTGAGCGGTATGCTCTGAGCCGCCGCCAGATCCCCAACAGGGTAATTGACACTATACAGGCCTCCAGAAGGCCCTATACTGAACATATCTACTCAGTGATGTGGCAGGCATTCTGCAAGTGGTGTTCTCGGGTGGGCTGCTCACCGGTTAATTTATCGGTGGGGAGACTCCTGCGATTTCTTCAGGACGGACTAGACAAAGGTCTGTCACCAAACACCATCCGGCGACAGGTGGTGGCCCTATCCTCTGTGCTAACCTGTGGTTCATTGGTGTCTCTATCGCAACACCCTGTTGTATGCCGCTTCACTAGGGGGGCTTCCACTCTACGACCCCCCGTCATTCATAGGTTTTTGACCTGGGACCTGACTAAAGTTTTACAATCCTTAATGGGTTCGCCCTATAAGCCCACAAACCTACAACCTACAAACTGGCATTTTTGGTCGCAATCACATCGGCCAGACAGATCTCCAAGATCTCTGCCCTTTCTGTTTGGAAGGACCTTTGTATTTTTCATTCAGACAGAGTGGTCCTTTGTCTCAATCCAACCTTTATACCACAGATAAATTCCTGGTACCATCGGGCGCAGATCGTCCTCCCAAATTTTTGTCCCCATCCTTCCTGGGATCTGGAGCGCCAGTGGCACACCCTGGATGTACGGAGGGCCCTCCATATCTACATTAAAGACACGGAGTCGCTGAGATGCTCAGAGGCCCTCTTCGTCTCTTTCCATCAGACTTCCTTAGGTCGCAAGGTGACTCCGTCCCCGGTGGGCCGGTGGATCCGCAGCGCTATTGCAAAGACGTACAAATTATCCTCCTTACCATGCCCGGAAGGGGTGATGGCTCACTCCACATGTAGCGCAGCTGTGACTGCGGCCTGATCCACACAGACCTCCCTTGAGGAGGTCTGCAGAGCGGCCACCTGGTCATCACCATCCTCCTTCGTTCGTCATTATAAAATCAATGTGTTTGCTTTGGCGGATGCCACCTTAGGTCAACGGGTACTCCAGAGGGTACTTCTACAGTAGCATCCGTGGTCCAGCATCGCCCTCCCGTCGGACACTTAGCTTTGACATGTCCCATCATGGATGATAGCTCCACCCAGTATGGAGAAGAGGCGTTGGTCTTACTTGATACGCTCCTTCTCATACGGTGGAGCTATCATCCAGCCCCACTCATGGAAGACTGTCTGGCCCATGTGGAAGGGCTTTTTTTTCTTTGACTTTGGGGACATTGTTTGTTTTTCTCTGCTGAACATTTGGACTCTTACCGATGGCTGCACCTGCGGGGTACTCTTGCTGATGACCACACCTGGAGTCTATGCTTTGTCTTCGTCAAAAGCGGGCCTTAGAGATGGAGGTGTTTTTTTAATAATAAACAGACTCTGTTCTCATTGGCTAATGGACGAGGTCAACCCAACATGGACGATAGCTCCACCATACGAGAAGGAGCGTATCAGGTAAGACCAACCCCCTTCTCAAATACCTAGCTATCCACAAAGAATCTCTGGTTCATTTAAAAAAACTGATGAAAAAGGTAAGCCTTGGCATTATTTTGAAATATCTTCCTTTTAAATGTAATTGCAACTATGATGAAAAAAAACATAAATACTGAGTCTGTAAATGAATGGCCATTATAATATAGTTATTCAAATTCCCAGAAATCAAGGCAAACATAATGTATGTTAAATAATGACTTTTACTTATAAAGAACCAATACAGTGAAACCCTGATTTAACATTATTTGAGGGATAGGGTAGCTGTTTTTTTTTTTGAGTGTCTATTAAATAATAAAATATAAATTACATAATATGATAAACAAACACAAAAGCAATTTGCACTGTTTAGGTCATTCTGTCATTCACCAAACCATGTCATTTGACACAGATACCATAAATTGATGTGTGTGTTTTTAAAAAGCATAATCCAGACTATTTAGACTATTCAATGGACACATCCGCTATTTCTGAGAATGTTGAGATAGAAATATTGTCCATTGTATCTATTAATCAGTTATCTATTATATTGAATTTTCACTGTAATAGCTTCTCTGCAGTAAAGGCTTTTTGTAGAATTTGAGATCTTTATCCCATGACAATACTTCAATAGGCTGGATTGCTTAGGGTCAGTTTCCATTATATGAAACATGACTAGTGGCCCTATTGTTGGAGCACATGCTGGATATTTAATACATTGTATAGAAATATAAGAAAGTCAGTTCAGTGGAGTGGTTAAGGCACTGCGCTAGAAACCAGGAGACTAGTTCTGGTCCTGCTTTAGTCACAAAGGCAACTGAATTCTCTGTCAGCCCTGAGAAGAAAACAAACCATTTCAGACAATCTTGGTTAGAAAACTGTAGGTGCTAGTCCAGGTAGTTGCCAGGAGACAACATTAACTTGAAAGCACAAAATAAAGTTTAAAAAATAAGAAGGAAGGGATCATACCAACAATACATAATTATTAATCATTCAGGGGATAAATTTTGAAGTAGACTCAGAAACTGAAGCTTCCAAAAAAAAAAACCCCTCAGAATCTTTCCACAAGGCTGTGAACACAGAACTCTTTTGCAGGGCTCTTGAAACTTTTGTGCCTATTAAATTGCAGTCAACACCAGAACTGTATGTTGATTGGGTTATTTTGTTTGCTGATTTGACCAATGAATATTTGACTTCCATTTTATTGTATTAAACTGTGAACTACTGAGAGCTGATCTGATTGAACAAAGAAACTGAGCATTTCCAACAGCCTAATGAGTATTATTGTCCCTACTTACCACTGTTATATAGGAACTAATGTACAACTGCCATCTGTTGTCCCCAAATAAAGACTCTACGATGTGTTACACAACACAAACTTGCTTATTAAGGTTTTGGAAATTTACCTTAAAAAATCAGAATATAATTTCATCACAGAAGAATATTTGAAAAATGAAAAGACACATAACAAAGATCATAGAAAAAAGCCTATGTTGTTACTCTGCCAAATGTATGGCTTTTTATCTGTCAGAATTCTAAGTACATATATAAATGTTCTTTAAAGTCTTTCCCTAGGAGTGACAGCCATAAGCACCAGTGGGAGTACAGTAGGTACAATTTGCTACTTGACCTGGTGGCAGCTAGTAAATTACATGCAACCCACTAGTACACAGTATGCTTTCCTAAATTCCTCAGTGTTAAACTATAGTCTCAATGATTACAGCGCATTTGACCATTATGTTATTGGGCATATATTACTATTTTTTGAAAAAGCTGTATGTGAATTAATGCAAGTAGTGAAGTTTTATTGATACGATTTTAAAGAAAGCATTTTTAAATCAATAAAATGTTATTTAATTGCATTAATTTCAAATATGCTTTTTCTCTCAAAACCTGGAAAGGGGGTTGCAATCAAACTTAGGCTATGCTTACTTATTCATGACTTACTTATGCAAATATTTAGAAATGTAAATGTAAGGAAATGCAGGCCCAGAATGGCATATTGGCAAACAGCCAGAAAGAATTCTAATATACTTTTTAAATACTGGTTGTTACTATTAGCAGTAGTCCTTGAGAATAAGGCTCAGTATGAGTGATCAATGGTTCTGCTATGTGTTAGTCCCTAGCAATAACTTAAAATATTTATGTTCTTGGATAATTTTTTAAAAAAATATTATGGGTCCTTAATAAATTGTATTAAAATTACACAATAATAAAGATGTTATATTGTTGACTTGAATTAATATATTTTGGATTCTTAAATAGTTTCTCTTTAACTGAACAGTTCCATTCATACAGTATATAATCAGGTGTGCTACTGTGTCCAATAGCATTTACTTCCTAGCTGAGTATGGATAGAATTACAATCTTAATGTATCAATGAATAGTTACTCCACCTATATTAGCAAGTAAATGAACTGTGCCAGCTTTCTACTGACATCTCTCTTTCCCTCTTACTATTGCAAGATCCTACCTACAAATGTCAGCATCATTTAACAGAGATTATGATTTGTAGGATTTCTGGGGAAAAAAACAATTTTCCAAACTAAGATAGTCCTGAAACATTCATTAGCCTTTGTGCAAGTTTACGGTCACTTAGCATAGTCATAACAATTAACAATTACACAAGGCTTCCGTCTATCAGTTCAATAGACTACATGCCTTTATTTGCTTCCAAGCAATTATTGCAGGCAAAAAATAAAATATTATTTTCCTCTTTATCAATGCCTCTAAAAGTTACGATACAGTCTTTAAATACTGTACAGCCATATTTTATAATTTTGATTTTTAGAAAGAAGGTAGGCAAGGTTAATATTATTAACTTGTGTTGTAATGCAGGCAATAAGACTATAAAGATGAAAGAGGATGAAAGGGAAGCTGCTTTAAAATTCTACTGGCAATGAAATAACAGCTCAAAGTTTTCAAAAAACAATGTAATATTTTGTCACAATATAACATAGCATTTATCAAGCAAATTAATCTTTTTTTAAGAATGCACAAATCATAATAGTTGCTTTCATAATCAAGACGAGTGACATTTCTCTCTACCAGAAAAGGCTCTCTAATATTTCAAGGTGAATATACCAAGATGCTAAGAGTCAACAATATGAATAACATCTTTTTTAAAAAATTCTTGGCCAGGATTTTTTCCCCAGTAGTTTTTACCTAATGCCCAGGACACAGTGACACAGGCAACACTGACAGATCAGTGCTACCTGGAATGCAAACCGGTAATAAATATCCCATCATAACTTTAGCACTTGTGCACAAATTCTTCTTTACCCAGTGAAATCATGAAAATTCCGAAGCAGCATCACACTGTATTAAGACCTGGGCATGGCTATCCAACCCTTTAGCTACACCTCTCTCTTTCTCTCTCTCTCTCTCCCTCTCCCTCTCTCTTAGTGCATGCATTCACAGAGTTTTTCTTTGTTTGCTAGCAATAAATACATTGCACAAAGACACAGGCAAATTTGAAAGTAACCGTTAAGCTGTTTTATAGAATGCTGCAATACACCATTAAATTAATAAACAAAGAAAGCCCAATATACCTTTTGCAAGTCTCCTCAGAATCTGACATCGGCATTTAAACGAGACAGCTATCATTCTTGCTCACCACCCTCAGAGGCCAAGTATACTCCTAAGGCTCCGCTTCGGAGGATGCAGTAGAAGCATATGAATTCCTCATCCACATACCAGAGGAAAGAAAGGTAGTCCCAGTGGGGAGTGACAAAGCTTAATTTCTCTTGGCTGATGCAGAGATCAGCTCCATGTCATCGAGCAAAGCTATGTCATTCAGTGCTGCTCCTACCACTGCCACTGCTTGCAGAATCAGCTGAATAGCTTAAAAAGCAGTATTTAACAGCAGCAAGGCATCAAATGGTGTAAGATCCCAACAAAGATGCTAAACATGGCTTTGCTGCCATCTCCTCGACTATGGTATGGTATTGTACAGCAAGCATCGGCTTCTGTTCCAGGCAAAGAGCCATGCATTTTAGCACAATCAGGGGATTTCCCCCCCCCTCCTCCTGCTTTCTCAATCCTTCAGATATTTAACTCTCTGTTAGGATTGTGTGCTGAGTTATTAGAGCACTAAATATATCTTCATTCTTAACTGCAGATGGCCAAAAAAGTGAACTGATTTTCAATTTAAAGATAATTTCAAAGTGAAAGGATGCCTTACAGTTCCTGAGAATGAAGGGGAAAGAGGAGAAAAGGAGAGAAACCCAGAGGAGGCTTTCTAAGAAGGTATAGTCATTAATCATAGTAATGATGATAAAACAAGCAATACACAGGGAGCCAGGAATGAGAAAGGAACATAAGCTCTAACTTATGTCTATACATTTATCCTTTTAGCCTTATATTAATAATCTATTATAACATTACCAAATTTTGCACGATTCCATAACATTCAAGGTTTTTTTAACAGCCTCTTATCTATTAAGCAAATAAATTTTCCTGTGTATACTTTTATCATAAAACAATGAGATAAAATATGGCACTACAACATTTTCCAATCCTTGTAGGCCAACTACATCTCTTTTTGTGGTCAAAACAATTAGGAAGATCCCATTATAAAAACTTCAAAGCTGACTGGCGCTCACTTTTTAACACTGGTTTTGTTTCTTTCTTAATTCTTTTATAAAACGAAAAAATTTAAAAGTCCCTAGTGTCAGAGAAATTATTATCTGCTACTTCCAGTTTTTCTCAGATCATAATCAAATCTTTGTTTTAATCTTAGATCATAACAAAGATAAACTTAGCAAAAAAATGACATCAAACAGTTTTGTATATACAGATGATAGGAGAAAAATAAACAATCAAATGACAAACATGGCAAAAGAATTACATAATTTGCCATCTTAATTTATAGAATTTAGTTATAGGAATTAACTGAAACATTGGCATAATTTGTGCAGCTGCCTGAGCAAAACTGCCATAGTCATAAGGACTCTCTAATATTGTGGTTAGCGCGAAATAAATTTTCTTGGGATCAGTCCAGCCTTCTTCCCGAAACTGGATCAAATAATTTCATATAGACTACTGCAAAAGATAAGAAATAAATAAAACTCCATGTAATTCCCTTAACATATGGACATAGGGAACCTTCTTGAACCAGGCTCAAAATATTGGTTGTCCTCGGCTTGATAATCATTTGTTTAGTGACTGTTAGAAGTTACAATGGCAATGAAAAAAGTGACTTGTGGCCAATTTTCACACTTATGGCCCTTTGCAGCACCCCCATGATCACGTGATCAAAATTCAGGCACTTAGCAACTGGCATGTATTTATGACAGTTGCACTGTCTGGGGTCATGTGACCACCATTTGTAATCTTCCCAGCTGGTTTCTGACAAGCAAAGTGGATGGGGGGAAGTCAGATTTGCTTAATGACCGCATGATTCACTTAACAACTGTAGTAATTTGCTTAACGATTATGGCAAAAAAGATCGTAAAATGGGACAAAACTGCCTTGCTTAACAACAGAAATGTTGGATTTAATTGTGGTCATAAGATGAGGACACCTTGTACAATAAAGGGAACTGTGCTTATTTAAATTTATTAGAAAACTCCTACTGCAAAAAAGAGTGAATATGCTTCACAGAATTTTCACACAGAGCCAGTTTGATATAGTGGTTAATACATCAAGTTAGAAACTAGGAGACTATAAGTGCATAAGTGCACCAGTGTGTCTACCGTCCCTGTCCTAATGTTCCCTCTTATTCAGTACCCATGTTATGTATATAAACAATGTTATATCTATGTATATTACCAATACATACTTGACAATAAATAAAATAAAATAAATAAAGTTCTAGTCTACCTTTAGGCATGAAGTCAATTGGGTGACAATCCTTAGGACAATCTCCCTCTCTCGGCCTTAGGAAGAAAGCAATGGCAAACCACTTCAGAAAAATGCTATCAAGAAATCTGCAGTGACTTGTCCATGTAGTGCAGAGGTCTTCAAACTTGACAACTTTAAGACTTGTGGACTTCAACTCCCAGAATTCTCCAGCCAGCTATGTCCACAAGTCTTAAAGTTGCCAAGTTTGAAGACCTTTAAGACTTGTGGACTTCAACTCCCAGAATTCTCCAGCCAGCTATGTCCACAAGTCTTAAAGTTGCCAAGTTTGAAGACCTCTGATGTAGTGGATACTATGGACTGGTAAAACTGAAAGATTATACCTTCACACATGCAACCGAGGTCCCACGCATGCGCAAATGAAGCTTAGCACATTCAACTGCCGCTTGCATGGACCAGTTCCCAACAGGCCATAGACTGATACTGGTCGGTGGCCTGAGGATTTGGGTATTCCTGCCATAGATGATTGTTCTGTTTAAAGAAGGCAGGGGGAGGAAATCTAATGAAAAATATTTTTAAAGTATTTTTATTGTTTTAATTTTTTTCAGCATTTTAAACTGTAATATATTTTTTGAATTTCAAGCCCCCCTGTGTCATTGACTGAGATGGGTGGCTATAGAAATAATTAGTTAAAATACTGGAAATGATGGACCAAACCTTGGAACTACTGCATTTTTCGGAGTATAAGACGCACCTTTTTATCCCCAAAAAGAGGGTGAAAACTTGGGTGCGTCTTATACACTGAATGTAGCCCCACCCACCCAGCCACCCCCACCCTTTGGCCTCTGCTTTCCAGCAATTACCTCCTTGCAGCAAGCAGGGAAGAGCCTGTTAAGCCAAGTAAGTCATTAGCAGCTTCCCGACCCCCAGCTGATTTGCCACATGCAAAACTGAAACTGAAACTAGCTGCAAAGAGGCAAATAGCTGGGAGAGACACAGCAGATTTTTATTTTCTGCTGAACTGGATGCAAGGGGGTAAGTGAATAACTATAAATGTCTGTAGAATGTTCAAATTATGAGACTTATTTTTTAAAGACTGCTTTATTATTGTTCTAGACAACTTAATAAAATGAAGAAGCTTTTTAAAATAAATGCTTGATCTGAAGAGGCCCAGTGCTATTGTGTCTTCTTTTAAATAATAGAGAATAATGTATATTTCCAGAAATTTTAATTAATTTTAACAGCTCTGTACAAGTATAGTCTGAAATGTAACAGTGTCCTGTTTAGTATTAAGATAAAGCAGCTGAGTTAAATTCTGACTTACCTTGGAGTAGATCTATTTAAATAATTGGGAGGAGTTAGTGTGATTACATTTAAGAAAACTTTCTGGCATAACTGCCATAATGTACATTTCTTCAATTCTTTGCTATTTCTATGGGTCAGGCACACATGCACAGAAATACACAGCAAACAGTTTATCATCTGTGCTGTTTGCTGTTTGGCAAATTGCTGGGAGGCAGAGGCCTTTTTTCCTTGTTTTCGTCCCCAAAACTAAGGTGCGTCTTATACTCCGAAAAATACGGTATGTTGTTCTTTCTTTAGGTCTATTCCTCATTTACTCTAAAAGACAAGAGTTTAAACAACCCATTCGGGACTTAAGGGAGGAGTTCCAGGCTGAAGCATTGATGACAGATTCTACCTCCTCCCTTTGCCTAGAGTAGCCTCAGAACGAGATAGGCAGCAAATAAAATTAACAAATAATAGCAATAGCAATAGCACTTTACTTATATACCGCTTCATAGTGCTTTACAGCCCTCTCTAAGCGGTTTACAGAGTTCAGCATATTGCCCCCAACAATCTGGGTCCTCATTTTACCGACCTCAGAAGGATGGAAGGCTGAGTCAACCTTGAGCCTAGTGAGATTTGAACAGCTGAACTAGCAGTCAGCCTGCAGTCGCAGCATTTAACCACTGCACCACTTCAGCTAAAATTATCTGAGAAGAATTTGAGTCAGAAATTAAACATTCTAAGAAAAACTTGACTGGATTTGAAGTATGTCTCTTTAACAATGGAGAAAAGAAGCAGGTGCATTTCTAGAGACATGAAAAAGAATTGTTTTTAACAATTCATTGAGGAGGGAAGATGCTTCAGGCATTCAGGGAAAGTACATAGCATTTGTCTATAACTTGGTAAAGCAACTGCATCTTTTCCTAGGATTGGCCACCAATAATAAAAATTGTTTCCATTAAATGAAGAATATGCTGCATCTGATAAACATGTTGATATGCTGAAAATTTATAAAACAATTTATTGGTAGTTGGAAGTTACTTTTGAGGCTTTTTACTGAGCAAGCCTATTATTCATAGATAAGGAATATAATCTATATTAAGTGGAATAAGGTACCATCTTTGAACCAAAAATCACAACATTATTTTTATAATAAACCCATAAACAGTTTCCAGAACAATAATGATAAATGTCAAAGAATAATAAATACAATTATTATGATGGAAGATATGAGAATAGTCCTATACTATCACATGCACATGTCTGATTCCTCCTATTCTCTCTGTATTGAACATAAATTTTATGAGTATCTCACACATTAATAGAGAGGACTTGGCTTGAAATATTGTGTCTTATTTTATCTGGATTTGCAAAAGAGAGGACTTGGTTCCTCGATATTTTTTTAAAATGAACATTTGAACCTTACTGCTTAAAATGCAAAAGTGAGACACTTCCATTCTTCAAGCCCCTTCGTCTTCAGATCAGCATTCAGATATTTGGGATTTGTTTCTTTTCTGTGTTTTCAAGCATAGAGCGGGATTCCTCAATCAAAAAGGGATTAAAAACCATAGCTATAACCTACCTTCTGCAATGCATATTTCATAGATCAAGCTACCAAGTTCCAATGAGAAAATAAGATTGGTTCCTTATCAGCCCAAACACTGAAAAAACATTCCTCCCATAGGTGTAACAATATGCATAGCATTTCAAATTTGCTACATCTTAAACTCTGGATGAATATTAGAATTATTCTATCAAAATAGCTTGAGTATATCTCACATTCAATAATACAGTTCTGCAGTCAGTGATTTTCAAATATTTGAGGTTACAGAAAGGACAAATGACCCACAAGTAATAATGATATTATCTTATCATAGGAGGATATGACATACATTTCATTACATTATGTTTAGACTGGTACTTTTCAATCTAATACTACTACACACTAAGGGCTATAATTACTATCTATTATCTGACCTATAGGTAAAGCCCCCAACATAATATTTGTTCAAATTCCTCAATCAGGAATTCAAAACTAAAGATCTTATGTAGTCAGTTCTTAAAACTATAAAATTATAATAACCTATGAAATAAAGTAAAGACTAAGATAATCATAGCTAGGCTAGCATTAGGATTACTGATCAAAATGGATACAAAAAAAGATAATCACATATTAATATAATTTAGGACTACAAGTAGTCTTTGATTTACAAACAGTCGTTTCATGACTAGTTGGAGTTACAACAGTTTGAGAATAGAATAGAATAGAATAGAATAGAATTCTTTATTGGCCAAGTGTGATTGGACACACAAGGAATTTGTCTTTGGTGCAGAAAAGGTTGAGAAAATGGCTATCAAGCACTTCTGGCCATCATAAAATGTCACACTGCCCCCCCCCCAGGTCAGATGAACACATTTTGGGGCACTTAGCAACTGGATCATAATTACGAATGGTCACAGGGTCCCCTGGTCACATGTCCACAATTTTTTGTCAGTTTCCAGCAAAAAAACACCCATTCAGGAGAATGGATTTGAATTTACCAATGTGTGATTTACTTAATGATTGCATGATTCAGACTTACAGCCACCATAAAAGCAGTCATAAAATCACTCTGGACACATAGTTATGGTTAATTGTAGTAAAAAAAAATCTAAGAACTTCCTTTATGATTACCAGTCAGCCATTACATGACAGCAGGGATAGGCATAACTCTTTTTCCTGCCAATGAGTGGTTTTCTGGAAGTTTAATACTACATGAAGAATCCCAGGAAAATTTCAGATGCATATCCTCTTTTTGCACAGATGCAAAGGGACTGAACGCTTTTACTTCTATTTGTAATTAACCACAATTAATCATTTTGTCTAACCCTCCAATTAAGGGGAATGTAGCTATCATTCAGGAAAACAATTAGGAATCATAAGGTATGGCTTGAAGCTGGCTTGCTTCTTTAAATTATTGTTGAAATTTACCAATGCATTTCAGCAAAACAAATTAATTTAGTCATACCAAATTATTAAAATTTACTCTCTTCTCTAAGATTCAGATCAGGTTGAGGATCATTTCTGTCCTAGATCTATGACCTGAAATATGTAAAACTTATTTTGTTTGAATGCTTTCATCTACTACCATTTCCACCTTGGTTATGCAGACTTCCCAAATTAGACACCATCAGATTGGAGAAATAGTTTGGTTAAGATCAAGTACTGTTTCCTAGAAATATGATTGACCTCCCGAAGCACATTACCTTACCTTGCACTCCAAAGGAGCATATGTGATTGATTTACTATACTTTACTGCAAGCTTCTCCAGAGAACACAATTATCTTCTGTATTTTAAAATTCCTTTTCTGAAACTATGCTGACTATGCAATAAGGATAACTGTAATTCCCTTCCACTGCTTTATTGTAGTAAAACCAGTGAAACTATCTAACTTACACATTATGTAAGGAGAACTGAAATAATTTTGTTTCATAGCTTACTTATGAGCCTGAGGGAGAATATCAAGTTTTGATGAGTTAGTGATGTCGTTTGACTGTTTACTGCTATGTTTGTACTTCCATATAACATTGTTATATGAGAACCGGTAGCGAAAATTTGGATTAGTTCGGAGATCCGGCAGCGAAAATTTTGAGTAGTTCGGAGAACCGGTAAATACCATCTCTGACTGGCCCCGCCCCCATTTATTCTCTGCCTCCCAAGTCCCAGCTTGTAGGAAATGGGGATTTTGCAGTAACCTTCCCCTAGAGTGGGGAGGGAATGGAGATTTTGCAGTATTCTTCCCCTGGAGTGGGGTGCAAATGGAGATTTTACAGTACCCTTCCCCTGCCACGCCCACCAAGCCACGCCCACCAAGCCACACCACACCCACCAAGCCCACAGAACCAGTAGTAAAATATTTTGAATCCCACCACTGCATTGTGACTATACTGCGAAAATGGCTACAAATAGTGACTGCCTATTTTCACAGAAAGATATAAAATTGTATTAATATTTTAAAAATTCAAAAATTGAATGATTTGAAATATTATAAGGGAATAATATTCATTGCTCTATTGCTTAAATTTAAACTGTGGTAACTTACTTGATATATTAAGACTATTCAATACCAGTCATATTAACATGTTCATAGTCTTTGTAAAAATTATTTTTCCTATACATCAAAACAGGACAACAGGTGACTCAAGCAGATCCTATTACTCAAACCTGTCATATAAGACCATCCACCCAGTCTTCCCTCCCTCCCTCCCTCCCTCCCTCTCTCTCACACACATACGCACACACAAATCCTTAATCTTTCTTTTTCAAAGTATTTAAAATTATGTCCGTCGTAGTAACAATAGTGTAATTGAATTTATATGCTATGATAACTAGATTCAAAGATGAATATATTATGACATGATTTTCAACCTTTCAATTAAAGCAAAGTCCTTCAACCATAAGAAACTGCAGCAAGTAGAGAATTTGGGGATGGCATAAATCAGTCCTTTCCAATCTGATGCCCTCTAGACGGCCAGGATGGCCATGTTGGATGATGGATGTTGTAATTCAATACACCTGGAGGATGCTACACTGGGAAAGTTGCTTTAGATAGACACTTAGATTCCCTATGGCGCTGCACAAACGCAAAACAGAACAACAATATAAAACTTGAACAAGGGATCTTTGCAATATAGTGAATCTCAGATAAAATTCTTCAAAATCAGAGTTGCATAAACTACATCTTTGAAAATCACTATGTTAGGCTAAAGGAATTTTATTTTAATAGTTTTTGCATATAGACAGCAGTTATCTGGGAACTCGATCACAGAGTTGTACATCAATATGCTGAACAAAGCTGGATCATAACGCTGATAATGGTGAGCTGAAATATATAGACTTTATTCAGTAGCAGTGTTAGGGGACATATGCCCAGTAATTTTTAAAATGTCACCAATTCTTATATACTAATAATGTGATAATTTTGCAGTTGTGGCAATTTCTTCAGTTTTAACTTGTGAAACACCTTAAGTGGCAAAACAAGCAAAAACCTTATGAAAACAACTAAGAATCCTAAGTATTTTGTCAGCCTGATTAATAAAGGACTTAAAGCACTTGATCATACTATATAATGAAATAAACCATAGCAGTATTTCTTCATCAGCATTAAAGAAGAAAATGTGCAATTAAAAGAAAAAGCATTATGCATTGCCCATTCTATCAATACAGTTCATGACAGAATCTAAGCAAAAATAAGACAAAAAAATCTATACAGGAAAACTACTGCTTGTTTCTACTAGCAACATGCATATAATTAAAGGCTCTGGGATTTAATGTAATCCCCAAAGCAGCAGATCTCTCTGTCTGAAGAAGAGGTTTCACTTGCTGTTGTAGATGCATAAAGCAATGTAATTCTAGTAAGATACTTTTTTCAGCTAGTCATAATGTTGATTTACTATTGAAAGCTAGGACAATTTAGAAAAATAAATAATTACTCCCTTAGTTTGTAATTGAAAACTTGATTTTTCAATTGAAATTATTTCACATAGTAGGGATGGTAAAAGCACCTGCCTTTAGTCCCTACAGAATTAATGGGTCTATGACAGTGGTGGCGAACCTTTTTCGGCTCGCGTGCCAAAAAAAGGGGGGGCGCTCGCGTGCGCTCGCATGCCCACACCCATTCCCTCCCCCCCCACGCATGCGCACAACACCCCCCCATGCTACCCCCTGCGCATGCGCACACCCCCCCACCCCCGCACAAAGGCTTACCGGAGCCTGGAACAACGAAACTGGCAAACCAGAAGTGCGAAAAAATGCACTTCCGGTTTGCCGGTATGCTGTTTTTTGCACTCTGGAGGGTTCAGGGAAGCTCCCTGAAGCTCCGGAATGCAAAAAACTACAAAACGGACAAACCGGAAGTGCGGAAAAGTGCACTTCCGGTTTGTCCGTTTTGTAGTTTTTTGCATTCCGGAGCTTCAGGGAGCTTCCCTGAACCCTCCGGAGTGCAAAAAACAGCACACCGGCAAACCGGAAGTGCATTTTTTCGCACTTCCGGTTTGCCAGTGGGAACCCTCGCGTGCCGGCTTTTATGGCTCCGCGTGCCACCTCTGGCACGCGTGCCATAGGTTCGCCACCACGGGTCTATGACATTAATGAGTTTTATTATGTTGTATTGTGTAGTGTTATCTTTGGTTATATTTTCATACAATTTTACAGTTCTATTATGTTACAATTTTATACAACACTACTTACTTATCTGAAACTATACTTTCTCAACTGAATTCATACAACCTAACCGCCCATCCTGCCTAATCTCAGGTGACTTCATTGTTCTTTCAAGTTTGCCGTTTCAGAAGGGGTTTGGTAAGCTGCACCTATTCATGTGGGGTTCTGCACCTTACAATTCTGTAAGGCTCAATAAGGATATATAAACCATAGGTTTGAATGTGCATTCCTCGTTACAAACTCTATGATTCACACACTTTTGAGATGCAAGCCCCTTATCTGAAAAAGAATGTGATCATAAGGTGACCAAACGGAGTTTTCCAAGGCTGCATCAGTGTGTGAGCAAATGTCTATTCTAGAGAGCTGGATTAAAGTTGAAGATGATCCCCTATAGCTGTCCCACATGACTCTATTTGGGTATTGCCTTGAGGGAAGGCTGCTAATGTTGTTGTAATTCTTGTGGAATGAGTGCAAATTGGAAGGAGGCACACTATTTCTCAGCAGATGGTTGCCATTTTCCATTTGAAAAATTCTTAACCAGCAGCTTGGAGGGTGAAGATAGAGACTTTTAGCATTTTGGGGAGATGGTGCATGCCTCTAAAATAGCAACTGTATCTAAGATAGAACATATAAGTATGGCACATAGCTGAGGAAAGAACCAGAAGGTTCTTATGTATATATGTCTGCAGAATAAATGTTACATTTGCATTTACATTATATTTGCATCCAATGAGCATCAGCCCTATTGTGTAGCAATCACATTCAGGCAAAGATATGCAGCAGCAGCAAAGAGATCAACTTACTTTAGTCCCACATAAACTACAGCTAGAGGATAATTCAAACATTTGAGCTAGGGTGAGCCAGATGGTTAGAAATAATATTTACCTATTCACCAATGCTTTATTCAGTATCAGAACATTGTAGCAATCAAATGGATCAGTTAGCTCAGATGATAAACCAATTAGCCCAACAGGTAGAACAGAATTAACCGATATTAGCATGGCTTTTCCCAGTGGGACCCAAGATTATCCTTTTACTGACACAGCAGCAGTCACCAAAACTATTCAGATCCAAGTATCTGCTTCCCTGCTAGACAAATACTATGAGAATCAAAGCAAATCTAATTCTTTGTATAGTATGAACTATATGTTTCCTTGAGACAGATTATCATCCCATTGACCAAACCATGGACATTTTATAGTTATCCTAATAACAGAGAGAGTTGTAAAGTGGGTATCTCTCCTTTCTGATTCACCTTCAAACTACAGTAGAACCTCTGGTCACGACCATAATTCATTCCATAACATTGGTTGCAAACCAATTTGGTTGTGACCCGAACCTAATTTTGGAAATTTGGCACTTACCCAAAAAATGGTGTGGAAGGGGAAATTGCTCCCCCCCAAAAGTGAATTTTTTGGTCGGAACCCGATTTGGTCGTGATGAGAAGTGTTCATGACCAGAGGTTCTACTGTACATCAGTTCTGTAGCATGCCTGAGAACCTAGGAACTGACTGATCTACCATCTTAACCCTACATAAGAAAAGCAGTTGGTGAAGAATATCTCTGACTTTCAACTCTCAATTTAGGATGTATATACAATAAAAAAACTTTATCTGACAGTTCAAAGATAGCCTATTGAATGAAATATAAAATAACCTCATTTATCACGGCATACAATGATGGTACTACCCAGGTCTCTGTGGACACTAACTGAAGGTTCAAGGAATTACAACTGTACAAGCAGGGAAGGAAGATACCATTTTCACTTCCTTTGTCTCCATCCCACGTTATCCGCAAATTACAGACTACACAAATTAATCCCATGCATCTGAAAGCTAGAAAAGCTCTGCTATCTATGCAAAGTTGTGACACCCACGGCCTATGGCTACATTATATAAAAAAAAACCTGCCTACTTTTCATATGAATGCCCTGTTAAATTCAAGGACCTCCCAAGTTCTGTACTTGTAAAGGGAAAAGTTTTAACAAGCAGGGGACCTAAATAGTTGGTCTGACTTGCTGGAAAATGAAAAGGATCTAGGATCCAGGAAATCAAAAGGGTTCCTGATGATATTTAGGCATGGGTGATTTTGGGCCATTCAATCTCTCTCAGTTCAACCCACCTCACAGGATTGTTGTTGTGTGGAAAATAGGAGAAGGGAAGAATATTAGTTATGTTTGTTGCTTTGAAAAATAACAGGCAGGATAAAAATAAATAAAATAAAATATTTCCCTCAAAGTTCCTTCTCCTCTCCTCTCCTCTCCTCATATGAAAGCTAGTGATCACTGAGACAACTGTGGAATTTTTACATCATATGCTCTAAATCAAGACACTTTCAAGTTTTTATGGTGGGTTTTTTTTCTGGTTGAGCAAAAGGAAAAGAAATGGATTTGCACCTGAATAGCAAAATCTTGAAGTTCAGATTATAATTGCCTTTCCTCACCTCAAAATAATGTAAAGATTCTCCTACATTAATGGTTATGTAAACAGTAGCAAGCAACTACAGCTACTCTTTCTTGAAATATGAAAATTCATTTCAACTGATTTTAAAATTATCCCACAAATGACAAGAAGTAAAAATCAAGAAAGTAAAAATTTAAAAAAATCAAGAAAATCAAGTCTTGATTTTTAAAATACATTCATTACCTGTTTTCAAGTTGATATTTTAAATTACTTTTGATATTTGGCTATGATTTTAATGCTTTAAAGAGGACTGAAATGTTAATATATGAATCTTTAATTTATTTCATGATTTATTTTTGTATTCCCTTGTTTGCTTTTTAGCTAAAAGAAAATGTAATATTAATGCATGAGTGTGGCCATACATTTCCAATAATATGCCATTTTAAATAGAAAAAATAGTTTAAAATATGGAAGGAGGGAATCAATATTATAACCAAAGATTTGTTTAAAAATACACTCTTTGTATAGTCTGCATCAGTCACTTATTATATGTCAGAATTATTTAAATGATGTTATTGCTTAATGCTGTTTATTAAATTTAATTGCTTTTTCTAAGAGTATATAGGTATGTAATTATTTTGCTCGTTCTTACACTAAACACATGACATATCATGGCATTACAGAGAAAATGATGATGAAATATACCAAATATATGAAAGACAGAACAGGCCAAAATGATTAAAAATAAAAGAAAACTGAAACCTGCTGATCACCTTAGCATGTATTTCCGTAAGACAGTAAACAATGCAGCACTGCCAGAATGAGTGTTTCAAACAATTCATTTCCAAATTGATCATATGATTTCTTATGAATCAAATTACTTTTATAGTTAATTTCTTTTAAAAAGAAAGGACAGCCTTCTTTTATTTCTATTATTTGCTGATATCATTTCACAGCATATTTTTATTAGAAACTCATGTCTTTATTTTACTTGTACTAGAACATTTAAGCAACAGCCTCATAATGTCCAAGACTGGAGGAACTATGAGTTTCAACATAAGCTGGAAGTCAAAGAACCACATAATCATTTCTGTATAGCCAACGGGGTTTTATGTTTGTTTCTCAAACAATAGTGTCTGCTGCCACATGGCAAATTACTTCTGAAACAGAGAGAGCTTTCATAAATGTATGATATGAAGCACTGGTCTGCTGCAAAAATCCCACTAGACATACTCAGGCCAATGGAAAATAACATTTTGAATCTTACTCCTCACATCCACTCACTTTTGATACATATATATGTGAGTGTGCAACAATGTATGTTATGAACCCACAAATATACATATAAAGACATTTAGCACATAATTAGTTAATGTCACAATCTTTGTGAAAGTGTAATTTTAAAAACAACAGAGCATTTTTATATACAGATTATATTTCTGGAACTAAAATATAAACCTAGATGTATAAAACTAGTCTTTGTTTATGAGGATCATGTTTATTTCTATAAAATAATTTGAGGAAGCCTACATACACATAATTGATCAAAAGGGAGTCACAAAAGACTGGTTTTTTTTTTTTTGCAGAATCCATATGCTAATGTATTGCACCAAGCTTTAAAATTTAGTGCTTTTGGAAAAGCACTATAAAACTGTTAAAATGATAAAGATGCTTTCTAGCTGCTGTTTGGAATGCAGAAATATAGAACTGCATATTCCTGTAACTGTATGTTACAGGAAAAGAAAAGGGAATACCAGGGAATTAAATCTCTAATTGATGCAAGGGTCAATGCTTATGGATCCTTTAACAAGGATGATACTTTTTCTCTATCCTAGATTTCCTGAGCAATATTTGGTTATAAGTAGTCCTACTGTTGGATAAAAGAATGAAAATTTTAAATGATCTTGTGCTAGCAATACCATTCATCAAATAAACTGTCATCTTGCTGCCTCAGATTAAAATCAATGTCCTGCCTCTTAATTATTATTAGTCTTTTTTCAGACAAAATCTTTGTTGCAATATATTCTACCTGATCATTTTATATGCAGGACCATAATTACCTATACACAAAGCATATGGATGTCATTTTATTCTAAAGTGATTTTCTTCTTCTTCTTGGGGGTCATAGTAGAAACAGCGTAATAAATGTTTATGATTACAGTAATCCCTCGTTTTTTGCTGGGGTTACGTTCCAAAAAGAACCCGTGATAGGCGAAATCCGTGAAATAGTAACTTCAGCTTTGTGCATGCGCAGAGGGCAAAAGAACGCAGATGCCGACATCCAGGTGGGCGGGGGAAGCGGATGGGTGAAGCCCCACGCCGCGAACGCCACCAGGTTGTTGAGCTGGGCGAACCGGGAGGATTTCACCCCTGGCCTCACGTGTATTTCACTGCTCTTGGCAAGCTGTTTTACCAATCAGCCAATCAGAATGCAGAACACATGCTCGATGCAAATCCGTGAAGCAGCGAGACCGTGAAAGGTGAACCGTGATATAGCGAGGGATTACTGTATATACTTTTATTTTATTTATTTATTTTTGTCAAGTACATGTTGGTAATATACATAGATATAACATTGTTTATATACATAAGATGGGTACTGATAAGAGAGAACATTAGGACAGGGACGATAGGCACGCTGGTGCACTTATGCACGCCCCTTACTGACCTCTTAGGAATCGGGTGAGGTCAACAGTGGACAGTCTAAGGGTAAAGTTTTGGGGGTTTGGTGACGAAACCACAGAGTCAGGTAGTGAGTTCCAGGCATTTACCACTCTGTTGCTAAGTTGTATTTTCTAGTCAAGTTTGGAGCGGTTCACTTTGAGTTTGTATCTGTTGTGTGCTTGTGTATTGTGGTGGTTGAAGCTGAAGTAGTCGTTGACAGGAAGGATGTTGTAGCAGATAATTTTATGAACTATGCTTAGGTCGTGCTATGTATTGCTATCACATAAAAATTGGAGAAAGCTAAAGACACATTTCAAATTTCAAATAAATAAAAATAAGGATTGAACACCTTAAGCAAAAAAAGATTAACAAGTCACTCTCAATGACAAGTTCTTTATCTCAACTTGCTTATGTTAAAACAGTTGTCTAAATGAGACCTAGATTGAGGTTGTAAGAAGGCTCAGTAACAAGGTTTTGTAACATGGAATAAAAATACAGTGAATTATTTTATAGGATTTTATTAGGCTAGAAAGAACAATTGGGAGTTTTATATAAAGCAAAAGAATAGCATAGACAATAGAGAATGCTGGCCAAATTTTATGTCACTTCCACTGTCAATCTTCCACTGTCACATTCTCATATTGTGTCCAAAATGGACAAGTATGCGCTGGAGGAAACAGAAGAAGATACAATCTTCTGATTATTTGTTTCAATATTACATAGATTCATCTTACACCAGCATAGAAATATTGTTTAACTCTACTGTTGTTTGATACTGTCCCTTCCAAAATTGTGTTTACTGTTTTTATTTATTTATTTATTTATTTATTTATTTATTTATTTATTTATTTATTTATTTATTTATTTATTTATTTATTTATTTATTTATTTATTTATTTATTTATTTATTTATTTATTTATTAAAATTTCTATGCCGCCCAACTCCCGGGGGACTCTGGGTGGCTCACAGCAGGTATAGAAACATATAATAAGTAAAAACAATTTTTAAAAAGCCATGTTAAAATACTATCCATAATTTTAAAAACTTTCACTCATACCCCGCCTGCCGGAAGAGCCAAGTTTTTATTGCTTTACGGAAGGCCAGCAGGGTGGGGATAATCCTGATCTCTGGAGGGAGTTGGTTCCAAAGGGAGGGGGCTCCCACAGAGAAGGCTCTCCCCCTCGGCCCCGCCAACCGGCATTGCTTGGTCGATGGGACCTGGAGGAGACCCACTCTGTGGGACCTAACCGGTCATAGGGAGGTATGCGGCAGGATGCGGTCCCGAAGGTAACCTGGCCCTGAGCCATGTAGGGCTTTAAAGGTAACAACCAACACCTTGAATTGGATCCGGAGACTAATGGGCAGCCAATGCAGCTGGCGGAGGATAGGTGTTACGTGGGTGTATCTCGGTACACCCACCACAGCTCGCGCAGCTGCATTTTGCACCAATTGCAGTCGCCGGACACTCTTCAAGGGTAGCCCCATGTAGAGCGCATTGCAGTAATCCAGCCGTGAGGTGATAAGGGCGTGAGTGACTGTGAGAAGTGCCTCCTTCTCCAAGTAGGGTCGCAATTGGTGCACCAGGCATACCTGTGCAAAGGTTCCCCTAGCCACAGCTGAAAGATGTTGCTCCAATTTTAGTTGTGGGTCTAGGAGGACACCCAAATTGCGGACCCATTCTGAGGGAGCTAATTTCTCCCCCCCAAGAACCAAGGAGGGACAATTGATCAAATCCTTAGGAGGCAATATCCATAGCCACTCGGTCTTGTCAGGGTTGAGTTTTAGCCGGTTCATCCCCATCCAGACCCTAACATCGTCCAGGCAGCGGCCCATTACGTCCACAGCTTCCCTGAATTGAGACGGGGTGGAGATGTACAACTGGGTATCATCAGCATACTGCTGGTACCTCACCCTGTGTTGTCGGATGATCTCACCCAGTGGTTTCATGTAGATGTTAAATAGGATGGGCGAGAGGACCGAGCCCTGTGGCACCCCACATAGTAGGGGCCTAGGGCTCAACCTCTGCCCCCCTGTCAACACCGACTGCGTCCTGTCAGAGAGGAAGGAGGAGAACCACTGCAAAACAGTGCCGCCCACCCCCACCTCTCCGAGACGACGCAGAAGGATACCATGGTCAATGGTATCGAAGGCCGCTGAGAGGTCAAGTAGCACCAGGATGGAGGAATAACCCCCATCCCGGGCTCACCAGAGATCATCCATCAGGGTGACCAAAGCCGTTTCTGTACTGTAGCCGCGCCTGAAACCTGATTGAAAGGGATCCAGAAAATCAGTGTCATCCAACAGTCGTAGGAGCTGGAGCGCCACCACTTTCTCAACAACCTTCCCCGCGAAGGGAAGGTTGGAGACTGGACGGAAGTTCTTTAAATCCGCCGGGTCCAGGGAAGGCTTCTTGAGGAGGGGTCTCACCACCGCAGCTTTTAAGGGCTGCGGGACGGACCCCTCTCTCAAAGAAGCATTGACCAACGCCTGGAGCCAGCCGCGTGAAACCTCCCTGGTGGCCGAAACCAGCCAGGAAGGGCACGGGTCCAATAAACAAGTGGCGGAGCTCATCGCTCCTATGGCCTTGTCTACATCCTCAGGAGTCACCGGTTCAAACCTATCCCATATAACCAGACTAAGACCTGCCCCAGTCGTCTCGGCCTGTACTGCCCAATCGGAGTCCAGGTCTGTCCGAATCTCCGCCCTCCTCCTTAGCAAGAAGGGTGCGGGTCACTCTAAACAGGGCGGCTGGGTGGGAGTCAGCGAACGCAATAAGAGCGGAAAAATGCGAACATTTTGCCGCCCCTATCGCCACTAAGTAAGACTTAATGAAAGTTCTTAAAAGTGTCCGGTCAGACTCAGCTTTACTAGATCGTCGCTCTAGGCATCTTGTGTGACGCTTCATCTCCCAGAGTTCCTCAGTAAACCAAGGAGCCCTCCTGGATCCACTTCCACGGAGAGGTCGCAAAGGCGCAATCCGATCCAGAGCCCCTGCTGCTGCCTGATTCCAGGCCGCGACCAGAGACTCGGATGAACTGTGTACCAGGGATTCAGGTATTTCCCCAAGTTCCCTCTGGAATCCGTCGGGTTCCATTAGGCGCCTGGGGCGGAACCACTTAATCGGTCCCGCCTCCTTGCGGTGGAGGAGTGGTGCCATGAAATCCAACCTCAGAAGGAAATGATCTGACCATGACAAGGGTACTGTGACTAAACCCCTCAGCCTCAGATCATCTCTCCACTGTCCCGAGAGAAACACAAGGTCAAGCGTGTGACCACCCTCATGAGTCGGACCCTGAACTACTTGGGTCAGGTCCATGGTTGTCATGGAAGCCATGAACTCCTGGACTGCCCCCGAGGCTTTGCCAGGCGATGGCAGATTAAAGTCCCCCAGCACCATCAACCTAGGGAACTCAATCGCCAGCCCTGCAACCGCCTCGAGCAGAACAGGCAGGGCCTTTGCAACGCAGCTAGGAGGCAGGTACGTTAGCAAAAGGCCCACCTGAACCCCTAGGTCCAACTTCAGAAGGAGCGTCTCACACCCAACAATCTCCGGGGCAAGGCTCCTTCGAGGACACAGATTCTGGCGAGCTATAATAGCCACTCCTCCACCCCTTCCCTGGGGTCGCGGCTGATGCTGAACCGAGAACCCGTCCGGGCATATCTCCAAAAGGGGCACCCCCCCTCCTGGCCCAGCCAGGTCTCGGTAATACATGCCAGGTCAGCCCCCTCTTCTAGGATTAAACCCGGATAAGGGGGGCCTTGTTGGTAATCGACCTGGCGTTTAACAGCAGCAGCTTGAGCCCAGGGCCCTGACATCCCTGGTTACCAGGCACTCGGGTTGAGCTAGGTGGAACCAAACCAGAGGGGCCAGAACAAGGAATCGCTTGTAAACAGCGAATTCTCATTCCCCGAGAGCGGCCTACCCCTCTGCTCCCGCCATACCTGCCTCTCCCCGTTATGACCGTAATGCTCCCACTCCCTGTCCCACCAGAGATCCCCTCCCCTCTCCCACTGGTCCCCCTCTCTCCCGACAGGCCATGCATTCCATTCACATCAAGCCGGGAGTCGGACTCAAACCCCCCTCCGCTTCTGTTTCCACACTCAGCAGAGGGGGGCAGAATCCTAGTCCCTGTATCTCCCTTCACCACTCATTTCAGAAACATTAACCTCTTTCCTCTCTATCTGTTAGGAATTAAGGTAAGTAAATAAACTAGTCAAATAGAGTTTCATTTTTTTCTTTTATTTTGCCATGCCTCTACTGCGTATGTAAGCAGTAGAAGTTTGTAACTCTTGTACAAACTTTAGGTTTGTAACTGGTTGAACTATTTTTTTTATTCCCACAAAAGTGTTGTGCCCCATTTTCCTGGTGTCTAGTGTGTACCTCTACTATATGCTCACAGCTCCTTTGAAAAAAAAACTTTTCATTCCCACTCCATACTTGGTCAAAGTCTGTATGTGAATAGAGGATACATAGTTCAGACTGCAATTTTATTCGGAGAGTTGGATGTGCAATGTAATTTTGAAGACTTGTTAGAAGCAAGTTAAAATTTTCCCTTGAAAACACATCAGAATCAAATACTGGCACAGTTACTTTGGAGTTTAGTTTTCATATCCCGTCTTTTGCCGTTGAGACTTAAACATTACTCTTCTGCATTTTAAGATTAACTGCTTATCAGCTGGGCAAAAGATGTACATACCATTACAACAGAGATTCTTCATCCCTATTTAAAACAGCAAATTTTTGATGTACTGTTTCAGGACAGTAATTCACTGGAGTAGAGAAGAATTGTGAGAAGAGTTGTGTTATGTAACCTCTTCAGCATGAATGTGAGAGTTGTGGTGGCATGGAAGAAATTTGCTTTCCAGCAGAGTGTGGGCACCCGTGGGAGGCCATCAATGGCAAGCTCCATGGGAGGCTTCTGAAACTGGCATGTATCCTGCTGATTGTGCATTTGTTCAATGTTGGACCAACTCCAGAAACCTAAAACCTTCTTAGTATGAGCAGTTATTAAAAAAACTGTCCAGATGTTCAAACTTCTATAATATTATGTAGATAAATACTTTTTGCATTAGAGCTGATTAAAAGACAATGCTAGTAATGATACAATAGTGCAGTTCTGTTGATAAAAGTATACCTTCTGAAAATACTTTGAGCAGTGAACAAGCCTCATGCATTCTGTCTGCCATAGTCACCGAAGGAAACTTTTCACATGTGAAGGGTTCTTGATGGTTGTCAACAAAGATTCAAGATTTTTTAGGGCTTCAAAAACGCTGATGAATACAAATGCTTGTCTCTACTGGCTCTCAATGCCCCAAGGACCCAGAAATGGAGAAGGGGAAGAGTTCCTCAATTGTCTGGCTCACAAAACATGCAAATCCATAAAATATGGCTTACAATTTACAATGGGCGGATTAACAAATATCATTATGGTTTAAAACGAGGTTGAGTGCAAGCAAAGATTTATATACCATATATTATCTGATAGTATTCTTCAATATGATGATCTCTAGATGTGTCAGACTTCAAGATGCATTAGACTATGATATCCAACTTCACCAGGGATGCTGCTAATTGAAAGTGGTGGATACTGAAGTCCAGCATAATGGTAAAGAATGTTGACTGTTTATTCAATAATATCTAGAAGACTACAAGCTACCACCCTTGCCTGAAACAGAAACTTAAGAGACTTATCCAACCTTGCTGACGCTCAACATTTCTAATAAGTTGGCAGAGGAAAAGAGTACAACTTAGTATATAATTTCTATTTGTAAATGTATTAGTTATGTGTGTGTGTGTATTGTTGTTGTTTAGATTTAATATACTCATCCACTGCAATGTTCCTTCCTATTGTGGTTTATTGAAGCTCTATATCACTTAGGTGACATTTAATCTCTTTTGTTGTGAGATTTTGTGAAATAAAAATAGCTAATTTAAAAAACAATTAAATTAGCATCACAGTGACAGTCTCCTGTCATTGCAATTATGGTAATCAAAATAATAGATTTATAACTCCTGACAAACGCAACATCTCCATTTATTTCACTTCCAAGGACATTTTTAAATGACAGATACATTCCTATAGCTTAATCTAGAAGAACATTTTCTTTATAACTGGACTTGGATTTTTAAAAAATCCCATCATTTCTAAGAACAAACTTATTTAGTTTAAATTAAAGTTGACATGAAATCTGAAGTGGAATGATAGTGGAAAATTTTCTCTTGATTCCGAGATAATCCATATTATCAATTTTGATTTGGTAAATCAATTCTAATAACTTTCACCATGTCACGCCAAAATTTGATCTCCTGCATTTTTAACACACCATTGCTTAGAAAACCCTTTACCTACTCATTGTTTGCTTGTTGAATAAAATCTTATCCTTTGGGCAACAATTTTAAGCATCTTATTTTTAGTGAGGCACATATTCCTACAAAAGGAAACATGCAAATTGGTTGCTGTGTACATTTTACAAGCCCAGAGAAAATTGCATTTCAAAAACAGTATGCATCCAATTATAAAGAAATGACTTACAAGATGGCAATAAGTGTTGGTGCCATAAAGACAACCTCAATTAAAAGTTACAATGAGAAAGATACACCATAATATATATTAATTGCCTTTTCAAAATCTTAATCAGAGTGGAATAGAAGATATAATTATCATTTTATAAAGACTAATGAATCTTTTCCCCCCACCCTAAGATAAGGTGACCAGACGTCCCGATTTTGGCGGGACAGACCCGCTTTTTAATCATTTGTCCCGCGTCCCGCCCGCCCTCTTAAAAAGTCCCGATTTTTTAAAACAATGCCCGACTAGGGCATTCTTTCAAAAAATCGGCCTGCAGGCACTCGAGGACGGCCAGGTTGGGCCCAGCCGCAGGGGCAGCAGCAGCAGCAGCAGGCCCTCTCAAAATCGGGACATCTGGTCACCTTAAAACACCCACCCATGCCTTTCTCTCTGCAAGGCGGGCGCGGACTGGATCTCCCAGCACGACTTCCCGGTCGTTGGAAGGTTGTGCATGTGTGTGTGAGAGAGAAAAAACTCAAGCACTTTAGCACACCTGGAGGAACAGCCCGGTTGCTACGCCGCCTCGCAACTCCCAGCCGTGCCAAGCCCCGCAGGCTGCCTTTCTTTCCCCCCCTTCCCTTCCAACGCAGGCACCACTGGAGAGACGGAACCCCCGCAGTGGCGACCCTGGAGGATGGAGAAGGCGGGGGAAGAGCCCCGATGCCCAGCTGCTCGCTGATTCCAATTCCAGGCGAGCGCTCCTGGCTTGCTGCTGCCGCCGCGCGTGAACGCGGTCCGCAGCGGGAAGCGAGTTCAAGCGACCCTCCGCCGCTGCCGGCCTGCAACCTGGCACCCCGTCCTGCCTGCCCCGCCCCGTGCCCCGTACTCAGCTCTTGACTTTTGCCCTCTGCGCATGCGCAGCATTCTGCACATGCACAGAGGGCAAAATTCAAATGGCGCTGAGGCGGGCCCGCCCCCCGTCCCGCTTAAAAAAAAAATCTGGTCACTTTACCCTAAGAGACACATGTTTGATCAATGCATTCTGACCTAACAGTAAGAGGCAGAAACATTTCAATTCACATACATTTTCTAAATGGCTTGCTTTAGAAAATTCCTTTTACTGTAGTCTTTTCTGTCCTGAAGCAAGTTTGTCTGCTCTCATGCTTTAGAAGCCTTTTTTAAACCAGCATTTCAAGTTTTAAGGTAGGTCCTTATTTCCAGCTTTTCAGAATAAGTGTTTAAAAATGAGAAAACACTTCCCATTCCACTGTTTCTGTTTTTCAGCATGTCATATTTTCTTCATTGTTAGGAATGCCTGTATATTGCTCTAGGTCCTGTCAGCCAAGGAATGTTGGCTGGTGGGGACCAGGAAACATCCTTTTTCTGTCATAGTGCCTGCTTTCTGGAACCTCTCCCTCCTGAAATTAGGATAACCCTGTTAGAATATTCATGACTGGGAGAGCCATGTTAACAAGGTTAGCCAATGAATAGGCATAGCAACTGAATCAGCCAATAGGAGCTAACCACTTCTGAGTCTGTGCAGAGAAATGAAACTGAGAAGCTTAAAGCTGGGTGTGGCTCCAGTCTCCACTCTGTGTTCTTCCACTCTGAACTCTGCTGTAATGAAACTAACTCTCCTGCTTGTGTTTACCTGTAACTGATTGAAGAAGAATTCTACTTGTGGTATTGTAAATATATATATTATTATGTTTATAAAGAAGTTATTGAATCCAGCTGAATCAGTCATCTGTGTGCACTTCTGGTTTTGATTTTGCAACAAACTTTAATAAACCCTGGCTCTGTTCATCTTTCGTAAAGTCTTGAAGATCTGGTTATGTGCCCTCCCTGGGATGTGTGAAGAATCCAGTTTCCTAGCTTTGTTAACACCAATAGATTATAAATCTCTTGGCTGCTATTTGTTATGTAATTTATTTTTTGTAATGTATTTTAACTCTTTTAATTGTTTTTATGATTGTAACCCTCCAGAGTCACTGGTTTGAGGTGGGTGGTTATACAAATTAATTAATTAAGATAATGGCTCTAGAAGTTACACCAATTATATAATGGACTGCCAGAGAAATTATTAGTTTGGAACTGTTTTTCAACCTTGGCAGCTTTAAGATGTGTGGACTTCAATTCCCAGAATTCTTGCTGGGAAATTCTGGGAGTTACGTTGTTGTTATTTTAAATTTATTGGCTGCCTAAATTCCATTAAAGTTTACACATCTTAAAGTTGTCAAAGATGAGAAACATTGTTTTAGGGGAACAGTATTAAGCTGAAATGAAATACAATTTTGCCATTTGATCACAAAACACAGAGCTGAGTCCAGTCAGTGGCCTTTGTATCCATTTTCAAAATGAATTACAAATTAGAGAACAACTTACATAATAATCATACATTAACCTTCAGCATTTTTTAGAAAAGGTTATTTTTACAAGAAACTGGGGAAATGTAATGTTTGTATGTTTTTAATACACTTTTGTATTTACTTGAAGCTTAGCTTTGTTATGCTTTCACAACAGAAAAAATTAAGAGCTTTCTTATACCTTAGGCAAGAAATATAATATGACATAAATTTATTTCATGATATGTTAGTATAAGTGATAAAAGATTATTTCCACAGAGCATCTTGCAATATTAATGATGGACATTGTTGCAAGAAGCAGTAAATTTGTTTTAAATGCAGTTTTTTTATTACAGAGATTCAGTTATGAACAACTCTGATCATACTAACTGCATAATAAAAATACTGTAGGCTTATATCATTCATTCTTAAGTACTTGCCTTCCAAACCCTTACATAAAAGTTGTTAACCACATTTTGCATTTTCATTTCAGGTTTACAATTCTGTTTTTCAGAATGATTCAGTACGATTACATTATAGAAATGATCAAGGAGTCATTGTCTTTAATAATTATGTCTATTTTGGCTGTTAATTCTTCATATATCAAAAATGGAATAAATAGAAATAAAGTGAAGTGAACCATCCCTGACTAAAATCCCATCAATACTGAAATTCTGTACTCTGTACCAACTGAAAGTTTTGAGACATTTTTAATGTCAACTTGAGTGCAATGTCCACAGAACATTTATTAACAGGGTAAAATTGGTTCTTTTCAGATGAGGTTCATACAACACTTTTAATACAGAAGTAGGATAATAATATTCTAAATAAACAGATGTATCTGTCTAAGTGGAACAAGAATATATGGCCATCATTTGCGCTTCCCCAAGGCTGACTAGAGTAGCTCTCACCAGTTGATACTTCTACAGATCTGACAAAAATCCACAAACTATCTTGGGGTAGAAATATCTAGGATTCTCCCTTGCTCTAATAATTAACAGTGAAAGACTTCAAACATATCACGCACACTGTAGTAGAATGATCAGTGTGAAGAAACATAGGCATCCAAATGAGCATGTTGTTTTCATCAGGATGAGTACCATATCCAAAAACTGATTCAGAAAAATTAAACTGATTCAGTGAAGGGCATTGAAGCTAAAAATTAAGTCTCATAAAGAGAAAATGAAGATGTTAAATATGCTTAACTTTGAGGAAAGATGATGGAGTGGGGATATATGACCCCAGACTTCAAGATCTCACATAAAAGCAGCCAAACCATATTATTTTTCATTCAAGAGCACAGGACTATGAATAAGGGATTTAAGTTACAGGAAGGCAGCTTTTAATTAAATTTTAATTGAATGTTTATACCAACTGAAAGAGTTTGACGGTTAATGAGTTAGAGAAAGATTATTGGCTTTTTTATCTGCTGAGCGTGTTTTCATGTGGATTTGGATTACTGTAATAAGGAGAGGGTTGCACTTGATGACTCTTTTAATATTAAGATTCTATACTAAACAATAGCTGTGTTTCTGTGCTATTCAGAGAACAGCAATTATACTGCCTTCAGTTGTTACATGATACTAAACTACGTGCAGGGTTCTAATTTTGGGCTATTTTCACTAAAAATAATTTGAAATTCATGTAGTTCCCAACCAGTCATTTAAGAACATAGCCATAAAAAAAAGTTAAATTTGAATGCCTTTCTTATATTCTCTTTTGGTAAGCTTGAATTACCATGTGTTTCATCAATCCCTCATGTTCCCTTGCTTCTTGCATATTATATCTGACATCTTAATTAAATGGTCTGTGTAATTTAACACTGTAATCTGGTATGTGTTAGGTGATGAAATACCAAGAATGTAGAGGGAAAAAGTAGAAGACATTATATTAAAAGATACTACAAGAAGAATACCATTAGTAAAGTAGCCTATACCATGTCAAGGCCATCATAAAATTAAACACGCTGTACTCATACAGTCACAGAACACAGTCATTATAAATTGATCCACATTTAGAAAATGTTTTAAACCCCAAAATTATGAAAAATACTATATTTCATCTAACTTAAGACAGCAATAAATTAATTCTAAAGAGGTTATTTTAAAATTATGCTTGCAAAAACTAAATTGGTGTTCCTAGACTCCCTCTACAGGTAGAAACTAAAATATTTCATAATGAAGAATAAGAATTTATCTCTGATTTTTTTTGTTAGTTTCAAATATATAACATTTGTTAGTTTCAAATAAGTAACATTCATGGTTGGTTGGTTTTTTGCTAAGACACTTCAAAGGGCATTTGAATGCAAAAGAATTAAAAGTAGCAAACTGTACTTGAACATATCTACTAAGATGTTATGTGAATACAGCTAGAATTGTAGGTTGTAACTTCACTACTGAAAGGATCTGCCCCTAGGCATTTGGTAATAAATCAGACAAGCAAATTCATAGTTCATTTTAATGACATATTTGTATGCTGAGGTTCATGCATAAACATCAGTTTTGTCTTCTTACAATGTATCTATTATCAAAGAGGATATTGGATTAAAAACATACAATCCATGAAAACAAGCCTAAAGGTTTATTCTCTCTCTCTCTCTCTCTCTCTCTCTCTCTCTCTCTCACACACACACACACACACACACACACACACACACACACACACACACACACACACACACTCTTTTTAAAATGTAGGCTTTTTAAATTTGTGTATGTGCATGTATTAGTTTTTTTTAATTATATATATATATATATATATATATATATATATATATATATATATATATATATATATATATATATATATATATATATATATATATATATATATATATATATATATAGCTTTTAAAATTACTGTTTGTAATTCTACCCTTCTTATTCTGGTCTATGACTGTAGTAAAGATTTGATTGATTTAGCCGAAACATTATTTTAATATTTTTTTTAATAAAATGGATTTGCTGCATCCCCTGTATTATATGTATTTTAGAAAAACTATAGTGAATTTGAATTGCTCAAAGTAATTAGAAATTTTCTTTTTAATTGAAGGGAAGATCTTCTCCCTCTGTGAAGCATATCAGAAATTCAGGAAGGAAAATGTTTTTATCCCACCTTTATTATTTTTACAAACAACCCAAGGCAAAAAATATATCCAGCACATCTTTCTCCTCCTATTTTCCCCACAAAATAAGTCTGTGAGATAGGTTGGGCTGAGAGAGAGTTAGTGGCTTATTTGTACCCAGACTATCATTAAGTGTTGTACCTTATGATTCCTGACAAATGTATCTTTTATTTCTATGTACACTGAGAGCGTATGCACCAAGACAAATTTCTTGTGTGTCCAATCACACTTGGCCAATAAAGAATTCTATTCTATTCTATTCCAAAGTCACTCACCTGGCTTTCATGGCTAAGGTGGAACTTGAACTCATGGTCTCCCACTTAACCACTAGACCAAGTTCTGGGAATATAATATAAATCAAACAAATATGCAACTAAGAGAAGATCTGCATTTGCTGCTTGATTTATCAAGATGGGCTATCCACTGCTTCCGAGTACTGGAATGGATGATTTTTGTCATCCACCTTCTCCCAGCCCATTGTAAGTGTTGCTGTCCCTCCAAAGCCAACCTAAGCCCATGGAGCAGATGATCCGCAGTGCTTCCTTTTGATTTAGTGACAGTCCTAATTTCTTCTTTTTTTCATTTTTCCAATTTACATATCAATAAATATTTTTAACAGCACTGTGTCATATGTCTCAAACAGTTATTTACATTTATTTCTATGCATCTTTATTTCTCTGTTCTAACCAATTATACCACTTATTCCACACCTCATAAAATTCTGTTTCTTCCTTGCCTTTCATTTGTAATGTGAGCTTATACATCTCACTCCTAACTTGTAATTGGCTATAGTGCCTGGCATCCCCCTCCCACCCAGCAACTGGACCCTGCCTGATGCAGCCATTTCATCCTGGGCTGTGTTCTGTTGGAAAATACGGTTTGATCTCCTGTTCTGATGTGTAGTTCTTGTATATTCTGCTTGTATTAAGAAAATGAATGTCTGACCTCTGGACTGGCTGATAAATCTGACTGGGCTCTCTGAACTTCAGGTTGGATTTTGACTTCTTGGCACGTTCTTGCTGAAAGTGAAACTAAGCAGGCAAACTTTCTTTCCAGGATTTGGATTTACATTCTTTTCCTCATCTGCTGTTTATTTATTCAGCCATGAGTAACAATGTATCACCTAATAACTGGTGTTTGAGTTTGAAACCTGAAACAGGGCAATGCCATTTTGTTTTCTGGGTGAAGTACAGTATATTTCCATTGCTTCTCATCCCCACCTACTATACCTTAATGTTTCCTTTTCCTTCCTGCCCAGATCTTTAAATTTCAATGCACACACATTGGAATGAAACTACAGGTAATCCTCATCTTATGACCACAATTGAGCCCAAAATTTCTGTTGTTAAGCGAGACATTTGTTAAGTGAATTTTGCCTCATTTTACGACATTTCTCGCCACAGTTGTTAAGTAACTGTGTTATTTATTTATTTATTTATTTATTTATTTATTTATTTATTTATTTATTTATTTATTTTGTGAGATTTATATACCGCCTCACAGTGCAAGCACTCTCTAAGCGGTTTACACCAGTAAGCAATGTATACTTGTGTTAAGTAATTTATCACTGCAGTTGATAAATTAGTAACCTGGTTGTTAAGTGAATCTGGATTCCCCATTGACTGTGCTTGTCAGATGGTCACTAAAAAAGATCACATGATCCCGGGACACTGGGGTCATAAATATGAACCAGTTGCTGAGCATCTGAAGCATCTGAATTTTGATCACATGATTATGGGGATGCTGCAAAGGTTGTAATTGTGAAAAACGGTCATAAGTCACTTTTTTCAGTGCCATTGTAACTTTGCAGTCACTAAATGAACTGTTGTAAGTCGAAGACTGCCTGTATAAAGTTCCAATGAATTTTACTTTGCTTCTGATGAAGTTTCCATGGTCCTAGCAATGAAGGAGCAACCTCTTCATTGCACTTTAATCATTACTGTATCCAATAAAGGGAGAGAGGGAAGAAAACATTTGCATTGGTGTCAAAGGGAAAGTGAAGGCACATCCCATTCTTATGGGAATAAGGAGGGGAGTTGAAGGCATCCATGTATGTAAATGTCTAGGAAAGCAAAAGAAAAGAACAGAGACTAGTAAGGAGGAAATAATCCCTAAAAGAAAAGGAGAAGCACTGGGAGACACCTACTTACCACCACACATACAGGGCCAAGCTAGCAAGTCCTGCCTTCCCACATTGGATAAGGTGACCAGATGTCCCGCTTTTGGCGGGACAGTCCCGCTTTTTAATAATTTGTCCCGCATCCCACGGCGTTTCAAAAAAGTCCCGCTTTTTTAATTTGAATTTGCCCTGCACACCCCTCTGCCTCCTGCCTCCTCCTGCCAGGTGGGGAGGGAGGGCAGTGAGAGGAGCAGCGGCGGTCTTGCCTGTTCGTCGCCGCAGAGCCGAAGAAGCTGGTGGCGTTTGCGGCGCGGGGCTTCCCCCGGCCAGTTCCCCCGGCCACCGGGACGCCACCATTTGCATTCTTTTGCCCTCTGTGCAAGCAGAACGCTTTGCGCATGTGCAGAGGGCAAAAGAATGCAAATGGCGGCATCCCGGCGGCCGGGGGAAGCGGCCGGGGGAAGCCCCGCGCCGCGAATGCCACCAGCTTCTTCGGCTCTGCGGTGACGAACAGGTAAGCCTGCGCCGGTAGGAACCCACCCCTGGCTGCAATTAAGGGGGGTGTTTGGGGGGGTGCACAAAGCTGCAGGATAAGAGAGATGGACCCCTCCCGTCTTGCTCCCCTAGAAACCCCCCCCGTCAATGGTGTCCTGCTTTACAAATATTAAAATCTCGTCACCTTAACATTGGATGGAAAGCACAAGAAGCAAGAGAATTAGAACCTATGGTGACCAGTCTAGATTGAGCGTCAGTCATTGCAATCTTAACTGGATATTTTAAAAATCAGCTTCAGGGAAAACCAAGAGATTCATGGAAAAGAAGCAGCTTAGGCTGCTTTACAGAATTGACCTAAATCAGAAAACCATGCCATATCATTAACTTCTTCGGATGCTTAGCTTACCTAGAAGCACGTTTACAGATTCCATTAGAAATGTAAGAGACTGGGGATGTAATTGTCATGATTAAAAACAATGGCTGCCATTTTAATTTTAACAATATTATAAAGTTATAGCATAAAACCATAAATTATTGAAGTCAAATTTTATATTACTACACTGTAACATTAAAATTTTAGAATTAATATTCCAAAACCAATCAAAAACGAATGCTTTCCAATGGAATTCCAAACCTTATAAAAAAAACCTTATGAAAGGTTTTTATAATGAGTGGGAAACAGGGATTTTGAAATAACAAACATGGGGGGATGGGGAGTAAAATACATAAAACAGTTTTTTTTAAGTATATAGTTTTGTAGACAGAGGGCAGCATGCTCAAACCAACAGTCAGCAGTACTCATCTCTGTGCAGATTTAATAAAAGCTACTCTTACCTGTTGAAGACATTCACATTTATGGCTTTACTATTATCCCTTTCATGGTCATGGTCCCACTAATCTGGCAGTAAGCATCACTAAATTCAGAAGGATTTATTTCTGGTAGACGAAGTTATTTATTCCCAGAAAAATATTAAGCAGCAGAAATTTAAAGCAAAATATTATTGCTACTTTCTAAAAGGAATGCAGGACAATAGGAGTTACAGAGAGAAACAAATTATGTGTTACAAATGACAAGCATAACATTTCTGTCAATAATATTTATGGAAGAAAATGTGAAGAAATTAAATGTAAATAGCTTTGTGAGTTGCATTAGCTTGCCTTTGTGAAGGCTTATTTTAAATTGATACTGAGTATTAATCTTGAGTGTTAATGCTGCTGCCCCGCATTGTGGAACATCCTGTCCCCAGGGTGAGCAAAGCCCCCAATCTCTTGGCTTTCTTCCTTTGTTATATCGAGTCAAAACTTGGCTCTGCCGGGTGGGGGGGGCACAGAGGACCAGGCAGCCATAGAGCTAGTTAATCCCTTGACAACCCCCCTGCTTGTAATAATCCAATGTTAATGGCCATTTTAAGATGTTTTCCTCTTTTGATGTTTAATTGTCATTACAGTATACTATAATTTTAAAATGTTAACTCTAATTCAATTTTTAATTTTAATATTAATTTTTTACATTATTTTGCTTATGAGTTATATTATGTTGTACATATAATATAAATAAATAAATAAACTTTTAAGAATATAACATTAGCTTCTACAGCAGTGATGGTGAACCTATGGCACGCGTGCCACAGGTGGCACGCAGAGCCATATCGGAAGGCACGTGAGGCATTGCCCTATGTCAGCTCCAGCGCGCCAGCTGATTTTCGGCTTGGGGAAGACCGTTTCACCCTCCAGAGGCTTCAGGGAAGCTTCCCTGAAGTTCCGGAGTGCGAAAAATGGCCCTATGGGCAAACCGGAAGTTTGGAAATACGGACTTCTGGTTTGCCCATTGTGCTGTTTTTCGCAATCTGGGGCTTCAGGAAGCTTCCCTGAAGCCTCCGGAGTGCGAAAAACAGCACAACGGGCAAACCAGAAGTGCGTATTTCCGAACTTCCGGTTTGCCCATTTGCCCATTTTTTCATCATCCCAGTCTTCAGTGGCCTGTGCGCATGAGCAGGGGTGGGGGTGGGGGTTGTGCGCATGTGCAGGGGGCAGCATGGGTGGGTGTGCATGCATGGGGGAGGGAATGGGTGTGGGCATGTGCACGTACAGTAGTGTGCGCACACGCACCCTTTTGGCACACAAACCAAAAAAGATTCGCCATCACTGCTCTACAGAATTGTGTCTGCTTTCAGTTTCTGTTACAAAGCAAAATGTATCATACATTTTGGACTGTCGATAAAACTGGAAGAGTCCTGAACCACTTAATTAAATAGTTTTGAAGTCCTTGTCATGAAAGAAAACCATATTTAACTTGTGCTGGTGGGCTGCTTCAGACACAACCTGGCGAATGTAGCCAGTGAAAAACATTTAACTTACATGCAAAGTGTAGCTGTAACTGCATCTGCCTGTGTTCCACTCCTACCATTATTTTTCTGTTTCTCTTCTCTTTGTTACTATACTTTTATTTAGTAAGTAAGAAAAGGGAAGTGTTAATCATGACACGTAAAAGTAATTCACAATGCCAATTTGACATGCACAACATACTGAATGCATAAGATGAAATAAATAGTTTGGGTTTCTCAGGAGATTTATGCACATTGAATCGATATAACAAAGGGCTTTTTAAATCATATGTCAACAGAGATTATGCAAATCAGTCTTAAGTGAGAACTCCAAGTAGTAGTCTATTCAATCATGCTGCTCAGCTATAGTGTTTAGGGTCTGCTTAGAAATTGTTTAGCTTCAAGATCACATCTGTGTATAACATGTGCACACAAAGAAAAATAATTATGGGGCAACTGAGAATGTGTTTAACTCATTTCTCATGGTGGAAGGTGGGAGTATATGCTAATACACATTGACAGTATTTTAAGTGCCCTCGATATGTGGACTTCAATTCCCAGAATAGTTTAGCCAACATAGCTGAAAATTCTTGAATTTTCTAAACTAAGCAAGAGATGATGTGAGCAGTACTTAAATGGAAGACTACTGTACTAGGAAATTAAAAAACTATGGGCTGGACTAGGAAGCTGAAATAATATCCTGGAAGAAGGCAAAAAACCCACATTTAATTTGTTGAGGAGAAAACTCCATGGATGTTTCCATGAAATCCAAGGAATTGAGCATATAATAAAAGTTATTAATTCTAGAAACTGAGAAAACTAGAATGTCATATGCTACGTTTTGTAAGAACTTACAAGTGATTTGCTGTTCCTTTGACAGGCACAAGAGGCTCACAGATCAGAGGTAACTGGGCTGACAGGAACGGAAGTGAGATGAAGTTCTGTAACAGGAACGCTTTATTTCTAACTTCAGTACCACAGGCAACAGCGAGAGAACAGAACAGCAACTTAGCGTTTGACAGCTCCTTTTATAGTTGAGCTGTCAAACTGGCAACCAATCAGGACGCCCCAATTTCCCGCTTGAAGCTGCTTGCGTTTTAGCCAATCAGGCTCGACTTGCAGCCAGCTTGGGTTTTGGCAGCATCCTAAGTCCGAGGACTTAACACCCCTCACCCCCCAGATAGCGCATGCGTAATCGGCAAGGTACGCTGGCCGACGTCGGCTCCGCCCTAATCGCCTTAGTTCAGGGCTGGTGGCTGAAGAGTGAGGAGCTGGTTGTGGGTCCTCTGGAACTCCCTGCGACCCGGCCGCGGATTCATCCAGAACGGAATACATCGCTGGAGCAGGACACTCGGCAGGCCTGGTAGGAGACGAATGCCTCTCGCAGCTCGGAGATGGTGGATGGTCAGAAAAGTCGACTAGGGCCCGGGAGCGGGTGGAAACCTCCGGGAAGGCTTGGGCCTGGTCCGGCTGTGCAGGCTCCACACAGGGGACACGTCATCTTAATTGGTTGATGTGCCGGCGCCATAGCTGGCCATTGGTGACCTGGACCCTATAAGAGCAGGGTCTAGTTAATTGAGTCACGTGTCCTGGCAGCCATTTTTGGTCGGCACCTAAATTAAGGGCGAATATGGAGTCCCCCACTGTGAATTCCCTGGGCCGTCGGTGAGGAACAGGTGGTTGTCCAATGTCGAATTTGGGGTGCAATTGGGTCCGGAGACGGTGGCCCATTAGTAACTCAACAGGACTAACCCCGGTGGCATGGCAAGGGATGGTATGTTGGGCTAAAAGGTATGTGCACATGCTGTAATGCCAGTTATCATGTCCCAGGCACCCTAAAGCCTCTTTAGCCAATCTAACTGCCATCTCAGCCAGGCCATTAGCCGCAGGGTGAGCTGGCGCTGTGGGGGCATGGCGGATCCCGTCTGGCCAGGAACATTTGGAATGGGGCAACAGTGAATTGGGGCCCATTGTCAGTTACTACTGTATCAGAGAGCCCATGAGTGGTGAACAGCCTGTCTAAAACCTTGATAATTGCCTCAGAAGTGGTGGTAGACATTAATGCCAGCTCAACTCACTTTGAATAAGCATCCACGATGACAAGGAAGGTGTGTCCCTGGACAGGCCCAGCTAAATCCAGGTGGAGCCTGGCCCATGGTGCCCTTGGGGGTTCCCACTTGTGGATTGGGGCTGAAGGTGGAGCAGGCTGGGATTGTTGGCAAGTGTGGCAGCGAGTTACTCAGTCCTCAATCTCCTGGTCCATCCTGGGCTACCAGATGTAGCTGCGACCCAGTGCTTTCATCCGCACAATGCCAGGGTGGGCGAGGTAATCTTACTTGATCATTTAACTTTAATAATTCTAACAACTTTTCCAGAACAGAAATTAAGCTAGTCTGAATTTCCTCTTCCCTCATCTCACCTTCTCTCTGACTTCTGTTGCTCAAGATATGTACTGACCATGTTCTTCATAAAGCTGTTCTAGTGATAAAATTGTCCATTACAAAGCCTCACCCTTAGAGGCAGGCTCGCAACATGGGAGAAAAAACTCCATCATTTAAGGAACAGGTCTTTAAAATATAATTTTCTACTTTATCAGACTAAGAATCACCTTTTTACCTTCATCTTTGTTTTTCCAGAACAGTGGAAGTCTGATCCATCAAACTTTTTGCTTATTTTTTATGTATAATAAACATAGATAAAAATAATAGCTTTCCTCTAATAAAAATAGTTCTTTCCTCTAATGCTGGCTTTCCATTTTCCTATTTGTTTTCTTCATTGAATTGTTTATTCCAAGAGCAAAGTCATTTATGCAATGCATTAAAAAGGATTCTTCACAAAGAACCCTGGCATGAAAGAGGCACCCCTCTCAAACCACTGGAGTAGTTCATTTTCTTGAAGCTCAACATGGCTGCTTCAAAGATTTTCTTAGGTGGCCTTTGCATGCACAGCTGCAGTTTGGCTTTGCTGGTCATACTTCATAGTAAACACTGTGAAGCCAATTTCTCTGTGCTAAAGCAAAATAGTTGGTTTGGCTAAACATAATTTATACAAAGATAAATTGAAGACTGGGAAGTAGTGATTTAAGGGAAGAAATCTAAAGGCCTGGAAGATGATTAGGGGACTGGAGGCTAAAACATATGAAGAACGGTTACAGGAACTGGGCATGGCTAGTCTAGTGAAGAGAAGGACCAGGAGAGACATGATAGCAGTGTTCTAATATCTGAGGGGCTGTCATAGAGAGGAGAAGGTCAATCTGTTTTCCAAAGCATCTGAAGGCCAAACAAGGAATAATGGATGGAAACTGATCAAGGAGAGATTCAACCTGGAAATAAGGAGAAATTTTCTGACAATGAGAACAATCAACCAATGGAACAGTTTGCCTTCAGAAGTTGTGGAAGTTTCTTCACTGGAAGCTTTCAAGAAGAGACTGGACTGCCATCTGTCAGAAATGGTGTAGGGTCTCCTGCTTGGGTGGGGGGTTGGACTAGATGACCTACAAGGTCCCTTCCAACTCTGTTAATCTATCTATGTAAGATGAAAGAATGGATTCAGAAAGAAGCACACAGGTAGAAAATAAGCCTACAGAAAAAGGAAGATATGGCTTAACAAAAACTTTCCAATACATAGTTACAAGTCACTACACTGTGTGGTTTGTAGAAAATTTGTTTCTGTGATTTGTTCAAAACAGGTAGGATTACCTTGAATATGGACAAACTTGTTAAATAACCTGCTGCTATTGCTAGTTGTAAAATGTATTCCCTTCCTTCAAGGGAATTCTGCAAGATATATATTTTGCTGAAAATATAGCATTGTAATCTGGATCTTAAATTTTCAGTATGTTGGGGGGGGGGAGTTGGAATAGCTTCAGTACCAGTCAGTTGATGCATAGTGGGGAGCAGAAGAAGACAATCTGTCTTAAATAGTTGCTGAAAGCTGACATACTTGTTATATTCACCAAGTTCCAGAAACCTGCAGTTGATACTGTTACTGCCCAATTAAACACAGCATGAAATTCTTATCTAGCTTCTGGATGATTTGACTTTGAAGAGTATGAATTTATTGCAGTAAAAAACATCATTGTCTAGGTTCAGTATAATCTCTCTACTATATTGTTTTTATCCCTTTCAAAAATTAATACCTTGAGGGCAGCCTTGTCATAGTTTTCAACTGATCATTTAAAATATTGATTTAACTATGATTTAAGTTTGTTTTAAATTCATGGTTTCAACAAAATTCACCATTTGTAGTTTGCATATTTTTTAAACATACTTCCCAATTGATTTCTATAACAATTAAAAATGTTTTCATTTATATTTCAAGTTTTTAATTAGGTAAGCCATAGGCTTTCCACATACTATTATTATATATGCCTAACACTTTAATGGATGACCTCTGGCAGGAGAGAGGTAGGAATACAATTTTGTTAATCTTTAATGTAGTGGTGAAACTGAAAATTATGGATATGTGATTCTCAGCCACAGAATCTGTGGAGTCTACCTGTTGTAAATGGATGCCTATTTTACATATATATGAAATCTGGAGGTGATCTTAGAATTGTGATTGAAGTGCCAAGTGATCTCTGAGATCAGGAGTTCTTATTACCATAAATTATGCCCTTTGCTAAATACAAAGAGCTTAGTTACTGCTCTTTACATTTTCTGAAGTATAAACTGTGAACTTTCAAAAATCAGCAAGCAAGAATATAAAGGCATTGAAGAAAAAGTGCAGAAAGTACAGTACAAATCCATTTTTCATGAAAATTATAAACTGTAATTCCCAATGTTTTTCAGAATTATGGGTCTTCTAGGGATTGTGATTTAACAATTTCTTGGAAGCTACAGATTCTTACCTCTAAAGAAAAATATGATCATTATGAAAAAGCCTGAATAAAGAAAGAAGTCTTTACAACCTTTTTAGGACACATTAATCTGCCCATCCTGGCAATTTCTACTTATTTCCCTAACAACTGATATTTTCTTCACTACTGCATTAATGGGATGCAATACACTCATGCACTTGTGGTGATCAGCTGGCTCTACCAAGATCCAAGGAGCTCTTTAAATCCTCTACCCATAACCCTATTACTCTCTCCCAGCTATTTCTGAAAAGTAACGATCAAGGAATGCTGCCACAAGCTACTTTCCTCCCCAACGAATACCTGTCTGTCCTGGACCTGGTTGACTCAGAAGGAGGCAAGCAGTATTCCTCATCTCTTCAGGAGCTTGACCTGACAAGGGTACATGTTCCAAAGGCTGCACCCTTTTCTACAGAATAAGTGTTAGTGATTCATGAAGACTTATCTATTACATATAGAAAGAACCAGAAGGGAGTGAAGGAAAAAAAGGACATGTGGGGAGGAGAAAAGAACAATTGCCTCTCTCTCTCTCTCTCTCTCTCTCTCTCTCTCTCTCTCTCTCTCTCTCTCTCTCTCTCTGAATATACGTTTTATTGGTGCATTTTTTCATTAAAAACATTATAAAAATCCATGTCTATCTGAACAGCATGTTGTCTGGGCATAATTAATTTTAAGTAAAGGTACAACAATAACCATAATCATACTAGTAATCTTAATAAACATATCAATATTAATCATAAAATAATAAAACAATTAGTTTATCCATCTTGCAATATTTTCAATACAGATTTTTATTATGTCTTTGAATTATTTTTAAATTCTAACCTGTTTTTGTTAGTTAACCATTGGTAAAATGTATCCCATGTTAAAAAGTATTCTATTTCTTCCTTTTCTTTTATCTTAAGTGTCAATCTATCCATCTCAGCACATTCTAATATTTTTCTTATTACACTTTCATCTGTCGGGACCTCATTTTTCCATTGTTGTGCAAACACTATTCTTGCTGCCATTACTACATGCAAAATTAAATATGTATAGTATTTCCTTTATTATACTGTTCTGTAAGTATCCCCAGCAGAAATATTTCTGGTTTCAAATCTATGTGTTGTTTTATCATTTTTTCTAACCAAGTATGTATTTTAGTCCAGTATTTTTTTGCCTTTGGGCATGTCCACCACATATGATAATATGAACCTGGTGTCTGATTACACTTCCAACATTTAGCTGATAAGTTTTCAAACATCTTAACTAACATCGCTGGTGGTAAATGCCATCTATAAAACATTTTGTATAGATTTTCCTTATAGGCCATTGACATTGTTAATTTATACTTTCTATCCCACAATTTCTGCCATTTGTCTAATTCTATTGAGTGAGCAAAGCTTTTAGCCCATCTTATCATTGTTTCTTTCACTTGCTCTTCTTCCATTTTAATACTCAATAAGTAGCTTTAATTTTTTTAATTAATTTTTCATCTGTCCCTTGTAATATCTGGTCTTGTTCTGTTAGTTCTTTATAGAAACATGCATTCTTGCATCTTTCTCATATCTTGATTGTATTTGCACGTATGGCCACCATGCTAAATCGATCCCTTGATTAATCAACTCTTGTTTAGATTTGAGTTCCCCTTTATCATTCAAAATGTCCTTATATCTTACATTTTTTTCCATATTAATCATATCAGATGAATCAGTGCCTCCATCGTGGAGAGCCAGACTGGTATTTTTATATAGTTTCTTTCTTTAATTTCTCCCCATACTAACAGTAGTGCATTTCTAACAAGGTGCCTTTGAAAATATCCATATACTTTATTTTTCCCATACCAAAAAAGGCATGCCACCCCAGTTGGAAATCATGTCCCTTCAAAGTTAATAGTCTTTTATGTCTCAAATTTACCCATTCTTTCACCCAGACAAATGCAGAAGCCTGGTAGTACAGCTCCCAGTCTGGCAAATCAAGGCCCCCTTTCAGTTTAATATCTTGTAGCAGTTTCAGTCTTATTCTTGCATTTTTTCCCTTGCCAAATATATTTTGGTATCATTTTATTTAGTTCTTCAAAAAAAATTTTTTCTAACTATCGGAATTGTTTGGAATAAGAATAACAGTGTCAGCAGAATGTTCATTTTTATTGTAGCTATCCTTCCTATCAACGATAGCTGCAGGTTTTTCCATTTCTCCAAATCTAATTTAATTTGTTGTAACAGTTTCATATAATTATCTTCTTTTAAAGTTGCACATCTTGCTGTTAACTGAACTCCTAAGTATTTGACTTTCTTAACTATCTGAATATCTATCTTTTCCACCAACTCTTTTTTTTGTGACATTTGTAACTAGTATTTTAGTTTTCTCTTTATTCATTTTCAATCCTGCAACTTCACCATACTCTGCTATTATTTTCATTAACTTGGGTCAGATTCTTGTGGTTCTTCTAAAATAAATACCAGGTCATCTGCGAATGCCTATAGCTTATATTTTTCTGTTTTTATTTCCATTTCTTTTATTTCTGAGTCTTGTCTAATATTTCTATTTAGTACTTCCAATGTTAATATAAATAGTAGGGGGGACAGCAGACATCCTTGTCTCGTGCCTTTTCTTATGTTAAAGTTCTCCGTCATATCCACATTAACCATCACTTTTGCGGTTTGCTTGGAATATATTGCCTCAATCATGTTAACAAATTTCTCCCCAAAGTCCATATATTTTAATAGTAATAACATAAATTGCCAATTTACATTATCAAATGCTTTCTGTGCATCTAAGAATATCAATGCCATTTGTTTTTCAGGATGCATTTTATAATATTCCAACATGTTCAAAATAATTCTCAAATTATTTTTAATTTGCCTCTTAGGTAAAAATCCATTCTGGTCTGAGTGTATAAATTCATTCAAAAATCTTTTTAATCTTTCTGAAATTATTGAGGCATATATTTTGTAGTCTGCATTTAATAGTGATATTGGCCTATGATTTTTTTATCTGCATTAAATCTGATTCTTCTTTTGGTATTAGAGTTATATTTGCTTCCATCCAGGTGTTTGGCATTTTTGCCTCTAACAGAACTTCATTATAGACTTCCAACATTGGCAGACCCAAAGTGTCTTGTAAACATTTATAAAATTCTGCCGGTAGTTCATCTGGTCCTGGTGTTTTATTATTTTTTTGTCTCTTAATAGCCTCTGTTAATTCCATTATTGTTATCTTTTCAAAATCTTCACTGTGGACACGTGGGGAGGAGAAAAGAACAATTGCTTCTGAAGACACTGATCTCTGCTAGTAATGTGGAAGGAGAACCTTGCAGTAGTTAGTGCAAGGCCTTCCTTTTATTTGTTTATTTATTTGTTTGTTTATTTATTAAATTTATATGCTGCCCATCTCACTGTCAAGTGACTCTGGGAGACTTTGTTCATTGTCTCCTCTCCCAGAGTTTAAGGAGCTCTGGACCACACCTAGGGTACCAAATATAAAAGGAAGATATCAATAGCATCTGAGTGAGTTGGAAGATCATTATTGTGTATAAGAACAGGATAAGAAGTTGGGAAGAAGACACCAGGATAAAGTACAGTGCAGATAGTGGCTGATGGAAAGGGAGGGGTGAGCATGGATTCCAGCAACCCAACAATAGAAGAGCTGAAATCCTGGCAGCCACTCCGCTGCAGGGGAGACATTGACAGCCTACAGCCAGTCAGCACTCCTCACCTCCCCACATAGATTGGAAAGCATTGCAAAGCCAATATTTGGCAGTAGTTCAGAGCTGCAGCCAGCAGTTCTGAGTTGATAATACCAGAACGCTGGCAAGCAACAAAAGCCAATTAACTCCAAGGTGGCTAAGTTGTGTTAAAGAATTAATCATAAATCAGGCAAACACACTTCCAAGATAAAGGAGCAAAGGACTGCATAGAAATCTTTAGGATTTAGATACACAACACCTATAAGAACAGACCATAGTATACATAACAGTTAAGTAATAAGTTAAAAATTGTGTTTATTGATCAAATTTGTATAATAAAAGCCTTCCTGGAAACACAGGAAACTTGACACTACTCTTTTTTCCAAAGAATCCTCCACAAAATGCTCTGTCAGTTCAAGATGTGGCTCAACTGAACAAAGTATCACAGCATAGATCAAAATCTATTTTAAAAAATCTATACTACATCAACTTCTGCTGGGTTTCAACATGTTGACCTCCAATCTGGATTTCTACAAATAGGAAGTGCCCTATCAAATCCTGCTCCTGTTAACAGTGGTGTCCCTCAAGGCAGTGTTTTAGGACCAACACTCTTCATACTCTACATAAATGATCTTTGTGATCATATTATAAGCAACTGCGTTCTCTTTGCTGATGATGTTAAATTATTTAACACTACCGACAATGCTGCTATCCTTCAAAAAGACCTTGATCACGTAACAGAATGGTCAAACAACTGGCAACTTCAAATCTCAACCAACAAATGCTCTGTCTTACACATTGGCAAAAAGAATCAGAATACAAAATACAAACTTGGAGGAAACGAACTTGTAGATGACCCTCACTCTGTCAAAGACCTTGGAGTACTCATATCCAATGACCTAAAAGTGCTAGAACCAACTGCAACAACATTGCCAAAAAGGCACTAAGAGTTGTTAATCTACTCTTGCGTAGCTTCTTCTCTGGCAATATTACACTGCTAACCAGAGCATACAAAACATTTGTTAGACCAATTCTGGAATACAGCTCACCTGTCTGGAACCCGCACTGCATAACAGACATTAATACAACCGAGAGAGTCCAGAAATATTTCACAAGAAGAGTCCTCCACTCCTCTGCTCGCTACAAAATACCTTATTCCACCAGACTTGAAATACTGGAATTAGATAATTTACAACTACGTCGCCTCCGATCTGATCTAAATGTAGTTCACAAAATCATATACCAAAATGTCCTTCCTGTTAATGATTACTTCAGCTTCAACCACAGCAATACACGAGCATGTAATAAATTCAAACTTAATGTAAACCGCTCCAAACTCGACTGCAGAAAATACAACTTCAGAAATAGAGTGATCAATGCCTGGAATGCACTACCTGACTCTGTGGTTTCTTCTCCAAACCCCCAAAACTTCAACCTTAGACTGTCTACAGTCGACCTCTCCCCATTTCTAAGAGGTCTGTAAGAGGCGTGCATAAGCGCACCACTGTGCCTACCGTCCCTGTCCTACTGTCCTCTTTTATCGTTACTTTTTTACTTATGTTATGTTTATACAAACAACTACCATCCTATACATGTTTGACAAATAAATAAAATAAATAAAATTTAGACTTCTTTTTTAAAGCTGACCTTCAGTGGCCCTGTATCTGTTTAGTTTTATAGTTTTAATATAGTTTTATGTGTTGTTTTACCTCCTGATTGGGATTCGCCCAGAGTTGGTTAGAAGTTCAGCGACTATATAAATATTTTAAATAATAAGTAAAATGGAGCTCAAGTAGGACAAAAGAGAAAACAAAGTGGAGCTAGTCTGCTTCTCTTTTTAAAAGTTCACCTGAGAGGTGTAAGAGTATCTGGGAATGACCCTGGGTGATAGGGCAGAGACACAGTTAATCAAGGAAACTGTCAGATAAAAGGCAACTTAGCCCAAAGCAGGAATATTGGCAGGGCCACTGGCTCAGAAGGTACTCTCCCTAATTTCGTGGGCTGTAATTTCTTGGGATGGGATGGGGGGGGGAGAAATGTGGGAACCTTGTGCTTTCTGAACTTGGTTTTTTGTTGCAGACATTTATTTGCCTAACTAGGAAACATCAAGTGCTAGATAATAAAACATCTTCAAGAAAGCAACTAAGCTCAGCGAGCACCAAGGACCCTACACTTCACGCCTGAGCTCCAATTATTCTCTTGTATTTTAAATGTACTTTCAGACTTAGAAAGTAGAATTAGTTGATCTGGCCGTATTTCTTGTGTGGTATACCTAATGAAGGCTGACAAGAGATGAAAATCTGTGCTCATGATTAGCTCTTTAAAGGTTTGATTTTCACAGGCTTTATATGTTTCTGTCCATGAATTGATAAAAGAGGTTCTCCAGTAACTCTTTCAGCATCTACATTGCAGTTGCTTGTACTGGAGCTAAGAGCTAAGATCAACTTGGTTTACTCCTCTGTCATATTCTTCTCTAAACAGGGAGATGACAACTTGTCAAAGAAGTGAAGTTTGTTAGCTTGGCTAAGAATGTATGATATATGAGTTTTACATATTTTTACATATACAACTTTTTGCAAACATTATACTTTTTTTCTAATTTTACAACGTATAGTTTTAGAGGCTCTAGAATTGAAATATTCTAAAAATCTAATTGAATCACCAGTTATTCAAATGCATTTGTAAAGTCTTATATTTAGATACCTCATCCTATAAATGTAAAATGTGTGCTATTTTCCTTTTTAATTTTGATCCTATGCAAGTGTGCTTTATCTAACATGACTCCTTATTTGCAAACAGTTGGCTGATTATTCTTCTCCTCTTTTTTCTTAGTTTTATTTATCTTCTAAAATGAACATAAATATATGAACTATAGAAAAGGAAGTATTAAATAGCTTTGCCCTATAGAATACAATTTTTAAGAAATGTGGCTAACCTCCTTATCTGGCCTGACACAAATGTTCTATTGCTGTATGTAAACTGTTGCCTGTAGTCTTTGTTAATACTTAAGAAGCAGTGACTCTTAGGAGCCTGCCTATTTCTGCATAGACTATGATGCCTCTCACTCTTTCCCATCAAGAAAAATTCCCTGATACCAGAAAATGAAAGGTTTAAACCTTCTAATTAAGAAATGGTGCTATAAATTTTAAATCAATTCTGAAAAAATGTAATAAGTAATTTAAAGAGGTTTAAGACAAGCACCACCCTTCTTCCCCGTTGCTTTTGGTCTCAGGTGTTAGAAAGAAAAAAACATCAGAGAGGCAGTTAAGGGACAGGCAGGTTTTTCTCTAGAGACATTAAGGAGTGACGTGGGGGCTAGTTAGATTACATACTTGATATTGTTTACTATAGTCTTATGAGATTATTTGGGCATTAGCCTATGAAAAGAATCCTTCCTGTTGAACAGATTCTTTGCTGCTGCAATTAATTATTATTATGTCACACTCTGATGATTTGCAATAAACTACAATTATTTCGTATACTGATAAGTAATGTTTGGAAGAACTAGAAAATTTACTGGCAAAAACACCACAGGATGAGAACTTCTTTAAAAGCCTACTGATTGTAGGAAGTTAGCACCCACCCCTCTCCTAGGAAATGAGATATCCTAGGAGATATTAAAATGTAGGAAATATTCTGTGGAACACATCTGGAAACATGCTTTTAAACAAACAAAAGACTCCTCTTGGAAAACCCCCACGCCTTGCAAATGGGTCATTAAGGACTGGGCCCAGCACACACATTCCTCTCACCTGGCTGAAAGTCTTCTGCATAACAAAACCATAATAGGATTTGCCCAAGGCCCTTTCATTTCAGCCAAAGCTGGATTAGACAAAAGCCAAGAGCCACCCCAGCATGCCCCTGGGGGGTCTGAGAGCCAATGGGATACATTTCTATACAGGAAAAGGAAATCTAAGAGGTGGGACCCAACTTAGACTATAAAAACCAGGAACTCAGCATTCCTCTCTCTCTTTTTCTCTTCACCACACCTGGAACCATGTAAGTTACCTTTTCTGTACAGGGGCTCCTGCCATGTGCTCCTGTCCACCATTAAACCTTCCTTCCAAGCAACCTTCATGAATCCAGTGTCTTTTTCCCCACTTGGAACTGAACCTAAAAGGATATTTCCTTATAACAATTGGCGAGCCAGATGGATTCCAAGTAACCTCTTCAATGATCCTGGCCTAAATAAATTTATTAGGCCTTGGCCATTGGGAAGTAGGTTTTAAAGGGGTTTTGATTCAAGGGCTGCTTGGAAAGAAGGTGAGTACCTACCTCTAAATTTTACTTTAAACCATAGAAAACTGGGAAATGTGTGTTTGCATGTGTGTATGTGTGTGGGGGGGTAATTTTTGCTTTTTAATTTTACTTTATGGCATATATAAATTCCAATTTCAATTGAATAGTGTGTTGTCTGGGTACAAATCATTTTAGGGAAAAAATAATCATGCTTTTTGTTTAACCAAGTTAATGTATCTTCCTAAATCCTTTGATATTTCCTTCCCCCCCTTCTCCCTCCCCAGCCCTGTTTTGTCTGCTAGCCATTGCAGGATACTCATTTTATGGTGGTTCTTTTCCACTTCTCCAAATCTGTTTTAATTTGTTGCACCAATTTATAATAGTTATCTATATTTTTGGTTTTCCTTACCTAGGGGTAGGATTTTACTTTTCTTTGCATTAGATAGGGCTTAGTCTAGTTGTTGTTTTTTTCTTTCTTTTTGAAGATGGGAACCACATTAGCTTTTTCCCAGTTTCTCAGGTGGTCCCCGTGTCCCAAGATTTTTTTTAAAAGATGTGCAGTGGTTCTGAGATTTCATTTACCAGCTCCTTTAGGACTCTGGGACCTGGTGTTCTCTTACTGTTTTTGCTTATTTTAACTTTAGTTTACAGTCTGTTTTATTTTTCCTTTCCAGTTATATTTCTGGTTAGTTGGGTTGCATTTCTTTTTTGCAAGAAGACATGCAAAGAATGAGTTAAGCAACTCATGGCTTTCTCTGTGTTGCCTTCTCTCCTTAGTGGTCCAACTGTTTCCTTGATTTTTCTTCTTGTTTTTCTTATGTATTGGAAGAATCTTTTATATTATCTTTCACTTTTGTTGCAAGTTTTTGTTCATTCAAGGCTTTTGTTTCCTGATTTTTCTTTACAGATTCTTGCTATCTGCTGATATTCTGCTTTAGTTATGTGTCCCTGTTTCCATTTTTGTATCTGTCCTTCATTCATTCAATTTGTCAGTGAGGTCTTTGTGCAGCCATGCTAGTTTCTTGGATTTCTGGTTTTTTTTTTCCTGATTGCTTTTGTGCAATTGGCTTTTATAATCAAGTTTTTTCAGAGTTTACAAAGCTTCTTGAGTTGCTTCTTTCCTTTAGGACTTTCATCCAAGGAATCTTTCTCAAGTTTCTCTTGAGTTTATTAAGGTCAGCTTTATTTTAAAATCTAAGACTTTAGTGTGTTCAATTGTGTTGAATCGTTTTTGTTATGTTAATGATGCAGTTTCAAATCCTTCTACAACTTCTTCTTTGTTTGTAAGTATTAAGTCAAGTATGGACTTAATTATCTCCTCTAGTTCTCTTCTCTACCTTTTGGACAACAAAATTGTCAGTAAGGTTGGTTATTAACATATTTTATTTCTCACTTGGTGCAAAATTAGTTTTCAAAGTTTCCATGCCTTTAATTTCTGTGTCTGCCATAATATTTATATTTAGCACTTCCAGTATCAAAATGAATAGCATCCTTTTCTTGTGCCTTTTTTTAATGTATTTAAAATCATTCTCATTTTGTTTTTAATCTGTCTCTTAGAAAAAGCTTAAGAGAGCTGAATGTATAAATTCATTTAGGAACCTTTTAGTTTGCTGCCATTATTGAAGTATATATTTTATAGTCAGCATTCAGTGAAGAGATGGGCCTATAGTTTTATCTGCATTAAATCTGAATCTTATTTTGGAATCAAAGTAATATTTGCTCCCATTCAGGAATGTGGTACCTTTTACATCAATCAATACCTCATTATGTAAAATCTTTGTAAAATTCTGCCACTGGCCCACCTGGTCCTGGTGTTTGGTTGTTCTTTTGTCTCTTGATCTGCTTCTGATAATTCCATCATTGATATTCATTCATTTAATAGTTTTTGTCCTTTTCTGGTACTTTAGGCAATTCCATTTTTTTCCAAATATTCTTTAATTTTATTTTTCTGAAACTTCTTGCTCATACAGCTTTTCATAATATTGAATTATTTTTGTTTATCCTCATTTGGTAGTATAGAGTTTCTTTCTCATCTACCAGCCTATGTGTCAATGTCTTCTCTTTCTCTGTTTTGATTTGTGTAAGTTCTGTTTAGCATTTACAGAGCACAGGACCTTCTGTTAGGGAAGGAGGAAGAATGTCTGTGTGTGTGTGTGTGTGTATGTATGTGATTGAAGGGTGGGAAAGCAAATGTTGTTGTTGTTGTCGTTTTTATGTGCACATCCCAAAAGCAAACCCCAGAATTTTTCAGTTCTAAATGTGAAGCCCGTGAGTGTGGAGGTCCTAGTACTAGCTGTACAGGGGCGGCTAGTCCTCGCAGATCCCCTTTTTGGATCTGATAAACCTAGAGAGATTCCCTACAGGAAGGGGGCCTTACTTCTACAAGGGAATCGGAAGTCTTTCCCAGAGTTTTTTTTCCTCTCTGAAACTGTTGAGCGCGTCACTAGCTAAGCCAAAGTGAACCTTACATTTAAAGGATCATGGGAAGCTCTAGTTCGAGGGTGGCGGAGACCCTTGTGTGGGCTTGGAACCTGGGACGCCAGGAATATATCTGTATGACAGGAATGTGCAAAAGTAAAAGCAGGAAACTTGTGTAGAAAATGGGCTTTGCTGAGGGATGACACAGAGAAACAAAACAAAACAAAACAGCCAATTTGGCTAAATAAAGGTACTTAAGAAAACAGAAAAGGAAAAATGTTGAGGTGTTTGTTGTTTCTTCTCTCTCTCTTCTTCTCTCTCTCTTATATGTAACCACGTGGTTTGTTTGTTAAGACTTGTGCCTTCCCTAATTTTAACTGAGATTTATGGCAGGAAGGACTTGTGTGTGTGTCCTGTCATCCTCTTTGTCCATGTTTTGTGTCTGTGTACGTCTTTGTCTTGTCTTGTGCGCACTCGAGGTAATTGCAACTGTAAAATATCTCTGTTTCCTAGAGATATGAATTTCAAATTGTTAGAAAATTAAAAGCACTGAAAAGAAAGGAAAATGTCTTTGCCCAGTTGGGACTGGCCAACCTGATCTGGGACAAGGAACAGAGTTCAATTTTCCTATTCCTCTCGGTGTTTTTAAGAAAAGCCAAAATTTAAGGGACAATGTTTTAAGTTAATTTACAGGAAAATTTCATTTTTACATTTACTGTATGTACATGCAAACAGTTTTAATATTGCTCTTCTGTGATGTTTAATGGATGCCAATTCTCTGCTAAGATGGAAATGTCTGTTCATTTTTTTCCCCGGTGATGTCTCCATTTTGTTATAATTGATGTAATTGCGATACTGATGTGTTGTTTGTTTTCCTCAAACCCTGCCTGCAAGCTATCTACCCCCCCCCAAATCTCTAATCCTTTTACAATGCCTCTCGTGGTAGAATTACCAGCAAAAGGGGGAAGGGACCCTGTTCTTATGTCTTTCAGCCCTGCACACGTGATCCTGAAGCCTATGGAAGCAGACCAAATGGGCTCAGAAACTGCCTCCAGTAAAGACATTCCATCCATTTGAGCCAGAATTGGGTTTGAATCTAGTCCTCTAGTCATCACAGCAACCAGAGTGGAGCAGATCTTTCCAAGCCTGACTGACCAGCCTTACCACCAAAACCTAAGGCCACCCAGCAGACATGAATGAAAGGACCCTGAGATGGACAAATAAAGACCAAACATCTATTTTCAATCCTCAGAAGACAGCTGAAAAGACTAGGGGGGAGGGGGGAACTTCATTGTAAAGTTTTTCTTTCTTTCTTTGCTTCAGTCACAGAAATTCATTGTAAAGTTTTTCCTTTGTTTTCTTTCTTTCCTTGCTTCATTCACTGAAATTCATTGTAACGTTTCTCTTTCTTGTCTCATCTATATTGTAATCAGTTTAATGTACTCATGTAAGAATTGTATTGGGAGTGGTTGCCACAGTGAGTTCTGTACACTTTAGATTTCTGTCTAGTGGGAGGTAAATTTGTAGCTGCATACACAAACACACAGAGACACGCCATTCAGAATTAGACTGAGGTTATCCCTTTTTCACCTACCTCCACCCAAAGCTGCTTTTAGCTTGCTGTTTTTTTTTTGTTGTTGTTGTTTTGACTCCTGCTTTGTGGCATTAAAGCCCAGGCAGTCATATCTCCCTGCTAATTCCATGGGGGAAGGGGACAGGTCCCCTCAGGCAATTTCCCCACTTGAAGAGCTAGCAGAAAGGATCTTCGAAAACCCAAGGCCTGACTGCTGCCCAGTAAAGCAGGGTATTTTGCACTGGTGGTCTCAGGAGTAAGAGTCCCAGGGCTCATTCTAAAAAAAAAAAAAAAAAAAAAGGAAAAGCCTAGATTGCACACTGGCTAATTTCAATTTGGACTCACAAATCCTAGATGCGCTAAAGTAAGAGCTAGGGCAGATTCAAGAACCATCCCTTGGAAATGGGCAGCCTGTGATTTCAAGGTAAACCATGGCTGTGGGAATATTGTGGGGCCTGTGCTTGCTTGAAACCTGTCTGGGAGCTCATCGAAAGTGTTATCAAACATCTGAACATAATTGGCATGGAAAATTGGATACTGTAAATTTATTGCCAGAACTTTTGCCCTGGCCATTGACCATCATGGTTGAAAGCTCTCCTTTTGGGAGCCACTGAAGGAATCCTTCTGCTGCCTCTTTCAACTGCCTCTTTCAACATCTTCCCCTCTGCATCAGAGAAAATTGAAAGCACCCATAAAATCTCCCTGACCTGATCAATTTGAAGCTTGTGTCAAAACATGTGTTGCACTCACATGTTTTGAAAAAAAAATGAGGGATTGTAGGAAGTTAGCACCCACCCCTCTCCTAGGAAATGAGATATCCTAGGAGATATTAAAATGTAGGAAATATTCTGTGGAACACATCTGGAAACATGCTTTTAAACAAACAAAAGACTCCTCTTGGAAAACCCCCACACCTTGCAAATGGGTCATTAAGGACTGGGCCCAGCACACACATTCCTCTCACCTGGCTGAAAGTCTTCTGCATAACAAAACCATAATAGGATTTGCCCAAGGCCCTTTCATTTCAGCCAAAGCTGGATTAGACAAAAGCCAAGAGCCACCCCAGCATGCCCCTGGGGGGTCTGAGAGCCAATGGGATACATTTCTATACAGGAAAAGGAAATCTAAGAGGTGGGACCCAACTTAGACTATAAAAACCAGGAACTCAGCATTCCTCTCTCTCTTTTTCTCTTCACCACACCTGGAACCATGTAAGTTACCTTTTCTGTACAGGGGCTCCTGCCATGTGCTCCTGTCCACCATTAAACCTTCCTTCATGAATCCAGTGTCTTTTTCCCCACTTGGAACTGAACCTAAAAGGATATTTCCTTATAACAATATGTCTGGTGAAAAATGAAAACCAAAATATATTTTGACAGACATTATTGCTCTCTTTATGTGCTGTGTTGTGTATCACTGGCTACATTTGCTGCTTCAAACATAACAACTTGTGTTATTATTCCAATCATTAATTATTACTGCTGTTGCAGTATTTAGGGACTTCACTGAGCTACTATAATTCCAGAAATTTATAATTCCGAAATAAGCTTGCAGAGCTATCAGAATTTTGATTGCTTTTGTTGGAAATTCAAGGCAGCTAAACTGTTTCTAACACTGGTTATTTTGAACTATACAAGCAAAGTCATAAAGTCATATACAATATTAAATCCAATAGTTCGTGTGACTATGAATAATATTGCTTGGAATGTCTCATGCTTTTACCTAATACAGATACTGCCTTTTAACTTAAAGTTTATAAAGCCTGCTATTTAGTTCAAATCAGTGCAACCACTTCTTGCTTAAAAAATAAATTTAAAAAAAAATGTAGAGTAACAATACACTATGGTATCTAAAGAAAATCCAGGAAAAAATACAATTGAAAGGGTATAGAACTATAAACATTGTTTGGAGAAAAAATAGAAATATTTTATTCATATTCTGAATGTAAATCAAAAACAAAATTTATATACCTCAAGATGTGTATTATGAAATATATTGTAAATATCAGTAATAAGATGACAAAATGTAACTTTCATTGTAAGATTGTCCATACCTTGTGTTAATTTTTCTATTAATATAATTTTCCACATTTTTTGAGATCACTGATCCAATTAAAGATATATTTCAGCTTTCCAGTGTTTGTTCATTATACTACTAGTAGTAAAATTTTAGTTTCTTTTGTTGCATTGACCTACAAACATTAAAGAATAGATTGACAGCAGGTTTCATTGTGAAAAGACCATTTGGCAATTTTCTCTTCAGAAAGACAATTTGGCAAATTTCTTCAGAAAGTATCAAAACAATTCAGTGGATATAACGAGTATATGAACCAATCTGTTTATATCCTTATCAAAATATATAGTTCATACAACAATTGTATTATATATTTTTAAACAACTGTAATGCCTTCTTTGTATTATGTTCATATTAGACCTTTTAAATAGATACTAAGTCTGTGCTAGAGGATCCCAATAAGATTCATGAAGTTCAAAGCTCACATCTAGAGTAAATCTAGAATAAATTTATCTTCATGAAGAGCTGATTAATCAAACAATGAGAGAAGGGGAGAGAGGTCAAGAGAAAATAATTGTTTCAATGTTGTTAAAACATCTAGAGAGAGTTTTATGTTAAGATATGAAATGTGGCAGCTCTTAGTTCCTGATTGTTTTAATATAAAAGAACTGGTATAATAGAAGATTTATCAAAATTTTAATATGCTACTACATAACATTTATGTATTTGAACTACAAATAAAATATATAATAGAGTTTTCAAGAAAAATAAGCATATTATATGTAAACAAATTATCATATATTCTTTTTATATTAAAATTCTGTAGTAATATTTCTACAATAAGATTAAACCAAACAGTTGTAACAGTTGGTAACCCTAGTTAATTGGAAAAAGCTATCTAATCCAATAATATTAATTATTACTTGAGCCAATGCTTATAATGGATTAATTATTTCAATCAACCTATTACAAATATTAATCTGTATTAATATTTCTAATCAACTAATCCTGCCACTAACACTAAAAATCAAATTGGGAACCATCTTCTAAACAATGTTTTTTTTTGTAGAAGTAATGGAAAGTGTGTTTGTCCATTTAATAATAATATTATCTAATCAATTAAAGCAAGATTATCAATTATTTTTAAATAATCAACTCCCAAACTATCCTTAGTTAGAGCTTAGCCAGTTTTTATATCAAAACACACTTATTACATATCCTGGTATTAATCTACCGTATCAAGATAATATTTATATTCCTTAATTATTATTGCAATTAGATCTGGTACGCCTAAGGATTTCCTTAATGCACTTTAAAGATTATCAGTCCCCAATCTTACATATGTATAAGTCCTGCTTGTAAAGTTCCCCTTCATTATTCTTGCATTCAGTATTTCTAGAATTTATGCTTTTCTTAGGTCCTTGACTTTTTGACAGTATCTACCTTACCTTCTTTCCACCAAAAAGATGCTTCTATTCATGTGTGTGTGTGTGTGTGTGTGTGTGTGTGTGTGTGTGTGTAGCATTTTTTGCTGATAAATGAAAATAAAGGGAGACTATTATAGATCTATTTCGAGCTACTTAGCTCTCATCAGATAGCCATACCCTTACTGGGATTTGAACCTGAATATATATATATAAATAAAATATTAGAAAAAGTTGGGGGGGGTTGTACTCAGCTATATACTAAGTTATTTCTTAAGATACTGTTCTACCTGAATATTAACTACTCAGATAAATTGACAAGCAGTAAAAGAGAAATAAATGAAACAGAATACATACTCATATTTACTGCCCTCCTTATAAGGAACTGTTTTAATTTATAGTACACCTTCCATTAGATAGAATAAATGCCCTACTCAGCAAATTATACTCTGCAGCATTTTTAAAGTACCCAAAGAGTGATTCAGTGTTGACTTTCATATTATCACAAGTGCAATTAGTGCTAAAAACTAAAGTGATGTTTATTACCATTATAAAGTGAGCAGTAAAACATTGATGTGAAATATAAAGCTTCTGGGCTGATTCATTTATCTCAGACCTAAAATGGGAAAATATTTAAAAGAAATGGGAAGAGTGTGATCCTGCTCAAAATATAAAGTATCTACAATAATCTACTATAACAGAAGGATTCCCTCACCTTCTGCCTTTCTGTTTCTGTCCTGCTTTTATTGTGGTCAGCTTGGGGCAGCTGTGTACATATCTAACACTCCCCAAGTTCTATTTTCCCCAAAACAAAAACCCTGTGAGGTGAGTTAGGTCAAAAGAGAATGGGCCAAAATCATCCAGCATGTTAGAACATTGGAGTATCTGGTGTAATACAGTTTCTTCTCTTTTTCTCAGAATTTCAGTTCATGTTGTATCTGTTTATCCATGCCCATTATGACTTTTCTCTTAAATACTATGTTTTATAATTAATTACTTTATACTTAAATATATTTCATCACATAATCAGATTTTTGTAATGTTTAGGAGATATGCCCACAGTGCATCCTATGCATCTGACACAACTGACAGGATGAATGTTCTAGAAGTTTAAACTTAAAAAGAGCTGGGTAAAACCTCAAGAGTACAATAATAATCCTCTCCCTTTCGCAGAGTCCTCTTCAAGTATGTCTCTCTATAGGTATGTATGTACTGTATGTATGTAGGTATGTGTATATACAGTATGTATGTGAAATGCTTGGACATATTTGTGGCTGAGTTTGAAAGTCAGCAAAGATAGTTTGTGGTCACAAACCAGGACCTATAAAATCCATTCTTTTTCATTTCCTCAGACCAATAGAAGAGAATATATGTAAGATCAGGGTTGAATTGTGGAATCCTTGGTGTTTCTGAGCTTGGTTGTTTGCTTCTGGAAGGAGGGAGGGAGGATCTGATCATCATTTCTTTGGAGAAAGCAGAAATGGAGAACAGTCTCTTCCCTTCCCTCACTAATCTCCTTGGAGAATTATATAAGCCAAACTGACATTTCTGTTTCCAATACCAATACAAAATTATCCAGCTTGATCTTTTTTGCTTGTATAAACAATGTGTGCACTAATGAGCAGCACAAGCCCCAAATTATGAATATCATTGTACTTCTAAACATATAGAAGCTGTGATTGTCTAGAGAACCATTTTAAAAATACTCAGGGCAAAATATCCAAGTTTTTAAAAGTAAATAAGCTATTGTGAAAATGGACCGGGGCATATATCGGGTATTTTGAGTGAGCAGATGGCACATTGACAAGCTATAATGAAACATGCCATCTTTTGCTGACTCTTCTCAATCCCTGCTTTATTGTGCTAATACTCTCCAACTGCAGCTTCTGTTGGAAGGGTGACCAAACTCTCATCCTTGTGGAAATCAATGGACGATGAGAGAGACAGATTTTCCAAATGGGGAACTGAAGAACTGTACATCCATCTCATCTCATTTAAAGCTTCCCATTAATGTGCTTACCCAAAGAGGCTCCGACTGCAGCACATGATGATTGTACAGTTCAAAAATACTCTCCCAACTAGACTATTTTTAGGATCACATTAAAAAACAAAAACAAATCTTGGTCAAGGAATACTAAGGAAAACTACAAATAGAAGAGAGGTAGGTAGGTAAAAGTAAAGAATAACATGTTACTTTCATCTGCATGCCCGATTACTTTAGATTACATTCCTATGTGCTGCTTTAAAATGCAGCTTAACACAATCTTAGTTTTATTTTCTTTATTTTTTCCCATTAAGGTATTGCTTTCTATTGAATAAGTTATTTTGCTCATTGTATTTGAAAAACAATGTCTTTCATTACCACAAATTTGGATGTTGACTTTATTTCCTTTCTGCTCTCTTCATCTGCTATCTGCTCTAAACAAATTTTAGTGAGTTCACATTCTTCTTCAAAAGTATCTAATTTTCCAGAACCTATTTTACTAATACATGCCAGTTTGGTATAGTAGTTAAGGCATCAGATTACAAACTGGGAGAGGCTAGAAACCAGGATAGGTTCTATCTCCGCCTTAGGCATGAAGCCAATTGGGTGATCTTGGGCCAGTCACCATATCTTAGCCGTAGGCAGTAGGGAATGGCAAACCACTTCTGAAATCTTGCCAAGAAAGCTGCTGTCAGGCCTGAAACTGACCTGGCTATGGCCGGGTAGTTTCTGTGGGGTTTATTTCTCAGGGTTTCAGGCTGAGACAGCTTAGAGCTGGAGAGGGGAGTAAGAGGGGGTGTAAGGTCTTGCATCTCCTCCTTTCCCAAGAAAGTGTAGACTCTTGAAACTTAATATTTCAAAAGAAATCTTTTATTGAGAAGAAGTGATAGCAGAACAAAGGCAAAGCAGATTCTAAATTCCCTCCGATACTACACAGTTAGAAATAGCTCTTTGGAATCCCTCCCTCCATTCCGATGTGGATTCCAGCCAATCCACAGGTGTGAAGATGTTTATTGTAATGGCCATCCTGAGAAACAGAAGAGGAGCCTTTCCCAGGGTCTTCTTCTGCTTTCAACGATCTGAAGTAATCCACATGGCCCTCCCTCCTTATTTCATTCCAGCGAAAGGTGAGAATACTGCAGGATGCTTATTTATTTATTTATTTACATTTCTATGCTGCCCAACTCCTGAAGGACTCTGGGTGGCTTACAGCATGTAGAAACATAAACAAACAATCAATATAAAAATTTAAATTTAAAAAGGCAGAATTAAAACATATTTAAAAAATACAATCATACAACAGTTATGGGCCGACCTCCACTATTGTCATCGGAGGTCAATGGTCCCAAGCCTGCCAGAACAACCAGGTCTTGATAGATTTCTGGAAGGCCAGCAAGGTGGGGTGGTACGGATCTCGGGAGGGAATTGATTCCAGAGAACTGGGGCCGCTACAGAGAAGGCCCTCCCCCATGGGCCCGCCAGCCTACACTGTTTAGCTGAAGGGACCTGGAGGAGGCCGACTCTGTGGGGTCTCACCGGTCGTTGGGAGGTATGTGGTAGCAGGTGGTCTCTCAGATAACCTGGCCCTGAGCCATGTAGGGCTTTAAAGGTCATAACCAACACCTTGAATTGTGCCCGGAGACCAATGGGGAGCCAGTGCAGCTCGCAGAGGATTGGTGTAATGTGGGTGTATCTAGGAACACCCACAACCGCTCGCACGCCTGCATTCTGGACCAGTTGAAGTCTCCGAACAGTCTTCAAGGGTAGCCCCAAGTAGAGCGCATTGCAATAGTCAAGCCGTGAGGTGATAAGGGCATGAGTGACAGTGAGCAAAGCCTCCTGATCCAAATAGGGTCGCAATTGGTGCACCAGGCGAACCTGTGCAAAGGTTAGGCGCCAGGAAAAAGGTTATAAAGTACAACTTATCCCCATGCTCCCTCCCCCTTCCATTTGAATGGCAGTATCACATTAGGGATCTGACAGGGGGCGTGGTGTAACCTAAACAGCATAGCCTCCCAGGCTCCATTTTCACTGGCAGAGGGCTAGCAAAACAAACTAAAAGCAAAACAAAACCAAAGGAGAAATGTTTCCCTTTTTGCATTTGAGCATCCAAGAAGGGACAGGAAAGGAGAAAGGGAAAGAGGAAACACAAAGAAAAAGAAGGAAAGTGTGAAGGTCCCAAGTAATACAAAGATGGTAAGTGAGCAAGGAAGAAAAAAGAAGGAAAGAGGGGAAGGAAGAAGAAAGAATGAAGAGGAAAGGAAAAAGAAGGGAAGGAAGGAAGGAAGGAAGGAAGGAAGGAAGGAAGGAAGGAAGGAAGGAAGGAAGGAAGGAAGGAAGGAAGGAAGGAAGGAAGGAAGGAAGGAAAAAAATCCTGCCTTAGTACTTGGCCACCAGCAGCCCTATTGCCCTTTCACCATCCTTTTCTCCTCCTCCTGACCTCTCCTGTTGGTCTCCCATCCTATCGGTGAGGATGCTTTGGTTACAAAGCTGGGTCTCTTTGTGTGGAAAGGGAATGGACCTCCCTCTGACCCACACACTTTATCCTCCCGCACACACCATGAGCAACCTGGCCAAGGAGAGCAGCAGCCTTGAGGAGGTAAGCGCAGCTGGGCACCCCCTTGGGGAAGTGGGGCTGGGCTGGGGTCCCGGTGCCCTGGGCACTCGAGGACCAGTCTGGATGCTTGCCCTCTGCTGCCTAGGGCTCTGGACAGCCTGCACCGCCATCCGGTGATCCTCCACGTGGCCTGAGAAGGATGGTAAGGCTCCTCTGGAGGACAAGGGTTTAGCACTCTCCCTGGTTTCGCCTTCCTCCACTGAAGACAATGGATCCCCCCAGCCCTACCCGGGCCACCACATGTGCCCCCGACATGAGTGATGTTGAGCTGGCAACGCCCACCTCGGCCATGCTCACCTCAGCTACACACACACACAAAAACACACTCTCTCTCTCACACACACACGAGGTCAAACATAACCCTGAGGTGGCCCTCAATGAAATTGAGTTTGACACCTCTGCTTTAGAGTATCTTGGACATTTCTACTACGCAGAATTTCAGTATACTCCTATCTTTCTTCGATCTTCTTTGAATCAGTTACTGTCTGTCCAATAATATCAATAACATATCAATATGAGGTTGGAGATTGGAATCTACTTCTGAGTTCATAGATCTTCTGGAAAACTTCCATTGTTTTTTTATATCTGTTTCAATCTTCAATGTCTTTACATATGTTATTGGAATATTGCTTCTTGTCTCTTTTGACAGGTCTTTGTTAAGTTTCTTCCTGGGAACTTTGTTTTTCTTGGCTTTCATTTTTGTTCTACTAGCAATTTCCTCCATCTGGTCTGACATCTAGTTTTCTTTCTTTTGTTTCTTGGTCTTTGGCAGTCTCTTTTCACATTCATTTCTTTAAAAGTCTTGAATTCAGTCCACAGTTTTCCATCAATGAAGTTTAGGACTTCAAAGTGATTTCTAATACTGTATTATCCTTGACAATAGAGGGTATGTACTCAGTCATATTGTGGCAATTGATTGACTTTCTTCTTCTGGTTTAGGTGAATTTGGAACTTGCACATAAGCACTTTGTAACATGTTCCACAGTCAGATCTTTCCCATATCTTTGCTGTTATAGCTGAGCTCTTCTACCTCATTGTTGAACAATATAGTCAATTTTATTTCTGTGCTCCACCTGCTGAAGTTCACATATATAAGCATCATTTTGATTAATGGAAGACTGTGTGAGCAATGAAAAAATATAGTTTTTTTATTACGGTAGCATTTTTTTGTTTAGCAATCACAATTGGGACCAGCAACCTGGTTGTTAAGTGAAGGCACTGTTAAGAGAAACTGTAACTATGTGCAAATTTCCTTCAGTTTTTCTTTGCTTTACAGACCTGTGAAGATCGTAAATAAGAGGATTGGTCACAAAGTTACTTTTTTATCATAACTGCAAATAGTCACTAAATGAGGCAGTCACTAAATGAGGACTACTTGTATTGGATTCACAGAAATTGATAAGGTATTTGCCAGCTTCATTTCGGTTTCCTAATCCATAAAGTTCAGTTACCATTTTCCTCCTGATGATTTCCAACTTTGGAATTCTAGTCTCTAATCACAAGCAGCAAATCTTGCTTGCATGTTCTGTCAATTTCAAATTCAACTTGTCCATAAAACTCATCAAGTCCTCTTCTTCCGTGATAGGATCATTATCGTATTAAAGGATTGCTTGCGAAGTCTAACGGACATTACTCAATCATTATTGCATTGGTTGCCCTCTCCCATCTTTGGAAGAGCTTTATAGCTCCCGCTGCCTTAAGAGAGTTCAAAACATTCCTAAAGATCCATCTCATCCTGGGCACCATTTTTTTGAGCTATTACTATCTGGCAGGATAATAAAAACAAGGACAAATAGGCTGAAAAACAGCTTCTATCCCAGGGCAGTAACTATATTGAGTTTTATTGTATAGTGCAATATTAATGCAATAGCAGGTTTTCAATTCAACTGTGTAGAATGTGAAGGATGTGTGTTTGTGTTTTATTTTTATAATTATAATGTACACTGAAGATGGCATTTAATTTCGTTGTACGAGGTGCAATGACAATAAAGTAAACTAAACTAGACAACGACTATTCTTGTTATACATTCATAAATGTAAAATTATTTCTTCTTTGTTTTTCATGTTTTGATTAGTAAATGGCATGATCTTCTCACTGAAAGTGTCCAATTCTAGTCCACTTCAATTTACTATCACCTGAGATGTCAATGTATGGTCAATTGATTTCATCTTTCACTGTATTTAGCTTTTCCATATTCATAATGTTTCATGTTCCTATGTTTCATGTTCCTATGTTTCATGTTCCCACTGTAATTCTGTCTTTGCATCTTTGGTTTTTCTTTTCATGCATGGGAACATCAGCAACTAAACTTCCCAAAATCTTTAATCTAGTCATGTCATAAATACCACTAGTATATTGAAAGATACTCAGCTCTTCCTCTGTAGAGTGCCATTTGACCTGAGAGACCTAGTTTATCCAGTAATATTTTTCCACAAACTTTAATAGATCACTAATCTTACATCATTCTTTGCTTGATAACACTGAATGTGTAGCTTTGCATAATTTTACTCAATAAATCAATGAACAAGTATAATGTTTTTGCTCATTCAATTAACTGGGTTTTCTCTTTATCTAGTTTTGGAACATGTGGACATCAGATCACATCTTATGACAAATTTATGCAGAAATAATGAAAATCCAAAAGGGTTCACAGAATTTTAAGAACCACTGAAGGGCTATAGGAAAATAGGCAGGACAATGGGGCAAAAGAAGAAACAATCCATTGCTGCACCAAAGAACAGTATGGTGAAAGAAATTCACAGAGCTGTGGATAAAAGATGTGATGGAGGGGAGCAGAAAATGATGAAGAAATGATGAAAAGTATTTTATGATGCATGTTATAGATTGCAAAAATTGTTGCAAAAAAGGTAAACAAAGAGGAAGAACAAACTGCAAAGATGAAGAGAGGAAGAGAAAATATAGATTTTGATAGAAACAGAAACAAAAATGTTTTGGAAGTTGGTGCAAAACAAAAGGGCTGCCTCCCACAGAAGAAACAGAATTAAATATAGAACTGATGAAATTATTTGGGATGAAACTCAAGAGAGGAAATGCTGGAAAAAGTATTGCAAAGATTTCTATGGGCATCACAGAGATTTGTTGAAGAGGCAAATTAGTCCATTAAAAATGGATGTAAAATTATAAAAAATCGTGAGAATTATGAAAAATAGAAAAGCTGAAAATGTAGATGCTATAACAGTTAAAATACGTATGTAGCTTGCTAATGAAATGTCCGTGCAAGTTGTTTAATGTGCATCTGGAGATTGTATCTCTATTTGATGATTGGAGGAAATCTGTTAATTGTTCCCCTAGTCAAAAGCAAAGGCAGCAAGACTAAATGCAAAATCCATGCAGGGAGAGAGTGGGTTAGCTTATTAAGTGTGTCTGGAACGTGCTCCTGTCTTTGGCTGCCATGTTGCTTCATCAGTTTCCCATCCCCCTTGCCTATGGCAACTCAAGAACAGGCCAGGGATGCTTTGCAAGTTGACATCCTGAAGTCCTGTCGCCGCCGTCACTGCCCTGTTCTTCGCACCAGCCGCACACGCACACCCACACCCATTGCCAGCTGGTGTGCGGGTGCACCTCATTTCCAGACCCAGCCTGGAGAACGGCCTGCTGCATCGGAGGGATGGCATCGCAGTGGAGCTACTCAGAAGGCAGCTGCCGCAGACTGTCCCTTTAATGTACTTTGACGTGGGGGGAGGGAGGACCATAAAGGGACAGGCCACAGGACATCTCACGGTACCGGGACCTTCTGTGAGGAGACGGTGCGTGGGCAAGTCCCTCCAGTGCCGTGAGATGTGTGCCTGTTTGCTCTGTGTGTATGAGGCTGAGAAGGAGGAGAGAAGCAGCCAGGTTGAATGCTGTGACAGAGAGAAGCAGCCAGGTTGAACACTAGAAGACTCAGCTGAACTTTTCTGCCAGTTCTGTGGCCGTGGCTTGGTGGGCATGGCTTGGTGGGGATCATGTGACTGAGTGACAACTCAATGTCACTCACAGCAAGGTGCTGTCCCACCTTGCCGTGAGTGACGTCGAGTTGGCCATGCCCACTCAGCCACAGACCCTCCCTCCAAGCCATGCCCACCAAGCCATGCCAACAGAACCAGTAGTAAAAAAAATTGAATCCCACCCCTGAACTATAGGGTAATAGCACTTACTTATATACCGCTTCATAGTGCTTTACAGCCCTCTCTAAGCGGTTTACAGAGTTCAGCATATTGCCCCCAACAATCTGGGTCCTCATTTTACCCACCTCGAAAGGATGGAAGGCTGAGTCAACCTTGAGCCTGGTGAGATTTGAACAGCTGAACTGCTGAACTAGCAGTTCAGATTGCAGTGCTGCTTTTAACCACTGCACCACCACAGGGTAGTGGAAAGTGCCCTGATTTTGGTAGGAAAATGAGGGACGGGGGTATTGTATCTATTTTTCTGGGACTGCCAGGGGTTCAATCCTGACTGCCTCAAGGTTGAGTCGGACTTCCATCCTTCTGAGGTCGGTAAAATGAGGACCCAGATTATTGGGGGCAGTATGCTGACTCTGTAAACCATTTAGAGTGCGCTGTGAAGCACTGTGAAGCAGTATATAAGTCTGAGTGCTATTGTATTTCAGTAAACATTGTAATTGCCCAATATAAAAAATGGATTTTTAAAACCCACTTCTTCCCATTTTCCCAGCTATCTAAAAATTTGAACCGGCCCTGTTTGGGCTGCTGATATTGAAAGCCAGACAGAATGATTTCAGGTTTCAATGAATAAACCGATTATGAAAGATGTCAGAGTCAAAGAGAATGCCTTAGTCCTCCACAGCTAGGACAGCAGGTTTATTGCATTTTAATTTACTACCTTGCTGTGTGACACTTTTAACTGTCCAATTTCCTATGTGGAGGAAAATAAACTTGTAAGAACTCCCTGGAATTGTAACATGTAAATAAAAGAGGTTACATTAACTTATATAGCAGGCCAGTCAAACTGGCGGCCTGCAGGCCAGATGTCACTCGCAGGCCACGCCCACCCCGGTTCCACAAAGGCAAAAAATGTCACAATCCATCAGGATCCGACCCGTGATATGATCAAGTTTGACACCCGTGTTATATAGTATTAAGTAAAGAAAAGTCCTTTTTTTCTTCTTCACCTTTTAAAATATATAACACAAGAGAAGTAAACATACCAAATACTCCTGCCTCATATTTTCCCCACAACAAGCCTATGAGGTGGATGGACTGAGAGAGAATGACTGACCCAAGTCACACTACTGGCTTTCATGCCTAAGGGAGGCCTGGAAGTCGTTTCATGGCTTACAGGCCAACACTTTGATTACTATATCAAACTGACTCTGATTACCATACAATTTCACTTTGATATTTGATAATACTAAGTTAAAATTTCAAATATTATCACAACAGTCACTTCCTGACTGAGTCCAGTGATTTCTTAAATATCAAAGTAATGTTCTTCCTTTCCCTGCTGATTGCCAAGGGAGCATGGTTATTCACTGAATTCAATGTGTTTTATAACTTCATTATCAAAATTCTGCAATTAATTTTCTCTATTGAAATCTGTCTCTGTACTAACAAAGATCAGGAAAAACAAGGTACTGGAGCACTTGTTTTTGCAATGTATTCCATTTGAAACATAGGAGAAGCACAGATATAAGATTATAAATAGGAGTTTGGGGATAACAAAAAAAGGAAGATTTCATCATTGTAGTTTTAATGTCAGAAGCCTGTGGCTGGTAGTAGAAGATAGCCATGTGTCATATAGCATCTTGCTAACTAGGTCAGCTTAGATGGCTATATTAATGTCTTTGGTTCCTTCTGTCTTCAGGCCTTTTTGGACTCATTTCAGCATCGCTATTTCTAAGTGGTGGAAGCACAAGGAAATGCTGGACGTTTCCATTACTGCAAATATTGTCTTATTGTTTTTTAATTATTGTATTTTATATTTGTTGTAATGGATTCGAATATGCTGTGAGCCGCCCAGAGTCCCCTGGGAGTTGGGCGGCATACAAATCCATTAAATTAAATTAAATTAAATTAAATTATCTAAAGAAGACTTACCCATATGATGTTCTTATCATGAGTTAGACTACCAGTTTTCATTCATAGCTGCTTGGATTTACAGTCCTAAATCATATCGAATTTGCTAAATTGAGAAAATCTACACTCATCTGGGTTACCTCAACAGACAGCTTGTCAGCCAAACAGATCTTAGTGAACCTGGTATTCAATATAAGGATTTAGATGTTCAACTTGCACCAGAAAAGTCAATACTCAAATCTCCCCTCAGCATGGAATCTCACTGGATCAGTCACACCTTTAACCTGTCTTATAGGGTGTTATGCGGAAAACAAGAGGAGGGAGTGCTGTGTATGCTGTTTTGAGCTATTGAACGAAAGGCAGGATATAAATCCAATAAATACATCATATTGAGATATTGAGATATTTAATGACTGAATGTTGGAAACAGCCTTGGCTTCATCAAGTCAGAGTAATAGTTTGAGTTTGCTGTATTTATTCATTTCTAATATTTAGACATTGTCCTTAGACAATGTACAAAATTTCACATAATACAAAGCATAATATAATAAATACCCAATAAAAACATTAGAGCAATAACATACAGTAATGTTGCATCTCTTCACTAACTGGTTAGATGAAAGTTTGCTAAACAATATTTTTTGCTTTGCTTTTGCTGCATACGGAAATTGACCTGGTTTGTTTTATACCCTACTGCGTATATTTCAGGGCATATATCCATGCAGACGAGACTCAGCAATTTGTATATAGTCACCATCTATCCATGGGCTGCCAGACTTCTGAATGCAATATAACACCATAACTATTTAGTATGATAGACTTGCAGGGCCAGCACAACGTGCAACAAGTCTACACTGGTGCAATATAATATAATGTAATGTTATGCACATATATGTATATAGGATTGTGTCTGTTAGTATGATCTATTGGGATAGGGGTTTTTTTTTTCTTTCACTTACAAGTTATTGAGGTGTATTTTTATGTTTGGAGGCTGCACTAAGGGATGCTCCTCCAATCTCATTGTACACATGTACATTGACAATAAAGGTTTGAATTTGAATTTAAATTTGAACCAATCTCAAACCAGTAAGTTTTTGAAAAATTATTCCTTTTGGCATTAGACAAGAGTTCAATCACTTTGCTCTCCTAAATTCTTCTAAATCTATATCATCTATTTTTTTTAAAAAAAATCATATTCCAATAAATCAACTTGTTTAAATCAAAGAACTTGACATTTGTCAAAACAGTATTTTTTTTAAATTTAAAACCTTTGAACTTACTTCAAAGGTTGGTATTATTAATAGAAATATACCTAAATTAGTTGTTGAAAGAAAAAAATAAACAATTACATTGAATTTTTTGCTGCATGTTCTATTTATGTCAACAAATGGTCTTTTAAACCCAGATTTTCATTTCATTTTTAAAGAACAAGTTTAGATTCAATAAACTGAAATAAAATAATGAAGTATAAATTAGCATAGTTAATTAACTTAGGGTCTTCTAGATACATTGTACTATAGTGCTATTTTTGTTGTTCCCTTCTATTGAATATCAGTGAAGGAACTCAAATCCAGCTAAAAATGTTGCATTGGGATGGTTGAATTATATCAGTTTATTGTATACAAGATATGTAATTAAATGCTGTTTTATAGTTTTTCAATTTCATATATATTAACATTTATTTAGATAGACGGTAGCATTTAAATGATACTACAAATTTATATTGTGATTATAAATACATTATTTCCATCCGGTTGGTGAAATGTGTTTGCACAGCTTGCAACATTTTCTTCAGTATGGAGCTTAAAGAGACTCTTGTTTCCATCACTTCACTTTGTAAATCAAGAGCCTACACCTCCTCATTAATTACCACATTACAAATGCCTGCCTAGTTAAATAGAGTAAGACACTTTTTGTCCAGCTAAAGGCAGTATTTCATTAATTGTGGCTTGAACAGAGTTCTTCTGGGATAGGACATCACCAAAATTATCAGTGCTATTGGCTAAACTGGGAAATCAAATGCAAAATGGAAAAAGACAACAGCAAAATACTTCTGAATTACCGTATTTTTCGGAGTATAAGACGCACCTTTTTACCCCCAGAAAGAGGGGGAAAACTTGGGTGCGTCTTATACACCGAATGTAGCTCCCCCCACCCACCCACCATCCACCCTTTGGCCTCTGTCTTCCAGCAATTTACCTGTTTGCAGCAAACAGGGAAGAGCCTGTTAAGACAAGCAAGTCCTTAGCAGCTTCCCGATCCCCAGTTGATTTGCCACGTGCTAAAATGAAAGTGAAACTGAAACTGCAAAGAGGCAAAAAGCTGGGAGAGACACTCATATTTTTATTTTCTGCTAAACTGAATGAAAGGGGGTAAGTGAATAACTATAAATGTCTGTAGAATGTTCAAATTATTAGACTTATTTTTTAAAGACTGCTTTATTATTGTTCTAGAGCCAGGGGTCTCCAACCTTGGCAATTTTATGACTTGTGGACTTCAACTCCCAGAATTCCACAGCCAGCTTTGTTAGCTTTGCTGGCTGTGGAATTCTGGGAGTTGAAGTCCACAAGTCTTAAAGTTGCCAAGGTTGGAGACCTCTGTAAATCTAGACAACTTAACAAAATAAAGAAACTTTTTAAAATAAATGCTTGCTCTGAAGAGGTCCAGTGCTATTGTATCTTCTTTTAAATAATAGAGAATAATGTATACTTCCAGAAATTTTAATTAATTTTAACAGCTCTGTACAAGTATAGTCTGAAATGTAACAGTGTCCTGTTTAGTATTAGAGTTAAATCCTGACTTACCTTGGAGTAGATCTATTTAAATAATTGGGAGGAGTTAGTGTGACTACATTTAAGAAAACTTTCTGGCATAATCTACATTTCTCCAATTCTTTGCTATTTCTATGGGTCAGGCACACATGCACAGAAATACACAGCAAACAGTGTATATCATCTGTGCTGTTTGCTGTTTGGCAAATTGCTTGGAAGCAGAGGCCTTTTTTCCTTGTTTTCCGCCCCCAAAACTAAGGTGTGTCTTATACTCCAGTGCGTCTTATATTCCGAAAAATATAGTATTGCCACAAAACCTACCTGGTGAGGCTTCTTTAACTTTTAAGACACTTTTCCTAATTTGTTCTCAGTCCTATTTTTCCATGCAATCACTTCAAGATTAGGAAAATAATTAGAGTTCTTTCTAAATGAAGGTGCATGTAAATGTTATTTTCCACAAACCCGTTACTATTCATCAGATAAGTCTCAGTTTCCACTGAGGTGAACGTAGTAATTGCAGATTTTTTCTTCTACATGTAATTGATGTTTTCTCCTAAGAATTCTCCTGCCAATTCCTCAGTGATACATGTAAATTGGATTCTTTTATTCTTCCTGGCTTGTCTCTGTATCTCTCAGCAGCATCAGACTGGGTAAGTCAATGATTATATTATGATATTCAACTTCGCAGAAAATGGAGGACAAAAGGAGTTTTGAAAAAGGAGTTCTGATTCAACTCATCCTCCCCATCAACATCTCTATTTAATGCTTAGATTGTATTAATTTGCAAATGAAAAAGTCTTCTTCCACTGGATTAATTATTTTGCTTTTAAGAATGCATTGTCATTTTGCACATTGAGCTCTTCCTAAGCAAGTACAATATTAGGATATTGATGGAATGTATATGTGTTTATTTCATATGGTGTAACAGAACACAGCATTATGCATAAAATTCACAAGAAAAGAATATAAAATGTATCTCAAAATATAAAACACCAGTACAGGGAATTATTTTATAGAGCCGAGGTGGCGCAGTGGTTAAAGTGCAGCACTGCAGGTTACTTCAGCTGACTGCTAGTTCAGCAGTTCAGCTGTTCAAATCTCACCGGCTCAAGGTTGACTCAGCCTTCCATCCTTCTGAGGTCGGTAAAATGAGGACCCAGATTGTTGGGGGCAATATGCTGAACTCTGTAAACCGCTTAGAGAGGGCTGTAAAGCACTATGAAGCGGTATATAAGTCTAAGTTCTATTGTTATTGCTATTTTAAAATTGCATAATATGAACAATGAATAAAGTTATGAATAAAATTAAATTATGTACGAATAATTACTACAGTGGCTAAGCCTATGGCCAGATAGCTAGATCCTTTACCCATTGGTACAGCAGTGCCCTCAATACAATGTAGTTCTTGCAAGGATCCAGGGAACCTTCTGAAGGGGTGTTCAATCATAATTTGATGTAAAGTTTGTGGGACAGTATTACCAACCAGCTCCCATTTGTATTTCCAATATTGGCACCTGCCGAGGTTGGTTCAGATCTGATTGAACACTGTTCAGTTTTTCCTTGGAAGATCAAAGCCGCAAGGGTATTGTACTGGATTAGTTACTAAATTAAACAGATCTAAGTTAGAGGTTGCACATTCCTGGTGCCATGCTGTCTCAGTACAGTATCATAATCTTTTCTGACTAATTGCTGTCCAAGTTTTCATGGCCAGTTCTGAGATTTGAGTCTGAGTATTTGATCGTGATAGTCCTGGTATATACGTAGGTAATAATTGGTTTGCCTCGCCTTTCTGCCATTCCCTTTTTAAGACTAATTGTCTTCCAAGATTAAATAGTTCCTGATAGTAGGATTAAGCTGGATGCAATGAAGACTAACCTCTTCATAGTACACCCTGGGCAATGTGACTTTGCCATGGCTAAACAGTCTACACCAGCAGTCTCTAACCTTTGTGGCTTGGTGGCCAGGCTGGGGGGGAGGGGAACCAGGCTGCCAAGCAGTAGGTCGACATGCACATGCCTGCAGCAAGTTGAGCTATGTGCGCATGCATGTGTATGCCAGCCCACCGCTCGCGCAAGTCAATTGATAGTACTTGGCTCAATAGTAGTAACTATGAGAAGGATCTTGAAGTCCTAGTGGACAATAACTTAAATATGAGCCAGAAGTGTGCTGCAGCTGCCAAAAAGGCCAACACAGTCCTAGGTTGCATTAACAGAGAAATAGAATCAAAGTCAAATGAAGTGTTACTACCATTTTATAATAGGACCACACTTAGAATATTTATAATATTATATATATATTATAGGACCACACTTAGAATATTTCATCCAGTTTTGGTTGCCACAATATAAAAAAGATGTTGAGACTCTAGAAAGAGTGCAATGAAGAGTAACAAAGATGATTAGGGGACTGGAGGCTAAAACATATAAAGAACAGTTGCAGGAATTGGATATGTCTAATTTAATGAAAAGAAAACTAGGGGTGACATGATAGCAGTGTTCTAATATGTAAGGGGTGGCCACAAAGAAGAGAGGGAGAACCTGTTTTCCAAAGCATCCAAAGGCAGAACAGTGGATGGAAACTAATCCAACCAATTTAGAAATAAAGCGAAATGTCCTGACAGAACAGTTAATCAGTGAAACAGCTAGCTTTCAGAAGTTGTGGGTGCTCCATGACTGGATGTTTTCAAGAAGAGATTGGACAACCATTTGTCTGAAATGGTATAGGATCTCCTGCCTGTTGCACTAGAAGACTTCCAAGATCCCTTCCAACTCTATTATTCTGTTACTCATTTGTCCAACTTCCTACTTTGAGCTGAATGGAATAAAGGTGACTGCAATTCTAGATGGTGAAAGAAAAATACCATTCAATCAGAAGCTAAAGAATCATCTGCTGTGGATAGTTTAATTTAGATTTCTGCAACGAGGAGACAGTTACATTCAATTGCCTAAATGTCCATATCTGTAGAATATGGCTGCTTTTGTCAAAATGACGAAAGCAATGTTGAAACATGTATTACTGGATTTCTCAATCTTAGCAAATTTAAGATGTTTGGACTTCAATTCCCAGAATTCCCTGCTGGTTTGTTAGCTCTGCCCCTTTTGGACATTCAGCCAAAGACATTGATGCCCGTACAAAAGCTGTTGCCTTGAAACAGCTAAATTTTGCTTTTGTATTTCTGCCTTTTTTTTTGCCTCCCTGTTCTAACTCTGAGACTTTATATATTCACAGATGCTTTGTTTTCATTTGATCTACCACATATTTACTGCTTTTGCTAATCAAATATGGCAGTGCCCCACATGTGTACAGTTGTGAAACGATGGCATAAGGGAATAAAAATGTTTTTATGAAATAGCCAAAGCCCGTTCTTCAGGTACTATGCTGGATAGCTATTTTCCATGCATAAAAAAGGCAAAAGAACAAGAAATCTTGAAATATGTATTCAAGGTGTACCAAAAATCCAGCCTTGCAGAGCAATCACAATATATTTTACTAATTCATATTTTTAAGAGAAAATGTTGCTGTATTTAGAAATGTCCAAATGAGAAAGTATTTAAAAGAAAATGACAACCAATTTAAACACACACACACACACACACACACACACACACACAGTGTTCTTAAAAGATTCTCTGAAATTGTTTACCTTCTTTCATTAATCAAAATGTTTGCATTTTGAAAGTAGTGCTTGTTTGCATTTCAAAATGCACTCATTACAAACTGCTGCCTATGAATAAAAAGTGCTGAATTTGCATGTCAGATGGCTACTATAATATTATATCCTGCACAGGTCATTAAAGCAATTTACTTTCCGCATCAACTTTAAATCAAGGCATTCACAGCTGTGCTAGTTCAGCGAGGGCAATAGGTTAGTTCTCAAATTGTGCAATATCCTGCCTTCTCCTTTTTCTATCATTTTTTGGCTACACTAAGTTCCATGCATTAAAGATAAAATAAAATACACACTGCAGCAATACTGAAAACTTGTACGTATATTTGTCATGATGAAGTAAAGAAACAATAAAGGCAAATTATTATTCAGTCTTGAAAAGAACTTGTGTTATATTATGTCATGTAATAAATGTCAGTTCTAAACTGCTTCACAGCATTCAATAACAAGCAAGAAAAAATTAGATGTTTTCTTAGCTGACAATTATTTAAATGAATTCATTTTAGTAATTCACTCACATATTCATGGAAAAAAAATCTTATAGAAACAGCAGCTACTGTACATTTACTAAACCTATGGGAATAAAACATATTTTAAAAAATGTAAAATCACAGATAATCATTGTATGGCACATTGTAGTTATATTGTGACTTTTAGAAAACTGAATTTCACTGTATTCTACATTCAAATTTTATGCTTTCTGGTTCATATTCTTTAGCAGCAACACCACTATTGGTTGGTAACTTTCACATGTGGTGAGGGAGGAGAACTCCACCTTGCTTGACATAGGCAGCTTATAATGCTTGAAGCATTTTCTTTTTTTAATTTTTTTAATTACCGTATATTCTGGCATATAAGGCGACTGGGCGTATAAGACGACCCCCAACTTTTCCAATTAAAATATAGAGTTTGGGATATACTCTCCGTATAAGACTACCCCTCCTACCATCTTTCTTTTTCTTTCTGTCTTTCTTCCTTCCTAACATCTTTCTTTCTTTCTTTCTCTTTCTTTCTTTCTTCTTTTTTTCTTTCTTTCTTTCTTTCTTTTTCCCCTCTCACTTTTTTCTCTTCCTTCCTCCCACCCTCACTTTTTTCTCTTCCTTCCTCCCACCCTCCCACCTAACATTCCTCTTCTTCCTCTCCTTCCCTTTCTCTCTCCTTCCTTCCTTCCTTCCTTCCTTCCTTCCTTCCTTCCTTCCTTCCTTCCTTCCTTCCTTCCTTCCTTCCTTCCTTCCTTCCTTCCTTCCTTCCATCCATCTCTGGTCTTCCTTCCTGGCCTTCCTTCCTTCCTTCCTTCCTTCTTTCTTTCTCCCTGCAGGAGGAAGAAGGAGCCTCTGTTGCCGTCTCCCGCGGGGCTCCAGCCACCCGGCTGAGTCCTCAACCGTGCCGCCGCCAGGGTTAATGCGCATGGGAGGGAAGGAGAGCGCGTGCTGCTGCTGCCCCCGCCGCTATTGCTGCTCCGGTGTGTCCTTCGCGCAAGGCGCAGCATGTGCAGTCTCCCCGGTCGCTGTGGCTGCACCGGGGAGCCCGCGTCCTTGTCAACGATGGAGATGCTGCGCGCGCAGGAGGGGCCGCGGAGCAGAGGCGCCTGGTGAGCAAGGCGAGTGGCAGCATCGGCGGCAGGCTTCTGCCCGGGTCTCCCGCCTGCCTGCCCGCCTCTTGCCTTAGCATTTAAAAGAATGAGAGGCGGGCGGGCGGGAGACGCGGGCAGGAGCCTGCCGCCGATGCCGCCACTCGCCTTGCTCGCCAGGCGCCTCTGCTCCGCGGCCCCTCCGCGCGCAGCATCTCCATCGTTGACAAGGACACGGGCTCCCCGGTGCAGCCACAGCGACCGGGGAGACCGGGGAGACTGCACATGCTGCGCCTTGCGCGAAGGACATGCCGGAGCGGCAATAGCAGCAGCAGCGGCGGCAGCACACGCTCTCCTTCCCTCCCATGCGCCGCAGCCTTCCCACCAGGCTGCCGGACAAGCCGGAAAAGACCGAAACGCAGGGCGGCGGCGGGGCTCCTTCGGTCGCTTGGCCGGAGAACGGCAGGGATGCAGCCGCGGCCGTTTTTGAGCTCCCCCCAGCTCGGAAGTTTTTGTACCCGGTGTATAAGACGACCCCCGACTTTTGAGAAGATTTTCAAGGGGTAAAAAGTCGTCTTATACGCCAGAATATACGGTAAATACACAAAACTATACAGCAATACAACACTGACATACACAACAACAAATAAACATTTTGGGCTTTTCTGTTTAGCCCCTAACTCCAATAAGCTATCCTCGAAGCTTTACATAATTTTAGTTACATTTTTTTACCATAATAAACAACTATATCCGTATTATCTATATAGCCTTTTAAATCTATAGTTTTTACTTATATTAATATCTATCTATCTATCATATATATATATATATATGTGTGTGTGTGTGTGTGTGTGTGTGTGTGTGTGTGTGTGTGTTGTGTGTGTGTGTGTGTGTGTGTGTAGGTCTTTGGGTATTCGGGTTTTCTCCCGCGTGAAATTGGAAGTGTCTTGGCGACGTTTCGATGAAGTCTCATTCATCATCTTCAGGCTGGTGTCTTCTGCTTCCTGCTTCTAGGAGCAATGTGAGATTGCTGCTGTTTCTTCCTACTACAGCTGCATCATTAGCCACCTTAAACCCCTCCAATCCATACATGAAGCAAACTGACACCCTCCATGAAGATGTGGCACGACCAAGAACCAGAAGCCAAACAGCAGCAATGCAGCTCACCAGCTCAAATGCCCCTGCAAGTCAGACTAACCTAAGAACACCCCCAGCCAATCAGAGCACAGCTAACCCCCCAGCCAATCAGAGCACAGCCAAGCCCCCAACCAATCAGAACACACCTCCAACCAATCAGAACACAGCCAAGCTCCCATCCTATCAGTTCAAACCTCCACTGGCAGTTAAAAGGAAGAAACAGCAGCAATCTCACATTGCTCCTAGAAGCAGGAAGCAGAAGACACCAGCCTGAAGATGATGAATGAGACTTCATCGAAACGTCGCCAAGACACTTCCAATTTCACGCGGGAGAAAACCCGAATACCCAAAGACCTACATACAAACACCCGCGAAAACCTCAGAAAACATATATATATATATATATATATATATATATATATATATATATATATATATATATATATATATATATATATATATATATATATATATATATATATATATATATATATATATATATATATATCGTGTTACATTTATTCCATAGGTACCAATATGAATTTTTGCACACTAATATCTTATATTATTCAGAGTTGGCAGATATACATCATATTTTATGCATTCCTTCTTTTTCTTAACCAATCATAAAATTTGTTCCATATTATATAAAAATCTGATTCTTGTTTATCCTTTAATTCCTTTGTTAATTTGTCCATCTCAGCACAGTCCATTCCCCGGCTCCAGCCTTGCCCCTGATCCGCCTTGGCCAGGTCGGGGAATGTGCCATTCCCTGGCTCTGGTCTTCCTAGTGCCTCCTCCTGCATGCCACTCACTCTCCCTTCGCCATGCATTGTCCCGTTTCCCCTCCTTCAGACGCCCCGGCCCTTACTCAATATCTGGGACAAAGAAAGAGGTGGTGGTGGGGGAGGAAGCAGGGAGATTGAGTAAGGGCCGGGGCCTCTGAAGGAGGGGAAACGGGATGATGCATGGCGAAGGGAGATCAGGCAGCATGCAGAAGGAGGCCTTTGACAGATTCTGAGTTTAGCCACCTCAGACCCTGGGCAGAAAATAATAGGTAGAAAAAGGCTGCAATAGCTGTGTGTTCAAATTCTTTTACTACTGGGTTCTGTGGCTTGGTGGGCGTGGCTTGGTGGGGGTCATGTGACTGAGTGGGCATGGCCAACTTGATGACACTCATAGCAAGGTGCTGCCCCACCAAACCACGCCCACCAAGCCACGCCCCCAGAACCGGTAATAGAAAAATTTCAATCCCACCACTGGGGACATCCTATTCTCCAAAGCACCTGAAGGCCAGACAAGGAACAATGGATGGAAACTGATCAAGGAGAAATTCAACCTAGAAATAAGGAGAATTTTTCTGACAGTGAGAACAATCGACCAATGGAAGAGCTTGCCTTCAGAAGTTGTGGGAGCTTCATCACTGGAAGCTTTCAAGAAGAGACTGGACTGCCATCTGTCAAAAATGGTGTAGGGTCTCCTTCTTGGGCGGGGGTTGGACTAGGAAACCTACAAGGTCCCTTCCAACTCTGTTAATCTGTTAACCTAAAATGAATTGGCAGTCTAAGCAGGTTATAAATGCTAACGCTTTACTGAGATGTTTCAAACCTCCAAAGAGGTGATGGCAGGGAAGTCAAAGGTTTCTGTATGCAGTCTTATAAGAAGGCAGTCTAGGCTTTTAGAATAAAATAATGGTGTTTGAACCAAAATGGATAATTAAACAATTTTTCAGAGACTGGATTAACTGGAGCATGTTCAAACACATAGTTTGTGATTATTTCATAGTCTCTCTCCTAACATCAATAAAAACAGAAGGGCTTTGGAGCAGAAAGGGGCAACAAATTTTAACACTTCTGCAACATCTTGAGCAAAAACAAAGTATACTGTTTGTTTATAGTTCCTGCTGGGTTTTGTTTTTTGTTGTCATTGTTGTTGTTTAACCAAACCCTTAATGATCTTTTTTTGAGATATATCTATGTGTCAAGGGGAAATTCAGGTATGATACAGTTGCAGGATTGAAGGTCCATTTGAGAATGTCCTTGGATTTCATAGGCTAACCAGATGTAAAATTCATTTTGAAAACTGACAAGTTCACTAAATTATTCCATACTCAATATGATATAACAATAGCTAATAGCATCTAAGTGAAGAAAGGTGAAATAGTTGGACCATGAGTTCTCAATTTCTATAAATTTTGATTAGATTGTGAAAGGCTTTCCAATAGACCATATGAAAAATCAATCCATGTGTTACTTTGGTATGACTTCATTCTCCATTTTTAATCACTAGTTTCTTTCTTAAATTAGTCATGACGTAAAAGAGTTTTTAAAATAATGCTGCTAATATAATGGAGTTCTTACATTTTTGCTTTTGGAAAATGTACTTCTCTGTTTTTCCTTTTATGGATACCTTATTTTACTTTAAAAAATGAAGGATAGCCAGTTCAAAATGACCCAGGCTGTAGATGAAGGTTGTAGAGCAGTTGTGATAATGGTACTACTGTTTATCAGAAATCTGCTTCCGGATTGGAGGAAGTAACTTACCCATCCTTGAAAATGCTTCAAGCAGAAATTTGGATGACAAATTGGCGGATGACAATGTCAGTGGCTTTCAAGGAGAACCAGTGCAAGATGTTTTATAGATGGTACCTTCCACCGACAAGAATTGCAAAGATTTCGCAGAATTCATCTGCCTTATGTTGGAAATGTAAAAAAGAAATAGGCACATACTATCATACCTGGTGGACCTGTAAGAAAGCTAAGAGTTATTGGGCCATTATAAAGAAGTGGGTTAAAGAAATAATCCAGGAAGAATTTTCTAATAAACCCAAGTTTTTCTTGTTAGGCATCATTGAACAGAACTTTCCACTCTTGAAGTGACTGAATGAACTAATTGTTTCCTGCAAAAGCCTACGTCCCGTTCGCTCCTCTTTTATTTCCTATGGGAGGGGCCAATCATCTCCAAGGTGTGGCTTTACTCCCAAGTCTACCCTGCTTTCTTAGTTCTTGTCTTCTGGCAGCTCTGGCATGCGCACACTGGGAACAGGCTCCAGCTGTTCCTCTGCCTCCATCTGACTCCAGAGGCAGCTGATAACTGCCAGATGACCTAAGCCCTCTCTCTGCCTCTGATGAAGAGCCTTCGTCCGAGCCTTCCCCAGACTCCAGGACTGGCCCATGTTCCTTCCCAACTTCCTCACTGTCCAAATCTGCTGCCAGCTCTGCTGGCCGCTGGCGGGCCACAACATTCGTATGTTTTAGCCTCCAGTCCCCTAATCATCTTGGTTGCTCTTCTCTACACTCTTTCTAGAGTCTCAACATCTTTCTAGAGTCTCAACATCCTAAGAGCCGAGGTGGCGCAGTGGTTAAATGCTGCGACTGCAGGCTGACTGCTAGTTCAGCAGTTCAGCTGTTCAAATCTCACCGGCTCAAGGTTGATTCAGCCTTCCATCCTTCTGAGTTGGTAAAATGAGGACCCAGATTGTTGGGGGCAATATGCTAACTCTGTAAACCGCTTAGAGAGGGCTGTAAAGCACTATGAAGCGGTATATAAGTAAAGTGCTATTGCTATTGCTATTATAGTGCAGTGACCAAAACTGGATGCAGTATTCTAGGTGTGGTCTTACTAAGGCTTTATAGAGTGGTATTAGCACCTCACTTGATCTTGATTGTTAATGCAATTTAGGATTGCATTAGGTTTTTTGGCTTCCACCACATATGGCTCATATGGCTCATATTTAATTGGTTGTCCACTAAGACTCCAAGATCCCTCTCACAGTTACTGCTATTAAGCCTGGTTTCACCCAATCTACTGTATATGTGTACTTTTGATTTTTCTTGCCTAAGTGTAAGACTTTATTTTTCTCTACATTGAATTTCATTTTCTTAGATAGGGTCCAGTGTTCAAGTCTGTCAAGATCCATCTGGATCTTCAGCTTATCATCTAGGGCAGGGGTGTCAAATGTGCGTCATCATGGCGGTGTTACATGATGTATCAGGACTTTTTTCCCCTTTGCTAAACCAGGCAGGGGTGGGGCCAGCACATGATGCATCTAGCCCGCTGGCCACGAGTTTGACACCCCTAATCTAGGGTGTTGGCTATTCTTGCCAGCTTAGTATCATCCACAAATTTGGTAAGTCCCCCTTCTATTCCCTCAACTAAGTTGTTTATGAAGATGTTGAAGAGTACTGGGACTAAGATGGAACCTTGTGGTACCCCGCTACTTCCTTCCTTCCATGTAGATGTAGCACCATTAAGGACTACTTGCTGAGTACGGTTTGTCAGCCAGTTACAAATCCATCTGATGGTGATGCTATCTATCCCTTTTTTCTAGTTTACCAAGAAGTAGGTTGTGGTCTACTTTGTCGAATGCCTTGCTGAAGTCTAAGTATACTATGTCCACAGCATTTCGCTGGTCTACTAATGTAGTCACTATGTTGAAGAATGAAATAAGATTGGTTTGGGACGATCTGTTTTTAACAAACCCATGCTGACTTCTAGTTATTATTTTACTTGTTTCTAAATGTTGGCAGATCTGTTTTTTTATTACCTTTTCCAGTATTCTTCATGGGTATTGCTGTTAGGCTGATTGGTCTCTAGTTTCCTGAGTCTGTTTTTTTCCCCTTTTTTGAAGATGGGAACCACATCAGCTCTTTTGGCTTGATGACTTGGAATTTGCCCTTCGTGGCTTTGTTTTTCCCTATTATATATTTTTTGACTTCAATAGTTTTTGCATGTCTGTCTGTCCATCCATCCATCCATCTTTAACAGATAGATTTAGGTGAATACATATCTTCCCCTGTTCTAATGCAGCTTTTTCTGTGGCTTACATTCCAACTCTGTGAGGGAACGGGTCATGGTAGATGCCCTCAGATACCTTAGATTATAAAATGTAAGCAACACTCAGCATTTATCTTGACAATTATGATGTGGCACATTATAAAGAAAAATAAATTAAAATAATAGTTTCTTTTAGGTTGCTTAATCACTACCAAAGCTTGGTTCAACTCTTCCATTCCAAAAATTGCTGCTACTGATCCTGGTTTTGTCTGGATAGCAGCTGGGAGTTTCAGCATTTAAAACTTTACCTCAGTACATTAGATAATGAGCTACTCAGAACCAATGCTTTTCCCAAGTAGGCCATCATGCCTAAAATACTTCATTAAGCCACCTCTTGTCTGGTTTTCTATGTAATGCTCTTCTAAGCAGTCCTAACAATTGATGCTAGGGTAAGGTGACCAGACGTCCCGATTTTGGCGGACAGACCCGCTTTTTCATCATTTGTCCCGCGTCCCGCCCATCCTCTAAAAAGTCCCGATTTTTTGAAAGAATGCACGACTAGGGCATTCTTTCAAAAAATCGGCCTGAAAGGCAGCAGGCCTCTCAGCTCGGGCCGGCCGTGGGCGGCGTTGGCGGCGTGTGTGCGTCCCGTGTTGTTGACTCCTCCGGCGGCAGCTGGAAGCTGGGGGGAGGGGGAAGGGAGGCTGCTCCTCCTCTCCTTCCCCCGCCCCATCCCTAGGAGGCGCCGCTGTTGGGAGGGATGAGGGACGAGGAGCCGTCGCCGCTTTGAGTTTACGAGCGGCGCAAACAGCCCTTCCTCGTTCCCCCCCCTTTCTTCCCCCGTCGCCTCGCTGCCGCCGTTGCCCTGGGGCCGGGCGGGCGACCAGGAGACCACGGCGCTTGGATGCTTGGAGCAGGTAAGCTGCCGGCTGCCTCCTTTCCCCGTCTCCTGCCTCCCGTTCGTTGCTTGCCAGCCCGGCCGAAGGAAAGGCGGGAGGCGAGGAGGCCTTTCCTCACCTCCCGCCTTCCCTTTGGCCGGGCTGGCAAGCAACGAACGGGAGGCGGGAGACGGGGAAAGGAGGCAGCCGGCAGCTTACTTGTCGCGAGCTGCAGGCATCCAAGCGCCCTCCCGCCTCCCCCCTTCTCCCCCCCACCTCACCTGGATGCCGACATTTGCTGTTTTGCCCTCTGCGCATGCGCAGCGTTCTGCGCATGCGCAGAGGGCAAAACAAATGGCGGCGCCCAGGCGCCCCCCCCCGTCCCGCTTAAAAATAAAAAAATCTGGTCACTTTGTGCTAGGGACTGATCCCTCAAAGTCAAATGTCCCTATGTTACTTGTTACCCTTCTTCATCTAATGACAGTTGATAGGTATGAATTCATAACTATCATCATAGCTCAATTTACTTACAAAAAAATTAAGAACTCCACTTTTCTAAGTTCATCTTTAAATTTCTTCAATATGGAGATGTAACAAAGATAGAGAAGGTTGTTGATGTGGCTTATCCCAAGAAATATCCATCAAATCTTGGAAAGGAAAACTGTATGTTTCAGAGTATTTTAATCATTATATTGATATTTTAACCATGTTTACTACCTAGAGTAAAAATAATGATACATTAACTATGTTTGCAACTCAAATCAAACAAATTGATGGGATAAGTTCACACAGCATTTGCAATTATATGTAATATAGAATAGTTAAGGAAAGCAAATATAAATAAAAGCAGTAAAATACCTACTGCCTTATCAAAACAGCCAATATTTCAATTCATTTGCATAATAAAAATCTGATTATGAGAATTACTGTACATATCACATGAGTGAATATGTTTTCTCCATTTATCTTTAATGCCTTTTAAACACTTTCAATCATTCTTTCTATTGTGTACTCTAATATCTGCTGATCCGTTCTTTTCAATTTATCTGTTTGGGTTTTTTCTTCTTTTTCAGTGCACATTTTTCTACACTCATTTTATTTTATACAGATAACTTGTTAGCTAATAATATTCTGCAGTATAATGTCCCAAAGTCTTGATTACCAAAGGTACTTTAAACCAATCCAGGCATACAGTACTAGAGACAAACAGAAATTCAGAATCAAATGATGGTACCTAGACGTCTCCAGACATGCAACTAAATTAATGTTTTTTATTTCAACAACAACATTACAAAGCAGCCCCAGTTCTCACAAACACTCCAAGATACACTCCTATGATATCAACTTTCTGACATGTGTTGGTTTTTTTAATGAGAAAGTCATTCTTCAAGGAAGCATTATTCATTCAGATATATACTGTATCTCTACTGCAAACTAAAATTTAAAAAAACATTTGATGAAATTTGCATCATTATGTCACAGTGCAAAATGTGGCCATTCACATTTGCATCTTTTCATCAGATGGAAGTTCCTAAATCACATTTCATCATTTGTCCACTCCTTCCTCTTGCAACCTATGCATACAGGTGGGCGTGTCTGCAAGAGCCGAGGTGGCGCAGTGGTTAAAGTGCAGCACTGCAGTCTACTTCAGCTGACTGCTAGTTCAGCAGTTCAGCTGTTCAAATCTCACCGGCTCAAGGTTGACTCAGCCTTCCATCCTCCTGAGGTCGGTAAAATGAGGACCCAGATTGTTGGGGGCAATATGCTGAACTCTCTCTATTAGAGAGGGCTGTAAAGCACTATGAAGCGGTATATAAGTCCAAGTGCTATTGCTAATTGAAATGGCATATCCAAGAAAAACAATTTCCCCTCTACTTTGGATTAAGTTATTAATTTATGTGCTTTCATCACATTTATAAAAACATTAAGAGGGTTGTGCTTTTTCTGTGACCTTAAAAACTAATGAGGCCTGGCTGTTATAAAAACTGCATGCATGACTTGAACAGAAACTTAGAGACAGCTGCTTGAACTATTATCTAGTGTATGCAATATGGCCTAGATGCTGTTGTGTCATAAATCTGTTTCCATATAACAATTGACACTTCTTCTTTGCCTAAACTAGTTTCCAGACTGAGTAGAGCCTATGTCTCCAATATACAATATTCAACAAAAGAAAAGATAGACTCGGAATTCTGTTTTTATTCTATAAAAGTTTTATGAATCATATTGAGGCTTTATACATGAACATATCACAAGATTGATTATATGCCATGAGAAATATTATACATGATTTTGCTTTATGCACCAATTATTTCAGAACTGACGAGGATATGTAATTTGTACCCCTTTTCTTTGTACCTTCATGGCTCTAACACTAAAACAAAATGGCTCACTTAGAACAATGTTTCCCCACGTCCTTTCCAAAGGATCCACTGTGGTTTCGGTATATATATAGGTTCACAAGCTGATCAAGGATACTACTATAGAAACAATCCGCTGCAAAATTCCCTGTTATCAGTTAAGTGTCTTGCCTCTTTGTTACTTACAGAACGACAAAGAATTAGAAAGGCTTTGCTCTGATGTATAGTAGTGTATTCTAAATCGAAAATACTTTGATCTTGTATCTGCTATCATATTTATCTCATTAAATCTTTTTGAGGAAAAAAATGACTTTTAATAACTTTTAATTCAGGCAATTGCCGAAGAACCTTATGCATAGCAGCATTCTCATTATACAGATCATAGGCAGAAGGTGTATGGAAAAAAATCCAAAATAATAAACATACAAGCAACCAGAAAAAGGAACAAAACAATTAAAATGTAAGTCACGACTGTGCAGTCAAAGCCTGGCCTCTTTTTAATCAGGTCCCATTAAAAAGGGTCACGGCTTTAATCACACAGACATGATTGCCACCTTGACCCTTTTGATTCTCCTGAAGATGCCCCTGTAGGCTTCACTAGGAGTAGCCTGGACTACTCTCTTTATCATATTATAATATAATCTTTGTTATAAGGTAACCGAAAATACCAGATTAACTCTTTCCCTGACTTCCTCGATCTTTGAAATAGTCTCCTAAGGACATTTAACCAAATAAGTGAATTTTCCCAAACATCCAGAGGAAGAAGAGGAAGTAAAATCTGCCTTTTCTTAAAACCATGAACATACATACACACAGCAGGGTTTATGACTGTTCGCCTCCTCCATTTCGCCGCTCCTTTTTATCGCAGACTCAGAGCAGTTTACAAAGTCGAGGAAACCTTCCTTGGGGGAAACCTTCCTTCCCACTAGAAAATAGGGATTGTCAGTGAAATATGCACTTCTTCCCCGCTAGCCCCCATTCACTCCTCTCCAGAGCACGTTCACAATAGTTTTTCCGTGCTCCCCTTATTTCGGAATGGGGACTTGCCACCGTCCTTCCCACCGACTCGGGAACTTTGCGCAGTCAAACGGCTTAACTTTCGGCAATGGGAAGTTGGTGCCACCTTCCTTGAAGTTGAGGCACCGATCCTCGTTTCTTTCTTTGGAAGGCTGGCAAGGAGCTGGAGTAAGGCGAGGAGTTACCAGAAAGGGGGGGAGACAACCGAACTGCCTCCCCTCTGCAGCCTAGCCAAGAGCGCGCTTGGACTTGTGTGGGTTTCCTAGAGCGAGCAGGAGGAAAACACACACACACACACACCGAGCAGCCAGAGAGCCAGCCCAGCCAGCTAGCAAGAGAGCGAGCCTACGCGCGCAACATCCATCCCCCCCAGGGGAATGGAAGAAGGGGGTGGGATTCTTGCTCCTCTGATTGGCTGGCGGCAAAGTGTCCAGTGCGGCCAAAAGGCCAGGGTGAATGGGCTTTTTGGCCCATTTGGCGAATGGGCCAAGGAGAAAAGGCAGCGCCCGATTGATTGGGGATGGAAGTCTGGGGTCAAAACAGGAGCGGCAAAATGGAGGAGGTGAACAGTCCCGTTCCGCACACAGCACAATGCTTCTTAGATCATAATAAATTGCAATACTTCTACAATCAAAGAGTCCCCTCCTCTCACATTTCCTAAAAACAAATTCCCAAATCATGAAATGTACTTTGTGCTAAGTTTAAGTTTCTGTATGTTGAAATTTCCGATCTGACTTCTGCTGCCTGCCATCCTCTATCCCACCTGCCTTGGTACATTTTCGCTGAACATTTTCTAGGTAAATGAGATAATTTTGCATGGACAAGCACTGATTCCTATGAGTCAAGCTCTGAAGCTTGAAGCAGTTCAAGCCCAGGAAGAGTTTTAACAATTCAGTGCTCAGTGAAATAAGTCCAGATACCCCTAACATTTGTTTGTTTGCCTTTTTTGCTGGGCTAATAATACCCATAGAATCAAACTTTTAAAGATGAAGTTGGAAACTGCTTTGAAATATTTTGTTTTTTATTCACAATAGCTTACATTGAAAAATGTAAGTAAGTACTAGAAATATAGTTTTAAGCTTTTATTTGCAAAACGCAGGTACTTTTAATGTCACTATACTTCCCCACAAACACAAAGCTTTTTTGCTGAGAAAATATACAAAAATTATACATTTCTATTTTTAAAATAATGCATTATAGATACTGAAATGTGTATATATCTGTTAGCCTGTGACAAGAAAAAAATACTATCCTACAAGTTCTAGAAAACTCTTGGATATTTAGCATAATATCTGCATTAATGCAACATGTAAACACCAGAATGTTTCCTGTCCAGAAATCCCTTTTAATAACACTCAAATGTTTTGCTTTGTTTACACTATGATAGTGTTGCACATTAATGGACATCTCTAAAAATTTAACATAATGGCAATATTGTGCCCTTTTTTGGGTAACCTACATTGCCTTCTCAGTAATTGTATTAAACATCTTACTAATAAATATATGAGGAACAGCTGAGTGGCAAATTTCCTTCACTAACATTCAACATGCCTGTAGTCAGAATTCAGAACAACTGGCTCTACCTTTTAAGGATAGTTGAGAAATTAAAAGCTGCTGTTTTGGTTCAGTTATTATGTCTCATTGTATAAAGTTCTGTGAGACTTACACCATTTGGTGATAATTATTAACTTCATCCTTCCAATTGCAGGAGAGCTAAATAGAATTGTGAACATTTCAATTGGTATTTATAACTTTACCTTGAGCATTCACCTTTAATAATAATAGATAATATTGCTAATTTACACATTGTTCTTCTTCTAAAACAGGGGTCTCCAACCCCCAGCCATGGCCTACTACCAGGCCTTGAACCATTCGAAATCGAGTTGTGGAAATGGTGGAGCTGCACATGTGTGCGTGTGCTCACCGCTTGCGCAGACCCATCCCCTCCCTCCCAGTCCGCAAAGCCGGAAAGGTTGGGGAACTCAATTCTAAAAAAGTAGGAAAACAAAAGAAAGCATTATTTTGAGTTGTGGTGGTGCAGTAGATTGGAAAGTTCAGAATTTAGAGGAGAAAAGCCTAATTGGAGAAAAGGGAGAATCAGGAATCAGATGGGAGTCCTGCCACGACTATCCTCCTGAAGGACCGAGTCAGATCTGGGAATAGCAGGGTGGATCCTAGCAATTAAGCAAATAGACTAACACGGTCCTCAAGCTGATTGGTCAAGGACAACCCATCCTGAATGCTGGTTCCACCACAGGATGGAGAATGCAGTATTGCAGGCTAATTCGGCTCACCGCCAGGAGTTTGATGCTCATTGGCTCAAGGTTGACTAAGCCTTTCATCCTTCCAAGGTCAGTAAAATGAGGACCCAGATTGTTGGGGGCAATATGCTGACTCTGTAAAACGCTCAGAGAGGGCTGTAAAGCACTGTGAAGTGGTTATATAAATGCTATTACTATTATTTTCTTCCTTTGGCAGTTCTACCTTTGAAATGATGAGTAGTTTCTTCTCCCATGATATTGTCTTATCTTACCTCTGATTCTGAACTGTAGTCCATACTTCTGACCTTGATACTTGATTTTTTTTTCAAATAAAGAAAAATACATTTCTACATGAAAATATCAAAGTTTAAGGCAGATTTCTGTTAAATGTTTAGAAATCAGAGTCTATATTTGAGTTTTTGCTTAAAATTCTAGCAAATGTTCATGACTCTGAGAAAGTTTCTTTGATCCTTTACTCACAACACTGCAGGAATTATAATTAATATGAAAATTAAGAGTTTCCCACACATTGTGAAATAGCTTCAGGAATATTATAGAATGTAGCAGGCTGCAAAGCCGTTTTCCTTTGTCCTGCTGTATGCCATAACAAACAGTTGCTCTGTTATTTTTTGTGGAGAATCTAAAATATATATTTCAACCACCCCACCAGATTATTTACCAAGATTCAAACCCACTGGCTTTCTTTGAGTACAGGAGCTTCCATTAAATCTGGGCAATGACTTAGAATGAAACTGCAATCTTACATCCAAAGGTGGATTGACAGAAAATTGAAACCAAAATTCTAACTAGGCATCAACAGCTATATGATTACATTGTGTACGGTTCTTTCAAACCTATGATTATTTACAGCATTTCATTATATAAATGTCAAATTCAATCAATTATTCATGTTCTCCACAAATACAAACATCAATTGAGTGTTTATAAATTACAAGCAATTTGATTAACTTCTTACATATCTACAAAGCACAATGGGTGACTTTGGAATATGCACTCAGAATTGTTGCAAGATTAACATGGCAAAGGCTGAGATGCAAATATACTAGATAAATAAATATAAATAATAGAGCATAGGTTCATATAGACACTGCCTTTCTTACTGTCTCATTTATTAATTTTAATCACAAGTAATGTAGTTTTAGAAGGAATTCCAATCCTGAAAGTAAGAAGGAATATCCCAGCCATGAGACCAATTAGGCAGTGTGTAACAACGTGTAACAACCAAGTCGCCTGGAGTCATGACTGCTCTGTCACTGAAGATTTTCAGCCAAAGGTTGGGCAGTCATTTGTCTGGGATACGCTGAAGATTCCTGCCCTGGGCAAGAAATCAGCCAGAGTTTAGTAGCACATTTTTCAACTAACAAATTTTATTAAAAGGCATAGGTTTTCATGAGGTGAAGCACACTTCATTAGATGCATAGAATATCTTCAAGGTTCCCACAAATTCTGTGATTCCGTGTCTTTTACTTAAATTATTACAAATATTGAAATGGAAGATCCATAACTGGACTATGTGGATGCCTGACTTAGGGCAATTGCTTACTGAATGGTAATGTGATTCATTTCTGCAAGATTTAACAAATGTGTCCAAAATACTAAGTGATGTAACTTAGTGTAGTTAGTCAAAGTACATATTAGTATATAAATTCAGCTATTGTGATTAGGCACATTTTCTATTTGAAAGTGTAATCTGTTAAAAATTATCTTCTTCTCATGTACTCCTATCCATATAAGTAGGGTATATAGACAGAGGGAACAATAACATATGATCTGTCACAGATTAAGGTAAAGCAGCATCTATTTAAATGCATTCCTTTTACATGGCTTATGGACTTTTTGCGTAAAACAGAAAAAATGTATGATTTATGGTTTTGATGATTATATTGGGTTGTTATAGAAAGAATAGAATCATGATGTAACTTTAGAGAAAGGTAAACTCATAATTATAGTTATAACTGCTATAAAGGAGATTGAAAGCCACTTCTTTACATCTTTTTTCTTTCTTTTCTATATTTCCTTTACATTTTCCTTTTTTCTTGCATTTTCCTTTTCTCATTGATTTCCTTCTCCTCTTTTCTTCCTTGGTATCTATTAGTTTGTACTGGTTTCAATCTTTGTTTTTAAGTTTTTTAATAACATTATATATAATAATAATGCATTCCTATTATTGTGATTATTGAAAATTAAGTTGCCAGAGTCATGACATTTTATAAAAAAAGCTGCAGATTTATCTGTGACTATGCATTAAGAAAAACAAGATTGATGATGTTACCTAGATTGCTACTGAAACGTCTCCCAGGAAGCCACAAGGTTTAGAGAGCACCAAGGATCCCACAAAAAACAAGATTGCATTCATATCTAGAATTACATATAATTTGTTTCACTGTTCAATCTCATTTACAGAATTGTAGCAGGATATGAAATGTAATGAATGTGTTCCTTTCCTTTTTTCTAAGCAATAATACTTGGATACTCTCCATGATCAAAAGGGCTTGGGCAGCAGTTTCCCACTGCAACTGCTCAGTGTAGCAACAAAATATGTTAATTGTTTTAAATGCTCTTTATATTACAAATAGTGGTATGCAATGCATTTCAAATTTGAGCAATTACAGGTTATTTTGGAAATGTTGGGACAGAAAACTTCCAGTAAGGTTGAAAAATGTCCAATTTGGAACACTGTTTGAAATTCTTTAACAAATTTATCGTGTTTTGTTTAACACAGTCTTACCTAAGTCAATTCCATGTGTACTATGTGTTTTATACCTCTATTTTTATTTTAGAGTAGTTATTAAGGGCTTTGAAAAATTTCAGATGCTATGATGTGTCTATACCTTCAAAGTTCAAAATAGTACAAGCAATGGTATTCTCAGTGACAATCTATGGAAGCAAAAGTTATACTTTTGAACTTTAGTGTTGGAGACAACTCTTTGAGAGTATCTGAGTAGCCAATAAAACAAACACACGGATCTCTGAACAGAACAAATCAGAGTTCTCACCCAAGGCACAAATAGGAAAAAGTAAAGGAGTCCCTGCAGGTTTTATTCAGCTAGTCATTGCCAACTATAGGGGGCAATGCTCTTCTCCATTTAGCCAGTGCTCTCCAAAGACACTTCCGTGGTCATGTGGCCAGCATGATGTCATGGAGCACTGTTAACGTCCCATTGAAGTAGTACCTATTTATCTACTCGCATTTGCATGCTTTCGAACTGCTAGGTTGGCAGGAGCTGGGGCTAGAATGGGAGCTCAACCCATTGTGTGGTGCTCAGGTCTCAAACCTGGGCTGCTGGCTTTCCAGCTGATAAGCCCAGAATCTTAACCACTGAGCCATCATGGCACAAATGACCAAGCTGAAATTATCCTACTCTGAATACATTATATGAAGGCCTGGCTCTTGGAAAAAGGCTCTAAAGCTGGGAATGGTAAAGGAAGGAAAAGAAGAAGATGACCAGCAGCAAGTTGGATGGATTTAATTACAGTGGAAATGGAAGACCTGAAGGACCAGGCTAAGGACAGATTGTCACAGAGAAAATATATCCATATGGTCACAAACAGTCTATACCAACTTGGTGGTATATAATCAATCATTTTAAGGTGATTAATAATTTTACAATTATATTTAAGATTTTGAAGGTGCTAAGACTGAGAGATGAGCAGCAATACTACACTTGCATAACAAAGTTTTGGACATAGCTATTAACACACATTGTACATAGTACTTAAGGCAATCAGACATGGTGCTTTATTTTATATTTTTCTCAAAAATATAAAATTAACTATTTCTAACTTGACTGCTTTCTCATTTCACGCACACATAAACATACATATTTTCTCACTGCTGCTAAAGGAAGACCCAATATAATAGAATGCATGGGTAGCCTTGAGGAAAAAGAAGGAGTGATGCTGCCTTGGAAACAATCAGGCAAAGGGGCAGGAGCCCAGAATTGCTGAATAGTCACAGAAAGAAACTGAGAAAGGACTTGCCCTAATGGATCAGACAGTAAAAGTCCTGGGCGGGAAGGTTGTACTTTCAGACTTGCAAGATTTTGCTAATGTAACCTTACAATAAAGTAGCATTAATTCACCTATTCCTATTTCCTGCCGGATTTACTTGAGAGGGTTGATAACCACAGACACTTGTAGATACTTGCAGATGCAGTGGGAAAGAGGAATAAGTCAAATTAATTGGTAGATTTCCAGTAGGATAGAAGACATAAAGAGTCACACTTTAAAATGAATATAAAGGTAATGGGTATTCTGCTGTTGTGGGTTTTTTGTTTTTTTGTTTTGAAAAATTTCTTCTTTTCTATAAATTAGAGTCATGCTTCTTCCCCACAACATAAAATAATAACAGTTGTACCAGAGAAAGAAATTACTTTAACTACTGTACAAATAAGTAAAGTATGAGAGATAACATCTCTATACAGTAGTAACTATGTATTCCAATACTCAACAGATTACCAGAAATCATATGATAAAACATTCAAATCTTTTGACAATTATGAAATATCCTATAAATATTACTTTTAAGATCACTTATGACTAACCGTATAATTATAATTGAACCCTACTAAAATCAGTTTTGTTTAACAGTCTTTCCCAACTTTAAAACAAAAATTTATTTGCAATCTGTAAGTGTTATAAACCAAATTAAAACAGCTACATAACTGATGGTAGTATGATAAATTACTAATAGAAAAAGCATTTTTTTTAATTTTCTTGATTTTTTTTGAGAGGCAAATTGGTTGGTAACATAAATCCACCCTGGAATGACTATATTCATAACATGGAAAATTACATGGAGAAGAATCTGTCCGTTCATTCTAAATGGAGAAATTCTTGCAAAATAAAGTTATTCAAAAAACAGTTGCTTTGATAGAATTAAGTGACCTTTTGTTTCTTTTGATTTTTTTGATAAAGGGAAACCTACTTTAAATAGTTGTAGACTCTAAAATTGTACACGAACAGAAGTTGTACAAATTACCATTTTAATCACTTTCAGATTCTGTACTCTGCATAGTATATTTATGTTGATTACTTGACAAGTATACTATTATACTATTAATCCTGTCGTGAATTCATTGCTTGATATGTAGGGGTAACAGACTAAGCAATTACAATGCAACCAACTTTTTTTTTAAAAAAATGACAATACTATATCAAAAACTGTGCTGTTGATAAATATAGCATTGCCACATGATTCCAGCAATGTACTTTTCCAAAACTGCAAAACTTCTGTTTCTTCCTCCTCCCGGAAAAGGAGATAAACTGCAACACACAGCAAATTAGACTATAAGCCATCTTTTATATTTATGAATAAAAAAGCATAGACTGATATACACATTTTTAAAAGAAATGTGTTATGCTCATGAATAAACAGAACAGAAACTGTTGGTTGCAAAGATGGTCCTTCCTACACATCTGTTAGTTTATGGCTGTTCATATTGTCAATTTCTTTAGCTTAAGCATGGCACAGTAAATTCAGACAAGCCTATGTGTGGCTCCCTTGCCCATTGTTCCTGTAGGAATTTGTGGGCATTTTAAATCTACTGGAATAGGTACAAGACAAAACATGAGATCAGGGAATATGCAGGCATAAAGAATATTATGAACACTGTATGTTCTAGCTTCAAATACTGATGTTGAATTGCTCCTAATTTTTATAAAATGCAGTGGCAGGCACATGGCTGCAGAATAAATGAACAGACTATTTCTTTCATTCTCTAACAATGCTATGAATGAACACCTGAAAAAATAACCAGCTTTACTTTCTATTGAAAAAAAAATAAGCAAATGTTAAAAAATGTTTAAAGAGTGACTTATATTCAATTTTATTTTTAACTTCAACCTTAATCTTTGTGTAAGCAAGCCCATTTTCAGAGTGCTTTAAAATGATATTGCAATACTGTATATAGACAGAGCCCTGAAGCAAACACACAGGCACACACGTGTACGGTTATAAATTGTCTGCAGTGTGAGTTTAAAGCACTAGAGTGATTTAATAAAAGTCTTGCACAATAGAAATCAATTAACTGTACTTGAAATATTAATCCTTTCTTCAGAGCTTTCCTTACATTCACACAATATAGTAGCCTTATACAAAAAGCCACCACCTTCAACATGTCTAAAAAGAAAAACAGGCAGCAATGCCTTTTTTTAAGCTTAAAACAATAGTAACCCCCTTTGTCATAGTAACAGAAGAAAAACATTTGTACAGTCCTTACTTGGAAAGTGCTCTGAGGCATAATAATATACATCCTCATAGCCCTCATGATAATCTTCCTCCGGACGGTACTTTTTGCCTTTTCTTCTCCTCGATCTCCTTATCTGCTTGACCAACCCCAAGAAACGCTCCATCTCATTCACCAGCCCACAGGCTCCGGTCTGTGTATCTTTTGTTGCTATTGCCCAGAGCTACACTTCACAAACAGCCTGTGGCAAAAGAATTAATAGCCAGGAGAGAGAATTGGCCCCTTTGACCAGCCAGCTTGCCACCACTCAAAAATCAGCTTCAGCTCTGGCAATAAAAGGACACTGCTTTACCTTCATCTGACTCTGCATTAAAATAATCAAAGGTACTATCTCTACATCTTAAAGCAAATACTTAAAAAGACGAAATGGTAGGCTAAAAAGATAGGATCTTCATAGCAAGAACACTTTAATAAATGAAATAAAGTTAACAATGGATCTGACAGCAAGAGGAATCCTAGCACTAGAATTTCACTATTCTCTGTCTCCATCATTTGAAGTGGGGCCAGAGGGGAGGAGATAAACGCTACTCAATGGACTGAACCACATCTGAAAACACAAGAGGTTTTCTCCAACCTAATAATTACTCCTTGTTATATATAGCCACACAACCTCTCTGATCACTTAAGATTCCATTTATTTTTATTCGCTTTCTTCTTTTGCTTGCTTGGTTTACAGAATAAACAATGCACAGCTCATTCCTGCTACAAACAATGCGATCTGAACAAATAACAAAGTGGTTTAACCCATATACACAGACCACTCAATGGCAAGCGTGCACTGAATGTGTTAATTGGAGCAGCAAGAAGAAAGCTTGGCAGACGTTTTTAAATAATAAAAAAATTACACACTGGGCACTGATATACCTCAATGATCATGTGAACAAATATTGCAATATAGAGATTTGTATTCTTATGAATTCAAGGAGACTTAAAGAAATTATCAAAGGAAACTAGAATGAAACATGCCTCAGTTGATTTAAGTTACTTATTTAAAAATATTTTCCATAGTTTCAAAACTTTAAAAAAAGCATCTGCTATGAAGTTATTCCTTGAAACCTCTTTCAAAGCCTGAAAAATTTTCAATGCTTTCTGTTTCCATGAACCTCATTTCACAAGCACTCTTGAAGATAAGGATGGAATTTCTAACAAAACCAGACCAACTTTTATCGAAATAGCATAGCTTTAAAACATAGCTAAATACCATAAATGATTTTAAAACACTCACCAACATCTACAATACTATTATTAATTTTTTTGCAATACAACTAATTCAGGACAGAAAAAAGGAAGCATTTCACACAATATATATTTAATTATGAAAGCTGCTAACAAAATAGGTGGTGCTTGTCATCATATGGGAAGACTTAAAACTAATTTATGGAGTATTAGTAGCTAGTAAATATAATGACTGGCGAAGACTACATGTAGTCCTTGAGTTACGAATGTAATGGAGCCTGCCCATTCTATTTATAACCCAATGATTCGTAGGCGTGAATCTCATACAATGAACGCCTCCTTTAACCCAAGCATCTGCTAATCGAATGTGTGGCTTGTTAAGTGAACATGAGGTATCTTGGGGTGGGGAAGGCCATCAGGGCCTAGTAATGGAACAGGCCACCTACTTCAAACCACCCAAGGCCTCCCTCGACCCATAGATACCTCATTTTCTCTCCCTTGGCTTCCCCACAATTGCTTCCTCCCCCATCCTTCGTAGGAGCAAACAACTGTGGTTGTTGCAACATTTGTAATTTTGGGAGTTGTTCATAAATGCTAGGGGGCGCTTATCGCATAACTCATAACCCAGGGATTACCTGTACTTCCAGGAGATACCAGCAGATTGCAAGAGTTGTACAGCATAATGTTAATTACCTTAGCAAATTATCTTAGACAATATGAGAAATCAGGCTACCATACTGACATCAAACATGCAAGCACAATAACTCATGATAGCTTTTATTTACTATCTTCCTAACCCTCCTCACCATAAAGTCAAAACACAGCAATGAACAAAAATTGCTGTTGAAAATAAATACGAGAGTGTTATTGTACTCACTCTCTGCTAGGAAGTTTCTTATAGTTAACCAGCTGTTAGAACTCTGGACATATTGCAAGGTTCTTCAGGCACTTTGAGGCTCCTTTCTTCCTTCCTATGGCAGGGCTGTCAAACACCCGGCCCGCGGGCCAGATGCATCATGCGCTGCCCACGCCCATGCCCGGTTTAGTGAAAGGGGGGAAAAGTCCTGATACGTCATGTGACGCCGTTGTGACAATGTGAGTTTGACAACCCTGCCCTATGGCACAAGACACCCAAACCCTATTTCTGGAAATCTTTTTATTTTCCCCTATGGGAGGCTCCAGCCATTGCCACAGAGATTAGAAAGGCCATTCTAAAATCTGTTCCATTCTAGTAGGGTCACTACAGCCATGGTGACATTTTTAGCTGAAGAGAATTGCATCCAGACAGAGTGTTGGAGGCATTCATTAGCATGTAGGCAAGTGAAGTATGCTGCTTTTTGTAGGAAGTCTCACCAACCTCCATGCCATCAGAGGCTGGTTGATCTCCCAGAAAAAAAGTTTCAGTAGGAGCTTTCCTCCCACTGGCTTGCCTCCAGATGCTGAAAATTCAATTCATCATCGCAGGCCACCTGACTCGAGTAATGGGAATTTGCATCTTGATTTTAGAGAGTACAGTGCAAAAGACCATACACAGTTGTTCCAGTAAGTGTTGACACTATTATTACTGCTGCTGTTGATGTCATCAATAGCATTACTCATTGGAAGAGTCACAAAACATTTTTATTATTTTAGGTGATTACTATACTGGAAAGTCTGAAATTCCCTTCATAAAAGGCTTCATAATAATTCTATATTTCCTGTAGTCATCTTTTTCCCCCTTCAAAATGATGGAAGTAAGCATCATATTCCAAGAATATGAGTTCAGTAAAAGGTTTGTATCCTTATCGAAACCATGTACCTTCAATTTGTAACCCAGTCTTAAAAAATGGTATATTTTGAAATATTATACTTCAGTCTCATAAAAGACATCAAGAATTTTAAGGGAAATGTAAGATTCAGGTTAAAACATTGAAAAAAGCCCAAGAAGGTTTTGAAAGCAGAAATAGCCTGCAGTCATAAAGCTTCTTCCAGTTATTGCTGCACAGTGATGACAATGATAAACTGAAGGATTTTATTCCTAGTGAGCTCAAGCAAGCATGTTTGGCTTAGGGATAAAAATGACAAGCTTATATGCATTTTCTTAGCACACTATAGATGTCCAGATTTTTCCAATAAAATAAAGATCTGATATTTATTAATTCACTGGAAGTCCTTTATTAATTGTTTGGCTCTCTAGATTCCTTTAATAGTTACTCAATAGCTTTGTCAGATTTGTCAAATTCATATCCCATTTTCAACCAGGATATAAAAACAGCTTATATGGAGATCTCCCTTAACTTTATCCTCAGAACAACAACCCTACAGGTTAGTTGGAGTGACTAGACCCAAATCACCCAGTCAAGTTCTAGATCTAAGGGTATATTTCAACATGGGGCCCCCAGATGCAGTCCATTGCCAGTACATTACACATTGATTTAAGATTTTTCTTATCCTTAGAAGTCCAAGGAAAGGGTAATTTTATTTAAAAAGCAATGTCAGCTTACTTCCTGGAAAGGCAAAGGGGGGGTCCTAAATATACATTTAAAAGTAATTAGGGTAAACTAAGAATAATCAGTCAGACAGCAAAATCCTTTGCATATATCTATCATATCTATTGTATCATATCCATTACTGTTACCTTAAACCAGGGATGGGTTCCAGTTACCTTTGCTACCGGCGTGCATCGTGACATTTCACGCGCTCGCATTCGCTCCGCTCGCGCCTGCACGCATCCACGCTATTTTACTTCTGCGCATGCTCAGAAGGATGTTTCAGCCCGAAACACAGCTGAGGAGCTGCTTAGCTGTGCTTTGGACAAAGAAATAAAGGTCAGTATTAACCCGGGGATGGGCAGGAGGGCTTTTTTTCAAAGCAGAGGACGAGAAGTCATCCAAACCTGAAAAAAATCACCAAAAATTCCAAAAAAAAGATGGTGGCGCCCATGGATCGGCACAGACAGGATTACATCACCAGCAGGCTGCTACTGGTGCGCACGTACTGGTCCGCACTGGTAGGAGCCCACCCCTGCCTTAAACCTACACCACATATTAGATGGAATAGTGATTTCTGAGCCCTCTGATCCAATTTTTATGCAGTAGAAGGATTTATAGGATATAAGTTATTCCTAATAGTCACTCAAACAATTGTCTTATTTTTAAGAAATCAATTCCACCATTTCAAAGGTCATCTTTCTCATTGACCGATTTCTCCTAGAATCAGAAATTTCTAAATATACAGTCCAGTCAATAACATTACAGCTCCTTGAAAGCAGATTTCATATAAACCACTCCAGATGGCTGTTCTACACAAACCATTCTGATATACACAGCAGCCAAACATGGGGACTGTAAACATTATATTCAAACTCTTCAAAGTGGTACAGTTGTCGAAGTTCCTCAGCTATAGCAGTGCAAACTGCTTATTCCCATTGTAAGTTAGTCTACCTCTTCCCTATGGTGCAGCTGCTTTGTTAGATGGAAGAAATTGTTTGATATATTAATATAAAGTAAAACATAGTTTAATTTAATAAGTAAAGCTCTGGGTATAAACAGATAAAAATCTTCCACTCCTGGGGAAGATTACTGCAGAATCCACATTCCCTCCCCACTCCAGGGGAAGGATACTGCAAAATCCCCATTCCCTCCCCACTCCTGGGAGAAGGATACTGTAAAATCCCCATTCCCTCCTCACTCCAGGGGAAGGATACTGCAAAATCCCCATTCCCTCCCCACTCCTGGGAGAAGGATACTGTAAAATCCCCATTCCCTCCTCACTCCAGGGGAAGGATACTGCAAAATCCCCATTCCCTCCCCACTCCTGGGAGAAGGATACTGCAAAATCCCCATTCCCTCCTCACTCCAGGGGAAGGATACTGCAAAATCCCCCCTCCCTCCCCACTCCTGGGGAAGGTTACTGCAAAATCCCCATTCCCTCCTCACTCCAGGGGAAGGATACTGCAAAATCCCCACTCCCTCCCCACTCCTGGGGAAGGTTACTGCAAAATCCCCATTCCTTCCCCACCCCACTAACTTGCTTTCCAGCTCCGTTCTCCTGTGCAGGGCAACAAAAGAAGACCCAGCCGATCAGCTGGGAGGTTGGGAGGCAGCAATAGACTGACCACACCGATCAGCTGGGAGACAGCGAATAGATCGATTGGGTACCCCAACCTTATAGGCTAGGCCTCCCTGCAGCCCCCTGGGAGCAAAAACAGGCCACAGGGGGCCACGCTGCCCCCGTGTCCCATTTTGGGCCTGGTGGGCCTCCCTGCTGCCCCCTGGGAGCCAAAATGGGGCATGTGGGGATTCCTGGAAGGTGTTGGGGGGTGGAGGCGGAGGCCAGCCAGAGGTGGTATTTGCTGGTTCTCCAAACTACTCAAAATTTCCACTCCCAGTTCATCAGAACTGGTCCGAACCGACTGAATACCACCTCTGTGGTAATATCTCAAACCATGGCAATGGATAAGCTCACCCAGCAGCCTCATAGATGTTGAAAAGAAGAGAAAGCACCGAGTCCTGTGGCACCCCACATAATAGGAGCCAAACATCAGACCTTTCCTCCCCAAATTTCACCTACTGGAATTGATGCTGAAGGAAGGAAGATTTATTTATTTATTTAGCTTATAATTAGAACATGACAGAAGTAAACATATATACACAATCCACATCCTGCATCTGTAGCATTCCTTAAGCTACACGTGCTCCCAAGGCAGTGCTAAATGGATGACAATAACCAGATGTAGCCGTACTGCTCTCTTGAGCCTTGTGATCATGACAAACAGAAGTGCATAAAATCAAGGAAAGAGATGAATTCCATAACACTGTGCCGCCACCCCCCATCCCAACCCTCTGAGCTGATTTATTTATTTATTTATTTATTTATTTTGTTATTCTTATATGCCGCCCAACTCCCGAAGGACTCAGGGCGGCGTACAACAGGAAAAAAAATACAAGAATAATCAAAATGCAAGTGATTAAAAAACAAATACAAATTATTAAAAACAATATTAAAACAGCAACATTCATTCGATATCATACATACTTGGGGGGTGATCTCAGGTGGATTAAGCTATCCCCCCCACCTGCAGGAAAAGCCATGTTTTAACGGCTTTTCGGAAGGCCAGCAGAGTGGGGATGGTTCGGGTCTCTGGGGGAAGTTGGTTCCAGAGCACGGGGCCAGCCACAGAGAAGGCTCTCCCCCTAGGGCCCGCCAGCCGGCATTGTTTGGCCGACGGGACCTGGAGGAGGCCAACTCTGTGGGCCCTAACCGGTCGGAGGGAAGTATGAGGCAGAATGCGGTCCCGAAGATATCCTGGTCCTAAGCCATGAAGGGCTTTAAAGATGGTGATCAACACCTTGAATTGGACCCGGAGACCGATGGGCAACCAATGCAGCTGGCGGAGTATTGGTGTCACGTGGGTGTACCTTGGCACACCCACCACAGCACGCGCAGCCGCATTTTGTACCAGCTGAAGTCTCCGGATACTCTTCAAGGGTAGCCCCATGTAGAGCGCATTGCAGTAGTCCAAACGCGAGGTGACAAGGGCATGAGTGACCGTGAGTAGAGCCTCCTTCTCCAAGTATGGCCGCAACTGGTGCACCAGGCGAACCTGTGCAAAGGCCCCCCTAGCCACAGCAGAAAGATGGTGATCCAATTTTAGCTGTGGATCTAGGAGGACCCCCAAGTTGCGGACCTGGTCTGAGGGAGTCAGTTTCGCACCCTCAAAGACCAAGGAGGGATAGTTGTCATGGTCCTTAGGAGGCAATATCCACAGCCACTCAGTCTTGTCGGGATTGAGTCTGAGTCTGTTCCTCCCCATCCAGATCTTAACGTCGTTCAGGCAGCGGCACATTACATCAACTGCCTCCCTGAAGTCAGACGGGGTGGTGATGTACAGCTGGGTGTCGTCAGCGTACTGATGGAAACACACCCCATGTCTGCGAATGATCTCACCCAACGGTTTCATGTAGATATTAAACAGGATGGGCGAGAGAACCGACCCCTGAGGCACCCCACATGATAGGGGCCTAGGGGACGATCTCTGCCCACCTGCCAACACCGACTGCATCTAAATGATTTAGAAGGATACTATGGTAGATAGTATTGAAAGCTACTGAGAGGTCAAGGAAGGCAAGGATGAATACCCCCATCCTGCCCAGATCAGAGGTCATCCAAAAGATGACCAATGCCATCTTTGGCAAGGATCCAAATAATTTGCTTCCTTTAAAGTTCTCTGGAATGCAACCACCTTCACCACCACTTTCCTATGAAGGAGGAGGCTGCTAAGAAAATTGAAGGCACCTTTCTATTTGAGCCTTGTCAACAGAGTCAACATGGCAGAATTGCTTATACAACTTATTAAAGCTGTAACCTTGAAACAGGTAGGGGAGGAGATGGGAGGAGAATTGTTCTGTCCCCAGTTATGAACGTAACAAAAGCACACCGTTTGAATGAACTTAGTTTAATTAATGAACCATTGCTAATAACTGGCTTAGCAGTGGCGAAACACACAAATCAAAAGAAGCAATCCTTTCTTGCAGAAAGTCAGCTGTTAATTAGTATTCATTAGCAGCTGCCGTAAGTTCAGTCAGTCTTAGCTCAAAACAACCCAATTAGTTCTGGTTATCTCATGTAATGTCCGAAGAATTGGCAAAATGCCCAGGAGTCTTTCTTGATAAGAAATCCGAAGCAAAGGAACTCACAAGACCAGATACTCGAATCTGAACTATTGTTTCCTGCAGCTTTCCAGCTGCCTCTACTGTTCTTAAATAGACTAGGGGAGTGGCCAATTAGCCCCAAGTCTTACTCCCAAGGAGACCTCCTCCGGAGTAACCATTCCTGCCTCTTGGCAGCCCTGCGAGCTCTTGCATTCAGAAGAGGAGAAGCTCCTCCTTTCTCATCACTACCAAGAGATGCTGGAGGTTCCAAAGGCCCTGGTTGCAATCCTCCCTCTGGCACCGAGTCCTCGCCAGCCTCCTCGCTGTCCGACTTGGGTGCCAGTTGCGCAGGCTGCTTGCGGGCCGCAACACTAATAGAGGAGATGGGCATATTTTGAAAGCACAGCAGCAGCAAACAAAAAAGAGCCAAATAAAATAAAGGATCTTCTTCATAGAAATGGAAGGGTCTGGAGAGGTAAAGCAAAGCATAACATTGGAAAAGTGCCCGTCTTTACCTACTGCCCAATAATGAAGAAGAAAACAACAGAAGACATCTCAGAGGAGATTTAAAGCTGAGCAGAGTCTATAAGAGCTAAAATACTCTTGTATACTAGTGACAATTTGATAGCTGCCCTTAAAAATATCAAGAAATATATTACCCCTTGAGCAAGCAGGGCGACAAGTGAGGACAAGACTTATTAGATCAACTTATCACCCTGTGTAGGAGACATCAGAAAATTACCTGTGAAACTGTTTCTTTCCATAAATCGAAGCAGTGTCTCCCCTATTCAAGGATGTTATTAAATCCGCTTTTTAGAAGGAAGAATGTCAAAAACTTGTACAAGACAATGGAAGTGGTGCAAATTAATCCATTAATTATTTAATTAAAAAATAAATAAAAATATAATGTAGTACAATAAATTACTTCAAGTTGGTAATATTGTGGCAGCAAAATCCCATTTATCTAAGAAATGTAATTCTTGCCTTAAAAAGTATTCAAGACAAACTAAGATGTTGTTTTATACCAAGTCAAAACCACAGTTGCCTTTTTTAATGACAGTTTTCCAGGCTTCACACCCCTGGTAATGAATGGTGAACATTCTTATTAGTATTATCATTGCTGTTTTTTTCACATCAGCATACTAATAGAGAGTCCTGAGGTTGCTTATTAAATTAACATAAAATGAAAAATACTGTTTAAATTAATAAATACAAAGGCATACACTTTAATTATAGTACAGCTCTTTATCAAAGTGCCTTACAAAGATATCAAAACAAAATTGTAACACAATAAATAAAGCTACAAAGAAAGCAGCAATAAAACCATGTGCTTGTGCCCTCTGTAGGTCTGCATCTCACCCACCCACCCCAATAGAATGAGAAACTCCATAATGACCCCAGACGAGCACTCTTGAAACTGCCTTGGGACTGATTAGTAAGGGTTCAGTGATCATTTCTATGCAGGCTCATCACTCATAAATGTGATACACAATGACTAAGAAGAAAAATGTTATATATGCCAATCTGTGCTTCTGGAAAAATGGTGGGATATAAATCTAACGCATAAAATAAAATAATAGAAATTAAAGAAGATCAAAGAGGAGAACTATGATCAGGTAATACAGAATTGTCAACAGATTTGCTCAGATTTTGAGTATGAGTTCAATCAAAAAAGTAGTAGTAGTCATTTGTTTTAAATTTTAAAAGAAGAATATATTATTTAAGATCATTTCCACTAGAAGCATTTTTTTTCATTTCTGCAGGAAGAGAAATTGAGATTAATTGCTACTGTAAATAACTCAAGTTGTTAGTCACTGTAATGTAGTGTTTGCATTTCCTTTTGCCATTGGCTTGGCAATATTGAATGCACCTACATTCAAGAATCCCTTCCCCACCAAAACAAAAAAAGATCATTCATTCAATATCCTGGGATCACCTTCACCATGTGCATTGACTACTCCAGGAAATGCAGCTCTCTCTGATTCATGAAACAGAGAACTGTTCTAATTTAAGGCATTTATGTCTAATGAATGTTTTATGTAGCCACAGTTGACAAATAATTTTCCCCCAAAGAAGAATTTTACAGCCTGAAACACATACACATATTGCATATTGCGGTTGGTTCAATAAATCTTCCAAGTACTTTCTAAAATGCTGTGTAGCACTTGCTTCAAGGAAGCTGCAATTATTCATCTTAAATCTTGTGTAGGGGGAGGAAAGAGGTGGGAAATACAGCAATTCAGAGAGTATGAATCTGTGTGGAAAGATAGCTGGAAATTTTAAGGAAATTTGATTATTCTTTTAAGATCAGAAATACTATTTTAACTACAATTATCATTTTACGCAAATATGGACTCTACACAACTAGTTTATCTCTTAGAATAATCCCATCTCCTTTACTCTTGCTTTCCTATTTTTTCCTTTTGCTCCAAAACCAGCTTGCAAGGGAGGTTATCTTCTTTTTCAGGTATATTAATTCTGAGATTAGGGAGGCTCAAATCCAAATCCAAGTCATTTTCTTGAAAACAACATGGAAGAGATTTGGCATTGCAACCTTCTTCTGAGATTTTTTTTTATTCTGCAGTATAGCCTACAACTCTAGGATTTCTTCACAAGCTTTCAAACCAGATTCAATATGCCAAAATTTGAAAACATTTGACTTAAAACATTTGTCTCAAAATAGGAAATAAATGGATATTTCGAATGATATACTCTCAAAATTCTTTAGATGATGGTAACAATCTGATCTATCTCTAGTATCTGTAAATCTGTTTTTAAATTAAAAATAAGTAGGGACATTTCTATCAAGGATGTAGATTTCACCTTGAGGACAGAGAAGAAATGAATGAACTGTTATGGAGGATGTTTGAGAAAAATTACTCAGTCCTGAAAAAGAGGTGAGCATAAGAAAGAAAAGCTAGATGGGATTGAGAAAAATTTAGTCAGGCTTTCAAGATTTTAGTATTCTATCATACTGCAATAAAAAGTACTCTGGAATTCCAGCTGTACTTGTTTTTTGGCTTCTTCATAGAGCTGACAATTTCCTATCATAATATTTCAGAATTTTAACAAAAGCTCAAAGGCTTTAAGGGACTTCCAGAAAAATTCCATTCAACAGAACTTCCTTTCTTGTTATGGAGAAGAGAAACTATCTACCTTTGATCTCCAGATGGTGATACTGGTGACTGCCATTCAATATGTAATGTAGACACTCTCACTCTCCTAGCTATTATGAGTAAGAAAACCAGTTTTAGCATCTAAAGAAGAGAAAGCTACAAACTTAGCAACCAACTTGTGCTGCTCAAAACTGTCAACAAACATGTCTACTGGGCTTTAGAGATCTTTCAGAAAACCAACCATCCCTCAATCAGCCTGCTTTTCATACAAAAAAATGTTGTGTGTAGAGCATTCAGATCAATCGTACAGAACAATTATTACCACAAGAAGAAATAAGTCATCATAAGCCTAGTTTGGATAACCAACATTTCTTTTCCTCAAAAGCACAAATGTAAAAAAGAGAGGTTGAATTAAATCAGTTTATTAAAATTTCTACAGTATCCTAGCAACTTATGTCTTTTGTTTACGTTCCATTTTTCCTACCCAGGTTCACCACTTTATGTAATAGATGCCTTGAATGATAAAGTTTACAATTTGATGACAGTCATTCTAACAAATTCAAATGTTACTGCCATTTTTGTGGTGGAGTAGGTACCATATGCTTTGAGAAGATGTGTTATCTTTTAGCATGATAGATGTGGATTAGGTTAAAAATTCTTCATTTATATTTAAATGTATATCTTAGTTATTCAAAATGGACATTTGTTTTATGATGTGACATATTAAGAGAACTAGTGAGTGAGATATATTATGATTCACATATTAAATGCATCACAGAGATTTATGTTCAAATTATTCAGAGAACTAAGCAATATCTATGCATTTTTTAAAAACTCATGTGGAAAAGAAAGTAAAATATTCAAAGGCAAAGATGTTCCCTAGCTGTTAAATGGAGTCCAAATCTGATCCTACAAAGAATGGAATGGGACAACTGACTGCAGACAACTCGCCACAGGATAACTACGGACAATTCAACAATTCAATTTAATCATTTAAAATAGTTCAAAAATTATTTGAGTTTTTGTCATTCACATTTCATTTTGTCCCCCCTTTGGCATCCTTTACGATTCTATTTCACTATTTCTTCGATATTAGTGTAACTCTTGTCCCGTGGCGAATTATCCCATGGTGAATTGGCCATGGCAAGTTGGCTGTGGCAAGTTGTCGTAGACCCAATAAATATGTGTTAAACACAATACTATGGTTGAAGATGAAATTAGTGGAAAGACAGATCTGGTTGCTCTTTAATCTTTGATGGTTTGGCCCTTACAATTTTTGAAGACAAATTTAAATTTAGATTAAAAACTTCTAGTCTGATGTTTATGGGTTTTTTTTCTATTTACTAATGTGGAAATGCTAAAAGAGTATATCTTGGACTCAGATTTACAAAGTAGTAGAAGCTGAGTCTCAATTTAAATTAATTTAATTTAATTTACTGTTCTTATAGGCTGCCCAATCCCGTAGGACTCAGGGCGGTGTACAACAGAGAGAAGAACAATTAGAAAATACAATAAAAACAATTTAAAAAATTACAAAAGTAAAAAATCAGTCATCCATGGGGGAATTAAGATCTATTTCACCCCGCATGCAGGAAGAGCCAAGTCTTCACAGCTTTGCGGAAGGCCAGCAGGGTGGGGATAATCCGGATCTCTGGTGGGAGTTGGTTCCAGAGAGACGGAGCTCCCACAGAGAAGGCTCTCCCCCGTGGTCCCACCAACCTGCATTGCTTGGTTGATGGGACCCGGAGGAGACCAACTCTGTGGTATCTAACCGGTTGTAGGGAGGTATGTGGTAGGATGCGGTCCCGGAGGTACCCTGGCCCTGAGCTATGTAGGGCTTTAAAGGTTAAAACCAACACCTTAAATTGCGTCCGGAGACTAATGGGCAACCAATGCAGCTGGCGGAGAATAGGTGTTACATGGGTGTATCTAGGAACACCCACCACAGTTCGCGTAGCTGCATTTTGCACCAATTGCAGTCTCTGGATACTCTTTGAGGGTAGCCCCATGTAGAGCGCATTACAGTAGTCCAGGCGTGAGGTGATGAGGGTGTGAGTGACTATGAGTAAGGCCTCCCTCTCCAAGTAGGGTCGCAATTGGTGCACCAGGCGAACCTGTGCAAAGGTCCCCCTAGCCACAGCTGACAGATGTTGCTCCAATTTTAGCTGTGGATCTAGGAGAACACCCAAATTGTGAACCCGTTCTGAGGGAGTTAATTTATCTCCCCCAAGAACCAAGGAGGGGCAGTCGACATAATCCCTAGGGGGCAATATCCACAGCCACTCGGTCTTGTCACGATTGAGCTTGAGCCTATTCATTCCCATCCAGACCCTAACATCGTCCAGGCAATGGCACATTACATTAACTGCTTCCCTGAACTGAGACGGGGTGGAGATGTACAACTGGGTATCATCAGCATATTGCTGATACCTCACCCCGTGTCATCAGATGATCTCACCCAGCGGTTTCATGTAGATGTTAAACAGGATAGGCGAGAGGACCAAGCCCTGAGGCACCCCGCAAATCAGGGGTCGAGGGGCCGACCTCTGACCCCCTGTCAACACCAACTGCATCCTATCAGAGAGGTAGGAGGAGAAGCACCGTAAAACAGTGCCTCCCACTCCCAACTCGCCGAGTCGGCGCAGAAGGATACCATGGTCAATGGTATCGAAAGCCGCTGAGAGGTCAAGTAGCACCAGGATAGAGGAATAACCTCCATCCCGGGCTCGCCAGAGATCATCCATCAGGGTGACCAAAGCAGTTTCTGTGCTGTAGCCGGGCCTGAAACCCGATTGAAAGGGATCTAGATAATCAGTGTCATCCAATAACCGTAGGAGTTGGAGCGCCACCACTTTCTCAACAACCTTACCCACAAAGGGTAGGTTGGAGACTGGACGGAAGTTCTTTAAATCCACCTGGTCCAGGGAAGGCTTCTTGAGGAGGGGCTTCACCACCGCAGCTTTTAAGGGCTGTGGGATGGATTCCTCTCTCAGAGAAGCGTTCACAACCGCCTGGAGCCAGCCACGTGACACCTCCCTGCTGGCCGAAACCAGCCAGGAGGGGCACGGGTCCAACAAACAAGTGGAGGAACTCATCGCTCCTATGGCCTTGTCAACATCATCAGGAGTGATAGGCTCAAATTCATCCCATGTAACAGGACTAAGACCAGACCCTATCATCTCGGCCTGCCCTGTCCAATCGGAGTCCAGGTCTATCCGAATCTGAGTGACTTTATCCGCCAGAAACTGAGCAAATTCCTCAGCTCTGCCCCGTAAGGGTTCCTCAACTCACCCCTTAGCAAGGAGGGAGCGAGTCACTCTAAACAAGGCAGCTGGGCGTGAATCGGCAGATGCAATAAGAGCGGAAAAATGCGAACATCAATCATTGGTATGCATTGGTATGCAAGAATAATTTACAGCTTTGCCTTTGCTGTCTATCTTTCCCAGCCCTGAAGAAATGTAGGACTTTTATGTTTGTTCAGTTTCATGTTTTTCCCTCAGTGCATATGATCTGCACAAACCAGACGATACTGTTGGAGTAACATCTCTTGCCCTGTTGATACTAATGAGATGAAAAAGCTAAATTAGGTTCTCTGTTCTGCTCATTTTATAAAGGGACACCACTTTTAAAGTATTTTCCAAGCAAAGGGTCTGAACTTTATTCTTCTTACAGCACTCCTATCAGTCCAAAGATGCTGGTATCTTTGGCATAGACTGTTGATTTGTAATATTGAAGATAAATAACAGAGTTGGAAGCAACCTTGCTATTCAGCCCCCTGCTTAAAGAGGAGACTCTATAGCAGTGATGGCGAACCTTTTTTTGCTTGGGTGCCAAAAGGGCAACCGTTCATGATGTTTTAGCCTCCAGCCCTCTAATAATTTTTGTTGCTATTCTCTGTACTCTTTCTAGTCTCTCAACATTTTTTTTAACTCAAGCTCAATACTCAATATTTCTAACGTTTGTCTTTGGTTGTAGGTTAGAAGTTGTTTAATTTCACTGTTTATTTCTTTTTATTATTATTTTGTACATTGTGTGTTGACCATGGCTATGAATTATATCCTGAATAGTTAGAATTAGAAAAGAATATATGCATAATTCTAATTCCATGCTCCACACTTTTTAAATCAAACTATTGTCTACACAAAAGGTGAGAGATAATTAAATATACATTAGTTTGTTATACTTTCTATACTATATCAAATGCTGTCAGTTTTAAGTTGAAAACATTTTTTTCATTACAAAAATATGGTTTAATTTAGAAAAACTGATGGATCATATTTTATTTTACATTTCACAAAATGTTTTCTAGGAAACATACACCTCAAATATTACTCAAAATAGATAAAAATTCCATGAAAAATAATATATATAGCTGTAAAATTCACAGCATGTGAATTTGCTGAAAATCTTGTATAGAAATATGATAGATGTAGGCCCAAACAAATATGACCAAGAAGTTATTTCTGTTTTGTGGATGGCCTTATTATTTGCCCATTTCCAGATATTCTTTTTTCTCATTAATTCTCTCTCCAGCCGAGCCCTGGGATTTTTCTTATTCCCAGGTTGATTCTGATATACTGAAAGTATAAGTTTAGAGAAATAGGATAAATTTATACCTGATTGCTCATCCCACTTTATAGTTGGCCAATCCAGAAATATGGCTACTTGCTCCACATTCAGTCACAGCTGTTTTGAATCTTAAAAATAAGATGAACATGGAAATAGCTAAATGGCATTTCATCTGGCAATGTTAGAAATGCCCCACAGGTAAGGTGACCAGATGTCCCGATTTTGGCGGGACAGACCCGCTTTTTCATCATTTGTCCCGCGTCCCGCCCGTCCTCTAAAAAGTCCCGATTTTTTGAAAGAATGCACGACTAGGGCATTCTTTCAAAAAATCGGCCTGAAAGGCAGCAGGCCTCTCAGCTCGGGCCGGCCGTGGGCGGCGTTGGCGGCGGGCGGGCGTCCCGCGTTGTTGACTCCTCCGGCGGCGGCTGGAAGCTGGGGGGAGGGGGAAGGGAGGCTGCTCCTCCTCTCCTTCCCCCGCCCCATTCCTAGCCCCGCCTTCGGAGGCGCCGCTGTTGGGAGGGATGAGGGACGAGGAGCCGTCGCCGCTTTGAGTTTACGAGCGGCGCAAACAGCCCTTCCTCGTCCCCCTCCCCTTTCTTCCCCCCGTCACCTCGCTGCCACCGTTGCCCTGGGGCTGGGCGGGCGACCGGGAGACCACGGCGCTTGGATGCTTGGAGCAGGTAAGCTGCTGGCTGCCTCCTTTCCCCGTCTCCTGCCTCCCGTTCGTTGCTTGCCAGCCTGGCCAAAGGGAAGGCGGGAGGCGAGGAAAGGCCTCCCGAAAGGGAGGCGCAGCCCTTCGGGAGCCCGCCTCCCTTTTGGGAGGCCTTTCCTCGCCTCCCGCCTTCCCTTCGGCCGGGCTGGCAAGCAACGAACGGGAGGCGGGAGACGGGGAAAGGAGGCAGCCGGCAGCTTACCTGTCGCGAGCTGCAGGCATCAAAGCGTCCTCCCGCCTCCCCCCCTCTCCCCCCCACCTCACCTGGACGCCGACATTTGCTGTTTTGCCCTCTGCACATGCGTAGCGTTCTGCGCATGCGCAGAGGGCAAAACAAATGGCGGCGCCCAGGCGGCCCCCCCCGTCCCGCTTAAAAATAAAAAAATCTGGTCACTTTGCCCACAGGTCAAAATCAATCTTTTTCTGAAAGAGAGATTCTGCTTTATTTTCACCTGATCACCTGCAAAGTTGCTTATAAAAATTTTAAGCTAATGGTAGGAAGAAATTCAAAGAACAATACAGCAGACAAGTTCTTTCTGCAATAAATAAATGATGAGAATCAGAGCGCTTTGCTTTCAAGAGAGCAGAAGATGACTGAATTAAGAAAAGAAACCAATTTAAGTTTTGTAATAAAAAATTCAATTTCCATATGTAAACTGCTAAACTGTTTTCTGTATTATTGGTACTAATTATTTATATACACTGCATAAATTATCTGAATTTGCATTTCGAGAGTTAAAACAAGAAATAGGCACATTCCGCAGAGCTGAAAGTCTGAAATACTGGTTTAATCTGCAATATTATATATTTAGAATGAACAAGCTAATACACATTTCAAATATTGCATTATTAATAGAAGACTAACTTTTAAACCTGGGAACTCAAAATTCAATTCTTTTCTCAGACAATGTCTTCAAGTGTGTTTCTCTAAATTTTTAATTTCAGGTTTAATATTGATCTACTTAGAGGATTGTTGCAAGGATTATAACAAATATATACAAATTCATATTTTACATTTGGGGTTTTACTCATCAGATTTCTTGATGGAAGAGTGTACCAATTTTTAACTATGAACATATGAAGCCCCGTTTCTACATTTTTCTAAAAAGGTGAGAAAATGTATTCTAAATGTTTAGAGCAGGGGTGTCAAACTCGATTTCATTGAGGGCTGCATCAGGGTTATGATTGATCTTGGGGGGCCAGGGTGGGTATGGCCATGATGGGTGTGGCCAGATCGACCTCACTCGTGTTGGGGGTGCCTGTGGTGGCCCGAGTGTTCTGTCAGTGAAAACGGGCTCTTGAGCTCCATTTTCAGCTGCGATCGCCTCATGCAACCCTCTGCCAGCAAAAATGGAGCTCAGGAGAGCTGCACGTGGCGCTCCCTAACTTTATTTTTGCTGGCAGGGGCACCACGGGCCGGTCCTTCGCTGTTGCCAGGGCAGCACTGCTAACCATCCTAGGGGCCAGATCCGGCCCCGGGCCTTGAGTTTGACACCCCTTTAGAGAGTTTAGAGAGTCATTATGCTGTTTTGACACCCCCTAACCATGGAAACTCAGTAACTTTGGGCCACTCCAGCCAGTCTCTCCTAGCCCAACGTACCTTGGGGGTGCTAATGTAGAGAAAAAAATGAAGGTAGGCCCCATGCACATTAATTTGAATTTCTGAAGGCTAGGGGGGGAATATAAATTAATTAATCAAATACATAATAACAAAAGTGTGGATGGTCAATAGTGATGATGTTGTGTAAACAACTTTTTTCCTTCATATACCGTATTTTTTGGACTATAAGACACACCTTAGTTTTTGGGGAGGAAAATAGGAAAAAAGCTGATTGGCGGGTAGATCGGCTTCCGGAACACCCCCAATCAGCTGTTCCCAGAGGTGAATTTTAGCAACAGGTTCATTGGTTGTGAAATCTGCGCCTTGCTTTTTTTATTGCCTCTAAAACCTCCATTTCAAAGGCTTTTTTTCTGAAGCTCCGTTTCAGAGGCTTTTTTTCTGAAGCTCCATTTCAGAGGCTTTTTTTCTGAAGCTCCATTTCAGAGGCTTTTTTTATGAAGCTTCGTTTCAGAGGCTTTTTTATGAAGCTTCGTTTCAGAGGCTTGAAGCTCTGTTTCAGAGGCTTTTTTTCTGAAGCTCCGTTTTAGATGCTTTTTTCAGCCTCTGAAACCTCCGTTTGAGAGGCTGGGTGGGGCTACATTCGGAGCACCCAGATTTTCATCCTCTTTTTTGGGGGGGAAGGTGCATCTTATACTCCGAAAAATACGGTATGTGTTCTTGTGATATTCTACTCTTGTCATTTGCCCCATAGTTGGATACTTGTTCTGAACTATTCCCATGTCTCTGTCTGATTACCTCTCACAAGCAGCTTGAGAACTACTCAGAAAGCAGCTAAACATGATCTCTCCAAGCCTTAATTGCTGTCTCTCTCAATACTTGCCTTTTCATTAGTTACTGTCAAAAGATTTACAACTTGGCAATGAGGACTCTCTGGCTTGTCATTACTTTATTTTGTGTTTGCATCAGCTTACATGCAAGCCAATCAAACATATTTCTATCACTTTCACCAGCACATGTGTATAGAGCAAATTGGTGTGCGTGTGTGTGTGTACATGTATAAACACACCTTTGCATTGCCTGACTGCCAATAAAGTGGAACACAGCAGCATTCATAAAGCTGTCCCACAATCATGAATGCTTAATTTCTGCATGTGAGTTAAAAAAGAAAAAAGAATTAGTAATTTACCAGGCAGGTTGGCAGGCATACAATTGCAAACAGTCATATTCCATCTGGCTATGTGCTTTTCTTCCTCTCCATTCCCACATCACCCATCCAGACTAAACCAAAAGCAAAATGAGTACTTCCTTCTAATATACTGGCTAGGCTAGAAACAGCTATAACAGTCAAGATGATGCCTCTTGAAACAACCAAGTTTTATATAATGTTTAGGACATAACCACAAAATAAATCTCTCAAAACATATGCATTTTGTTTCAGACTTGAAAGAATAATTTTAATGTTCAAATCTTTGGAAATTGAAATATCCTGCACATCGGCACAAAATATCATGGGCACCATGATACCACTAGATGGGCACCCTGACACCACTAGATGAAATCGTTAGGACTCGCTGCCTTAGAAGAGTGAGGAAAATCCTCAGGGACGACTCACACCCTGGTCAGCACTTCTTAACACTCCTACCATCGGGCAGGAGATACAGAAGCATAGCCAGTCATATTAACAGGTTGAAGAACAGCTTTTATCCATGGGCTGTCAGACTCCTGAATGCAATATAACATCATAAGTATGTAGTATGATAGACTTGCAGGGCTGGCGCAACATGCAACATGTTCATATTGGTGTAATATATTATAATGTAATGTTATGCACATATATGTATAGAGGATTGTGTGTTTGTTAATATGATTTACTGTGTTAGGGATTTTCTTTCTTTCACTGTGAGTTATTGGGATGTATTTGTGTTGGGGGGGTACACTAAGGGAGGCTCAGCCAATCTCATTGTACACATGTTGTGCATTGACAATAAAGGTTTGAAATTGAAATCCTAAGCTAGATGAACTTTTAGGGAAGGAAATATACTAAACTGTACATTTTTCCTGTAGAAATGCTTACAACACCCAAATTCCAAAGTGCTGTGTGCAGTATTCTTCCATGGACAAATTTTTTCCCCATTTTTTCCTCCCTGCAGCAGCTTTTCTCCTCTTCAAAATCCAGGCCTGAAACCATTAGGGCAACAATAATTGTTGGCTTGCAAAAGAAGTTTCTAGAAATCCTAGTTTGCACTGAATGCCTGAATGTGCATGGGGTAAGTTTACACTGTGTCCTTACCAAGAGCAGGGACTGCTACCTGGGGTAAGGCAAGCAATGCAATTTGCTCCTTATCTTAATTTAAAAATATTATGTGAAATTTTCACTCTGCCAAAGACAGATAGGAACTAAATAGTAAAGTCTTAGAAACTTGGCCAAAACTGGCTATGAATGAACTAACATTTATTGTAATTCAGAAAATGAAGCCATTGTAATAAATTGCCCATCTCTAACCATTTAGGAGAAATAATACAGAACTTATACGCACCCCTGCTTCAAGTCTCTCATACTCTTTTCTCACACTTCCCCTATGTAGAGAAATTTCTTTTATAACACTTCCTGAAAGTCTTTATGAAAGAAGTTGAATATTTATAGTATCTGTATTCTTTGTCTAAGAATCCCCTTCAACTGCTGGAACTATAACAAAAAACCTTTGCTACCTAACTCCTAAGAAGCAATAGAAGTCAATATTAATGGCCCATCTCTTGATTCTCATGGCATATGGAAGATTGCAACTTGAAATATAAGAGGAGTATATTGTAAAGGTCCATGAATAAATTGCATATTTATGAAACAAAAACAAAGCATATGGAAATAATATACTTGGTGTGCAATTGATAAATCCTTGCATAGAAATGAAGGTGTATTATTATGAATTGAAGGGGCTAAAATGTAGGTCAAAAAGTTGAGTGTGTATATGAAAATAAGAGCCCAAAGTTTTGTGATAGTTGCATGTTGTGGACCAGTGAATAGTGTTAATGAGAGAACCACAGTTGAAAATTGTGCAATGTCTTGAATAAAAGCAATCCAGGAAATAAGGGTTGCTAATGTAAGTCTTTGTTAGGATGACATAAATTCTATTTGCCGAGAGCAATCTGAAAAATGAGATCTGAACAGACAAAATCATAGGCAGGGGGGCAAGAAGTCTAAGTGGTTTCAAAACACATTCATTCAAGGGAAAAATAATTTTACAAAACAAGGAGGTTGATTTCATTAGAGAATACAGGGAATCACTACCTATCTCTAATATAGAGCATCAAACATTTAAAGTCCTGGATGTTATTTCACATATTGCATATTCACCTTGTACCAGGATCAGAATAAATGAATGAACTTTTGGGTTAGAGCAGTAAATATGCTGAAGCAAGATAAATTTATTTATTTATTTTTACAAATAACTCAAGGCGGTGAACATACCCAACATGCTTTCTGTCAGAGTTACGCAATAAATCAGAAGCTTCAGAAGATAACTGCATTTTGCTGATTCAAATAACTTCTTTATAAGTAGAATAAAACATTAACAATACCACACTTTGTTTCAGATCACATGTTGAGATGTTTTCACAGCAAGCTTTAATGGTGGACAGAGTAAACCACGCCCTTCTTCTTGCTAAGTTTCTGGACATGCTCAATTAACACTTCAGCCCGATTGGCTGACTCAATCACATGGCTCTCCCAGTCATGAATATTCCAACACTCCTCCCTTCATTACTGGGAGAGACATCAAACCTATTGGATTTAAACATTTCCTATAATGGACGCCACCCAATGGTTTGGTCATCATGTCTGCTAAATTATCCTCTGAAGAACAATGATGTAAACGTATCAATTTTTCTTTTACAGCTTCCCTGACATTACAATACTTAATGTCCACATGTTTACTTCTGTTCTTCACTCTGTCACCTGTTGCCATTTTTATACAAGCAGCATTATCTTCATAAACAGTTACAGCTTCATTTACATTTACATTTAAATCTTGTAACAACTGTACATACCAAACTACTTCAGAACATAACTCAGACAATGCAATAAACTCTGCTTCCGCAGTTGAAATAGCAACCGTTGTTTGTTTTCTGGACTTCCAACCAATTAAAGCCCCTCCAAACATTATTACAATTCCAGAATTAGACTTTCTGGTTTTTACATCATTTGCATAATCACTATCAACATAACATTTCAATTTTAATTCTTCAGTGACCTTTATTTGAAGACCCAAATTCACAGTTCCCTTCAAATACCTGAGAATTCTTTTCACACCCATCCAATGCAACTTTGTAGGTGTAGCAGTAAAGCGACTTAAGATGCTCACTGCACAAGCTATGTCTGGTCTGGACCACTGTGACAGATATAACAGACTCCCTATTGCAGAGTGATATATCTTCTGATCACAGGCTTCACTTTTGTCCTCACCCAAACTATTGTAAAAATCTGTGCTCATAGGTGTAGGAGCAATATTACAATCTTTCATGTTATATTTCTCTAATAATTGTTCAATTTTTCTCCTTTGACTGAGAATATAACCCTTTTCAGTTTTTTGTATCTCTACACCGAGATAATTCTTTATTTCTCCCAAATTCTTTAATTCAAATTTCTTTTCTAACTTATTAGCAAATTCTTTAACTTGTGATGCATCCTTTGCAATGAAACAAAGATCATCCACAAATGCTAATAGTAGACAATTCCCACCTTGTAACTTTCCAGTGTATATGCAACCATCAGCTTTGCAACTCTTGAACCCAAGACCTTTCAATGCAGTATCTAAACAGATATTCCAATTTCTGGCTGACTGCTTCAGCCCATAAATGGCCTTGTTCAATTTATACACCATGTTAGGCTTTTTATTTTCATACCCTGGCGCTTGAACCATATAAATTTCTTCCTCTAATTCAGCATTGAGGAATGCAGTGGTTATATCAAAATGCCAAATTCTATGCCTGTATGCTGATGCTAATGCCAGTGCTAGTCTTATGCTCTCACCTTTTACAGTTGGCGCGAACACCTCATCATAGTGCACATTCTTTAATTGAGAAAAACCTTGTGCCACCAACCTTGCCTTATACTGTACTTCATTATTGGGTAATACCTTTTTCTTATATACCCACTTACATCCTACAGCTTTCGTACCCTCTGGCAAAGTCACAGATGTGAACACTTCATGATCTCCCATGGATTTCATCTCTTTATCCATGGCTTCCTTCCACTTTTCTTGTTCAACTTTTGGTAATGCCAATACTTCCTTATAGTTTCTTGGCTCATACCACACATTACACACTTTAACTTTACTGGCAGAATACCTGTCTGGCGGAACCCCTCTGTTCCTACGCTCTGACCTACGTGGCATTGCCTGTACTTGTGTTTCAAGCTTTTCTGGCTTCATATCTTGTTCAGACTCTCCTCCCTGAACATAGACACCTTCAGTAAATGATTCACCATCATTAAATGAGTTATTGTCACTAAGTGGATCACCGTCGCTAAGTGAGACATTTTCAGAATTTGCATCAATTCTGTTCCAATTTTGTTCTGCAAAACTAGCAGACCTTGAAATCACTATCCTTTTACTTCCATCGCTAAAGCGATACCCTTTTGAGCCTGGCTCATAGCCCACAAATCTGAGCTTTCTAGCCTTTTGTTGTCCCTTTCTTCTGATTGCCTTTGGAATATGTACCCATGCAGTACTTCCAAATATTTTTAAATGTGCTAGAGAAGGCTTTCTCCCATATAGCATTGCATATGGAGTATTATTGATGGATGAACTCCACAACCTATTTACTAAATAATTGGCAGTCAGTATGGCTTCACCCCAATATGACCTGTTCATACCAGAATCCTCCAGTAATGAGTCTTTCATTGTTTGCAAAACACCATTCCTCCTTTCAGCCACTCCGTTCTCCCCCGGTGTGTAAGGATTTGTACGTCTGTGTCTTATTCCCAATTGTCTCAACCATTGTTGAAAATTTGTTGACATAAATTCAGAACCTCTGTCAGTTTGCAACTGACATACCTGTTGTTTGTACCTTCTCTCTACAAAACTTAACCATTGCTTAAATTGCTGTAGCACCTCTGTTTTACTCTTAAGTAAGTAGCAAAACCCAAACCTGCTGTAGTCATCCACAATGACCAGCGCATACTTTGCTCCTCCCAAACTGGCTTGCATAGGCCCAATTAAATCAGCATGAACCAGTTCTAGAGCTCTTGTGGTTTGTCTTGTGCTAAACTTGCTCACTGGGAATGCTTTGGATTTCGATGCTTTGCATACTGCACAATCCAAATATGCCTTACATCCCTTCAAATCTAATCCTTCTGCAAATTCTTTCATTTGTTGAACAACCTTAAAATTAGCATGACCAAGTCGTCTGTGCAGAAGATGAACACATGAATTATGTTCTGCTACATTTTTAAATATCTGGGAACAATGTGGGACCTTTTGTCCCTGCAATACATAAAGATTATCCTCTTTTATGCCCTGTGCACAAACATTCCCATTTCTTTGGATGAGACACTTCCCATTAACAAATATGGTTTCATAACCTTGCTTGTCTAAACTAGACACACTTAACAAATTATGCTCCATTTCAGGTACACATAACACATCAGTAAACCTGGATTCCAAATATGGAATTTGCACATCGCCTCTTCCAATGATTTTAGCCTTTTGACCATTGGCTAAGGCCACTTCTTCATGGTTTCCTGGGAAAAACCTGGAAAATAAGTCAGAATTATTAACAATTGTTTGACTAGCCCCACTGTCAATCAACCATTTGTCTCTATTGTTATTATAACAAACTTTTGCAACTGCAATCTGTCCTTGCAAATAATGTCTCTTGTCTTGCATATTTCTTCTCTGTGCACAGCTTTTCTGCAGATGATTGGTTTCTCCACAAATGAAACACGCTTTCTTATCTTGCTTGCAGAATTGTTGCTGTGTAACTTGATCTCTCCTGCCTCTGCTCTCCTCTTGTCTGCAGACACCTCGGCTGTTGCTAGAGATAGGCAGCCTGTGGAAAATTTTGCTGGAGACTTGCTGTAAGTTTCCACTGTACTCCTTGTTGAGCCCCCACCTGTGGAATTTTCCATCAGCATGGCTGAAAAGCCTTTTCTCATATTCATTCAATAAACACGATTTCAAAGCCTCCAAATTCAAATCTGCTTCTGGCTTACTTTCAAAAATAGCTGATACAGTCTCCCAGCTCTGATCCAAACTGTTTAACACTAATAAAACCTTTTGGGACTCTGGAAACTTTACTCCACGTTGCTCCAATTCTAGAAAATTAGACTGCATTTTCATTAAATGATCTTCCATAGAATCTCCTGTCTGCAAACTCATTCTGAAAAGCTTTCTTGAAAGTTGGACCACATTACACGCAGAAACATTGACATGTACTGCTCTCAATTTCTGCCATATCTCTTTTGCAGACTTTAATTCAGCTACATTTAAGAATTGATCATCCCCCAGACTTAAAAGAAGATAAGCCATAGCTTTGTCATGAGCCTTTTGATCTGCTGCTCCAAGCACACCTTGTGGGGGGTCTGCTACGATGTCCCATAATTCTTTTGCTTTCAAAAAACATTCCATTTTTGCAGCCCAAATTAAATAATTTTTCTTCCCCAATTAGGTATTGGACTGTCTTTACATTCCATAGCAGCAGCCATCCTGCTTTATTTTCCTTCTCTGCCTGTTCCTTTAACAACACAGACAGCTTCTTATCAGCTTTAAATTACAATGCAGTTTTAACTTTACTTCTTGAGCGATTCCTGGGCCCATAACCTGTCAGAGTTACGCAATAAATCAGAAGCTTCAGAAGATAACTGCATTTTGCTGATTCAAATAACTTCTTTATAAGTAGAATAAAACATTAACAATACCACACTTTGTTTCAGATCACATGTTGAGATGTTTTCACAGCAAGCTTTAATGGTGGACAGAGTAAACCACGCCCTTCTTCTTGCTAAGTTTCTGGACATGCTCAATTAACACTTCAGCCCGATTGGCTGACTCAATCACATGGCTCTCCCAGTCATGAATATTCCAACACTTTCCTCATATTATTTTCCCCACAACAACAACCCTGTGAGGTGAGTTGGGCTGAGAGAGAGCAACTGACCCAAAGTCACCCAGCTGACTTTCATGGCTAAGGTGGGACTTGAACTCATGGCCTCCTACTTTTTGGCCTAGTGCCTTAACCACAAGACCAAACTGACTAAGGCAAGTGCAGAGTACAATAAAATTATGTGAAACAAATCAAACATGTTAGAGAAAGAAATTAATAGACACATATTGACTCTGAGATGGATTAAGTGGGTTATAGGCTACCCTTGAGTCTGGGTCTTCTATAGCCCTATAAAGCTATAGCCATGAAGGGGCATGATGAGGAATTTGCTGATTTTCTGGAAGATAAAATTGCTTGGATTCATTTCTTAAATAAATAAAGCCACTGTAATCTTCCATTGAGAATTCACTGGTGAGAGATTCAGGATAGAAGATGTCGCTGAACTATCCACAATGGAGGAGGATTGGTTGGTGGAGTTGATAGAACTTATTGAGATGGCTAAATTGACTACCTTCAAGAGAAGGTATCAGAGAAAATACTTACACTTTTTGCTGACTGAATCCCAAAAAATTTATGTTACACAAAAACAAGAATTTATTTATGGTTAATAGACAGGATAGATAGCAATAGCACTTAGACTTATATACCGCTTCACAGTGCTTTACAGACATCTCTAAGCAATTTACAGAATCAGCATATTGCCCCCAACCATCTGGGTCCTCATTTTATTGACCTCGGAAGAATGAAAGGCTGAATCAATCTGGAGCCTGGTGAGATTCGAACTGCCAAATTGCAGTCAGCTGGCAGTCAACAGCAGCAGCCTGCAGTACTGCATTCTAACCACTGCACCACTGCGCAGATTATAGAAAGAAGAGAGTTATTTTGTAACCACAGAGTAAGAGGCAAGCTTATAATTGTACTTATAACTGTTGTAAAGATTCTTTTTTTTCTATTTTTACTTTTTTCCTCTCTTGCATTTTAACTTTCTTTCTTCTTTTTCCTTACTTTATAATGTTGTAAGATTCTTACTTATATTAGTTTGTATTAATTTTTATCTTCCTTTTTAAAATATTTAATAAAATTATATATTAAAAATCAGTTTACTAAATATTTTTTCTTAGCAGTCCTAAGGAAGAAGAAATCATGTTCTTGTATATGTATGTGGCTTAGCTTTTACAGCTAAGTTTTATGAAGTATTACTAAATAATATTTATATATTAAATTTATGTGCCACTGGACTCCCAGTGACTCTGGGTGGTTTACAAATTGTTAAAAGCATTTTAAATAATTAAAAACAAGAAAGAATACAAAAGAAAAGATACAAAGATGGCAAAGATAACAAACCAAAATGAGTTTCTTCTTAGATGAAAAATTATTCCTAACACTCAATAAATACTTGTGTTCATTACAATGCTGAATCTATATCAGATAAAATAAATTCAAAACAATCTTTGTTTTTAGTTTCTTGAAACTATGTAAGGGGAAAAAGCAATGGATCACAAACTTGCACAAATGTCCACAGTTGTCTGCCAAGTCATATTTTGTCAGCAATGACAGGTCACATGACCATTGCCTTGGGTCAAATTCATTGTTACCACAATATCTCAGCACTCTAGTCAACTCAAAAAACAAGTCAAAAGGAATTTGTTTCCTGCTCCTATTTTTAGACTGAAATTGATTACACCAGTTACTTCACTGGCCATCATTGTACCAGAATCTGAACGATATAAGGTATTAAAAATGATATAAGGTATTAAAAATGAACAATAAGACAATGCACATTTTAAAAAGATAACAATGTGGATTCATTTGAAGTCCAGATTTTCATATTAAAAGATCTTCAAGAACTTTAGCAGTGTTTAAGTGTTCCCACCTTCTAATCAAGAATATTTGGATTTCATTCGGTTTTGCCATTTGTGTATAGATAACCAGAATGCAAAATATATAGTCAGTTTTCAAAGACTATTGCCTCCAGAAAATCTCGAGATGCTGATAAAGGCTGCTTCCATCCAATGGAAAACTTCTTGTAGAAGTACATCATGCCAACAGCTGCTTCATCTCCAGGCCTCACAGAAACTGATACATGTAAAGTCAGGTAAGGGGACTGTAAAATCAAAATTATCTTCCCAAAAGTTCTCCAATTTTCAAACAATATTGTCATTCTTCCTTTCTTTTACAATAAGGAGACAATTTATTAGGGTTTACTAGGAACTGTCCAAGGTCCTGAATACTTTGCCCTTAGTGGAACTAATTCAAGCACCAATGGTTGCATGTGCCCAACTTGAGAGACTAATATGGGATTAGCTGTGTTCACTTCCTCTGGGAATATTGTTCCCAATACAACATAATAGGCAAAATATCTTAAAAATTAATGGATGATCAACAAAGCATCCTTTCCAAAACATGGATAATAGGTTTACTGCTGGATGTTTACATCATAAATGGCTTCATGTTTTTTTTTAAAATGTATATGCTTACAATGAAAATTGATTAATAATGGATGAAAATGCAATTTTCTCTCAGTTACTTGTTTCCCAGTGGATGTTGAAGAGGAGTAGCAGAAATGTTTGTGGCAGTTATTGTTAATGTATTCTAACACTACTCTGCCCTACTAAACAGACATTCATGCACAAATGCACAGTTTTTTTCCAGTACTAAAATTATCTGTGCTACCATAATAAAGTGGACTGAAAGATATGTTGATCTCCTACTTGGAATTTAGCTGAGATCGCATATGTTATAGATGTTTTCATGAAAACTTGAGTTTTTGAATGCCTCATTCACACAATCTGCATAAGAGTGGAAATTACACAAATCATGTAGACATGCATACAGCTTTCTGACTGGAGCAGCCACATTATAACATTTCTTAAGAGATAGGAAGAAGAAAGATATCTGCACTGCTTCTCTATAGATAGTAGGCTTATATTTATATCTATGTGCAAAAACATATATACAGTCAACTGTGCGGTCAACTGGAATCTAAAAAAAATTGTACTATTATAGGAAGAGATGTCAACTAATGGATTGATTTAATAACTTCACTTAAAAGAAATCCATGTTCATTTGTTTCTCCCTGGATTCAAAATTGGATGATACAATCTGTGTTTTTAAGATCATATCAAATCAAATTTATTGTTATTATTAAGTTATATGTGTTTTGAAGGGGAAAAGTGCCTGTCAGATAATTTAGGAAAATGTTTTTAAAAATCTCCAGAAAGGTTCCACAAAGTTAATCTCATATCTTGAATTCTATTCTAATAAAAATCCACCTCAGTTATATAGTTCTAAAATGGAAGGTATGACTTTGAAATTTTTATGTAATGTTGTGCTTACCACGGACCACGGTTCACCTTATCAAACTATGCCATGTGCTTTAATTAATAATATAATTGTCAAATATTCAGAATAGTTGACACCATTATACTTGTGGTCTTTTGTCTCCTTAAGAGGGTGAACATATATTGTCCTTTTTATTATTGTTATATGATAATTGTTTTGTTTGCTGAAACTTATAAATTCTCTGGTAATGGAAATAAAATTTAATATTATCATTTTAGAGTTGAGCTTCTAGGGAAAATCTCAATTGTTACTTGCAAATTCCAGGTTCATTTGGGTTTGGCTCAGTGGTGGGTTGCTACCAGTTCACCCCAGATCGGGCAAAGATAATTTAGAATGAAGTAGTGATAGATTATCCAGCACAAAAACTTTTGTAAAAGAAAGCTCTATCACAGATAGAATATGCATTTGTATATTGATGACTATCTATTTACATTTCCGATAAATCTGCAAAGATTTTTGGTTTCCATCTGGCTACCAATAACAGAAATAAAAATGACTTCCCCTACCTCATTATAACTTAGGGAAAATCTTAGGATGGTCAGGAACATTTATTTTTGTGGAACATGATCAAATTATTTATCTGTAACTTTGATTCTGAATGTGGTCATGTATGAATCTACCCAAATGTAGTCAACCCCTGATGAAAGTTGAGGGTGAGTGAAATGAGTTAATTAAGCTACCATCCATAGTTGACAAAGCTGTTTCAAGAGAAGATATGTCAAAGCAATAAAAGAATGCTTTCTAAGCACCAACAGGCACTGATGTTTTAATAACTCATAGAATTCCTTGGGTCATGCAGTGAACTACTTTGAAAATTCTTGAGATGATAATCCTTAGCCCTGAGATTACTCTCCATGTATGAAAAAGGATTCCTCCAGAATTGGGCAGACAGAATGTAGATTCAATGCAGATAGAAAGAAACAGTACTACAAATAGTGGGGATATGCAGTGATTATTGAAGGGGGACCAGGGGAAAAAAGTTACAATGTGCTAGCCTAAAAGAAAGGAGATATAGAAAGAATGAGACACATCAAAGCATGAACTCAGATTCCACTTTGGAAAGCCAAATAGGGGAGACCAGTTGTCTCAAGACATGCCCTGATAATTGGTTTTTCCTGAAAGGAAGATAAATTAGATGCACTATGCAGTGACAGAGATAACAAGAGGGCAAGAATTGTGCAGCGTTCTGTTCTAAAAAATACCTAAACAATTCCAATATTATTGAATCATCCAAAGAGATCTAAGTAACTACTCCATAAAAACAAAGATGAACTACTGGTACTACTGATTTTCCTGCGTAATCCTATTTACTGAACCAGTGACTTTAATGGTTAAAAAAATACACATCTCCGAACAGTGCAGAAAAACATTACATAGATGGTAAAAACAAAGCTGGGAAATATTCATGTTAATACTGTGCCTCTTTAAAAAGCCTTGAGTATTGCTAACTGAGTAATCTCATAACACTAAAATGTAATTGCAATCCTTGATATTCAGCAAAAAAAGACAGTATTAATTATTCCCAGTTTATAGGTCGTAGATTGTTCTAAAAACAAGTGTGTGGATAACTATTACTATTTTTCTAATTTGTAACAAATTAGGGAGAGATAGAGGAAAAAGGCAATGTATTCATCTTGCAGATTCACTGAATTTACTTAAAGCAAAAAGTGAGTGATTTTGAATTCTGTAATACTAGAATGATTTAAATATACATTCACTGTGGAATCCAAAGGACAGGAGTTTTAATACTTTGGGGGTGAGAAGTAGGAAGAGAATCTGTCCTGATATCCTGATAATTAATATCATGCCAGCTAGTTTTAGAGCTATGCCATTGATGTATTGTTCACATTTTGGATAAGATGAAATGTTCTTGTCTTATGAGACCTGGAAACCCTCAACCACTGATACATTGAGATTACTTTTTCTCTAGAGAGGCTGAGCTACTGACATACAACATGTAACATAATATAAACTCCAAGCATAGTGACCTTCAGCAGGTCTTTCATGCGTTATCTCTTGGGGAAATAGTTCACCCTGAAGACAAAGCATTATGTCTCTGAAGCTGTAAAATTTCCAGCATCTGCAAGGACAGCTGGTTCGGTGGTTAGAGCATCTGCCTTATTTGGATTATGACAAAATACATAACCAGAGAAGCTCTGTGATTGTGACTCAACTCACAAGGGAAATTGAGGTGTAATAGTTCATTATATTATAATGAAACATACAACATTAACAGCAGTTTATTTTTCAGATTTATTTCTAAAAAGCTGTATAATAAAAGTAGAGCAAACCCTATTTATTTTATTTCAATAACAGTCAAGAAAGAAAGGGAGGATTATATAAAACTTCATAGGGAGACAGAAATTGGCTTAAAACAAACTTTAAACTATTTAAAATGTTTAAAATGTTATATAAAACAGATTGAGTGAGCCAGATTAAGCTCCTAAACATAGTGAGAAATCAGATTGAGCTCTTTGCTATTCACTACTCAGCAATTAAAACTGTTGATTGCACTTGGCTATAATGGGTGATCAACTCATTCAATAGGCTAACAGAAAGGCTATGTGGCTCTGCTGAGTACTAAAGAAAAAAGGAAGCCAAAACTATGATCACCATGTATGGTGAAGGCTAATTAAGAGAAGTGATTTGTAGTCTAAATTACAGGAATAGGGAGATTAATATTCAAACTGTTTATCCAAAAGATCTTTGCTGAAATAAAATGAAACCCTCAGAGAACAATTTCTCATGGACCCCATAACAAGAACAAACTTTAAGGTGGTCTATGACAAGAATTTTATGTACTTATTTATTTTTATTTACTCAATTTATATGGCACTCAACTTGCAAATATCATTCTGGGCAGCTAACAGATTTTAAAACTATAAAAACCAAACAATGTCCAAACACAAGGAAAAACATGCTATGACATCCAAGGAAACCAGCAACCAAACCCATCTGGGCTGAATAAACCTATAAGCCTGGGAAAAGAGCCAGTTCTTAAAAGCTTCCCAAAAGGCCAATGGGGTTGGGGCTAACCTAATGTCAGGGGGCATAGTGTTCTCGACCGCAGATGCTGTGACAGAAATAGACAACAAAGTGAATATTAAGTAGAAACAAAAATGAAAGCAGGTATAAGTATTGCACGTTCTACAACCAATAAAGAATTTTGTCACACTCAAAGTAATAGAACTATATTGATCAGGCAACAGCAACCATATACAAAAAAAATATGAATGGCCTGGAAATGAAAACCTGAAAACAGATGTGTATGAAATGTAATCCCCATCTTTATAAAAGAGCAATAAAACAGAACATGAGCTATAGATTCTGGGGTCCTTTCACTTCAAGGTTAAATCTTAATGTCTACAAACATTTTAAAAATTTCCCCTCCAAAAACAGCCACTGGGAGTAGATTAAAATGTGCTAAACTTAGAGCTTTTCTAAATGTGGAGTTCTTTGATTTAGATATCTTACTGGCTAAAAAACCTAAAATGAACATATATCTCTCTCTAGGAAAGGGCAGACTATTGCAGATATAAGTTATGCAGGCAGTGAATTTCCTTGCCTCTGTGCATTTTAAATGACTCCCTAATTGTCTAAAGAGATAAAATGGCGGTAATGAATAATGAATAAACTACCTGCTATTTGCATTGGAACAAAGTCCCACCAATACCTTTAACACAAATGTAAAAGAAGGGTTTCTTAGGACTTCAGAATGCAAGAAAATTTAATTTTTTTTCCATATCTGCTCTGAACCCATTAATTATCAGCCCCCTACCACTACCTTAATGCTGTTTCCATTCTTTAAACCTGTAAATTATGTACAATGCACTTTTAAAATTACTGTGCAGATAGTTTGACCTTTGCAAAGTAATGAATTAGATCTCCACAACTTGTGACCAGTCAGTGAATATTGGTTATTTATCTGAATCACTTATAGCAGCTCCTGGTTCGTACCGGTAGCGCTGGCGGTGGGAGGCTCTGCCCACCCGCCCGGGATGCTTCTGTGCATGCGTAGAAGCGTCGCGAGCGCACATGTGAACCGGTAGTAAAGGGTTTTAGAACCCACTACTGATGTATATGCTTCCCATTCACATTTTGGTGCTATAGGTGGCTTACAACAGTAGGTTAAAATCCATTAAAACTGATTAAAAATACAGTAGAAATACAAACAATATAGAGCATACACATTCAAACAGCTAAGACCTGGAGGCTCTTTCAAGCAAAGATCTGCAAGTCACATAGACTTGCATAATGTATTTACAGAAACCCATCTGATGAACAGGAAGCCAATAAAATACTTTGATGGCTCTGTTTCAGGAAATCTGCAGTTGTTCCATTTATTAATAAACCTGCAAAGAACTTGACAATTATATCCTCAACTACAAATCACAGCAACCGGAAAGTCTATAGAGATGGAGCAAAATGAAGTTGAAATTGAATTTGCATAAAGTATTACAAGTATTCACAAAGCCCACTGCATCCAAAAAGCATCCCTGATCAAAGTATTAGAGAAATTATGTCCTCCTGAAGAATTGACACACACTCTTCAAAGCCTTTCACTGGTTACACTGTTCTACAAATTTACAATTTTTGTTAGTTTCAGAAATGAAATGTGCCATTTCTTAATGAATTTCACATGCTGAATTCAAATATAATAATGAAATTTGTTAGTTGACTCTAGTTTTCATGCAACGGACATTTTACATTTTCCAACTACAGGTAATAGGCAAATAATGCGCCAAAACTTAATACGTATATATAAACCCGTATATTTATTTTAAAATTAAGTGAATTATATTCGCAACAGTGAATACATGAAATAATCTATTGTATATGTTTATCAAGAAAAACTAAATTAGTAAACAAGTTTAAAATGTTCAAAAGTTTAAATTTCTCATTAATCTTGCCTTCAGTTTGTGTCCCTTTTGCTTCTCTTAACTTTTCTTTTGTATTCAAGGAAAGGATTGTCTCTTACAATTGTCCAACAGTAGTCTGCAAGCATTGATGGGCTCCATTTACCTTGATATCTTTTTCCATAGCTGCAACGTCTTGATGGAAATGCTCCCCATGCTCGTCACTCACTGCTCCACAATTTGATGGAAAGGAATTCAGATAAGAGTGTAGAAAATGAATTTTTAAGAACATGTTACAACCAAGATTTTTGTAGGCCTGGATGAGTTTTTCAACCACTTCCTTGTAGTTTGCTGCTTTATTGTTTCCAATACAATTTGATGTCACTGACATGAATGCTATCCACACAGTCTTTTCCTTGCCATGCAACAGAGAAAGAAACTCATCATCGTTAATAAGTTCACGGATCTGTGCGAACATCACTTGCCAGGAGATTCCACTGCTTTAGTCTTGAACCTAAAACCTCTGCCTTGTTCTTCGGAAGATCCAGATCTCTTATTAGGTCATTCAATTCCATTTGTGTTATGAGGTGCGGTTCAGCAGATGTGGATGGCAGATAATCCGGGTCATGTAAGGCTGTTGGTTCATCACTACAAGCTTCTTGAGGTTCTTCCTCACTGGACTCAACTACGAAAGATTCAGGTGCTTTTGGAATCGGTAATCCTTCTCCATGAGGTACTGGACGTATTGCTGATGGAATGTTTGGATACTGCACAAACAACTTTGTTTTCTTAGTAAGACCTTTCTCAATTGGAGGCACCATACAAAAATAACAATTACTGACATGATCTGTTGGTTCTCTCCAAATCATTGGCACTGCGAAAGGCATAGAAGGCTTATTCCCATTCAACCATTGGACAAGTCTCGATCCACATGAATTACAGCATATGTGTGGCGCCCAGTTTTTGTCCTGGTCTCCTATTTTGCAACCGAAATACAAGTTGTAGGCTTTCTTAATCACGGTTGTGATCCTTCGTTTTTGGGATGCAAAAGTAACTTCACCGCAAATATAGCAGAATTTATCTGCTTTATTTAAACAGGTTCGAGGCATAACTAAATTTACTAGCATAAAACAATGTTTAAAGATGCTGTCTAACTCGCCAAGCAACAGATACTGTGACTTTTATAGAATTTGGTGAGGTAATATTAGCTAATATTGCATCATCTTGGTATGCGTGGCGTTTTTCTATTGATCACCAATACTGACTATGCAATCTATGGTGTACATTGCATCATGCATTTTATAAACCTTACTTCATTAGTTGGTTGCTTATATCATGGAAAGTCGAGCCAATATACATTTTGAAATGTTATTTTCATTTTTAGCACCCCAAAATTATGTAAGAACAGTTGTTTTCATGCTTGCAACATTTTACCTGTAGAACAGTGTTATCAGTATATCAGTGTCCATGCATAGAAAATACCTCTGCTGCTGTTTTAATGTTCTGAATATTACATTCCTACACTGTACATCAAGCCATTTCCCTTTCAAATGCTTTGTAATAACATAGTAGAAATAATGTGCTATATATCAAAATATGCTTTCAAAACAACATACCTGGTTTTAGCTTCACAACTTTAATTTCGGTGATTGCTGCAGGACTTTCTAATAGCCCAGGTTGAGAAACACTAGATTAGACAAAGAACTTTACTTGCTCTATGAACAATGTAGGTGACATCCATTATATAGTTGAGTACTTCCCAACCTGCTATCTTCAAGAAGGACTCTACTATGAAGAATATTGGTCAAGAAAATAGGTAAAGAAAGGACACAGTTTTTATTAAGTAGCTGAAAAGTATACAGTTACTGCTAATTCATATAAAAAGATAAATTTGTAAATAATAGTACAGAAAAAAGGAGGTTTAAAAATACTAATAGTGTAGCATAGTTATGCAGGAAGAATTTTTTTTATTCTTGAAGTAGAATGAAAATCACATAAATAGCCCAAAATTGTGATTTAAAATCACTATCTATCAGTAATAATATAATTTGTCTGTGGATGTTATTACATATATCTATGGAGGAATGACCATAAAGTATATGGTAGAGGTAACATTGCAATGTAGTTATTGCTTAAATTATCTCCAAAAGCGTTGTGGCATTTTGCAAATTAAATATCTTCTCCATAAGTATTAGGCTGTGCAATCAAGAAAGGGTAAAAATAATTTGTCCACTGAGAAGAACACAAGAAATTTGTTGGCTGTGGTCTAATTTATGTATAACAAATTTATTAATAATTTCCAGTTACCACAGTCTAATCAAATGTAATAAAACAACAGTCATGCATGTAAGAACTGTGTAAATGTCAATTTTGAAAGTCAATTGCAGAAACGGGTAGGCCCAAATGAGTTTTCCTGCCATTACCTTTTGCATTAGGGAAAAAAGCTTCCAGTTATTTCAGTACAAACCTCTTTTCTAGTGCATGTAACAGGAAATTGAATCACAAACACATGGTTCATGATTGGAGGAAGGAAATTGTTAAATCCCTCAACCCCACCATAAATATTCTGGCTTTGATAAATCCTGTTCCTTCCTCTAGTATGTACTCATGTACTGTATATATTGGTTTATCAAACTTGTATGCTGCTTGACCTCCCAACAACTCTGGGTGGCTCACAACAATCAAAACAGAGAAATCACCATAAAACAATTAAAAAGGAAAAAAAAGATAATGATACAATGGATGGAAATGAAGCAAGGAGCCTCACTCTTCTTCACCAAAGGTCTAGGTGTTGTTTCAATTTATTTTGATAAAGGTATTCATACAACAGATAATGATATGAGTGGAGTTAGTATGACTTTTTGGCTGCAATTTTAAACATATTCAGAAGTAAATCCCTCTTAACATAAAGTTTGTTAGTCCTTTCTGAAAATCCATTGACATGCCTATGAAATAATCCATTGGCCCATGGGATTTCCAAGGTCATAAAGAGATATTACTGCTATGAAGTTGCATGTGTGCAGCCATTAAATTATCTGACTTCAGGCAAAAAATAAAATAGTACATTCTGGCCTCACTTTTTCAAAGAAGCTTCAAAATGGTATTGGAAAATTATTATTCTCATACAGCTCTACATCCCAAAACTTAGGAGTGGCTGATGTATAATCAGCGAAAAAAAGAGAATTTTTGTCTTGAGGCCCACAATCTAACAGAAATAATATACAAGGAAAAAGGAAGACCAATAAAAAATGCATGTTGCTCAATTATGTCCACATGATACAGATTCAGTAGAATTTATTGCCCATGTTTTATAAAAGTACTGCTGCTTTTATACAGATATTAGAATCTGTTATATTTCCCATCACCTGATAAAATAGCCTAGTCATTATATTTTCTAGATTTAAATTCTGCTTTCTGATCAAAGGGATTCTACCTCTGGTGATATTGTCAAATCCTGTTATGTTGTTAGTAAGATATGATTCAAATGGACTAATCCCCATTTCTCAACCCAGTGCAACTATGGCTAACTTTTGAACATTAAATGTGTGTGTGTGTGTGTGTGTGTGTGTGTGTAATATTTTTTGCTGATAAATGAAAATAAAGGGTCTTTATTTGCCTAAAACTAAGACATAGAGCTAAAATTCTAAGATAGAAGTAGGTTAAAATGAAACGACATAACTATCTATCTGACTATATATATATATATATATATATATATATATATATATATATATATATATATATATATATATATATATATATATATATATATAGTCAGATAGATAGTTATGTCGTTTCATTTTAACCTACTTCTATCTTAGAATTTTAGCTCTATGTCTTAGTTTTAGGCAAATAATATTCTGCTTCTTAGTTCTAGACATATAGCTTATATTGGTAATAACAGTGACAATAATATTCTATATTATTTCTTTAGATTGTGTTTTATATCCAGTCTTCCTCTTACTTTTAAACAGTTTGTTAATCAATATGTTCTATATTAGTCTTTGATCAAAATAAACTTTGACTAAAAGGAAAAAGGACTAAGAGGAGGGGGAAAATTCAAGAACAAGCACCAATTTTAAACACTATTTTTTAAACCATACCCAGTGAGATATAATCAGAAACAAGAGGGTTTTTAAAAAACTAAGGTAGCCATCAATGCTAATTCCTCAAGATTCTTTAGTGAAGAAGTCTGGTAAAGTAGTAAATCTTAATTTAAACAACAATTTAGAGAGTTATTTAAATGTTCAAAAGTATACAGCATAAAACTTAAAAATTATCCTGTGAAGAAAGAAAAACATGTATGTGTGAAACATGCCATTATAAATCCTTCTATATGAATTTAAAAAATATTAAAGCAAATGAAGTTGGTGTATTTTATACTGATGTGCCTTTTCTCCTTGTGTTCTCTTTCCACAGCAGTAGAGAATGAAGGAAGCGGATGGGGATACATACATGCATACATACATACGTGTGTGTGTGTGTTTGTGTGTGTGCAATTAAGGAAAGGCTTACATTAACCCATAATTAAGGAAAGGGTTAAGAAATCATGTGATTTATTTCTGAGACCAAATTCATACTAAACACAGCTAAGATAGATGAGATCATCCAGCATTGAGAAAAACCCCAAGGGCATTAGCAGTGAGTTCTTCTTTTAAATACAGTATTGACAGCAGCTTCCATTCCTGCAACTAATTTTATATAATGTCCTTTATATTTGAGATGGGTCTCCTTAAGAGCTTTTATTAAAGGCACTACTCTCTCCCATACTTAGCCAGCTTTTATTTACATCTTGATTTGGAGATAGCATGCTGACTCTATCAGTTTCAGCTGTTATAACATAAGGCGGATCTCCATTCATCTTAACATCTAATGGCAGCAGAGAAACTGACAAGGCATTTGAATTTCTGGCATCCCCTTGGGAATCCTCTCAACATCTATAAGCTGTGCCATTAGTCTGCACAGTATAGTTGGCTATCTAGTCCACTCTTTTGGCTCCCTAAATAACTATCTATAAAGAGTAGGTGATATCACAGTTTTTCATCCCCTTTGCTATTTATAAGAACTACGGTAGGTTTCAAAATCAGGCTTATTCATTAGTTTTTAGAGCTATTTTGAAACTATTTGGAAGGGTATGTACTTGTTTCAGTGCCACTGTCTTTCCTGTCCTGTAACAAGTACACAATTAAAATAGTTTGATCTAGTGCAGAGATGAGCAATATCTGAAGAAAAGACTGTTCTTCATGACTGACCACCTTAACTAAAGCTTGTAAATGAGAAAGCCTCTATTGCTAAGTAAATACTACAATCTGATCTGACCATTATTCTGTTCTTTTGTTGTTATTGCAAAAATAATTCTGCTTCGTAATCTAGTTTATTTAATTATCTATCCTTCTAAAATGCCATTTCAAAATCTACATCCTCAAAAATTATAAAGACCATATTAAAGCTGAAATAATAATAGCCAAAATAACTGCATGGTTACAGAACAGTGCCATCTGCTGTTCATTTGTTGCTAGACAATGTTTTTTTTAATTAACATCCCCTCTGCAAATATCAAAGGCACCTCCTTACCCCTGTTTGAAACCTTTACTATCAAAAACAACTAATACTTATAGGCTAATTTTCAATGTACAACTTAGCTATGTATACTTTTCATGAAAATAAAATAAAGGAAACATTGTTTCTCATTTTCCATAGGAAAAAAGCTTTTACATCTACAGCAAGAGTTTGTAGACATGTCTTCATAAAATATTAATAAGCATATTGTGCTATCTTCTCTTAAAGGGTCATTCCATGTCAAGTGGCCTGGAGGTCCCTGCTTGACCATCATGGATTTCGATGAAATTTTGTGTGAACATGCACACGTCCCCAATGAACATTGGTAAAGTGTTACGTGTGCCCATGCAATACCTGTGGAGATATAGTCATTTGTTTGACCCCATACAGCCTTCTACAGCAATGATGGCAAACCGTTTTTTGCTTGGGTGCCAAAAGGGCGTGCACGTGTGCCCACACCCATAATGCAGCCCCCATGCATGCGCGCACAACCCCCCTGCGCTGCCCCCCCCACGCATGCGCGCTGGGCTCACTGAAGCCTCCGGACTTTCAGTAGGCCCGTTGGGCAGTTTTTTGCCCTCCCCAGCCTTCAGGAAAGCCCCCGGAGCCTGTGGATGGCGAAAAACAGACCCAACGGGCCTACCAGAAGTTCATTTCCAAACTTCCAGTAGGCCCATTGGGTCAATTTTTCGCCATCCACAGGCTCCGGGGGCTTTCCTGAAGCCTGGGGAAGGCGAAAATGACCTCCCTCCCACGCTCCGGAAGGCTGAAAATCAGTTGGCCAGCACACACATGCGTGCTGGAGCTGACATAGGACAAGCTTCGCGTGCCCTCAGATATGGCTCCACGTGCCACCTTGGCACGCGTGCCATATGTTCGCCATCATGGTTCTAAAGTATGACTCTGAGGTTACAGCAACTTTGAGACATAATATCTCCGGCAATATTTTGTTGAGAGAAACAAAACTTGGCCATCTTGTATAACTTTTTGTGCTCTATTAAACAAAATAATAAAAACATTCTCATGAGCGATCTCCATCTAGATAATTTGGAGCAAAGTTGGCTGAAAATATTGCAGCTTGAAAAAAGGTTAAAGTTTGGCTTTTTATATCTCTGGAAGGAAAGGTATGATAAACGTGAAACTTTTTGCGTAATAACTTAGCAACACAAGGTTTTTGAATATAAAATTTCATTCTCCTATTGCTTTCCAATAGTTTACAAATTGAGTATAAAGTTGATGTTTTTTTGTAAAAACACCAAAAATAGGGTATTTTCTGCCCACTTCTGGAAACTCTGTTAAATCACTCTCATTAGAAGCAGCATGTTTCAAACCCCCTAAAAAAGTAGGATTGGTTTTTCATCGCCAAAAATACCCTATTTTTGATGTTTTTACAAAAAACATAAACTTTATGTTTTTATGTATTATGTATAAACTAAGGAAGACGGGCTTTCTTAAGGAAAGCAAGTCTGGCTTTCCTGGACTGTGCAGTGCACATTAAGGAAGACAGAAGCCTTAACATTGAAATTTACAGATAACCCACCCCCCCCACACACACACACACAAACAGACAAAGAGTAGTATTTACGTTTTGATCCTCACCACCCACTGGAGCACAAAATGGGAGTGATCAAAACCCTACACCACTGGGCTGAAAGTTTGCCTACTGGGAAAGAGGGAAAAGAAAAATAATTAAAATATGTCAAGGAAATCCTCAGATCATGTGGCTATCCCAACTTGGCCTTCATCAAATTCAAAAAAAGGCCCAGCAGGAACTCCTCCATAACAGATAAAGAAGAGAACAACAAATGAAGCAATATTGTCATTCCATACATTGCAGGAGTATCTGAAAAGCTCAGGAGGATTTTCAACCAACACAACATACATGCACACTTTAAACCCACTAAGACAGAAGCTTATCCAGGTCATGGATAAAACACCCAGACACAGACTGGGTAATGTGATATATGCAATACAATGCAGTGAGACATGGGCAGATCTGTACATTGGTGAAACAAAACAACCATTTCATAAATGCACGGCACAACATAGGAGAACAAACCCACCAGGATTCAGCAGTCCATCTGCATTTGAAAGACAAATATCAGTCTTTTGAAGACAGCAAAGTCCACTTTCTGGATAGAGAGGATCATTGGTTTGAAAGAGGGGTAAAAGAAACCATCTGTTTTAAAATTGAGCAGCCCTCTCTCAACAGAGGAGGAGGGATATGACACCACCTATCTCCTGTCTACAACACAATTCTTTCAGCAGTTCCAAGAAGATTCCACTTCCATTTATACTCTGATTCAGCTAATCCTGAGGGCACAGATAAACCCCCAAGTGGCGTCAACGGCTCTCAGAGTGCTAACGATCAGATGACTGCAAAAAAATATGACCCTTCCATCCCCCCCATCCTGTCAGCAGTAATCCTTCTATCCCCCATCACCATCCTGCCAGAACCAATGAAGTTTCTTGGATGAGAAGAGAAAAATCTTCAAGGGGGGGGGAAGACCAGTTGCCTTTGGGGGGGGGGAGTACATTTGAGAATTTCATAAAATATTCACATATACTGGGCCTCCCCTAGCACCCTGGTCCTAATGGTGGGGTGGAGGATGGATTACCATGGTAGGTTCACACTTTCTGCCACCAGGAAAGTCCTAATAAAAGCTCTTGCCCATTCTCAGACTCACTCATCTTTCTCTAGTGGTGCTCTAGGCATCCCTAGGCATCTCTTTTCATCTCCTAAAGCTCCCTAACCACAGTGAGTCTGCATGAGGGACAACTAAGACTGTATCATCTACTCATTCCAGGCAGTGAAGAAAACCTCAGAGTTTTGGACCAACCCCAAGTTCTTCTGAAACCTGATTGGGTCCATCACTCATCTTAGGTCAAATCAATCAATCAAATCAATCAATCAAATAGATCCATTTTTCCTGCAGCGGGGAGCAGTCATATAGAGCGCTTCAGAAGTAGAATGGAGTGATCTGTCAATGGCAAGAACTGGTGACAACATACCCCAAAACAGTGTGACTGTCATTGTGATTCACCTATTAATAATTTGGATGCCATGGTGTCACAAACTCCTGAGCTGCCTCTGACTCCAGACAAAGAGAATGCAAGTTAAAATCTCCCTGAATCACCAGTCTACAGAACTCCATTGCCATTGAGATAGTTGGCTATAGAAATTAAAGGTAGGTATGTACATAGGTAGGTAGACAGATACAGATAGATGGATGGATGCTCAGGCAGGGAAGTTGTTGTGCAGCAAGTAACCTGGTATATGAGCAGCAATCCCATCTAAGTCTTAAGATCTTGTTTCACAAACAAGCTGGATCTCAAATCCAGCTATGTCTGTAGCAGCACCCGAAAAGCCGTCAGTTATTCTCAGATGACAGCTGCCACTCCTACACCCCTGCCCTGGGTTCACAATTGTTGCCACATCTGAATCCTAGGAGACCACACTTCTAAGAAGAGACCCACACAATGTTTTGTGCCCATCCAATTTTGGTAATGCCTACCAGATTCTCTTTTCATCCAAAATCATGGATAAGGTGAGACTTATTACAGGTGGACACTGCATTAAGCGGCAACAGCCAGAGGCCAAGACCACTTCAACTCTGAGTCCCAGGCCTCGGGACTAAGACAGGGGTCTGGAATGAGGCTATCAAGTATCTTAGGAATTTGGGTTCTACCCTTCACTTAATCTATGCATGATGAAAACAGGAAGAGATAGGAGGAAGTGAAAAAAGCTTCAGACTTTTGGTTACTGTCTGATAGGAACATATTGTGTTGATTTGATTGGCTGAAGGATTCAAAACTCTTCTGCAAAGTTAAAAGGTGGCTTAGGCTTGGAGAACTTTCAGTGGATAAGGGACAAGAGTCAGATCTGATGGACAGCAGATAAATTAAAAAAAATGCCAGAAATAGCTAACTATCTAACCATATGGCTAAAACATGCATTGTTTTATAAAGCAGCAACAGATAAATCATAATACATCACATCTAAACTTGTTGTGAATACGAGCTTCCCACAAGGAAACTCAACAGGGAAGCAGGGAATGTTGCAAGTTGCTCCTGTAAGTCACTCCCACCACTTTTTCTCCTAAGAAACCCCATGATGGAGTATAGGATCCATGGATCTCATATTCCAGTGATGGCGAACCTTTTTTCCCTCGGGTGCCGAAATAGTGCGTGTGCATGCTATCGCGCGTGTGTGCGTGCCCACACCCATAATTTAAAGCCCCCCACTCACCCCACCCCCCTGCGCATGCATGCATGACCCCCCCACTCCCCCATTTCCCGACTTCCAGTGGGCCCGGTAGGCCCGTTTTTTGCCCTCCCCAGGCTCCAGAGGCTTTCTTGGAGCTTGGAGAGGGCGAAAACACTCCCCCTCGCCACCCCAGAGGCCCTCCGGAGGCCAAAATCGCCCTCCCAGAGCCTCCGTGTAAGTCAAAAATCAGCTGATGGGCACACACATGCGCGCTGGAGCTGAGCTAGGGCAACGGCTTGCGTGCCGGCAGATATGGCTCCGCGTGCCACCTGTGGCACCCGTGCCATAGGTTCGCCATCACTGTCATATTCTATACCACTCCTGCCTGCCCACACTCTGCAGCAAAAACCTGCTCACAGAGCCTCCCTGCCACCCGTACTCTCCAGTGTTCACCCCGGCACTCCCATAGCACCTGCACATTTCCCACCCCCGCTCCTTGCCTGGGATTCCTGCCTCTTCCCATGTAATAACCCACCCAGTCCTGGAGTTACAATGGCATTCAGGACTGCCATCACTAAGTAATGTGGTCATGTAACATCACATTTTACAACTGTATTGCTTAGCAATAGCAAACCAAGTCCCAATTGCTGTCATAGTCCAAGGATTACCTATACTAGAGCTGTGACTACCAGCTAAGTAAGATGGGTGAAAAAGAATTACCTTGGTTAGTTACCATTATCAAAATAGCAAATAGGTGTGGCATCCTGCCTAGTTAGTTAATACAAATAAAACCTTGATTATTTTTTTACTGTGAGAACTAAAACACTAACCCTCTTAAGGAAGACAATCTCAATTATCTTACAATGATTCAGTTTCTGTACATTCCTTTTATCAAAGAAAATGATAATTTTTTTAGGGCAAGGACTGCAAGTCCTGTATAATTGAAATTAAAATCCATTACTTTCTGTATATTGTCACTGATGTTAGAATTCAGAGATAATGGATGGACACATTGATAGATCACAGAGATTGGCTAGTTTGTCTAATGTAAGTATTGTGGGGCATCTGTATGTGACAGATGATCACATATATATTAAATGGAAAATAAGCATCTATATCCTCTGATTTTGTGAAGGAACATTATTCACTCCTATACTGCCAGAGTAGGCTTGGAAGCTGTGGTATTCAGATCTATCCAGATTTTGTTATTGTATCTACGTATATAATCATTTCAAGATTTGTTGTTGATAGTCAACAGCTGTTTTAGGTTGGTCTGCACAAAATTATCTGTAAATGGAAAGTATCACTTTTCAGAATGGGCTGCAACCAACTGATTAAAAGCCTGAATTGTGCTAAAGGAAAACTATAGTGACTATGGCATTCTCTCTTCCTTTACCAGCCACACACTCTTATACTGTGGTACCTCAAGATCTTTTTTCAAGGAAGAAAAAAACCCAATCACATCTGAGCAGGCTGAATTCAGTTAGCCATTTGTAGACTACATATTTAGACACACGATGAAGACACAGATCACAGTCTGTAAAATAAATCAAAATTCCAATTCACTTCTAGCTTCATTAGTCTCTAGCCAGCTGTTTAATTTTTTGATTTCCAACCAAGGTTGTGACTCCTTTTCTTTCCTAGCTTCACTAACCAGGGAGGAGAGTTCAAGTGGGGAACAAAAGCAAAAGCAAAATTGAGCTGTCCCCCTCTTTCTTTTCTTTAATAAACCCACCTAAGAATATATTCCTGTTGCTGACTGGTTCCTCACTGTTGATTTTCTTGAGCTTCAGATGTCCCTGCCATTTACTGATTGCAAGTCAGGGATTTGGGGTGGGTGGGTTTAAAACACTTTGTTTCCAAAGCTCTTGAAACAGGATTGTTACACAGAAATTTGCTGCATTACAGTATTATTGCTTTCACTACTGTAAAATTCTACTACAATTCCCAGGATTTCCACTGTACTGGACACCCTTGCTGAGAATTCTGATAACTGTACTGTAATTGCAATACATCTGAAAGGCTATTATCAAAATTAAGAAATGGCTCTAGCCAGCCAAACTAAGCTAGAGCTAAATGTTGCTTCTGCACAAGTTTCTTCACCTTTGCCCAATATATATTCAACTATGCAGAAGAGCCAGCATCTTGTTTTAACCTGCTTATTTCAGCTTGTAAAAACAAAAATGATCTGTTGATCATATATTGTCCCTCGCTTGTAAGTCCCCTTGGAATGTACAGAGCATAGCAACACACACAAACAACATCCTTAAAAACCAATGTCTGTATCTGCATTTGAGCACACACAAATTCACACACATGCAAATATAGATGCTGTAGTCTGATTTAAAGTTAGACTTTATTACTTTGACAGATTTTTGTTTTCTTCTACAGGTTGAGGAATCCTTCTGGCTTGGTATATAAAAACAGAAAAGAATGGTTCCTTCAAGATGGCTAATAAAATATATTGTAAGCCTCAAAAAAAAATTGTAAGCCTCACTGAAAAAGGTCTGTGATTGAGGTATAACAATTTCAAAGTTAGAAATGAAACAGGATATAACAATAGTGACATTGAAATTAAGTGATCCATAGGTCAAAGGAAACCACAGATTAGTTTTAAACTAAAATATGATATGGCCTCTATTTCTTTGTCTAATGGAAAATTCCATGGACCCCACAATAAAGAGAAACTTTGAATGATAATGCGGACCTACATGGGGCTGTCAAACAGGCAGTAGCTCTCCAAAGAGCAATTTGTACAATTTCATTCCATAAGTCCTGCAGAAAGGCTCTGCCTATCTCTGCAGAATATGGCTATCTCTTGTTTTCCTTCCCTTCCCTTTTTTTCTTCCTCCATCTCCTAATTCAGAGCATTCATGGTCTAGAGGAGCAAAATTGGACAAATTATAATTAAACCAGAATGATTTCCAACTTTGGTTTCTGATTCACTGGAAACATCATAATTAGTGTTACCTATTATCTGCACATGAAATGTTAATAAACTATATCACTACAGACCAGAAATCAAATGAAGCAGGCATGTATGCAAGGAAGAGGGTTTATGAAAACTAACAACATGATACCCATGAACTGTATACAGGTATTCCTCGACTTACAACAGTTCATTTAGTGACTGTTCAAAGTTACAATGGCACTGGAAGAAGTACGTTATGACAGTTTTTCACACTTACGACCATTGTAGGCATATAATCACGTGATCAAAATTCAGATGCTTGGCAACTTACTCATATTCATGAGGGTTGCAGTATCCTGGAGTCATATGATCACCTTTTGTAACTTTCTGTTAAGCAAAGTCAATGAGGAAGTCAGATTCACTTACCAATCATGTTATTAACAAATACAAGAATTTACTTAACATTACCAAAACTGTACCAAAAGAAGTCATAAAATGGGCAAAACTCACTTAGCAAATGTCTTTCTTAGCAACAGAAATTTTGGGCTCAATTGTGGCCGTAAGATGAGGACTATCTGTACTGAGCAAAAAGTTTCAAAGAAAAATTGAATATGTATGTTATATTTGTTCCTTACCTTTATCTCCTGCCTTTTTTCTAAGAGCTCAAGGTGAAAAAGATGAGAGCACTATTTTTAGCTGGCTGGGAAATTCTGGGAGATGAAATCTGCATATCTTAAAGTTGCCAAATTTGATAAACACTGCATTAGAATTTCTCCTTTTATTTCTACAGCAATAACTCTATGTTGCAGAATTTGTTTTAAAAAGTGACTTCTGTGTAGTCCAAGTCAACATTTAATCATTGTGACACTGCTTTATTCTTACTGCTTTATGTTTTTATTCATTTCATTTTCTTAAATAACAAAAGAAAGACAAACTCTAGAAAACCCTAATTTAACTAAATCATCCATATAACTATTTTGCTTCAAAGGTAACCTAGTCATTGAACTTTTGACAGGTTTGCAAAAAATTAGTTCATAAATTACTGGTTCAGCAGGATATTTGTACAGGTGTCTGACAGATTATAAATGCAATCAGTAAATAAGCCTAATGGGATTATATCAAGGTTAAAATTCTGAGAGTATAAATCACAGTATTTGTTCATGGTTATGCAGTAGAGGAAGTTATTTAATGATAATAATTAACTCTTAGGCTTGCATCCGAAATTCCTGGGAATAGAACTTCAATTATGGGATGCTTTTGCTGGCGTACTAGGATCTCTAATCTGGCAAATACACTAGCAAAGCCAGCATTTTGAAAGGCTCTGAGCAGAACCTTTCAGAATCCTGGCTTCACTAGTGTTCTCTCCTCCAGAGAGAAGGATGCTAGCAAAGGATATTCCAAAGGAGGAAACAGTAAAGTCCCTGAGCCTCAGCATTCTGAATCATTGTGAATCAGAGACTTTCAGAATGCTTGGCTAGAGTTGCTAGAGTTTTCCTCTCCAGAGGAGAAAACACTAGTGAATGCCATCATTCTCACAATGGTTTGGAAAGTTGCTTCTCCAAATCACGCAGTTTGGAGAAGCAAACAATTCCAAACAATCTCAGAATGGGCCCACATGCAGGATGGAGCAAGGTGATGGAAAGCTAAGTGCAGTGGTGAAATCCAAAAATTTTCCCTACCGTTCTGTGGGCGTGGCTTGGTCATGTGACTGGGTGATTGGTCTCACTCTTAGGAAATTTCTCCTTAGTCCAACTCACAATAAAATAGCACAATAAAATAGCACTGTTCCAATATTTAAAATAGAATAGAATAACAGAGTTGGAAAGGACCTTGGAGGTCTTCTAGTCCAACCCCCTGCTTAGGCAAGAAACCCTACACCACTTCAGACAAATGGTTATCCAGTCTCTTAAAAACTTCCAGTATTGGAGCATTTACAACTTCTGGAGGCAAGTTGTTCCACTGATTAATTGTTCTGTCAGGAAATTTGAGGGGCTCCTACAAAAATGAGGGAGTCAATCTATTTTCCAAAGCACCAAAAGGCACAACAAGGAACAATGGATGGAAACTAACCAAAGCAATCTAGGACTAAGGAGACATTTCCTAAGGGTGAGACCAATCAACCAATGGAATAGTTGCCATCACTAAAGGCTTTCAAAAAGAGTGAGGGAAGTACACCACGAAAGGACAGTGCCAGGAACCACTAAAGCAATGCAAAAAACTTAAAACAGCCATTCCCCTTTAAAAAATGTCTACCCTAAAACAAATGCAGCAGCTGAGAGGGAAACTTAAGAGCAGCTGCTCAGGCTAATTGAAAGCCTGGGCGTGCTACCAAAAGCCATTAACCCTTCCAACTCTATTATTCTATGTTCTCTATGATCTAAATTGGGTGCTTCACAGCAGAAGCAATACAGCTGGCTGGACCACACATGCATTAAATTCATAGCCTGTATGATCAAACTGCATCATTGTCCCCTCCTGTATCTTTCCCCCCAGGAAGAAACAAGAAGTAGCCAACACTGCAGCAGCTATAAAAGGTCTTGGGAAACTCCAGGGAGTATCAGCTGATCACAGAAGTGTTACTTAAACTCTTTATAATGAAAATGTTTGTAATCTTGTCCTCCTTCCTGAAGGGAAGAGGTCAATCCCATCCCTAGATGGGTGATTTATGGGTTTCCCTGCCCTAATCCTGTCAGTTTCTGTTGTTTGTTGACTTGATTCAGCATGTATGGCTGCATTCCAGCTGCAACTATTAAGTGGAACTATTAACTGAAGGGAGAGAGAGAGGAAAAAAAAACCTCTCTTGCACTTTATTTAGTAAACTGCCTAAGCAATTTACTAAAGGTTGAGCGAACCAGTGAGAACCTGCTGGATTTCACCTGTGGCTAAGTGGCCCTGGGTTTAGTAGTGGAGGGAGAGGATATGCACGCTGGTGGACCTAGCTGGCTGATGCCTCACAGCCCATGGCAAGTTTCTGTGTGCCGGTGGACACCCCACGCCCTCAGACACTTTCCCATTGTAGAAAGTTAGCACCCACCCCTCTCCTAGAAGAATGAAATATTTTAGGAAATATTAAAAAGGCAGAATATTTCCCCTAAAAGAGAAATAAACATCTTAAAGGAAACAGAAACTCAACCTCAGCTCCCTGCCCCCAGGAGATATTTTGGTGCCAACTGATCTACAAGACAAAAGACTGGGCCAGCTTATCTACAAAACAAAAGACCTTCACCCTCAGGACATAATAGGATTAGCCCTCTACCCATCTAGCAACAGACCTCACCACATGGCACCTGGGGAGATTGCATCACCCAGCAAGGTTCAACCAAGCCTGGGACTCAAGACAGCCTACAAAGTTAGCCCTGCATAGCCCCCTGGGAGTCTGACAACCAATCAAATACATTTCTTGCCATAGGAACAGGAAGCTCAAGGGCAAGGCCCAAGAGAGGGTATAAATGTCTTTCTCTTCCATGTGGTCAGCTACCCAGGACTTCAAACCCATGTGGTCCTGTTCACCATTAAACCATCCTTTTCAGTGTCTTTCTCCCCACTTGGAGCTGAACCCAGATGGACATTTCTTCCAACACCATATTTGCTTAATGACCATAACAGGAAGAGTTTGGATTGCAGTTGCTGAGTGGGGCAGTCATGTGGATGCTTTGCTTAATGACTGCAATGACTTACAACCAAAATTCCAGGATCAGTTGTGGTCATAAGTCGAGGACTATCTACAGTATATTTAGTTTCAAAAGCATAATAAAGCAAATTTAAAAACTATTCTAGTTCTTATTTCATATTTTGTTTTAACATTATTAGAATTACATGCTCTAAATCAATGGTAAAAATGGTACTTGCCTAACAGGAAGAGATTTTAAATGAATAACAATGATTTTTAGAATCATCACAATGATCACAGCCTTAAGTAGATATCATTAGTGGAGCCAATCTTACATTTACATTACAAAGGAAAAGATTTTCCAGCTTTTTATTTATAGAAAATTGCTTCCTTTTTTATTAGCAACATTATTATTAGAGGGGAGAAACCTGTAATACACTCCATTGTTGAATATAACCAGATAGAGAAAGTAAGATATGATCCACAATGGATAAAATAAATCACACAGATATTTTGGTTGAATTTGTGCAACATTGCTGGACCTATTTTTGAGCCTATCAACATATTAGAGAGAATGAATGTACTCATACATCAAGATAACACAATATTGAATTCCTTATAATTTATAAGCTAGACAGTGACATCTCAAACAGATCTGACATGTATAATGAATATACTTCCCTCATTTTTGTTTCATTTGAAACTGGATGACTGCATGGAATATTGTATGAATGTCTGAACAACCACTAAATATTAATGAGCAGTTCTAATCAGTAAAAGAATGTTCAAAACATATATTTAAAACTATGAATAATAAAATACACAACAAAATATAGCTTCTTAATATTATATAAAATTAACTATCTCACTTCAGTCAAGTTGAGGATAATTGGTACTTTTGCTTATTAAGAGGTTGCAAAAAAATTCAGAAGGCTTCAAAAACCAAGTTTTAAAAATAAAGTCAAAAAGCTTTGTTTTAATGCCTGCATGTTGGTTAATGTGATCCTTTTTGAAGATAAAGCTTCTCTAAAATACTGAAAGAGACAGAAATAGTAGTGATGGGTGGATTGAGAAATTGTGGGTGGCAATATACAGTAGCACTTAAAAGTGCATGAAGTCTGTAGAGGTTTCATTCCGTAAATGATTTGCTGATTCAGTACTCTCTCAATCCATTTGTATTATTAACTTCTACTGTTCTAACATTTGAACACACGATTAGAATGCAGTTGAGTGGACAGGAATACATTATAAATTTTGCTATATTTCAAAAATCAAATGCTCTGTGCCTAAAATTTCTCAATTAGATAAGATCTGAAAGTACGACACTCTTAAAAAGACAAAATATTAGTATCAATTCTTTTCTATCAAGAATATGAATACACACCAATATTGCCATAGGAATGGGTCCTCTTTGTTGCAAAAAGAGTGAACAAATAGAGAACAGTTTAAATTAATGCATAAAAGAGATAAACCAAACAAATACTTGCATATTTAAATTCACCAATTGTTTGCTGTCAAATAACTCAGTGCATGCTTTTAATGTTGAATATAGAATGTATTCCACTAGACACTAGACACTAAACAGATTTCTTTTAAATTAATAAGTTTACGATATTCTTATTCATATGTGTCACATATTCTATAGTTACAGCAAATGCATTTTCAGTTGCATTTATTATTATAAAACATTATCTATTCCTTATAAATACAATACATTACATAATCATCAAAGAATTGTTTTTTTAAAAAATGTATAAATATTAATAGTCAAAAATACATTTCTAATTTATTTAGGAAATGTCAATATATTGCAATTTAATAAAAGAACAAAGCTACATCCAAAATTAGATAAACAGATTTCCAGATGATTCCTTTCATTTCCCAGATCCGGTTCAGAAAGGTCCTAAACACAGGGGAAGAAGAAATATTCCTGACTTGGTGATGCCATGAGAAAGACATTCCTGGATACAATCCATATAGTATAAATTTAACATTAAAAAATGAACCAAAACAATTAAAATAGCAAATACCTCACTGGACTCCAGGCAAGTGGAGGCTGAAGCCAAATACCCCGATTCACTGGCCATTATTTTGGGAGATTTAAACAAGGCAAACTTAAGGAAAGATCTACCAAAATACTTTCAGCATGTCAATTGTCCCACTAGAGGCAAGAATACTTTAGTTTAGACCATTGCTACACAACACTAAAAGATGCTTATCGGTCTTTACCACAAGCAGCTGTGGGATGGTGATCACAGAAAAGGAAGTTCAAGATCTATTTCACATACAGAAGCCAGGAAAAGCACCAGGCCCAGACAAGAAAACTCCTTCTTGCTTAAAAGTCTGTGCTGACCAATTGGCCCCCATCTTCACCCAAATCTTCAACAAATCACTAGAGAGATGCCATGTTCCTTCTTGCTTCAAACGCACCACTATCATCCCAGTGCCGAAGAAGCCCTCCATCAAGGAACTGAATGACTACAGACCAGTTGCTCTAACATCTGTAGTTATGAAAACCTTTGAAAGGCTAGTAATGTCCCACTTGAAAACCACCACGGATCCACTGTTAGACCCCTGCAATTTGCATACTGAGCAAATAGATCGACAGATGATGCTGTTACTATGGCTCTGCATTACATCCTACAACATCTTGAATCTCCAAAGACCTACGCAAGGGTCCTCTTTGTAGACTTTAGTTCAGCATTCAATGCCATCATACCAGACATTCTTCTAACTAAACTAAATCAGCTAGCGGTACCTGAACACACTTGTAAGTGGATCCCAAGCTTCCTAACAGACAGGAAGCAGCAGGTGAAGCTAGGCAAAATCACATCAGATACCTGTACAATTAGCACAGGGCCCCTCCAAGGCTGTGTGCTCTCACCACTTCTCTTCTCTCTATATACCAATGACTGCATCTCAAACGATCCATCTGTTAAACTACTGAAGTTTGCAGATGATACAACAGTGATTGGTCTCATTCGAGACAACGATGAAACCGCATACAGACGGGAGGTTGAACTAGCCTCGTGGTGCGACCAGAACAATCTGGAACTGAACACATTCAAAACTGTAGAAATGGTGGTAGACTTTAGGAGAAACCCTCCCATCCTACCACCTCTTACAATACTACACAACACAGTATCAACAGTAGAGACCTTCAAATTTCTAGGTTCTATCATATCTCAAGACCTAAAATGGTCACCTAACATCAAAAAAGTCATCAAAAAAGCACAACAAAGAATGTTCTTTCTGCACCAACTCAGAAAGCTCAAACTGCCCAAGGAGTTGCTGATACAGTTCTACAGAGGAATTATTGAGTCTGTCATCTGCACCTCTATAATTGTCTGGTTCGGTTCTGCAACCCAACAAGACAGACACAGACTTCAGAGGATAATCAGAACTGCAGAAAAAACAATTACTGCCAACCTGACTTCCATTGAGGACCTGTATACTGCACGAGTCAAAAAGAGGGCCGGGAAAATATTTACTGACCCCTCGCATCCTGGTCATAAACTGTTTCAACTCCTACCCTCAAAACGACGCTATAGAGCACTGCACACCAAGACAACTAGACACAGGAACAGTTTTTCCCCGAACGTCATCACTCTGCTAAACAAATAATTCCCTCACCACTGTCAAACTATTCATTAAGGCTGCATTACTATTACTATTAGTCTTCTCATCGTTCCTATCACCCATCTCCTGCCACTTATGACTGTATGACTGTAACATGTTGCTTGTATCCTTACGATTTATATTAATATTGATTGTTTCCTGATTGCTTATTTGTACCCTATGACAATCATTAAGTGTTGTACCTCATGATTCTTGACAAATGTACTTTTTATGTACACTGAGAGCATATGCACCAAAAACAAATCCCTTGTGTGTCCAATCACACTTGGCCAATAAAGAATTCTATTTTATTCTAAGTGGCACAGAACACAAAGCCAGATGCTCAAGTTGCTTCTAACAAGGGAAACCAGTTCTTGTGAGATTTAAATTATCTCCCTGCTGGACATGCACAGGTGCCAATCTTTCCTTAAGCTTTGTTGGTCAGTTCATTGTCTTGCTGGTTTCCCCAAAGCCATGCATTATATAGCAAGGTGCAGAGATTCCCAAAAGAATAGGGATGAGGTGCCAAGTGAGTGCCTGGGTAGCCTCCATTGCCCCACATCTGACCCTGAGGGCATGACACTAAAAACTGCACGATTTGCTTAACCACCATGATGATTTGCATAATGACCATGGCAAAAAAAACCTGGACACAACTCACTTAACCACATTACTTAGTGACAGAAGTTCCAATCCCAATTGTGGTTGTAAATTGAAGATTACCTGTGTATGGTTATGTTACATACAGTAGTATTGTTAAGTTGTGGGGGGTGGGATTGTTTGAAAGTAATAAAGTAATAAACCATCAAGCATTCACAACTAATTTCCATAATGCAATGTGAACAATATTCCAAAGTACACTTCCCTAAACTGATGCCCACCAAATGTGCTGAGACTTCAATTCCTAGAATCTACAATCAAGCAGAGTACACCTCAGGACACAAATTGAGGAAAGCTGTTATTAAGTCATTTATTACAAACAATAAACAGAAAAAATAGAACAAAGTAAAGCTAAAGTGTGATTGTAATTGTATGCTATTATCTTTTTTGCTGAAATATTCAATTTGGTGGTAAATGTGTATCTATGCACTCTAAATCAGTTTAAAATATTTCTTACCAAGTATGGCAGTATGCTGTTTATCTAATTACTGCATTAATAAAATGTTAAGTATGTGTTAATAAAACTGTATAATAATAGCAAATTTATTACAATAAGGAATTATTGGAGATTTTTAATTTAAATGGCAGATGTAGCTGAATATTTTTATGAAAACATGGAGAATATCACTGGAATTAATTATAAAAACAATGAGACTATGACTTTCAAACAGTCAGGCTTTTTAAAAAAAATTAATATTCCACCTGTTTTAATAAAATCTTTTTGGAGTGGCAATTAAGTTCAGAAAGACAAAAGGTGGCTTCCAAGTTATTCACATCATCACGGCATTAATGGAACAGTCTCAACCCAAGAGACGATGGGGACTCTTCAACTACCGTATTTTTCGGAGTATAAGACGCACCTTTTTACCCCCAAAAAGAGGGTGAAAACTTGGGAGTGTCTTATACACCGAATGTAGCCCCACTCACCCAGCCACCCCCACCCTTTGGCCTCTGTCTTCCAGAAATTTACCTGCTTGCAGCAAACAGGGAAGAGCCTGTTAAGACAAGCAAGTCATTAGCAGCTTCCCGACCCCCAGCTGATTTGCCACGTGCTAAAATGAAACTGAAACTAGCTGCAAAGAGGCAAATAGCTGGGAGAGACACACAGATTTTTATTTTCTGCTGAACTGGATGCAAGGGGGTAAGCAGGGATGAAATGCTCCCGGTTCGGGCGGGCCGGTCAGTCATCATAGATCCGATAGCGATCGCAGCATGAGGCTTCCCCCACCCACCTGGACGCTGCCATTTGGGTTCTTTCACCCTCTGCGCATGCGCAAAGCGTTCTGCGCATGTGCAGAGAGTAAAAGTACCCAAATGGAGGCGTCCAGGCGGGTGGGGGAAGTCTTGCGCTGCAATCGCTATCGGCTCTACGACGACCGACTGGCCCACCCGAACCAGGAGCATTTCACCCCTGGGGGTAAGTGAATAACTATAAATGTCTATAGAATGTTCAAATTATTAGACTTATTATTTAAAGACTGCTTTATTATTTGCTTTGCTGACTGCTTTATTATTTGCTTTGCTGACTGCTTTATTATTTGCTTTGCTGGCTGTGGAATTCTGGGAGTTGAAGTCCACAAGTCTTAAAGTTGCCAAGGTTGGAGACCCCTGTTCTAGACAACTTAACAAAATAAAAAAGCTTTTTAAAATAAATGCTTGCTCTGAAGAGGTCCAGTGCTATTGTATCTTCTTTTAAATAATAGAGAATAATGTATACTTCCAGAAATTGTAATTAATTTTAACAGCTCTGTACAAGTATAGTCTGAAATGTAACAGTGTCCTGTTTAGTATTAGAATTAAATCCTGACTTACCTTGGAGTAGATCTATTTAAATAATTGGGAGGAGTTAGTGTGACTACATTTAAGAAAACTTTCTGGCATAATCTACATTTCTCCAATTCTTTGCTATTTCTATGGGTCAGGCACACATGCACAGAAATACACAGCAAACAGTGTATATGATCTGTGCTGTTTGCTGTTTGGCAAATTGCTTAGAGGCAGAGGTCTTTTTTCCTTGTTTTTCTCCCCCAAAACTAAGGTGCGTCCTATACTCCGAAAAATACGGTAGATGCTTATGTTCCCTTTTCATGGCTAAAATAAAATAATGTTAAAAACTTTCCTTGGATTCAACTGAGAACGCCAGAAAAGTACACATGTGAATGCAAATGTCCATAAAACACCTGTAACTTAGGAGATTTGTTCAGAACTTAAAATGAAGCAACAAACTAACATTTTCAAGCACCATTGTTTCAGTATACTGTAAGGTGCTGGATTCACCTTGAATGATTTTTATTAAATTATGCCTGACTTATTTATCACCCTGAAAAATGCAATTCTTAAAGCCTCAAATTTTTAAAAGCTCTTCAATGGAAACTGATACATTTTTAAAAAAACTACACTTAATTTTTCATTTATCATTACTGGTGGCAGCTGGGGGTGAGAAAAGTTCAATATTGTATAAACTCATTCTTAACTGTACTATGGAAGGAAATTACGCCATTAAATCTTTCCAGAGAAACTCTAGAAAAACAGTGACATCTGATCTGCACAAAATTATCCATTGATTCAAAACAAGTGTTGAATATGAACTTCATCCCTCTCAAAACTCATGCTGCTATCAAATCCTGGAACAAAAGACTTCCTCGTTTTCAGAAACATAGTGATATTTAATTATTTTTATAAAGTATCAGTTTATTTTTTGAGCAGTCATGACTTTTTATTCAAAAACAAAGGTTTTGATCTGTAATTCATAATGGCAGGTGACTTTCAATAGACTTTCATAATGGTGATGAGCTCACAGCAACTGCTTATGCAATCATGTGAAAAAGTAAGTAATACCCTTTGAATTTTTTTACTTTTGATCTTACTTAGTTTGATCTTAATTTCAACAATAATAGGTAAAGGGGATATAATACCGTAAATATCATGCACCATTTATTTTATAATCCTTTGTGTAATTTAAATAAACATAAGTATTATTTTTGTTAAATATTATTCATGCACGGTAATGCGTAAATAATACAAACTGTATCCATTTGTATGCAAGTCTTACTCGATATGTGATGATGCATTATTATCTATCTTCACACATCATTCTAAACTGTAAGACTACCTTAGCAGCCAACAACTTTAGCAGTAAACAGGCCCACTCACATATGGTGAGTCTGTCCATAAGAGGCTATGATTAATGAGCCGTCTGTGGTTAGATGAGATTAATGTGAGATGTAAACATGAGATTCTAGGTTTATCTTCCTAGAGTAAAACAAGAAGAAACCATGGTTGTTAATAATAATAATAATAACAGAGTTGGAAGGGACCTTGGAGGTCTTCTAGTCCAACCCCCTGCTTAGGCAGGAAACCCTACATTACTTCAGACAAATGGTTGTCCAACATCTTCTTTAAAACTTCCAGTGTTGGAGCATTCACAACTTCTGGAGGTAAGCTGTTCCACGGATTAATTGTTCTAACTGTCAGGAAATTTCTCCTTAGTTCTAAGTTACTTCTCTCCTTGTTTAGTTTCCACCCATTGCTTCTTGTTCTACCCTCAGGTGCTTTGGACAATAGTTTGACTCCCTCTTCTTTGTGACAATCCTTGAGATATTGGAACACTGCTATCATGTCTCCCCTAGTCCTTCTCTTCATTAAACTAGACATACCCAGTTCCTGCAACCGTTCTTCATATGTTTTAGCCTCCAGTTCCCTAATCATCTTTGTTGCTCTTCTCTGCACTCTTTCTAGAGTCTCAACATCCTTTTTACATCGTGGCGACCAAAACTGAATGCAGTATTCCAAGTGTGGCCTTACCAAGGCATTATAAAGTGGTATTAACACTTCACGTGATCTTGATTCTATCCCCCTGTTAATGCAGCCTAGAACTGTGTTGGCTTTTTTGGCAGCTGCTGCACACTGCAGGCTCATATTTAAATGGTTGTCCACTAGGACTCCAAGCTCCCTCTCACAGTTACTACTGTTGAGCAAGGTACCACATATACTGTACCTGTGCATTTTGTTTTTCTTGCCTAAATGTAGAACCTTACTTTTTGTACCATTGAATTTCATTTTGTTTTATAGCAAAGATCCTTCTGTATCTTGAGCCTATCTTCTGGAGTGTTGGCTATTCCTGCCAGTTTGGTATCATCTGCAAATTTGATGAGTTCCCCATCTATCCCCTTGTCCAAGTCATTGATATAGTTGCTGAAGAGTACTGGGCCTAAAACAGAGCCTTGGGGTACTCCACTGCATACTTCCTTCCCTGCAGTTCCATTGAGCACTACACTACAGAGAGCCGAGATGGTGCAGTGGTTAAATGCAGCACTGCAGGCTACTGCTAGTTCAGCAGTTCAGTTGTTCAAATCTCACCGGCTCAAGGTTGACTCAGCCTTCCATCCTTCCGAGGTGGGCTAAAATGAGGACCCAGATTGTTGGGGGCAATATGCTGAACTCTGTAAACCGCTTAGAGAGGGCTGTAAAGCACTATGAAGCGGTATATAAGTCTAAGTGCTATTGCTATTGCTATTACACGTTGAGTGCGGTTGGTCAGCCAGTTTTGACAGCATTCCTCTGGTCCACTAATTTTGTCTCTTTGTCAAAGAATGCAATAAGATTAGTCTGGCATGATCTGTTTTTGACAAACACATGTTGGCTTTTGGTTATTACTCTGTTTGCTTCTAGGTGTTCGCTGATTCGTTGCTTGATTATCTTTTCCAAAATCTTCCCTGGTATTGAGGTCAGGCTGATAGGTCTGTAGTTTCCTAGGTCTATTTTTTTCTTTTTTTGAAGATGGGAACTACATCAGCTCTTTTCCAGTTCTCTGGTAGTTCCCTGGTGCTCCAGGATCTTTGAAAGATATAGTTCAGTGGTTCTGAGATCTCGTCTGCCAGTTCCTTCAGAACCTTGGAGTGTAATCCATCTGGTCCTGGTGATTTGAATTCGTCTAGGGCAGGGGTCGGGAACCTTTTTGACTAAGAGAGCCATGAAAGCAAAAAATTTGGAAATTTATTTCAGTGAGAGCCATATACCGTATATTCCGGCGTATAACACGACTGGGCATATAAGACGACCCCCAACTTTTCCAATGAAAATATAGAGTTTGGGATATACTCTTCGTATAAGACTACCCCTCCTACCATCTTTCTTTTTCTTTCTGTCTTTCTTCCTTCCTAAAATCTTTCTTTCTTTCTTTCTTTCCCTCTCACTTTTTTCTCTTCCTCCCACCCTTCCTCTTCTTCTTCCTCTTCCTTCCTTCCTTCCTTCCATCTCTGGTCTTCCTTCCTTCCTTCCTTCCTTCCTTCCTTCCTTCCTTCCTTCCTTCCTTCCTTCCTTCCATCTCTGGTCTTCCTTCCTTCCTTCCTTCCTTCCTTTCATCTCTGGTCTTCCTTCCTTCCTTCCTTCCTTTCATCTCTGGTCTTCCTTCCTTCCTTCCTTCCTTCCTTCCTTCCTTCCTTCCTTCCTTCCTTTCATCTCTGGTCTTCCTTCCTTCCTTCCTTCCTTCCTTCCTTCCTTCCTTCCTTCCTTCCTTCCTTCCTTCCTTCCTTCCTTCCTTTCTTTCATCTCTGGTCTTCCTTCCTTCCCTTTTCTCTTCTTCCCTCTTTCCTAGCCCTCAGCACCACAAGATCCTTTTTCCCAAATGAAGAAAAGAGTGCTGGTGGCGGCTGCAGTCGTGCCGAGGGAGCGCGCGGCTGAGAGGCATCTCGCGCGGGGAGGAAACTTTGTCTGGCTTGGCTTCGAGAGCGAGCAAGCAAGCGAGAGCAGCGCAGCCACAGCCGGAAGGGAAGCAAGCAGCCTGCTCTGCCACTCAAGCCAGCGGCTGCCGGAAGCAACAAGGGCGTTAGGAAAAGAGAAGGAGGAGCGCCGCCACCGCCGCTACCACTCTTTCCTTCAGTTCTATCTTTTCCTTCTCTTTTCCTAACGCCCTTGTTGCTTCCGGCAGCCGCTGGCTTGAGTGGCAGAGCAGGCTGCTTGCTTCCCTTCCCGCTGTAGCTGCGCTGCTCTCGCTTGCTTGCTCGCTCTCGAAGCCAAGCCAGACAAAGTTTCCTCCCCGCGCGAGATGCCTCTCAGCCGCGCGCTCCCTCGGCACTCCCTCCTTCCTTCCTTCCTTCCTTCCTTCCTTCCTTCCATCTCTGGTCTTCCTTCCTTCCCTTTTCTCTTCTTCCCTCTTTCCTAGCCCTCAGCACCACAAGATCCTTTTTCCCAAATGAAGAAAAGAGTGCTGGTGGCGGCTGCGGTCGTGCCGAGGGAGCGCGAGGCTGAGAGGCATCTCGCGCGGGGAGGAAACTTTGTCTGGCTTGGCTTCAAGAGCGAGCAAGCAAGCGAGAGCAGCGCAGCTACAGCGGGAAGGGAAGCAAGCAGCCTGCTCTGCCACTCAAGCCAGCGGCTGACGGAAGCAACAAGGGCGTTAGGAAAAGAGAAGGAAAAGATAGAACTGAAGGAAAGAGTGCTAGCGGCGGTGGCGGCGCTCCTCCTTCTCTTTTCCTAACGCCCTTGTTGCTTCCGGCAGCCGCTGGCTTGAGTGGCAGAGCAGGCTGCTTGCTTCCCTTCCCGCTGTAGCTGCGCTGCTCTCGCTTGCTTGCTCGCTCTCGAAGCCAAGCCAGACAAAGTTTCCTCCCCGCGCGAGATGCCTCTCAGCCGCGCGCTCCCTCGACAGCCAGCTCCTGCCCGCGTCTCCCGCCTGCCTCTTGCCTTATGCCGCCAGCTGATGGTGGCTGCTGCAGCCTTCCCAGCAGGCGACTAGAGCAGGGCAGCATCGGAGCTCCAAGGCTCCTTCGGCCGCTTGGCTTATTTATTCAAACTATCCCACCATTAGGCACCACAGAAAAAGGGGGAGGTTGATACGGCCTGACAATTAACAGAGCGGGGGGACGACGCGCGAAGGGAAGCAAGAAAGCCAAGTCTACACTCTCACACAAAGCCCCTCACCTGCCGCACGTGCTCGGCCCCGGCCCCGCCCTCTCACCGCTTCACTCCCACTAACCGTTTCCTTGGTTTCCCAACCGTCTTTCCACACAAACTTCCCTCACGTGGCCCCATCAGCGGGCTCTCTTATTGGCCCACCGCTCAAGCAGCGGTAGTTGTCAATGTCGCCCCTCTTTCCACGTTGCTAACTTCTCTCTGTCTGGGCGTTTAGTTACAGGGTTTTCGGGCAATGCGGAGTATCGAAGAACCGGGAGGATTTCACCCCTGCTGCGAGCCATATGCAATCATCAAAAGAGCCACATCTGGCTCGCGAGCCATAGGTTCCCGACCCCTGGTCTAGGGTAGACAGGTGTTCACTTACCATTTTCTTCCCTATTTTAACTTGTGTTCCTAATCTTAGTTAACCTTAGTTAACTGACTAGCAAAAAGTTCATCTACTTCCTCTGTTTGGTTGGGTGGCCTATAGTATAGACCTATGGCAATGTCATTTTGCCCCCCTTTAATATTGACCCAAATGCATTCAATATAATTTTCATTATTATTGTGCTCTATTTCTGTAGAGATGCAGTTATTTCTTATATATAGTGCAACTCCACCTCCTCTTTTATTTGGTCTGTTTCTTTTAAATAATTTAAATCCCTCTAGCTGTATATTCCATTTGTCAGTTTCATCCCACCAAGTTTCCGTAATGGCAACTATATCATATCTTCCCTCATTTACTTGAATTTCTAATTCACAGTTTCCTATTCATTTTTAGCTGCTTTCTTTCTGTTTTCTTGGGGGGGGGAAACAAAACTAATTCCTTGTTCACACATCTTGTTTAACTAATCAAGCCACAGATTTCCACTTACAGGAAGAACCAGAAGGTATATTTGCCTATAAGCTGTTTTTTTGATTACATAAAAAAAGATGACAACCTGAAACCTAACTTTACATTTTAAGCTTGTTTAGGTTTTGCAAATCTTGATGTTTCTGTATCTCACTTACATCTTTTTCTATATATTTGCATTTTTTTATTCTTTAATGCAATTTCCCATAAACAATAGTTTCCCAGCTTCCACATGCACTTCTTTAAAGAATTCTCAAGTGAGATACTAGCTTTTATGCACGAATGGACTTTTTTTAAAAAAATGAATTGATGAATTCAGATGGGGGTTGTTTGAACTGTAGCTTTTATTTTTGTCAGTTGCCAATATTTTAATTTGTTGACTTCTCACAAGTTTCTCTTGGGACTGAGTGGAGACCAATACTTGCCTACAGTATTCCATTTTAACTTCTTTTTGTTGAGACTTCCTACTGTATACTGAAGAAGGGACACTTCTCCCTTTCTTCTTTCTGGATATGATCAGATAGTATGTAATTTACAGAGCGGGTTGTTTACCAAGGCAAGGAAATGCCTTCTGGTAGCTCCAAAAGAATAGCAGCTACATTTGTCAATCTTTGGGCATATGTCTCTTATGATGAAAGGGGAAATTGTAGCTACTTCTTCTGGTATTCTAGCAAACTACTAATGTAATAGATAACTAATAAATTTATGAAATAATGCTTAATTTCAAGCATTGGTTTCATCCAACATACTGTTCTCCCTCAACTAAATGGTTCAGGAAGATTCTCTGCTGATGCTTCCTTTTTTCCTGCTAGGCAGAGAAATTCTGCCAGAACTGATGACTTCTGCCATGTGATTAAAGTGCATGCACATACCCCATGTGACTAAAACACTTCTGAATGTTTTCCTCGTGTGTATACTAAGAAGTTTGTTAATTTATTTCATGACATATGGAAGCTTATACAGAGGCTCATTTTCATAGCTATTCCAATGTGCTTTCCTCCCACTCCAAGCACTGGTCACTCTACCCACTTCTCAAGGTCAAGTAACCTGTTTGAATCTTGTTTTCCATTTGATCAAGGGATTATTGTGAAAGTCCTGAATTTGGTTTTCCATGAGGCTGATATTCTCCTGACTAAACTACCCTCCCCCCCCCCATAAAAGGAAAGGAAGTAGTTGCAGTTGAGTGTCTGCTGTCTCCTGTAGTCCAAGCACAAATGGCCACAGAAGCATTTAGCCGAGTAGCCAGATGGGAGGGGATAATCTTTTTGAGCTCAGCAGGTAACTGACCTCCAAAGTCCTTCTCCATGCAAACTACAATGCCTGCATTTGAGATTTTCTCACATATTCCCAGGGAAAACACTGTTTTCAAGCCCGAACACCTTAGATAGGCTTCAGTCTGCCTAGCAGTGGGCTAGCTATGAAATGAAGGCTCCATTGGGAAGACATGAACTCAGTAAATTTAAATTGGGGCATCCTTGACCAGGAGGCTCTGTGGATGAGCCCATAGAGTGGCAGAAAATTCTCCGTTCTGAACAAAAGTAAGATGGATATGGATATGGATGTGTGCATGTATGTAAGCATCAAATTTTGTATATATATTTTGAAATCATTACATAAGAAAGCACTTTTTTCCTAATAGAAAACAAATATATTCTGCTAAAACTGCACTATTCCTCAAAAATATCTTATGGCACAGTTTGCAATTTTTTTCCAAATCAGAATTTAATATATGCAATAGCTTGAAAGTACTATTTTCAAAAACATCTGAAAAAAGAAAGGTAAGTGGAGGTAGAGAAAACTGTTTCCAAAACAGCCATACAATTATGATGGTTAAATTGTTATGTTTCTTTCTTTTCTTAGATTTCAAAATATTGCAATTCAAAGAAGAATAAATTTATGGTAGTGACTGAGAAATTCAGCTTCTTTAGAACCTCTGAAAAATATACTCCAGAAAAATATGAGACAAAGGGTCACTAATTGATTCTCAGAAAAAGTAATCACAAAGTATTTTCTTATTTAATCTTAGGGAATGAGATAATTTTTGCAGCTGTTTTTAGAAAGTATAATGGAAAAGGATCGTGTTGCTTTTTAAATTATTATTTCATAATTATTGTTACAGTCTTGTATTGTTACTTGGTCAATTTGGGGCATCTATATTTTACTCTATTATTTCTCTAGAAATGTAGGTAAACAGACAAATCTTTGGACTTAGGTGCCTTCATCAGTAGAAATGATCCATCATAAAGATATATATATATATATATATATATATATATATATATATATATATATATATATATATATATATATATATATATATATATATATATATATATATATATCTGAAATGCATCCTATTTTAAACATCATAACTGATCATTAATTAATTGTGCTCTAATTAAACTTGGCAGGACAGTACTGAAAGGAATAGTGCAGGCAAATATTTACTGCAATAGATTTTTATTAATTTGTATTCATCTAGAATGCAAAGAATCTAAAGTATAGTATTACAGTAACTTGCTAGTTAGTACTGTAATTTTTTACTTTTTAACATTATGAGGCGCAAGGAACTGTTTTATATTACAAAATTCTACTCCATTAAAAGGCAAATCAAGCCAGAAATACAAAATCTCCAAGGATCTAGCTTTGAAGTAAGAGAAATGTTCAAAAAAAGGAAGAAGAAAAGAAGGTCTACAGTTAGTGGACTAGAATTCCTATACTTCTCAACTATTTTCTGCAGTCTGTTCAACTATCAGTTCAACCTGATGGATATAAATTAAGTTTGCTCACAGGTAAGCAGTTAGAATATGGGAACCTAAAAAAAAAAGCTTCAGTGCACATTTAATATCAAGGCTGCACACTTTGAAAATGATTAGAAGTGCTTTGCATCTAGCACTGAGTACAACATTTCTTCATAATTCAACAAAATAGACTTTTTTCAGGCTTCTGCATGAGCTTGAAAAATACTAGGGCTTCTTTAAGCATCGTATTAACTTTAGGCAGTTGACTTGAAAAAGCATCCTTTTTCAAGTCCTTATGCAAACACAAGTAGTAGAACAAAGTGAAACTAGAGTCTTGGACTTTGGGATAGACAGCATCACCACCAGATGGATTCGTAACTGGCTGACCAACCGCACTCAACATGTAGTCCTCAATGGAACTGCATCTACATGGAGGGAAATATGCAGTGGAGAACCCCAAGGCTCTGTTTTAGGCCCAGTACTCTTCAGCATCTTCATCAATGACTTTGACGAGGGGATAGATGGGAAACTCATCAAATTTGCAGATGACACCAAGCTGGCAGGAATAGCCAACACTCCAGAAGATAGGCTCAAGATACAGAAGAATCTTGACAGACTTGAACATTGGGCGCTTTCTAACAAAATGAAATTCAATGGTGAAAAAAAGTAAGGTTCTACATTTAGGCAAGAAAAACAAAATGCACAGGTACAGTATATGTGGTACTCGCTCAATAGTAGTAACTGTGAGAGGGATCTTGGAGTCCTAGTGGACAATCATTTAAATATGAGCCAGCAGTGTGCAGCAGCAGCTGCCAAAAAAGCCAATACAGTTCTAGGCTGCATTAACAGGGGGATAGAATCAAGATCACGCGAAGTGTTAATACCACTTTATAATGCCTTGGTAAAGCCATACTTGAAATACTGCATCCAGTTTTGGTCGCCACGATGTAGAAAGGATATTGAGACTCTGGAAAGAGTGCAGAGAAGAGCAACAAAGATGATTAGGGGACTGGAGGCTAAAACATATGAAGAACGGTTGCAGGAACTGGGTATGTCTAGTTTAATGAAAAGAAGGACTAGGGGAGACATGCTAGCAGTGTTCCAATATCTCAGGGGCTGCCACAAAGAAGAGGGAGTAAAGCTATTCTCCAAAGCACCCGAGGGTAGGACAAGAAGCAATGTGTGGAAACTAATCAAGGAGAGAAGCAACTTAGAACTAAGGAGAAATTTCCTGACAGTTAGAACAATTAATCAGTGGAATCAGGCTCAAAGCTCAGGCCATTGCATAAGGGTAAAACGCATCTCCCTTTGTTCCTCATAGTATAGTAAAGTATGCTAACACTTTAGTAAACTATGAGGGAGTGAAAATTATACCTTGACAAGTGACTGAAAAAAGCTTTAACACATATATGACACTTGAATAATTTAGACTCATTAATGTGTAAAATTGATTTAGTAAAGAACAGTCTCATTATTTATTTATTTATTTATTTATTTATTTATTTATTTATTTATTTATTTATTTATTATTTATTTATTTATTTATAGTTCTTATATGCCGCCCAACTCCCGAGGGACTCAGGGCGGCGTACAACATAATATAAGAACAGTTAAAAAAATAATAATCATAAATTTAAAAAACTACAAAAATTAAAACACACCATTTATACATGGGGGATTGATATCTGTTTCACCCCGCCTGCAGGAAGAGCCATGTTTTGACAGCTTTACGGAAGGCCAGTAGGGTGGGGATAGTCTGGATCTCTGGGGGAAGTTGGTTCCAGAGAGATGGAGCACCCACAGAGAAGGCTCTCCCCCGCGGTCCCACCAACCGGCATTGCTTGGTTGATGGGACCTGGAGGAGGCCAACTCTGTGGGACCTAACCGGTCGTAGGGAGGTATGCGGTAGGGTTTATACTTTAGTAGGCAACCCGTTCCCTGTTGGGTTATTGCTTCAAAGATACTTCCTTACCCAAGCAGAAAAACAGTGGGAGCAGAAGCAATTTATTACTTCCTGCTGGCTTCCCCATTGAGTTTCCTTGTGGAAGCAGGCAGGGAGCATCAGAAATCTTCCCTTCCCTTCCGTTCTTTCCCTCACCTTCCCAGCAGGCAAGGCTGGGAAACTGTCATGGAAAGTTGCAAATAAAGATTACATGACTGCAGCAGCAGTGCAGCAGCCAGTAGCACTGAAGTAGCCACAACTTCCCCAAATTTAGAATAGAATACAATAGAGCTGGAAGAGACTTTGGAGGTCTTCTAGTCCAGCCCCCTGCTCAAGCAGGAGAACCTATACCATTTCAGACAACTGACTATCTAGTAGTCTCTTCTTAAAAACCTCCAGTGATGCAGCGCCCACGATTTCTGAAGGCAAGCTTTTCCACTGGTTAATTGTCCTCACTGTTAGGAAGTTTCTCCTTAATTCCACGTTGCTTCTCTTTGCTTAGTTTCCAACCATTGTTTCTTGTCCTGCCCTCTGGTGCTTTGTAGAATAATTTGACCCCCTCTTCTCTGAGGCAGCCTCTCAAATACTGGAATACTGCTATCATGTCACCCCTAATTCTTCTTTTATTTAGACTAGCCAAACCCAAAACCTGCAACTGTTCTTCATATAGTTTAGTTTTCGGGTCTTTGATCATCTTAGTTACTATTCTTTGAACTTTTTCCAAAGTTTCAACATCTTTTTTGTAATATGGTTGCAGTATTCCAGGTGTGGTCTTACTAGGGCTTTATAAAGTGGCACTAATATTTCATGTGATCTTGATTTTATGGCTCTGTTTATACAACCCAGGATTGTATTAGCTTTTTTGGCTGCTACTGCATACTGCTGGCTCATATTCAAATGATCATCCACTAGGACTCCAAGGTCCCTCTCACAGTTACTGTTTTTGAGCCAGGTCTCACCTAATACCTCACTTATACCTTTGATATTTTCCTGCCTAAATGTAAAACTTTGCTTTTCTCCACATTAAAATTCATTGGATAGGTCCCATTGTTCAAGTTTGTCAAGATCTTTTTGGTTCCTGAGCTTGTATTCTGGGGTGTTGCTTATTCCTGCCAGTTTAGTATCATCTGCAAATTTTATGAGTTCCCCTTCTATTCCCTCATCTAAGTCATTAATGAAGATATTGAAGAGTACTGGGCCTAAGACGGAGCCTTGTGGTACCCCCTGCTTACTTCTCTCCATGTGGATTAAGGACTCATTGAGTATGGTTTGTCAGCCAGCTACAAATCCGTATGGTGGTGATGTTGTCTATTCCACATTTTTCTAGCTTACAAAGAAGTAAATTGTGGTTTGTCAAATGCCTTACTGAAATCTAAGTATACTATGTCCACAGCATTTTGCTGGTCTACTAATTTAGTTACTTTATCAAAGAATGAAATAAGATTGGTTTGGCATGATCTGTTTTTAACAAGCCCATGCTGGCTACTAGTTATAATTTCATTTGCTTCTAGTTGTTCGCAGATCTATTTTTTATTATCTTTTCCACGATCTTCCCAGTTATTGATGTTAGACTGATTGGTCTGTAGTTTCCTGGGTCTGTTTTTTCCCCTTTCTTGAAGTTGGGAACCACATCAGCCCTTTCCCAATCCTCAGGTTCTTCCCCGGTGCTCCAGGATTTTTGAAAGATATGGTACAGTGGTTCTGAGATAACATCTGCCAGCTCCTTCAGAACTCTGGGATGTAATCTGTCAGGTCCCGGTGATTTATATTTGTCTAGGTCAGATAGGTTTCATTCCCTTGGGAGTTATGCATGGGTCCCAGATTTTGGACACATTTTATAAATTAGCCCATTTGATGTACCTTGGTTCAAAAGTCCTATGATGCACTATTTTACCCAGTTAAAGGTCATGATATAAGAGTTTTAGTAGTATATAGATTAGGAGTGTCAAATAATCAATTTACCTTTCATTTATTCTAGGATCTCTTGAAAACAAGCACTTTTTAAAAAAAAATTCTCCTACAAAGTGGTATAATCTCTTACAAGTCCAGTTTGACTTCTAACAATTTCATAGACACATCATCATCATTTTCTAAGTAATCATACAGAAGTCATTTGCCATTGCCTTCTTTTGGAATTCATTTTTTCTCTCAGCTCTATTGTACCCTGGAGATTTCTTATTGAGTACTGAGCCATATTTAGCTTAGCTTTCAACAATAGACAAGGTCAGCCAGGTGTCACCTGCTCACTCCACAAAATGGTATTTCATTCAATTATGGGTAACCACAACTAGATTGTGTCAATCTACCTCAAAGTACAACCCAACATAAAATGTCAATCAAAAAGAGCAAAGTATTCATAAGTGTCAATGCTTATAAATAATGTCATATAGAAAGGGATGGGTTCTTAAGAATGATAAGTTGTTAAACTCAGTCCTAATTAGACATACCAATCTTTGCCTCTAAAGACTTTTTAAAATGCAATTGATGAGAGAAATCTTAAAAACAAACATAAAATACAATTTCACCTATTCCTTCTGGGATTTCCATCCTATTTAAATAGCATTTTCACAGAAGGAATTTCTCTAGGATTTCGGGAGGAGTTAACTTCTTCTCTATACTTGTCACAATCCAGAAGATTATCCTTCTTCCTTCCTTTTAATACAAATGCATCTGATTTGGGCTTCAAGGAAAGTATATTTTGTTGCTTAAACTGTTTTATGTGAATGGAGATTCCATTAAGACTCCTTCAGGTAGAAATCATCCCTTACCCAATTCAATGCTATTCCTTTGAAAAAAGATAAGGAATGGGTGTCTTGGAATGCTGAGAATGAACACGCCTTTCTTTCTTCCTTTTTTTTTAAGAATAAATGAATAACAAATGCTTAGTTTCTTCTCTTGCTCAATTCAGAGTTAGAGGAGAGCTAGTCTAGTTCAATCCTTTCCCATAAAAGAGGAAAATGTAAGATGCAGCTTTCAAACCTAGCATGAGTAGTTCTGGCCAGCTTCCAAAATCAAAATCTCCAACTCTCTTCAACTAAACCTTAGCCTAGTATCAGAAATTGTGGAAGTTGCACACTAAAATACAAGAGGGCACCGTATGATATATTCTGACTTCACCACTGACACCAGGCCTAGGGCTCTGGTACTGTACAATATAAGTTTTTTATTTTACCTATAAATCTGTGACATCAGAATATCGAAAGGGAGATGCCAGGCAAGGCAAAGGTAAAGCTGGTACTGTAACTAAATATGAGTATCCTCAGAATGATATTTATATACCGCATTTTTCGGACTATAAGACGCACCGGAGTATAAGACACACCTTAGTTTTGGGGGAGGAAAATGGGGGGGAAATCTACCTACCAGGTATTCATCTGGCTAGCGTCCTTAGTCTGGTCAGCTTCAGCATATTATTTTATCCCCTGGTTAGGGCTGAAAAAAATCTTCTTCGGAGGGAGTAGCAATGAAAACAAGCCTGCAAAGACTTAGAGCTGGAAATAATCTTCTTTGGAGGGAGTAGCAATAAAAAAATCCTGCAAGCCGGGAAGATCGTTAGCACCTCGTTAGGGTTGAAAAAACCTTTTTTGGAGGGGGTAGCGATGAGAACAAGCCTGCAAGCTGGGAAGAGCCGGGAAGATCGTTAGCACCTCGTTAGGGCTGGGGAAAAAAAGCTTTGAAAAGCTACATTCAGAGTATAAGACGCACCCAAATTTTCAGCCTCTTTTAGGGGGAAAGGTGCATCTTATACTCCGAAAAATATGGTAATCTATCTTTCCTTTCTTAAATTCTCGGACCAGAAAGATATGGATTTGCCTATGTCATATCCTCATTTATTATGACTTCCATCCCCAACCCCCAAGTCCATTTTTATGCAGTCTATATTGACTATCAGGAAGCAGTTCAGTTTTATTCTTGCTTGGTAGTCATACATAGCATTTATAGCTGCATCTCATCTCAAAATTGTTTTATTTTATGTAAAGTACTTTACTTTTTTAGAATAAAAAGCAAGACAGAAATACTGTTTACAGCATTTACATAACTTAATGCATAGGCAGTGGAATTATAATTTCTACTAGTATATAATTATATTGTTTTTCCTGAAAACAACCCTATGAGAAAACGTAACTTATCTCAGTATATCTTAATATATTATTCCATATCAGTAATACATCTATATTTTACTTGATTGTAGAATATTCAAAACTTAATAAATTTGTTAATGATTGTTAATGGCAAATTAATGACATGCCATACTAATTAGTCTCTAGTCTCACTGGGGGGAATGTGAACTGTACATATCAGACAAAAAGGTTATTCAGCCAGAAGTGTTTTTCTCTTGCAGTTTTTTAGATGAGAAAAATCTCAATAAAATATTCTCAATCCACTGCTTTCACAAAAACATGTCTTCATTATAACACTGTATTTGTCTAAAGAAAATGGATCCAACCAGAAATGGTCAAAAGATCATAGCTGTTAAAAAACAAAACTACACACTACTTTCTATAAACATACATTTCAAATTCTACTATTTGAAGATATATCTGCACATTGTACCAGTTATAGACTATTTATTTACTACATAACTTACTTGAACGTTTATATTGAAATATAACTTGAGCCATTGATTTCAATGGTACTATGCAACAAAATACATCTTGAGGAATTTAACGAATTCCTTCCTCCCTCCCTCCCTCCCTCCCTCCCTTCCTTCCTTCAGATAATATGTAGTTGAATTAAATCATGCACACAAAGATAGCTCTGCAACTTCACATCTTCACAAAACTACTGTAAGCATATTTTGTAATATGGCAGAGAATAAAACAACAAAAATCAAATCTGGAAAGTAGTTTCTAGAAATGAATGAAGTAAGATTTTTCAGAGAGAGAGAGAGAGAGAGAGAGAGAGAGAGAGAGAGAGAGAGAGAGAGAGAGAGAGAGAGAGAGAGAGAGAGAGAGAGAGACCAAATTGTTCTCCATGGAAAAAGAAGAATGCACCCATCTAAATTATACTTGACCATTTGAAAGAGGCCAAAATTCATTTCTAGAGAAAGTGGAAGGGGGAAAATGGCAGGGGAAGTCAACAACACATAGCAATATGAGGGATGGAATAGCCAGAGATAGTTCTGTGAAAGGGCGTAAGAGCCGACAGCTGCTAGCTTCCTCATTAAACTAAAAGGACAACAGTGAAGGTAATTACTAAGAGCTTTAGCATCTGGCTTAGTGCATTTGCTTAACTTGCATACCCAAGTTAGATAAGGAAAAAATAGATTATTAGTCAAATTTGTTTCAAACTATTCTCAGAAAACAGCTCTATGTAAAGTAGTTAATAAATGTTTTACTTGAAATAAAAAATAGTCTTTCTATTATGGAGGAAAAGGGGGGAAACAGGAGAAAAGTGGCAGCACTGGAGAGTTTTTAGAGACTTTTTTTAAGGAAGTAGCTGATTATTGTTCTGTCACACTAAAGAAAAGAGTGAGGAGCCGGGTGTACAACTTAGATTGCTGCTTGCATTGTATTTCCCCCCTCAAATCTTCCTTAGAAGAAGCTAATGAAATATTTATATGCTAAACAAAAACAGTTGGAATGTGCATATTGAATGTGCATTTCAAAATTATTTGCAAAATGTTATCTGATGTAAAAATTGATGTTCAATATCTTCTTTGCTACTGTTATTTTTATCATCTTAAAACAAGAGCTGTTCCCACAATGTTCAAGTTGGGCTAGTATTTATTTTTATAAATGGTCTATCTTTGGAGACTGTTAGTTCAAATACAGCAGTAAAGTGATTAAATGGAATATATCTTTCCAATACAAAGAGAGCTTTATTGGCCACCAATTTGCTTCTTAAATATAATTCCAGATTATTGTTTTGATCTATTTCAGAGGCTAAGAGCTTGAAAGTAGGGTACATAAAGAATAGCTACTCCAACCTAAACTTGTTCAATTAAGATCTTTGCCAGTGGCAATCCTCAAAGCAGAGACGGAGATGCAGAGTACAGAGGCATTTTACTTGCAAAATTACTTTGTTCACTTCCATGAGCAAGTTTCCATTGATTTATAAAAACATAAGAAGATCCATGGAGGATCAGTACAAAGTTCTACATCAACTTTATCAGACTTGGTATCCTCCAATGTGAAACTCAATGTCTAGAATTATCAGCAATAGTTAAGCAAACTAATGGTTTCTAGGACTGAATACTGGTTAGGGAAGGCTGTCTTATATGGTTTAGCATTTCTGTTCCCATCATGACAAAGACAAAACTCCTGACCAGGATACTATACACTTTCCTGTTCCTATTTCCTTGCAAATGGTACTGTCTCAGATGTTAAATGTTACTACCTTCCATAAGTCTGTCTAGTCCTATTTTAAAACTGCCCATGTTACCAATAATCATAGCTTCACTATGTGCTATGTAAATACCTACCGGAGTTGCAGAATTACATTGGTATATGTGGATTAGCTGATGCTTAAATGAATGTTTGTGAGCCAGTTATCCACTTGAATCTATTGTAATCTGATAAGGGCTGTGACTACCACCATATATTTTGTGAAGATTTTGAGTGGTATCAATAGTTCAAACAGAAGACCCCCTAAACTGGAATGCCTGGATTCCTGCAACCTAACAGAATTTTTTAATGGAAACAAGAATATGGAAATATTCATGTCTTAAATCCATTATGAGCTGCTGTCGATCAGGCCCTTCTATCCCTTTCCCAGGGGACCAGTACGACCTGCCCCAGGCACACCAACACAACTTGGAGGGAGTTACAGGCTTTAACTAAAAATAATGGCCATTAATATAAAAATCAAATTAAGCGACACAATAATATAAAGCATTAAACCTTATGGTGGACAATGTTGCTCAACTAAAAATAGTCCAAAGACTGTTCTTTTGGCCAAATTGCCCCTCATCTGTTGGTAAACATAAACATGTCCTCTGCAGGCCCAGACATAGGCCTAAGGAGACTCTCTCTCATGACAGGCAGGATAAAATCCTAGGCCAAGATATTGCCATCCTCTCTTCTTTGGGGTGTCTCTCTCTCTCTCTCTCTCTCTCTCTCTCTCTCTCTCTCTCTCTCTCTCTCTCTCTCTCTCTCTCTCTCTCACTCTCACTCTCACTCTCACTCTCACTCTCTCACTCACTCTCTCTCTCCTCTTTTCCTCATAGTAGCTTCAAATGTGTCCTTCTCCCCAGCACTTTGATTTTTCTCCCCCTGCTGGGGACTACAACTACAACAACTGCAACTGCAACTCCTACACTGTAAAAACATATGGCCTCCACAACTCGATCAGGGCAAAGTAATAGACACAATTTACATAGACTTCTGTAAAGCCATTGATTCAGTGGTACACGACAAACTACTTCTAAAATTAAAATCTTATGGCATTTCTGGACCCCTGCAAAAATGGATAGCTGATTTCCTGTCAAACAGGCAACAAATGGTCAAAATAGGGAGCGCCCTATCAAATTTTGTATCTGTTAACAGCGGTGTCCCCCAAGGCAGCATTTTAGGGCCAACACTCTTTATACTTTACATAAATGACCTTTGCGATCATATTAAAAGCAACTGCGTTCTCTTCACTGATGATGTAAAACTATTCAACACCATCGACAATGCTGTTACCCTTCAAAAAGACCTTGACTATGAGACTTCCGGTTCCGGTTCGCTGCATCACGGACGCTCCCCGTTGAGCGCCTTTTCATTTCCCCGTTAAAGCCACCAGAACAGCTGTCTGGCGGCTTGAAAGTCTCTGCCCCAGGCAAAGGGGAGAGATGAGAGTCGGATAGGTGGGGTAGAGCCCCCCCTAGTGCCCCAGGTGTCAGCCAGGGGCGCGAAAGGTGAGGGCTCCCCAGCCAGCCTGTCTCTTGCTCCGGGGACTTGGAAACCTCCGCTTTTGCGGAGCAAGATGCCGTGACCACCGCTGCTTCGTGAATGGGATTACAACTACTTAATTGATTAAACAAGCAGACAGAGAGAGACAGGATTTTAAAAGGGCAAGTACAGAATTTTTTTTTCTTTCAACTCCACTGCTGACTTTCACTTCGGAAGAAACTAAGTAACAGTTAATAGGCTACAACATGGCGATCGGAGAAACTGGGAGGAGAAGTGAAAGTAACTTTCGTTTCCCTAGCGGCTTTCTTTCTTATGGAAATTTTTGACTTTGAAAGTTGGCTTTACTCTCTCTGTCTCCCGATTTTGGATTAAATAATAACTGACAATTTTTTAAAAAATAAAAGTCTATCTGGCTTTGGAATTTAAAAGAATTTTAAAAGAATTTTAAAAGAATTTTAACTAGAGGCTTGGCTTTTTCTTTGTTCTCCACTGGAAATACTAAAATGGCTTCAAAATTTGGAAAGACTGTTTTGAATAAAAGAATGGAGTATTCATCTGGTTATATTTCTAAAATGCAATTTACCACTGAGTTAACACCCCCAAAGTCTTTAACACCTGAAAATTTAATAAGTACCTTAAAGATCATGAAAGATGAACTTACTGCTGAATTTAACCAAAAAATCAATGAAATAGATAATAAAATGCAGGTTGCTTTAAAGAATATTGACCAACAAATTAGAAATGATGTGTTGGAGGTATGCAAAGGTCTAGCAACAAATATTGAAGTTTTGGCAAACCGCATTGAAGAAAATAAACAAGTTTTGATAACTTCAGTAGAATACATAGATAAAATACAAAATGACATTGCAAATTTTGAAACAGAGGTGTTAATGACGCAATTCAGATCCATGGAATTTGCCATAAGGGTCAGGGGGTTGAAAGAGGGATTATATGAAGATTTGAAAGGAAGGATGGTGGAAGCTTTGGAGCAGGTGTCTGGACTGTCTAAAGAAGAATTAGCCAGGCAAATTGATAAAATATATAGAATCAACTCCTGGTATGCAAAACAAAAACACCTACCAAGGGATATTGTAATATACTTTACTACAAGAGCCTTACGGAATAGGATTATACAGGCGACGTTTAAGAATAACCTTCAGGTGAATGGCCAGGAACTAATGATATGGAAAGAAATTCCCTCTAAAATGCTCAAAGCCAGAAAAGATTATACCTTTCTGATTGATGAATTTAAAAGGTTAAACTTACAATACAAATGGGAAGCACCAACAGGAGTCGCAGTGAAATTTCTGGGAAAAAGATACCGGCTTAATACAACAAAGAAAGCTACTGAATTTTATGCCAACGTCTTAAAGGCTGATATATCCAAGATTCCAGAGGAAAGATGTATGAAAACAAAAGAGGAGGAGGACGGAAAGCCATCCCTTCCTGTTCAAATCGAAACAGATTTACAGAATTCAAGTGATTGGCAGAGCCAGACAGATGTCTACAGTGTGGAAAAGGAGATGGAAGATCGGGGTCAGATGGGAGGCGAGCTGACAACTACAAAATTATCAAGTTACAAAAAGATGAAACCATCATCAAGATACAACAAGATGCAGCGTTGAAGTTTATTGGACAGATGGTTGCTAATATGACTGTACTTTTCTTTTTCCCTTCTTTCCTTAATTTTCTTTCTTTACTTCTTGCATTCTTTTTTTTTCTTTTGTTTTTTTGTTTTTAACCTATTATTATTATTTTTTAAAGATTTAGAATCTTTTTTGAAGCTAATAATTTGATATATAGTATTATTATGCTATTAATATAGTGGTTGATTTCATGATGAAGTTTAAAATTTTTGTATTTTATATTTAGTTATTATTGGTATAATATTTATTTAAGTTTTATTTAATTTTGAGAAAGAGTTGGAATTTTTATCTAAAATTATTAAGTTATAAAATATCATAATTTGTTTGAAAAGAAGGCTTATTCAAAGTTTGGAGTTAGTGCTGAATTTACAGGATAGATTGTATTCCCTTTTTTTAGCCTTTTTTTAAATATATATATATATTTATTATTATTATTATCATTATTAATAATATTTTTAGAGATTTAGAATTTCTCTGAAGTTAATAATCTGATATATAGTAATGTTATGCTATTTATATAGTGGTTGACTTTATGATGAAGTTTAAGGGTTTTGTATTTAACACTTGATTATTGCCTATGTAATATTCATTTAAGTTCTATTTAATAGTGAAGAAATGCTTTGCAGGATAGATGACGGAAAGGAGGAGGAAGGAATTTTTATGTGTACAATTCGGAGTTGAAATTTTTAAACAATAAGGTGGGGAAAAAATTTTTTTTAACTTCATTTAAATTTATCTTACTGATATTATGCCCTGTATTCTCTCTGGGAAGTCCGGGGTGGGAGGGGGTGGGTGGGTTAGGGTTAGGGGGGTAGGGGGGAGAAAAATAAAAAATGTTTGTACTTTGTACTAATAAAACTTTTTGATTTTTTTTTTAAAAAAAGACCTTGACTATGTGTCAGAATGGTCAAACAAGTGGCAACTACAAATCTCAACCAACAAATGCTCTGTCTTACACACACAAAAATCAGAATATAAAATACAAGTTGGATGGACATGAGCCCACTGTAACTACATTGCCAAAAAGGCATTAAGAGTTGTTAACCTAATCTTGTGTACCTTCTTCTCTGATAATATTGTACTACTTACTAGAGCATACAAAACATTTGCTAGACCAATTCTGGAATACAGCTCATCTGTCTGGAACCCGCACTGCATATCGGACATTAATACAATTGAGAGAGTCCACAGATATTTCACGAGAAGAGTCCTCCACTCCTCTGTGCGCAACATAATGCCTTATGCCACCAGACTTGAAATTTTGAGCTTAGACAACTTAGAACTACATTGCCTTCAGTCTGACCTAAATGTTGTACATAAAATTATCTGCTACAATGTCTTACCTGTCAATGACTATTTCAGCTTCAACCACAACAATACACGAGCACATAACAGATACAAACTTAAGGTAAACCGCTCCAAACTCGATTGCAGAAAATACGACTTCAGCAACAGAATGGTCAATGCCTGGAATGTACTACCTGACTCTGTAGTTTCTTCCACAAACCCCCAAAACTTTAACCTTAAACTGTCTACTATTGACCTCACCCCATTCCTAAGAGGTCTGTAAGGGGCGTGCATAAGCACACCAACGTGCCTACCGTCCCTGTCCTAATGTACCCTTTTATTCGTATCCATCTCATGTATTCATAATCATGTTTATACATTTCATGTATTCACAATCATGTTTATAATTTTATTTGTAAGCTTATATATGCTTGACAAATAAATAAACTAAACTAAACTACATTTCCAGGGCTCCTTCCTGTCCTAATTCCAGGGGAGAGGCCCCAACCAGCCAGCCTACCAGGAAATGCTGCTAAGGAAGCAGGCTACATGGGCAACATTCTCAATGCAGTTGCAGGATTCTAGGCTAAGACAAACCAAGCAGATCTGTGAAAAGCTATTGCACCTGACAAAGAAGTGGCAGTACAATCTGCTACTTGCTTGGCTGCACTGATTTGTTGTTTTGACAAGCAAAAATCCTTGGCCTAGAATAGAGTTGCTGGATCACTTATTGTCAAAAAGAAGGAGAAAGAAACTATTTTCAGACACACATCTTTAAAACCTGACAGTCTGCCAGACGGGTCTTCTGGTAGACAATTTGAAATTGGATTGGTGCTATACAGACACAACATTATGCTAAATTATGCTAAATATAAGTTGATCTGGGAAAATTACTTTGGCAAACTTTAAAGTTTCTGTTATATTACTCTATTAGCAATAAAGATGATTCAAGAAACCCAGGTAGTTCTTGTTTCCATGTGTAATGCATAGCCATTATGCACTCATTTGTATTTTTCCTTCCATTTCTTTTTTGAGCAAAACTACAATATTCTGAAATTTTCTAAAGAAAGCTTTTTCTCATTGCTTTCTTGACATTACTTTTGAATCTTGCTGGCAATACTTTGGAGACAGTGGTACCATTTGCATGTATAGTATATGAAGTGGCTGAAAACTGCTTTAAAATCTTCCAAATGTTGGTTTGTTTAATTTTTTTTAATATCAGAACTGTAGTTGGCTTGTTACTTAATATTGTTGGTTTTGATGATGTTGTAAATCATCTTGGAATTTACAGTGAAGAAACAATATATTTCAGTGAAGAAACTAAATATTCATATATCTGTAAATTATAGAACTTAATGTGCACTATTATGACATATAGAGCAAATTCAGTGTAAAAAGTCCTAGAACAAGTATTTCTATCCTTTTATCTCCAGAGAAACTTAAGCTATAAATTAAAGCCATAGAAAAAAGCAAATGGAGAATACTATTTGATTGTTTAAAAATGTAAAAGAAAAATGCAGAAAAGATTGAAGCTCAGAATGGTAGGTCATATATATGCAAATCACTGGAAATATTGAAATAAATAATACCTACTGAAGGGCTTAGGAATGCAAATAAAATGTCTAGGTAGAGGTTTAGTGCATTGCTAATTTTTACCATGTATTTCTTCAAAATCTGAATCTCTAATACTGCAATATTATGCATGCTATTTTTTATTTAAGCACTTAAATAGTTTTAGCAAATAAGTGACATTAATTTGCAATGCATACCCACTAATAGTTTAACATAATGTGGCATAAAAATAATAAATTACCTTCCAGCAAACCCGCTACTGTAGCAATCATTCTAAATGTTTAGCCAATCACCTTGCTTTCCTCTAAAATGAAAACACTTTGCAAAAACAAATAGCAGTAAATAAACTTACTATAGCATGGGCAAAGAAATCAAAATATAAAAAATGTTCAAATGGAGAATGGTGGGGATACTCTCTTTGAAGGAAAGTTTCCCAACTGAATTCTTCTGGAAAAAATGACCAACATTTCTTCATTTTAATATTGCCAAGTGTTAAAGCAGGAGTGGGGAATCTCCAGTCTATAGATCGGATGTGGCCTACAGCTGCCTTTTCTAAACCTCATCCACCTTGCTTCTGTGCCAATTCTGGGTTAAAATAACTGTCTTCATATGCAACATAGTTTTTTAAATCTCCACTGTTCCAATTGAAGGTTTTAAAGCCTAATTACTAGTTAATTACTAGAAATAGATCAAAATCAGAAGAAAGGAGACAAAGAACAAAAGGATTAATAGGGAAAAGAGAGTGAACATGAGAAAGAAAATAAGAGGCATGCAGCCCACAAACTGGTGAACTGGTTCCCAACCAGGGGTGAAATTCAGCAGGTTCGGACAGGTTCTATAGAACTGGTGGCAGCAATTATGTGCAGTTTGAAGAACCGGTAAATCGCACCACTGACTGGCCCCGCCCTGTGCCTCCCACTTACTCCTTCTCTGGTTCATACACAGAGAGCAAACATAAAAAGGAGGCAAGAAGCAGCCAGGTTGAACTCTAGAAGACTTGGCCGAACTTTTCTGTTGGTTCTGTGGGCGTGGCTTGGTGGAGTGGTGCCACCCCACCTTGCCATGAGTGATGTCAAGTTGGCCATGCCCACTCAGTCACATGACCCACCACCACCAAGCCATGCCCACCAAGCCACACCCACAGAACGGGTAGGGGGGAAATTTGAATGTCACCCCTGTTCCCAACCCCTGGAATGCAGTCATCAGATTGAAAAGACTTCCCCATCCTGAAGTTTAAAAACCATATATTATCTGAAATACAACCACTCCAGTGCTTATATGCTTAATTCTTAAAGAAATTTTCAGAACAAACAGAACTAAACAAAACTAAACACTGTAAACTTGGATAAACAAATCTCAACAACTTGAGAGTAGTATCTCTTTCCCTTTTTCTTCCCATTGTCAAACATACCCCTTCCCTTGTTTGGATCGCCAACTCTCACCAGCTTGTGTGGAAGCTTTCTTTTATTTATCAAGGCTCCCTCTAACATATAATAGTGTTCCATTTGATGGCTCTTCTGTGACATTTCAAGCACAATTTGGAAAGATGAGAGGCTGCTTAATCTTGCTTACATTTTCAGTTATGCATATGAATCTACTGCTTGAAAAGAGCTAGATTCTAAGATGCAGTGCATAGGATTGGATTCAGAGGGCCAATATCTTATTCAATGGCTAGGTGGTGGACTACTTTCATTGGTAATAGCCACAGATTGAACAATAACCTGTGCAACAACACTGCTGCTAAGAAAAGCTAATCGGACACACTCATGTTTCATGTTACAAGGCTTGTAAGACTGTCAGCAGGGACTGTGAAAAGCAGCAGGTTGTCTAGCCCTAAAGTAACATAATCCTAAATTTACAATATGAGAGAATATTATGGACAGCAGGTCCTTATTAGGAATGCATTAGCTATTCTGTTACTCTTCAGAACCATAAAACATTCTAAAAAGTCAGTCCCACCCCATTTTTCAATTAAGAAAATACACAGTCTCCTTTAATATCAACATAGTTTGAACGTTTCTATGTGGTACAGGTCTAATCTTTTGGTGTACTGCTATGCAGAGAAGAGCTAGCATTCCTGGGCTGCAACCTTCTTCAGCCATGCCATTGCCAGAGCTTATTCAAAGGAAGAGGTTAGATCATGCAACAAACTTGCATGTGCTTTCAGTAAGGGTCCATATAAATTCCCCATCTCTTTTGATTTCTAATAAAATTGGAGATATAGTAGATAAAAGGCTTCAAATGCAATATATTTCAACATTAGGGGCCTTCTCCATACTCTATTGGAAAAGGCCATATATAGAAATTACATAGGACAGTGGATGATACTATTATTCTCATAAAGCACCACAATTTTCTGAACATTGGTAGAACTGACCTAGGATGTAACCATGCAATACCTAACAACCTTTTGTATATTTAATATAACAACATTATATTATACTATATTATTTGATTCTTTTTATTAGTTTATATTGTTTTAAATGTGGTTTTCTATTCTGTAAGCCACCTTTGAGTCGCCATGGGTGAATAGGCGGCAATATAAATTAAATAAATAAATAAATAAACCTATGAACCTGCAAATATTGTTGGGCTATTAAATCCCATGAATTCTAACTAATGACCATGCTAACTGGGACTGAGGTTTTCAAGTCAAATGAAATTAGTGTAACATATAAATATTACAATTTTGGATGTATTGCAGTGAATATTGATCCCTCAGCAAAATCAACTAAATTTATGATCTGTCTTTCACTAGCTCTGCTTTCCTCCTTTTCTCTCATATTTTTCTTTTATTCTCCCCTCTCTCCTAAGGGATTATTCTTCTTGTCTTATGTGCTGTCATCCAGACAACTGTAAAAGAAGAAACAGGAATATAAATGTTGCTTCTATAAGATTTTTTTATTTCCATTTTTGAGGAATGTAGAATAATTCTGTCTGGAAATTGGGATGATTATGATTACAACAGCTGCTGCGGATAGCCATATTGGATTTCAATAGCCCATTCAAATCTAAATATACCTAAACAAATTATGACTCAGGAAGTCATGGATCTTGATATATCTGATCAGAATGTTCATGATGAAGGAGTAATAGTAGCAGCAACATTTGTTTGATAGAACGATAACTATATAAATAGTGTAGTGATTCAGGCACTGGGTTTGGATATGGATTAGGGAGACCCAGGTACTAGTCCTACTTGATCTCAGAGCTCTTTGAGCGATTTTGAGCTAGGTCCACATTCTTTCTTTCCCTCTTTCTCTCAATCCAGTCTATCCTCTCAGAGTTCTTGTTATATAGCGACAAAAATGAGGGGACTAACCCATAAGCTATAAAAACAAAATAAGAAATGCAACAAATAAACAAATTGTGTATTTAAAATACTAGACATATAGAAGTAATCTAACACTCACATACACATTATCATGTATAAACAGCTAATATTTTAATTCCAAGCTCTGCATTTCTCAAGATACCTTATTTCTAAACCACAAACAGGATTCATTATGCATTTGACTCCTATCAGTTTTGATTATCTGTAAATCTAACACAGAAATCTCCAAAACAATTTCATTCAATCTGATTGGAAGGAATATTGGAATGTCAATCCCTCCCAAAACCCAATTCTTTATTCCTTTCTTCTTTTAAATGTCATCTCACATGTGCTTTAGGCATCCTATAACTGTATTTAGTTTAAGAGCAGAAGTAAAAAATCTGGGAAAATGTATATCCTGAATTTTAAAGATACATTATGACATACTGATAGTTTTTACTTTTAGTTGTGATTTCTGATTATCTTTGGTGGGAGCATGACTTTGGTACTGGATCTACTTGATGTCTCAACAGCTTTCAATACCATGGTCAATAGTATTGGGGACAATAGTATTGGGGACTGGGATTGGGGGTGCACAGTGTTGTCCTAGTTTACATCCTTTTTCTGATGCCATTTCTAGTCAGTGTTGGTCAGGAGCGAGAGGTCTCACCCTCAGCCCTTGCTTTGTGGGGTCCTGTGGGATCAGTGCTCTCTTTGCTCCTATTTAACACTTACATGAAACTTCTGGATGAGAGCAGGGATGAGATATTATCAGCAGCTTACCCTATGTTATTCATTGAACATCTCAGTCTGTGGTGAGTTAAGTTTCACCGCCTAGTGCCTGGAGGCTGTTGAGGTCTGGATTGGGAGCAACAGGTTAAAATTGAATTCTGGTAAGATGGAGTGGTTTTAAGTCCAGGGCTCCTTTGGACTTGGGAGAATTTATTTATTTATTTATTTAGATGCTCTTCTATGCCGCCCTACTCCCTGAGGACTCAGGGCGGCATACAACAGAATTACACCATCCTTGGTCATGGATGGAGTTGCACAGACAGACCTGGTACATAATTTGAGTTCTCTTGGACTTGTGACTCCTGCTTAAGGAGCAGGTGACAGTTGTGGCCAGGAAAGCCTTTGCACAACTGCATATTGTATGCCAGTTACACCCATTCCTGGACTAAAGGGCCCTTCTCGCATACATTCATATCTTAGTCATCCTGTTTGGTCTATTATAACATGCTCTACATGGGGATCAGAGGTGGGTTCCTCCGGTTCGGACCGGTTCGCTCAAACTGGTAGCGACCTGCTGGTGATGTCACGATGACATCACGAAACAGGTTCAGTCGGTGCCAGTCCGTAGGCACCGCCATCTTTTTTAAACAAAAATTTAAATTTTTTTATTTTGGGAATTTTTAATATATATTTTTCTTCTGAGCATGCGCAGAAGCCGAGTTTCCAACACTCCGCATGCATCGCCATCTTGTTTTCAGCTTTTTTTGGGGGGTTGGTTTTTTTGCCACTGCACATGCGCGTGCTTTGCATGTGCATGTGCCCACGAGGCGCACCCATGTGGCGCGGGAGGAAGCGAACCGGCAGCAAGGTTATAACCCACCCGATGGTGATGCATTAAAAAGCATCCAGAAGCTTCAGTTGGTTCCAAATACAGTAGCCCTCAGGATTTTGGACAAATGTGTATGTGTCACCTCATTTGTGGGAGCTACACTGCTTGCCTATTTGCTTTCAGGTGCAATTCAAAGTGCTGGTTATCATCTTTAAAACCTTATATGGCTTGGGGCCAGGTTATTTGAAGGACCACCTCTCCCCAATCTACCCAACCCATCAGAGCAGGAAGGCAGGGCATGTTGCAGTTCCCAACAGGAAGTACTGTACATCTGGTGGCGTTGTGGCCCACCCGCAGCTTGTGCAGCCTGGGTCTTTGGAACCTTCAGTACCTCTTGGCAGTGCTGAGAAAGGAGGGGCTACTCCTTTCCTGAATGCAAGAGCACGCAGGGCTGCCAAGAGGCAGGAAGATTTACTCCAGAGGAGGTCTACTCGGGAGTAAGACTTGGGGCTAATTGGCCACTCCCCTAGTCTATTTATGGTCATCAGTTGTAGCTAACAAGCTGCAGAGAACAACATTTGAAAAAGAGACCTGTCTGATCATATGTGACTCCATGACTCTTGTTTTGGCATTCTCTGCGTTGGCTTGGATTATCAAGGACTAATTTGTAGGAACTTTGCCAACTGTTGGAAACTTTATAAACTATATAAAGATAAACAGACTCAATTGCTCGTCATTGTCTTTGAACTCTTTGAACTGATACCAGCTATTAATGACGCTTAATTGATAGCTGGTTGCTTGCGGATAACAGTTTGTTTGTAAATTGGTGTGTGCATCTTGTTTACTACTAAGACGTAGCCTTTGTTTCATTAAATAAGTGTGTACAAACTGCTTGTGTGGTTGTGTGCTTCGTGGGGACAGAACAGGTGGGACCTAAATAAAGGACCTTCTCTGTGGTGGCTCCCTGCCTTTGGAACAGTATTCCCCCAGAGATAAGATTGGCTCCCACCTTGTTGGTTTTCCACAAGGCCTTGAAGACACAGTTTTGTCAGTGGGCTTGGTGACCCATTCAGAGCTGCTCAAGAACCTTGTCTGGTTGTGTTGTTAGTGCTGTGCTGTTTAAACTTTTAATATGGATTTTTAATATTATATGCTGCCTAGAGCACTGTATGTGAGTCGGGCAGCTATATAAATCTGTTTAATAAATAAATATGTCATTATGAAGCAGGAAGGTTTTATCTCAGTAGCTAAATTACAGACATACAGTAGTCATTATAATTCAAATATTTTATACACATTTTTCTAAAAAATATTTATACGCCTTTCCAAATTTAAAAAAAAGATTAAAATTGTTTCAAATATCTGTAAATTATTGAATTAGAATTGAGGCTGTGTTCTTAAATATCTTGATCTAAAATCCAATAGGAATATACACACGTAAAGATATACTTAATTCAATTAAAAGGTTGGGTTTGGAACTATAGAGACAGAATAGTATTTTCCTCCCAATGATTTACAATACTTCTTTTTTTGTCCAGGAAAAAATGTTCTAAAATAAGTCAAACCCCAACTAAAATGTAAATATATATCTTAATTTTATTATTATATATTTGGTATTATTTTTAATTTTTTAATTTTCAGTATGAATTGGCAAATGTTATGTAAATGCATAAGCATTTTTTTCAAGGCAAAGTTAGTGATAGGCAACTACAAATTATTATGAGAAAAAGAACTTCAGTAGTGAACTTCAAGCTGGCTGTTGAATTATTTAGGGCTCTTTCTTAGGTGTTAACAATGAAATGCAACTCAATACAGTACTTTCATCCAGCTGACTGAATTTGTTGTATTGAAAATGATATGGATGGAATTCATTCTCTCTTTCAGACACCTTTTTCCAAGCACCAGTTAAACACATTTTTTTCATTATTTCAGTTTATTGTATATCTATTGCCCACAATAAATATACATATATTTGAAATAAGGAATACTTATTCTTTGAACAAAACAAGTTGGCTTGATTTCTAAAACTGATCTTCAGAATAAAAATATTATGTACTAACAGCAGAGGGAGTTATAAGCAAACTGGCTCTGAATCAGAATTTAACTGTATTTATAACTGTTTTCTAAGTCAACAAACACCACAATGAAATTGGATCTTCATTTCATGTAAATTCTAGCTATTTTTCTGAGGGATTTTTAAATATCTTCTCTCATCATCAAATTCTAATTCAACACCAATTTATGTATTTTGATCATTTTATCTATTCCTTATATAGAGAATATTATATTTTGGTAGAAAGAGAAAAAAATAATCTAAATCAGCACTTAAGTTTTTCTATACTAATTAGTGAAGATGGAGCATTATAAATGGAACTATCTCAAATCTCAAACTATTCATTTATACCAAGGAGAAAAAAAATAACAAAAATTGGTAAAATGTGCTATGATAATTGCATAAACACAAAACAAAATTAAGCAAACAAGGTTATAAACTGTTTAAAAAGATTATACCTATTGGTTCAGAACAGCATAAAAATATAGCCAAAGCAATTGTTGAACATCATTACCATAGTAAGAAAATAATACAGGCAAAATATCAATCCTGATTTTTATGTACAAAATTGATTTATTGCCTTTACTTTATAGAAATCTTTTGGAATTTTTCTTCTCCATGAAAAATTAGCTGTATCATTTTGTGACATTATAATCATCCATTTTTTTCCAAACGATTTAACTTCGTTCAAATACATATTGTTTTTGCATTTATTTTAGGCTGCCAATATGGATTAAAATTAAATACATTTAGTTTGGGTAGAAACGAATAGGATTGCATTGATTATCCTGTAAATGAAATTTAAATAATCTCCCTATCTCATTATAGTCACATCTTAGAATAACAGAGTTGGAAGGGACCTTGGAGGTCTTCTAGTCCAACCCTCTGCTCAGGCAGGAAACCCCTATACCATGTCAGACAAATTGTTGTCTTACAAACCAAAGATCCCCCATGTTAAATAAACTGTACATTTTGATCAGTAGTATATTTAAGCCTGCAGATATATTATACCACAGCCTAAATTATGCAGCTCTCACACACATAAATATTACAAGCACACAGTTTGTATAAAGCAAACCCAGTGGCTTCTGAAAAACTGCTTGAATAAGAAATACATTCAAAAGTTTGTTGAATCCAAGATGGCGCCAACGAAGGCTGCCTCGGTGAAATGCTCTCAAATTGTATCCTTTCCTTTATGTACACTGAGAACATATGCACCAAAGACAATTCCTTGTGGGTCCAATCACATTTGGCCAATAAAGAATTCTATTCTATTCTATTTTGAAAAATTACCGGAAAACACCAAGGCCAATGTGTTACAATTATACAATGCAGTAAATAACCAAAGCAACCACATATTTAAAATGTTTGCTGCAGTCAATTTGTCTTTCAATAAATTGGCTTACAACCTTCCCCACCATTCAGTAAATCACACTGCAGCTATTATTGTTACAGTAGAGATAAATTATGAAACTTTTTTTCAAAAAGTTTCAGCAATTCCAATATTTTCTTGAAGATGAGCTCTTGTAGGTATTTTGCATGATTTCTGAATAAGCAATAAATATACAGTCTTTGGAGATAAATGATAGTTTTGCAAATTCAATCAAGATCTTTCTGACCCCAACACATGGTCTTTATTTTCAGATAGTTTTTAACATGGATGAAGCACATAGCTCAATTAATAATAGCAGTTAATGAACATTCTGCAACCTTCCCTACCTTGCTTAATAAAACATGCTAACTCCATAACACTTAAAAAGTTAAGTAGAACCTATTAACTGAAATCTGTAAATTTTCTGTTATCTGGATTTTCTGTTGGCTACTTTAAGGCTATGGATACAGAGTAATCTCTTATTTCAGGACAAGTTTTTATTGCATGATGGACCAAGAAAGATTCCAGCTCAAAAACAGGAGCATGATTTCTCCACGGTTCTCTGGTGCAACTTTAAAAATCAAACATTTAGGATCTTGAATATCTAGAAAAAAGAGGGATTCCTTGAAATGGTGGAAAATCTAGAAATTTGAATACTTTCAGAAAAGCACAAAATCATTCTTTCCTTGCTACAAAATCTACTCCTATAGGAAGCAAAACCCCAAGGAGTGTGCCCCTATTCTGGACTCTCAGAATTCCATAATTTGCCTAGTACCCTGTTGGAGAGTATCAGACGCCCTGGACCAAAGGCCAATCCGTCTGAAAGGAAAATCACAAACCAGAACGGAGGTACTTAAACTCTCCTCCCTCGTCACCCACCCACTCCAAAAAATCAGGACAATTTGGAAGCCTCCTTCCAATTCCCTAACGACCAAACGCAGCTTCTCTGTGTCCATCTTCACTATCGCATGGAAGCTATTAGAGCCCCCCACCCATCCCCCAGCAGAGGCTTAAACTTTGCCGAGTCCGTACACTTCTCAAGGAGATGAATGGTATCGAGAGAGGGAGGCCAGGCCCGATAGAGCATTTGCCTCAAGGAGCACCTACTTCTCCCCGCCCCGTAGGAAGTAAGGGACGAGGCAAGGCGCCTAGGCAAAGAAAAGTTAACTCGCGGAAGAGAAAGTGGCGCCCCCTCCTGCTTAACAGCCCACAGGAGCCTTTGCCGAGACACTCCCCCGTTTGCTGGCAGCCTGCCTCCCCGCCTCGCTTCCCTGCCTCTTGGAGGGGAAGGAGACCGCGGCACAAGGCGGAGAGCACCTGAGGGAGGGGGGCCAGGAGGGGCGCCGAGGGAAGGGGGTCCTGATCAGCTCAGCCCTTTCCTGCCGCTGCGCCCCCTGCGCTCACTCACCTCTCTCCTGCTCGGCTTGGAGGCAGACGGGGATGTTCTTCTTCCAGCCCGGCATGGCTCCTTCAGGGCTGCGGCTGCTGCTTCTGCTGCGGCACTAACAACAGCAGCGGGGCGCACATTACAGTCCAAGGCGGCAGCGGCGGCAGCAGTCCAACCACCGGCCCCTATTCCCCCGCTTGCACTCCCGGGGAATTGCGGCGGCGGCTCTTCTGGGCAGGAGAAGCAGCGAGGTGGGGACGGCGCTGCTGATTGCAACGCTGCCTCAGTTGAAGGAAGGTGCTGCTGGGGAAGAGGAAGGAAGGGCAAGGGGGCGACTCCGCACGCTGGAGGGAGGAGGAGGAGGAGGAGGCTCTCCCCGGTTCAGCTGGGGACATACGCGCGCAGAGGGGTGAATGAAACGGAGGGGGGACGTCGCTTGCTTCGCCTCGCCGCTGCCAGCAGGTGGGAGTGCTGGAGTTGCCGGCTGCACAATGGACGAAGGGCGGGAAGGAAGGAGGAACGAGCCAGTTGAGTTGCTTTCGCTGGAGACGCCTCCCCTCGATGCCCGGGAAGAGCGGGAGACGGGCACCCCGGAGAAGAAGGAGCCGCGGATTGAGGAGGAAATCAAGACCGCCGTGCGCGCGCCCCCGCCCCGGTCCCTCTCGCGCCCCACGCCCAGTCGGGAGCGAAGTCGGCCACGCGTTGGATGGAAAATGCACCCAAAATGTACCAGGCGGCTTCTCCTCAGCCCCCGTCTCGTATCAACATTAATTACTAAGAGAATATCATCTCTTTTCCCTCCACAGTCCCGACTCTTCCCTCGATCTCTTTTCCTGCACCTGAATCCCAACTCTCCTTCGGTACTGTTTTCCGTGTAGTTGGATCTTCAATAACAATTGCACCTGTATTTCTCCCATTTGAACTCGGAGAAAATGCACAGTTTAATGTAGTGCAACACTGCTTTTGACTAATTTATTTATACCGCCTATCTGCTATACAGGTTTAGGCAGATTACAAGTTCAGTTAAAACAACCATAGAACACACACGGCGTAAAATTGCGGTGTTAGTGGAGCTAACCCCTCAGATCAATTAAAGCTTCTCCCTCCGTCCAACAAGTGGATAGGATTTGTGCCCCTCAGATCTTACTCACTCTTTCTTAGTCCTACTAAGCTCACAGGGTTGCTGTTGTGGGTTAAATAGGAAGAAGGAAGATTAGGAATGTTTGTTGCCTTGAGTTACTTATACAGTAATAAAAGCTGGATAAAGCTGTAATAAATAAAAAATAGGTGCTGGGGGATTAAGGAAAAAGATCCCTCTTGTTTTATTTTAAACAAAATAATTGTTTATTCTATCGTGTTTTGAGTGAATCTGAACTCACAAATCAACAATGTGCAATCCTTCCAGAGTTAAATACTTCCAAGGATAACCTAATTCTGCCACTGGAATTGTCCAAACCATTTGTGTCACTTGCTTTTTGTGTCCAGATGACTGAAATATATAGGACTAGTTTATTTGAACCTATACAGAAGAACCTCATCTTCTGTATCCCAGAATAAAACACTTGTTGCTGTGCTGCTTCATGCACAGTTTAATGCTGGACATTGCTCTCTTGTCAATTTTGTATGTAGGATTTTTACATAAACAAGTTGCATCAAGAGGATAATTATGGTGACTACAGAATATTTTGAAGTAAAACTACCATATTTCCTATTTAGTCCTCTAAATAGCTTTGCTGGCTGAGGAATTCTGGGAGCTGAAGTCCACAAATCTTAAAGTTGCCAAGGTTGGAAACCCCTGGTCTAGGTCACAGGATAAATTCTTCTGTATATTTATTGAATGTGTGCACCATTGTGGCTTTTTTGAGTTTGACTCAGTTTCATCATCCTGGCTTTAACTGAGAGGGTTCAAGGGATACTCTCTTCCTCCCAAGTGGAATGATATGCACAGCAAGTTCTTAAAATTATCAATGCCTAATTATATATTTTTGCATTTTTCAGATCGTAAATCAGATGCTTATTAGGTTTACTTCTTTAAAAAAAAGTTTGATCAAGGTTTTGATTTCATCATTTGTCCCCCCCCAAGAATAATATTACATGATAGAACATGCCCAGTAAGAAAAATAAAGCAAAACGTAAGAAACAAAATACCCACTGCATTCCTAGAGTAAGAAGGGAAACAGTTGTAATTAAAGAGGGATGTCTTGAAGATTAGGATCACAAAGATTCCATGCAAAGTCAAAGGGAACTTCCTCTTATAATTCCTGTTTCCTTTCCAGTCTATAGAACATGATCAGGTAGGCACACAATGTAGCATTTTCCCATTTTCTAAATGTAACTTCTCATCCTTTCTGTTAAGAATGGGATCTGGTAAGTAGATCTTGGATCTGAATTCCTGAGGAACCTTTGGAAACTGATAATTTGAATAACTCTTTAAAGAATATCCATGTACTGAGATAATTTAGTGAAATAAACATTTCTAAGTTTTTGTAATACAACTCCCATCTGATGAAGTTTATAGGGGCTGAAGAAATCCTGAAATATATAGAGGGAACCTCTTTAAGAAAGGTTGCCCTGCAATATTCATTTATTATTGCCTAATATACTAACATTTGCAGGAAATAAAAACTAATCAGAAAAAATATATAAAGTAACATCTTCTTTATTCTTTATAAAAGAGAGCATTTGCTCCACAATAACCTGTACAATATAACTTCTTTACATTCCAGATAGATTTTTGTTACCAGCCAGACACTATTTGCTACAGCAACATAAAAGCAGATTCTGCTACAGCAACATAAAAGCAGATTCAGATTCTTGGGCTCATCTTGCAAGCAAGTATATACGTTCACTCTGATATATCATTAAAATAAAATGAACAAAGTAGTCACTGTAACTGTTCTGTTATAAGGAATTAATTATTTAAACTAAACAATATGTGAAAAACCCACTTAATGAAACCATCATATGATGAGACAGTGTAAAACTATGCATTTGCCTTTGTTGTTTGCAGTGGTGAGTTATATTTCTAATTAGAGTATTAAATGGCTCTGAGTATTGGGGAAAAGGAGAAGGGAGATAAAGGTGTTTAAATTAAATACAAGAATGCTAGGAACCAAAGACTACCATCAGTATTCATGCTGCGACAATGGATACTTTTATTGAAAATAAAAATAAAGATAACATCAGTGGCATTGTTCCCTATCTTAGTACTCTCCAGCCTTTAACTAATTGTTATAAATCTAACATTTAACTGAATGTTATAAATCCAACACATCTGGATAGTATAAGGTTGCAAACTCCTGCCATCAAGTTTAGGAATATATGTGGAGGTTTAGGAGTTCACCATCTGCTTATCTGCATCACTAAGAACTATTAACTATTAAATTGTTTTAGGCAAGCTGCTGTTTGCCCCCACAAGATCCAGGTAAGTATTCATAGGATGCACACACAATATTCTTTATTAAATAAATAGTCTGGTTTTAAACTAATTTAAGGTGGCTTTGTAAGTATATGAAATAAGTTATATCTGGAAATTGATATTGCTTTTCCAGTAATACCTGTGGTCTATGGAAATCTGTTGGAGAGATTCAACAACCCTAATCATCCTAATGGGAGTGTGAGAGCTGTTGTCCAACATTTCTGATGGGCACCAGATTAAAGAACACTGCAGTAGGTCTTTTGATTGATAAATAGAAAGATATAGATTTAAATAAATACCTTCATAGGTACACTTGCACATTTTTCTGCATGAATGTTATGGATTATGGCAGCCTAAAGCCTAAGTGTTCAAGCCATATACTTACCTTGATAAGATTAATGAATAATAGTTTTAAATGTAATAATGCAAAGCTAAGTCAATTCCCACCTACATTCCACATATACAGTAAAACATGCTTCAACAAAGCTATACTACATTATAGCCTATAGTTGACTTGAGTAACTAATATTATTTTTTCCTGTGTTCACAATTTGCCTTCGTAATTAATCTAATGCTCTGCATTCATTGTTTGTCTATAAACTCAATCAATTAATACATTCTATTTCCAAATAATATGATGGCTTCTAGACAATAAGCAGACTTTGTTGGAGATATGCAAATATGTACCACATTTTTAAAAAACAATCAGATAATCTTCCTCTAATGTAAAATGTGTCATAAGGCATTTTATTTTCAAAATAACAATGTATAATTTCAGCTATTTCAGTTCATATGCATTAAGACAAAATGGTAGTGTATAGTCTAACACTAAAATCCAAGCACAGAAGATGAGGTTGAGACAAGTGGTTTTACAGCACCAGAACAGTTTATTATTTTTTAAATTTTATTTTATTTATGTTCCATCTTCATTATTTTTATAAATAATTCAAGATGGCTAACATACCTAATATTTCTTGCTTCTACTATTTACCCCAAAACAACTACCTTGTGATTGAGAGTGACTGGCCCAAAATCAACCAACTGGCTTTCATGTTGGAGGTGAGACTAGAACTCGTGCCTCCCAGTTTCTAGCCAGATGGTTTAACCACTAAAGCAAACTAGCTCTCATTTTCAATCCAGGGAGTCTTACGACTGAAAGAAATTAGCAAATTTGGAATTTTAAAAGCATTGGGTTGAGCTTCTCAGACTGAGATGTGACTCCCCCAACCAGAAATGTCACCTATTCTGGTGAACAGGACAGGATTCAAATAAAGTAAGCTTGGGCTCAAACTTTGACAAATAACTGAGTTGCCCAATGTTGCATAAGTATTTTGCTAATTAACTATAAATAAATATAAATTCTTAGGCACCTGCTGAAAATAAACCATGTCAGCATTTATTGATTGAATTCAATCCAGTTAGCTCTTTTCATAAACTATTAGGCATGTGTAGTCTTCTCATATGCATAGCTGTCAAATCAAAGGAATTCTGAGAGTGGAAGATAAAAAATAGAATGAAAATGTGGTTGCTAAAGCTAGCAAATAGAATGAGATGTGAGGGAATGCAAATTGCACTTTGCATCTTATAGTTGTTGGGTACAATTTAGATGACCCTATATTAGTCTGTAAAGTTTTGTTTTGAGAACCAAACTTGTAATTCTATTTAGCTATTTGCCTGTAACTGTCAACTGTATCAGTCAAATGAGATCAGCTTATCTGTTCTCAAACCAGCAGCAATATAATTCTTACTAGGGTTATTTTAAAAAATCCACATATAGTACATTTTAAGAATAAAATGCTGGATGCCATATAATTTTGTAATCAGTTAATATTGATCCATAATGCAATGCAGCTGTGAATTTGGAGCCTTAGTATTTCACCGGCCAAGTTTATTTTATGTCACAAAATCTGAAATTAGCATGCATTTTGTTGCTTTCTTGAATCTCTATCAGTGCTACATTAGCACTATTATTCTGAGTAGAAATGATGAAAATGTTTTGCTTCTATTAGGTTACAGAGAGAAAGTAACTCTGCATTCTGCAAGTCCTATATAGAATAATATTTAAACTGAAGACCGCCATCATATCACGGTCAAGTCAGGAAATAAGTAATATTAATTTAACCAGGAAGATAAGCAACGGGATAGGATCTAGGACAGAGACAAAACTAGACTGCCTCTGGCCTTAATTTGCAACTTCCAAATTTCAAAGGAGGATAGATGATGACATCTCCTAGGAAGCTGTCACTTTCTTCAAGGCTAAAGAATGATTTGTCTGTATTCTGCAGAAAATGCATGCTTAGAGTAGTCCCAATCACACTCCATATCACTGGAATCAATAACTGCAGAATCAGCCCCTTTAAGAACCTTTAAATGCCCTTTGAGAATAACCAGAGCAGAGCCAGAGATCAAGATCAGAACAGAGAAGTCAGTTTTCAGAAGGCAACAGCTGTAGGAAATGCTACTTTAGTCTAGTGTTCTGATGTGAATTTCGGAGTGTGTTGCTGATTAGTGTATTCTACTTTGCTTCTCTTGGACCTAGAGTGCAACGGAACAGAGCAGAGCAGGGTAGGACAGCTAGGAACCAGCTCATATATTATTTTTAAGATTGACTTTCACAGTGATTTGACCATCATATTTGACATGGTGAAGCTCTGGTTTTAAAATTTACTGCCTATAAAATAATTGAAAAGTTTGTCTTCCTAGAGATAAGGCAAGACTGAATAAAATGGGGCATTCATGCAGAAACTACTGTGAAACCTTTGATACACAATATCAGAATTAGCCAGTGAGATAGTTTATTTAAAAAGCTGCCAGCAGCAGAGTGGAAATAGAGATGGGTTTATAACCCTTTTTTGCATAAAGAAACGGGCTAATGCAGACAGCATTGCAGATACAATGCCAGATTTGAATAGACCCCAAGCACAGTTGTTGATGGGCATCCTCTGAGCTAATGAACTCCCTCCCCACTACTTTCTTCTATATCATCAATGCTCTAGTTGCCATTCATCTTTATCCCTAATTGGCCTTTCTTGGAGGTGATACCGCAATAGAACAAGAATAAATCTAGGCAGCTGGCTCATTTTATCTCTCACTATACAGTGCCTGGCATTCAGTAAATACCTCAGAGGAGAAAACACGATGTGGCTACAGCATTCCAAAGTCCAGTTTCCATGTTCCCAAAAGCTCAAGTCCTGCTGAGCCCCAACTGAGAAAATAAAAGGACAGTTGGTGTGGGCTGGAGTATACCAAGAGATAGCACCAAACTCTAATGTTATACAGATGACTATACAACAGTTCACTTAGTGACCATTCAAAATTACAACATCACTGAAAAAAGTGACTTATTACCATTTTTCACACTTACGACTATTGCAGCATTCCCATGGTCACATTATCAACATTCAGATCGGGTTCCTACCGGGTGAGGTCCAGTGCGCCATTCCAGTAGGGGCCCGCCAATTGCGCAATGTCGGCGTGACGGCTCCAGTTCTTTCTTTGCCGGTCTGTGCACGCTGCCATCTTTTTAAAAAAAAATTTGCGGTTTTTGGCTCTCTGCGCATGCGCAGAAGTAAAATTGTCCTGTGCGTGCACAGAGAGCTGAAATTGCACGAGAGGATGCACGTGCACGTGCACATAGCGAGTGAGCACATGCACAACATCGCGATGCGCACCGGTAGGAGAAGGTAAGAGGAACCCGCCCCTGATTCAGATGCTTGGCAATTGATTCATATTTATGATGATTGCAGTGTCCTGAGGACATTTGGTCACCTTTTGCGACCTTCTGACAAGCAAAGTCAATGTGGAAGCCAGATTCACCATGTTACTACCCTAATTTAACAATTGCAGTGATTCACTTAACAAATGTAGCAAGAAAGATTGTAAAATTGGGCAAAATTCACTTGTTTCACTTAGCAACAGAAATTTTGGGCTCAGTTATGGTTGTAAGTCGCGGAGTACCTATACAGCAGGGGTGTCAATCTCTATTTCATTGAGGGCCGCATCAAGGTTCTTTTTAACCTTGGGGGCCAGGGTGGGTGTGGCCAGCTTCACATCATTCATGTTGGGGGTGTCTGTGGTGGCCCGAGCGCTCTGCCAGTGAAAACGGGCTCTCCTTTGCTGTTTCCAAGGCGGCCCCGTGTGCCACATCTAAGCACCCCGTGGGCCGGATCCAGCCTGAGGGCCTTGAGTTTGACACTCCTGCTATATAGGAATATAACTGCTCTGACAGTTCATGCCAGATATTTAACAATTATTCAAATGAAATGTATGGCATCACTAAGACTACTTTGCAATCCTTTTTGAAAAGAAATAAAATTAGATTGAACTAATAAATCTGTTGATTGACCAGGCAGTTGAAATTAGCTTTGATGACCATCCACAAATGCTTACATATGTTCAACATTTCCTATTTCTCTAAATTAGGAACTATCCAGAGCCAATATTAGAAAAATTTGCTTTATATACACAAAGCATATAGCAGAAACAAATACAATTTTGTACCAAGTATCAAAATTGCCAATCCTACATAACATACTTGCAGCAATTGTTTCAACTTCCATAACAACTCCTCTTGTTTTAGACTGCTTCGCTTCTAGTTCAAAATATTACAGTTCTTTATTGCTTTAAAAATATGCCCAAATTATTCCATACTAACTGAGAGATTTGCCTTTGAAAAGAAAGGAACATTTTCAGAATCAATTTATTTTGTTCAAGTATTTAAATTCTCATTCACAGTGTATTAATACATCCATTCAGAAAAATATAGGATGAATGTAAATACTAATATATTCATATACTTGTTCAGTCTTATTTTGCAAACCATTATGGAATGAAAGAAGTCAGCTGGCATATAACATGCTTATCTTTATATGTAGAAAAAATAATGAACTATCATCCAAGGATTTTGTGATAAGTTTCACACATTTTATATATCTTAAGTTGTCCTCAATTAGTATCAAAATAATTGGAAAAAATATTATGTTTAATTCTGTAACACTTGAAACAAGTCTCACTCTTCAGCTGGGGGAAAAATAAAGGCAAGGACATGGCATTATTGCAAACACTCCAAAAGTGTTATTGGTGCATATTTGCCCCATAGTTAAGTACAGTGAGAAAAGTCCCTTTGAACAGTGTTTAATCTCCAGGTTAAAAGTGTGCTGCTACTTTGGTATGTTTAAAACAAATGATATGAGTTCCTGCACAAAGATTCACTAGAACAGGAATAAGCAGTGTGTGACTCTCCAGCTCCCAAGAGCTCTAGCCAACATGATGGTATAATGTGGACATGCATTTATATTTGTTAGATTTATATCCTCCCTTTTCTTCTGGAAGGTCTGTCTCCAACTTCATTCTTCAGTTTTTCCAACGGTACCCATCATCACTGTAGTCCGCCCAACTTGTTGCTAGTTGTCATCTTCTTCTTCAAAGTCCAAGTTTCATTTTGTAGAGTATTACATGGAAAACTATTGCATACACGATTCTCATCTTTATAAGCATAGACACATGACAGCATTTGAGAATTTTTTCCAAGGCCTTCATGACTGCTCTACTAAGTGCTTGACTGCAGGATGTTTCTTGACTGCTTGTTCCTTTACTGTTGATGGTTGATTAATTGAAGTAGAGTAATTCAGTAATCAGGAAATACTCTGTGCACACACTTTGAGAGTCTTTCATTTGTGCTGACATAATTATCCTCCAAGGACAGATTCTAACATTTAAAATAAATGCTATGGCTGAATTTCAAAAAGTCTTGGAATCAGATATTCATTCATTCATTCGTTGCATTTATAGGTTCAAAATGTCTCTGTGTGGCATGTAACCATAAAAAGTCAAACAATAATAAAAAAATATGTAAAGAGAAAAGATGGCTGCATGGGGAGACAACAAATACTATGACAATCAAACCCAGCACAAAACAAGTTCATACTTTGCTGTAGCCCAATGGCTGGGAAGGAGCCAGATCTTTAAGGTTCATCTACAAGAGAGCATTTCTTGGGGGCTGCTGTTCCAGCAGTTAGACATCTCCAGATTTTCTTCCATGCTCTGCTTGAATAAATGTAAATTTTGGTTACGTTGCAATGTGTGCAAAAATTTAATAATTACTTCTCACAAATCAGATTGAACCATATGTGTAACTCTCCAGAATTCAGAATGATACAACATACTCCAGAAATTATCTGGAATCAAATAGGGAGCTTCTGCTGCCACCCTCAGGTCATCGGCACTAGGGTTGGTCTATTCCACAGAATACTGTGCTCCTGTATGGCTTAACAGCTGCCATACTAGTAAGTTACACACCAGACTGAACAACACCATGAGGATTATAAGTGGATGTATTAAAACCACTCTGACCTGCTGGTTTCCTGTTCTGAGCCATATAGTACTGCCACCTTTACGAAGGCAAGATGCCCTAGTGAGAGAATATGAACAACTCACTTCTACCGTTGCATGCCGACCTTCCTCATTTATCAGCCGGAGGACTCAAATCCAGGAAGCTCCCACTGGCACTTGCACAACATCTGCCCAACAACTTTAACACTGATTCCCAATGGAAAGCTGAGTCACTGAACATCCAGATATAAGTAGACATATAAATGACCCCACAAAAAAGGTACCAGGTTTTGTATTACCATGTCAGCAATGGACAATCCTGAATAGGATTCACACCTCACACAGCATCTGCCAGGACTCTCCATAAATGGGGCATAGTATCCTCCCCTCAGTGTGACTGCGGGGTCCCACATCAAACTGTAGACCATATCATGACTGGCTGTAAGCTGAGGGCATATATCGATCCAGTATCTGATTTTTTTATATAAATGATGCTGAGCTTCAATGGTTAGGTGACTTAGACATGGGTATTTAAACACAAAACTTTTTAACCTTTATATTGTATTGTGTTTTACTAATCTTGGTGAATGTTAATATACATTGCTAGTCAATGTATGATATGCCATACGTTAAATAAATAAATAAAGTGTTTATGTTTAATAAATAGCACTATAACTACAGCCATGTTCTTTCTTTAATCCATTAATAGTGAACATGCCAATCTATGTAGAAAGGTTTAAAATGTTAACATTAATTGTGCAGTTGGTCACAGCTTTGTTAGAAATAGTTTTTACTCTACTCTACCTCACCCCTCAACCCCTCACAATTTACTGATCTTAAATTCCTTTCCTACAACAGAAGTCCTAGCAATCCTCTGCTTACTAGACCTTTGAAAACACATGCTGTAATAGTGCTGATCTGAAGTACATTTTACTCAGTAGCACATTAGCTCTACAATTATGCAAAAGAATCTTTTGAAAGACACTCTGAGGAAAAATAGCTCCGATAGGATAAGATGAACACTGCCTGATATGCCTCATGTTGTTATATAGGCTTCAGATGTTACAGTGAGACGATAAATTGGTCCCAGCTATTATGAAGTGCTGTCATAACTGTTTTATCACTGAAGTCAAATAGTTATATGGGTAATTTATTAAGAGTAGGCATTATATGTGATGTATAACTGCACGTTTGTTAAAAATTCATCCAGTATACCAACTAAAAATTGGGCCACCAGCACTGGGCTGTAAATAGTGTGAAGACAGCTAGATGGCAGCAAAAAGTTAGTGGTTTCTGTATCTTTTGCTGCCATATGGTGTCAAGGTCCATTAAAATGGACCAGAAAAGAACTATACAAATTTCATTATATTTAATGCTGGCCTGGTGAAAATTATGAATCTTAGAAAGTGTAATAGGAATTTCTCTAAAGCATAATAGAAATTTCTTGGCCTCATTTTTAGTGAGTTATGTAAAGTAGAATCAATACTTAACAATGCTTTTTTCCAGATTTCCCAAATGGGCTGACTCACTCATTGCTACCTTTTCTGTTCCTTTCCCAGCCACACTCTCTCACATTTAGTTGTTATCCAGATTGTGCAGTAGTACTAACCAGGGGTGGGTTCTACTTACCTTCCCCACTGGTTTGCATCACGATGGAAGTGCACGTTTTGCGCGTCACTTAACAGAAACGACCCTCTGCGCATGCGCAGTACAATAAAAAAGCTTCTGTGCATGCGCAGAAGCAAAAAATAAGATGGTGGCACCTATGGCGCTGCCGAGAGAACTGGCTCGGGGGCGTGGCAGGCCTGGGTGGCTGCTGGTTCCAGCGACCCAGGCCGCCAAGTTACTAGAACCAGTCTGAACCGGGAGGAACCCACCTCTGGTACTAACTGCCCAACCTGGGATAATTAATATCTGGAAAATAATACGGAAAAGTTATAGCATGTTATCATTTTATGAGTAATGTATATATTTAATTTATACATTACAGTACATGGTTTCAATAATTCTTATTGTGAAATGTATTTCACAATCTGCAGATGTTGAAGTTCATGCTGAAAATGAATTAATGACAGTTAAATCTGTGTGAGCTTTGATAAGAGAGCTACTTAGCTTACAATTTTATACTTCCACTTGGAAGTAATTCTGTTGGGATTCTCTGTGAACAAAATGAGGATTCATATTTTTGAAGTGACTTTTACAAGATTGCTATTCATTACTACTACTTTTTAAAAATATACACCTTGAGTGAAATTCATGTTATCTTAATCACCTGAGTTTTGAACTTAAAAAGAGAATGATGCATTTTTTAAAAATTAAACTCTTTTTACAAAATTGATTTATGAATAATATGTATAAAAGAAAACGAGAAATTGAAGAGGGAAAAATTGTACAAGAAAAAATGTTTTAATGACGTAAAATGTTGATAAGAAGGAAATTGTATTTTTTGTTTCTTAATAAAAATTATTTTTTAAAAAAATAAACTCTTTTTATAACAGAAATGTAATTAATGTAATTAATTTTCATTAAATTAGTCTGAAAAATATTAGTAACTATATAGGTAAAGGTTTAGGTAAAATCATTTAGAAGCTATACAGAAAAATGGTGAGAAACTTCTATTTCTACTTTTAAAGTTATGTTATAAACATGGTGCTCTGTCTATTTCATCATATTAATTTGTATCAGAATTTTTTTTCATTTAACTACGGCACCTTCATTTGCATAGAATCTTTACATAAGAAACAACATTAATAAGGAAGGTTTTTTTATTTTAATGACATTAAATTTTGATAACTGTGAAGAATTTTAAAATAGTCCAAGCCCCTTAGTTTCAAAGAGGAGCTATAATCTTCTCAAGAGTGTACTTTCTATATTTAACTCCTTCTCTTTCTGTTTTTCCATATACTCTGCCAAGTCAATTCCCTATTGTATTCTTTCTAATGAGGGATAAATTAGTCTAGTAGTTAGGGAAGTTGAAATCAAGAGGGTTCTTCAAAAATAGCTCCTAACAAATGTTAGCTAAAAGCAACCATGTTTATTGAAATTGTGTTCTGATTGTGCTCAGTTCCTTTCTAATATCCTGGCATCTTGTTCTATTGAACATAAAGTAATAAAATCAGTAGCTCCTTCCCAACACTCCCCAATATTTATGTCAATATTGGGACTGAAGAATCAACAATGTATTCAAGAGTACTAGCTGAAAATATTGGCTTTATATGATTGCTATCATACCGTGTTTCCCCGAAAATAAGACCTAATCCGAAAATAAGACCTAGCCATGCTCCTAATAATAAGCCCTGCCCCAAAAATAAGCCCCAGTTAAGGTTGTCATCAGCTGAGGGGTGTGGGTGGGCATAGCCAGTCCCAGAGGCGGCAAGGGCGTGGGAGCCGATGGTGTCCAGCATCAGCTACATCCCACCGGCCCCTTGGTCAGTGCACTCTGGGGCTGCACAGCCCGCGCAATGCAGGTGACTTGATTACCTGTCCAAGCAGCAGCAGGAGGCCTGAGATCTGGATGCGCCACGTGGGTCGCAGGAAAGCTGAGAGCAAGTGGGCCGGAGTGGGCAAATGGGGTTTGTCTTCACACAGCAACAAAGACAGCAGACGGAGGCAGAGGCATGGAAGGGAAGGCAGGCGATCCAGCCATGTCATGCGGGCCGTGGGAAAGCCAAGAGACAGTGGGATGGAGGGGGCAGCTGGCTATGGAAGGCTCATCTTCGTGTCTCTCGGCTTGCCTGCAGCCCGGTGCATCAGGATCACCTGCCTTCCTCCTGTAAATCTGCCACCATCTGCTGATGGTGTTGCTGTGCAAAGAGGAGCCTCCCATGGCCAGCTGCCGACTCCAGCCCACCGACTCTCAGCTTTGATGCAGCCTGTACGGCACGTTTAGATTGCCTGCCTTCCCCTCCGTGCCTCTGCCTCCATCTGCTGCTGGTGGCGCCGCACGAAGATGAGCCTCCCGTGGCAGGCCGCCCACTCCGCCCTGCCGACTCTCAACTTTTCTGTGGCCCGCACAGTGCATCTGGATTGCGTGCGTCCCCCCACGCCTCTGCCTTGTCTGCTGCTTGGACAGGTAATCAACTCACCTAGGCTGTGCAGCCCCACAGTGCGCTGATCAATGGGCCGGCGGGCTGTAGCTGCTGCCACCCAACATCACCCCCGCGTGCTCGCCACCTCTTGTGTGCATGCCCAGGGCGTGGGGTGCCCAGCCGGGCTGATCACACTGATATTGTGTTTCCCTGAAAAGCCCTAATACTTATTTTGGAGCCCCAAGAAATATAAGACTGGGTCTTATTTTTGGGAAAACATGGTATTTATCAGAAGAATTTGTTGTTGAACCTGAGTTTTCTCCATCCTCCTTCCATATCACAAGAAATGAGCAAAAGGCATCTATTTTTATAACTACCATATGCTAATAAATATGTATATGTGTATTTGTGTAAATCTATAAATAATTTACGGAACTACATTGCATTCACAATAGGATAGAAAGAGTAATCTGTGCACCTGCTGGCAATCATTTACTAGTTCCTCTGCTGATGGCAAATAAACTTCACAACCCTGCTTTTTCTTCTTGCACATAGAAGATGTCTTCAAATAAAGAACTATCATCAATGAAATTGGACCATAACTGTCCTAGAAGTCAACAATGAGTTGATGAATTTATTGTTTATCATTATAGATTATTATTCCACTAGTCTTACAAATTAAAAGCTAAAATAAGCAGCTGCCATAGTAACATTTTATTACATCTGAAACATATTAGCCTATTGGTGATGCAAGGATGTATGTTATCTAATGAACTTCATTTGCTCAGTTATTTCTATGATATAATAGATTTTGTTTCTTCCCATCCAGTTATTTTAAAATAATCATTAATTGCTATTTGATTGAAAAAGGTAGAACCAGTAAAGTCATTTGATCATTCTGTGCCTTTAACCAAGTTATCAGATTTTTTTAAAATTAATTTTAAAATATATTTTATATAGGTGTGCCATCTTTTCAAACAGTCTTTAAGGAATCTCAGACAATAGAACAGTATTCTTAATGGGGTTGTGCAAACCTTTAAAAAGGGACCTTTCATGAAATGCACTGGCAGGAAAGAGCACCCATGTCCTTCAGAAGGTCTGGTATAGTTACTTCAAAGGCTTTCTAATTGCATTCACACATAAAAACATTGTTTGTGAATCTGCAGACTTTGTCGCAACCATGCCTAGCCTCCTGGAGGATGCTTGGTGCTTCAACTCTTCAAGGAGGAATGCTTTGAACCAACTGTGAAACCCTCTTTTCTAATGCTTTTCACAATCATATCCTTTCCTTTACACAGGAGAAGCTCACTACTATACACTAAGGCATAGCATTCATTGTTTCTGTTTCTAATGCACCAAGTATATCACAACACATCTGACCCAAATACCCTCTCACCCTTAAAAAGTTGCTAAAGGCCCCTTAGCACCTATCATATTCTCAAATTCACATTGAGAAAGGGAACTTAATCCACATACTGAACATCACCCTTCCCTTTCACCCAATCTATTAACTGTGTGACATGCTGCTTTTTATATTCAGAGTTATGGTTAAGTTTATTTTATTAGTAGTATGTTGTGGGGAAAAGTTGGCAGAATAGGAACAAAGCTACTAAACAAGGTGACATCTGGGTATGCTGGAAAATAATTTCTAGGTAATGATACATATTAGTTACTAGCCAGACTTCTGATTTCTTTAAAGCAGATCTGAAACTGAAGTTTATTTATTTTTATTTTATTTATTTATTTGTCAAACATGTATAGGATAGTAGTGGTTTGTATAAACATAAGTAAAAAGTAACGATAAAAGAGGACAATAGGCCAGTAGGACAGGGACGGTAGGCACAGTGGTGCGCTTATGCACGCCCCTTACAGACCTCTTAGAAATGGGGAGAGGTCGACTGTAGACAGTCTAAGGTTAAAGCTTTTGGGGTTTGGGGAAGAAACCACAGAGTCAAGTAGTGCATTCCAGGCATTGATCACTCTGTTGCTGAAGTCGTATTTTCTGCAGTCGAGTTTAGAGCGGTTTACATTTAGTTTGAATCTATTACGTGTTCGTGTATTGCTGCGGTTGAAGCTGAAGTAGTCATTAACAGGAAGGACATTTTGGCATATGATTTTATGAACTACATTTAGATCAGATCAGAGGCGACGTAGTTGTAAATTGTCTAATCCCAGTATTTCAAGTCTGGTGGAATAAGGTATTTTGTTGTGAGCGGAGGAGTGAAGGACTCTTCTTGTGAGATATTTCTGGATTCTCTCGATTGTATTTATGTCTGATATGCAGTGCGGGTTCCAGACAGGTGAGCTGTATTCCAGAATTGGTCTAACAAATGTTTTGTATGCTCTGGTTAGCAATGTAATGTTGCCAGAGAAGAAGCTACGCAAGATTAGATTAACAACTCTTAGTGCCTTTTTGGCAATGTTGTTACAGTGGGCTCTAGCACTTAGGTCGTTGGATATGAGTACTCCAAGGTCTTTGACAGAGTGAGGGTCATCTACAAGTTTGTTTCCTCCAAGTTTGTATTTTGTATTCTGATTTTTTTTGCCAATGTGTAAGACAGAGCATTTGTTGGTTGAGATTTGAAGTTGCCAGTTGTTTGACCATTCTGCTACACGATCAAGGTCTTTTTGAAGGGTAGCAACATTGTCGGTGGTGTTAAATAGTTTAACATCATCAGCAAAGAGAACGCAGTTGCTTATAATATGATCACAAAGATCGTTTATGTAGAGTATGTAGAGTATGAAGAGTGTTGGTCCTAGAACACTGCCTTGAGGGACACCATTGTTGACAGGAGCAGGATTTGATATGGCACTTCCTATTTTGACCACTTGTTGTCTGTTAGACAGGAACGCAGTTATCCAATCATGTAGGGGTCCAGAAATGCCATAGGATTTTAGTTTCAGAAGTAGTTTGTCATGTACTACTGAATCAAAGGCTTTACAAAAGTCTATGTAAATTGCATCTATTGTTTTACCCTGATCAAGTTGAGTGGTCCATATGTTTTTGCAGTGCAAGAGTTGCAGATTACAGGATAATTTTTTCCTGAAACCAAATTGTTTGTTGGAGAGTAGGTTATTAGTTTCTAAGTGGAGTGTAATGGATTGGTTTATGATTGATTCCATGACTTTACAGGTGATGCAACCCAAAGAGATTGGTCTGTAATTTTCAACGTTACTTGGATCTCCTTTTTTGAAGATAGGGATGTCTGTGGCTAGTGACCATAGGTTGGGTAAGGAGGTAGTCCTCAAGGATTTTTTAAAAATTATGCTTAGAGGTTCAGCCAAGGTTGTGGAGAGCTTTTTTAAGAAGTATGCACATAGTCCATCAGGTCCAATAGATAGAGATGGTTTTTGGTTGCATAATGCCTTTCTAACGTTATCTTCTGTAAAATCGATTTGTGTTAGATCGTTGAAGTTAATTGTGGTACGATTAGGAAATATTGGGCATGAGCCATTGCTGTTTACAAAGACTGAGCCGAAGAATGTGTTAAAGAGGTTGGCTTTAACGGTTTCATCGTTATAGTCTTTACCATTCGGTCCTTTAAGGGGTGGGATGGATCTTGAGTCTTTGAGTTAGTTGTTTACAAAGTTATAGAAGGCACGTGTGGACTTCGTGCGTAGAAGGTTTTCTTCTTGATTGATGTGATAATTGGTGCATTCAGTCTTTATTTGGTGACACAGATTTTTGTACCGGCTTTTAAAGTTTGCAACGTAGCCTGTTTTATTTTTTCGCCAAAGAGATCTTTTTTGGGATTGGAGTTCCTTATTTTTATGGGTAATTTATTTTTCTTGGTTTTGGTGATTATTAGTGGTACATGTAATTTAATGACTCTTTGGATTTCAAGCAAAAATATATTGTAGTAGTTTTCGGCAGAATTACAGCCAGAGAATAGTGTATGCCAATCAAGAGATGAGAGGTCGGCTTCTGTGATATCATAGTTGGCTTTTTTAAAGTTGTAATTGGTTATCCCATTATTGAGGTGGTTTCTGTAAGGACATATATTGAGACAAAAGTCAATCATGCTGTGGTCACTGTTGGAAAAGGGTTCTTTTATTTGTAGTCTGTAAATTGAGTGAAAGTTGTTGCAGAAGAGGAGATCAAGACAATTGCTGAGTCTAGTATTGTCTGTTACTAGTTGATCTAGCCCTAGATTGGTAATAGCATTGTAAAGGGTTGAATGTATGGGTTTAGTTGTACATTCGTTTAGGGTCCAGTTTATATGAGGTAGGTTTAGGTCACCAAGAAATATAAGAGGATGTGGGTAGGAGGCTCCCCACGTTAGTAGTGAGGTTAGCTTGTTCGCATGTATCATGTCGTAATCAGGAGCTCTATAACATAGTAGGAAGCGAAGTGTGGTATTTAAGGTCAGTTCACAGATGATAGTTTCTGGAAGATAGAGTTCATGTTTAATTTGCACCTTTTTTAGGTTCAGTGATTTCTTATAGAAGATTGCAACTCCATCTCCTCTACAAGTTTCGCAATCAGATCGGTAAATATGATAGTCTCTTACTGTGATAATGGAGTCGGGGAGGGATGCATTTAGTCATGTTTCACAGACAAATATAATGTCAAATTTAGCAGTTTTTAGTAAGAGAAGGAGTTCAGGTATTTTGTTAACGATGCTTGGCAACTGATACCCTTTCTTTACATTCTCCCTGTGTTCAGTGGAGTGGCGTGCCCATCATCAGTTCCTAGACACCAAACAGATGATAGTAACAAGGCACATCTAAACCACAGAGTGTAGGAGTTGCAAACAGACTGTTTTACCAATACCACATCACAATGCCAGTCTCAACAGAAAAAGATCAGTGATTATGTCACAAAGGGCTGACAAAATAATACAACCAGCAAGCCAAAAGGAATTTAAATGAGAAAAGAAAGATGATGAGCAGTACAATATGCAAATCTTTGATATATCTCAGGCATGACTGACAAAATGACAAAAATACTGGAAAGAAAAGCATAAGAGTAAGATCAGGGATGGTGGACAAGGTGCAACAACACCAGCCCGCTAATAAAGATAAACTGCCAAAATTAAGTAGCAAGGGAGTTATATAAACAAAATTGCCAGTGTGGAGACAGTTTTATTGGACAAACTATATACCCTACAGCAGTAATGGGTTTCACTTACCTTTGCTACCGGTTCGGAGATGTGCACGCGCGCAGAAGCTTCTGCGCATGCGCGAATTGTCCGTGATGATGTCCGGGTGGGTGGGCGGAGCCTCCCTCCACTGCCAGTAATGGTTCACCCAAATCGGGGCAAACCAGTAGCAACCCACCACTGCCCTACAGAAGGCAGATTTAAAGCACAAGAAAGGAGCACTGGTCTGAAAAACACAGGGCACTTGGCATTACCTGAACACTGAATACAAGAGCCAAACCACAATACAGAACCTTAGCATTTGGGCACACAGAAGCAATTAAATTTAATAAACATTTATATGGGAAGAACAATTATCAGCTATCATCTTCATGGCAGTTAGTAATTAATGTGGTCATTCTGCTCCATTGGACACAAGAAAATATATAACTGCTATCCAGTTCAGTTTCAGATCTGCTCTGGAGAAATTAGCAGCATGTTTAGCAAAATGTCAGCACACATTCCTTGCCTCACACAGCATACCCAGAAGTCACTTCACAAACAAATAACAGCCTTAAAAACCTATAATCTTAAAATGCAACTATGCTTCATGGCAATAATTTTTTATGTAATCCTGAGCTGTCTAAGCTTTTTTCAACGGAAGTGACTTCTTCACTATTTTTGCTCACTAAAGAGATTCTGTAAAAATATACTTTAAATTTGAGATATATTCTATGTTTGAGTAACACATCTTACAAGGCCTTGGGTAGAAGACTCTCTTTAGATATCCATCATTGCAAGCCCAGAAATAAATCTGTTCCTGGTTTCACTTGACCAATAATGCAGAGGAAAAACATTCATCCTCCCTAAAATAAAGCCTTAAGCCATTGTATCAGTTACTCAACTGTGAAGAAGTAAAGAATTGTTCTGTTTGCTTTATTTACAGTATCTTTGTGAGAAAAAAGACTAATACAGTTGTGTATGGAGATTTTCAGTCTGTTGTGTATGGAGATTTTCAGTCTTTTTTCAGAGAACAGAACTGTAATAGAGTCCCAAAGATGCTTTTTTTCAAAAGGCAACTGGACTTTGTTTTTCTTTGAAGACCTTTCGCTTCTCATCCAAGAAGCTTCTTCAGTTCTGACATCAGAACTGAAGAAGCTTCTTGGATGAGAAGCGAAAGGTCTTCAAAGAAAAACAAAGTCCAGTTGCCTTTGAAAAAAAGGACCTTTGGGACTCTATTACAGTTCTGTTCTATATCCAGTTATCTTACTTGGATCTTATTGATGCCACAGGATGTAAGGAGGCTTAATCATTAATTCAACAATTATTTAAAAATAACTAAAACAAGGTATTAATATATACTAATTCTAACTATGATTTGATTGTGTCTTTTATAGCTTTGAGCCTGAGTTTGGTGCCAAGATCTGGACATGATACTCAGATGAGTTGAACCAGAACAGAATAAAGTAGAATTATTCCTCCTCGTGATTGGGAAATTACACTACTGTTGATGTAGTGCATTTGTATTCTTTGCAATCATATCACATTGTTGGCTCTTACTCAATCTGCAATCAAGTACTTTTTTAAGATGTTTTCACAAATACTGTTACCAAAGCAGGTATCATCTTTGTGTATCTGTACGTGTGAATTTGATTTCCTAAGTAAAGAACGTAGTTTTCATTTCTGTTAAATTTAATGTCACTATTCTTGCAACCTATCAAGAACATTTTGAATTTTATTTTAGCTGTTATTATATTAGTTACTCCATACAATTTTGTACTGTTTGCTAATTTTAATAAGAATTCCTTCCACTTCTTCATTTTGTTAACTAATGAAATAGTGAAGTGTACATAATACAGGCCTGTCCCCACAATACTTTTCTCCAGTTATGTAAAAAAAATTGAAGACAATTCTTTCAGTATAGTTTTCAGGCCAGTATGTACCTATTTAATGTTTACAATATCCAGCATATACCGTATTTTTCGGAGTATAAGACACACCGGCGTATAAGACGCACCTTAGTTTTGGGGGAGGAAAACAAGGAAAAAAGGCCTCTGCCTCCAAGCAATTTGCCAAACAGCAAACAGCACAGATGATATACACTGTTTGCTGTGTATTTCTGTGCGTGTGTGCCTGACCCATAGAAATAGCAAAGAATTGGAGAAATGTACATTATGCCAGAAAGTTTTCTTAAATGTAGTCACACTAACTCCTCCCAATTACCGTATTTTTTGGAGTATAAGATGCACCTTTTTACCCCCCAAAAGAGGGTGAAAACTTGGGTGCGTCTTATACACTGAATGTAGCCACCCCCCACCCACCCACTCCCACCCTTTGGCCTCTGTCTTCCAGCAATTTACCTGTTTGCAGCAAAGAGGGAAAAGCCTGTAAAGCCAAGCAAGTCACTAGCAGCTGTTAAAATTAATTAAAATTTCTGGAAGTATACATTATTCTCTATTATTTAAAAGAAGATACAATAGCACTGGGCCTCTTCAGAGCAAGCATTTATTTTAAAAAGCTTCTATATTTTGTTAAGTTGTCTAGATTTACAGGGGTCTCCAACCTTGGCAACTTTAAGACTTGTGGACTTCAACTCCCAGAATTCCACAGCCAGCAAAGCTAACAAAGTTGGCTGTGGAATTCTGGGAGTTGAAGTCTACAAGTCTTAAAATTGCCAAAGGTTACATTCGGTGTATAAGACGCACCCAAGTTTTCACCCTCTTTTGGGGGGTAAAAAGGTGCATCTTATACTCCGAAAAATACGGTACATACTAGCTTATTAATCACCATGTCATGAAGTACTTTGTCAAATATTCATTTGAACAAGATATGTATTTACTGCATTCTCACAATCTGGTAAGGAAATTATTTGATACGTAACATTAGTCTGCCAAGACATTTTCTTGAAAAATCCATGATGCATTATGGTAATTACTGCACTGTATTAAGTGCTTACAGATTCTCTCTTTATGATTTACTCTAAAATCTGTCCAGGAATCGGGGTTAGAATGACTGTTCTGAAGTTTTCTAGATCTTTTCTTATGTTTTTATTTACCAATCTTCACTGGTTTTTATGTTGCCACAATGGCTTCTTTTGCTGTCATCCATTTTGTCCTCATTGGAATTGTTTGCAGTTGTGCTTTTAATATCTTCTTTAGAAATTCTTACCCTTCTTGAGCTTCTTCCATAGAATCCTACTTATCACTGCTTTGAGTTTATTAAAAATCACCTTTTGAAATTGAACATGAACATTTGATCATGTTAAATTTCTCTTAAAATCGGAGCTACATCATTACATGGTCACTTCCTCAAGTGTTCCTGTTTCTTGTAACTGCTCAGCCAGATCTTCCCTATTGATTACTATCAAATCAAATATAGCTGGTTCTATTCTATGTTCCACCACTCTTTGAAGTAGATTGTTATTAGCAGGATAAAACAAAGTTGTCATTGAAAGACCCTGTCTGGCAAAGTCAGACTTCCCAACAAATGTCAGGATAATTAAGTCTCCTATCACTACAATTTTGTGTCTTTTTGAAATATTTGTATTTTAGGTATTATCCACATAATCTCCTTGGTTGTGGAAGTGATAGTAGAAACCAATTTATCGCTTTAATATGGTCACTACTCATTTTAACCCAGATAACTCTATTGCACTGCCAAATTCTTTCATTTGATTTCAGTTCAGGAATGGATGTTTCTAACATACAATACAACTATTCCCATAGTAGTGTTATTTAGCCAGTTCAGTCAGGTTCATGAGAATTGGCTGTTACATTTTCACACACATTACAGTTAAAAGTTAGAACCTCATTTTTCCCTGTAATGCTTGGATAAGCCAGCTTGTCCAAAAAATTGCAGTACATCAACCCAATTCTAAAAATAAATATAATTTTAGGATTGCAGCTGATGTCTCAAAACTAGAAAAGCTTTTAAAACAGTTTTAATTAGTTAACTTTGCATCTTAACAGCAGTTTAAAAATGGACGGGGGAGTCAGATTTAATTCTCTTTATTGTTTATTTGGGGATATCATATTATGAAGCTGTAACATGTCCACTGATCGATTTTATTAATTACTCTGTTGACCTCGTCCCTTTCTATTACTTCTGGTCCTTTGGAACAAATGGAATCCACCAGTTGCTATATTCTAGTCAAGGGATTTATCCCACCAGAACTATACTTTAGAAATAGTTTCCCCCCATGTACTAAGAATGTAGGCTGATCTTGTTTCTTTCCCATTACTCTTAGTGTTATTATTTAGGCCAGCTTTTTTCAACTCAGATTCCATGGAACCATAAAGTTCTATAGGGCTACTAGAGAGATCCTGACTGGGAGGGGGGAATAAACATCCTTCTATTAATTTTGTATACCACACAATGTTAACTGTAGATACAATAATTTTTATGCTATCCTGATTTTTATAATACAAGGGAAATCAATAGAGTCTTGTAGAATCAGGTCCTAGATGACTGCCTCACCATTCATCTACAAATAAACATTTGTTTATTATTACATTTAAATATTTGTTTATAATAATAATTGTTACACAGCCTAATTCAGTGAAGGAAATTAATTTCCATGAAGAAAATAATCATGCTGGAAAGTTCATAAATGTAATATAACATATTATGTTTGGAAAGACTTCAGTGGGAAGCATACCATATGTACAGTTTTATAGAGAATAAACAAATCAAAAGGGTAACTTTTGTTAAATATCTGAACAGTATCACTGCAAATGTATAATGTTTATTTCATGTAATTTTTCATCAACATTTCTATCTAAATATTTTTTCCAGTGGAATTGGAAGAAAACATTGACTAATCTCTGAATAACTAAAAAATTTAAATGCATAACCAAATTATTTTATTGTAATTATTCTTTTGAACTACAGTAATTATCAGAGTGAATTTAATAACCATAAGAAATAGTACCGGTACTACAGACCAAAATGTAAAAATAAAACTGAAGTGGGTCTTTGAGTCATAAGTATTTTATTAAAAATCCATAATAAGTTTTTGAGAAATGTGTTCAATGAGTAGTTATTTCCTAAGCAAGGCCTACCCTATAGCTTCAAATAGTAAGTGTTTGCATGTTTATGGGTGTGATGAACTTAAGAAATAATAACCTATGCTATAAAATCTTTCACTTTCACTTTCACTTTCACAATACAATCTTTCCTCCATTCCCAACATTTGGGTCAACTGAATATCAGGAGGAGAACGCCTACACCATGTTCCCAATTGTAGCCCTTTCCCATTATTATGCTCACTGAAGGAACAAGGGGACAGGAAATAATCTTTGAAGAGGAAAACAGTCTTTTTCTCAGGCAGTGCAAGAAGCAGAGTGTTAGCAAAACTATTGCTTTTCCTTGTGAAGCCATAAGAGTACATTCTAATCTCTGAATGGCTAATAGGAGAAGACTTAAATCAACCCCATGATGAAGTATTTTTTGGAAAGGGTGGATTACTGAATGCCTCATTAAATAATGTTGAAAAGGGACTTTGTTTCATATATAACTTTTACTTTGAGGACACGGACACACACACACACACACACACACACACATATATATATGCATGCTATTTTGTACAGGTAGTCCTCAATTTATGACCATAATTGACTCCAAAATTTATGTTGCTAAGTGAGACAGTTAAGTGAATTTTGCCCATTTTTACAACCTTTCTTGCCATAATTGTTAAGTGAATTATTGCAGTTATTAAGTGAATCTGGCTTCCCCATTGACTTTGCTTGTCAGAAAGTTGCAAAAGGATATCCCAGGGCTCTGGGACACTGCAACCATCATAAATATGAGTCAGTTGCCAAGTGTCTGAAATTTGATCTTGTGACCATGCTGCAATGGTCATAAGTCACTTTTTTCAATGTTGTTGTAACTTCGAACAGTCACTAAACAAACAAAATATTAAAAATAAGAACAAAGTTCTTACTGGGCAATAAGTCCAACAATATAGTGCTTGCAGAGTACAATTGTTTGTGAAAAATACTAAATCCTTTATACTATTGATCTAATACCAATTATTTCAAGGAAATGGCTTACATTCAGAGCTGAACTAGCCATTATCTGTGGACATTATGCAATAGCTCTCAAGCACAGTGCAATTCATTCTTTGCATAATGTATGTGTTTTTATTTGGCTTGTAGCTTAAATGATGCATAATCCAAATGAATTGGCGATTCTTTTATTGCAGGAAGCAGTGGGCCCATTGCCATTTGGGGAGATATTTAAGGTACTGAGATCTGAACATAAGAACATAATTCCCTATTTGATCAGAAATAAAGATACTCTCTGTGCTGATCAGAAATAACATAAATAGGAAATAATTAAACAACTCAGCTCTGGATGACTGCTTCCATGTAGTTTACTCGACAGTGTTACAGTAACTTGCCGTTGCCTTCTTTCAAGGATTTTGCTGCTATTCTTAATTTCCAAGTCTAACTTACAGACCTGGAATTCAGATCTTTTGGATAGCAGGTGGGTGGCATATAGATTTAATAAATAAATTCCCAAACAATTTCCAATTCAGTTATCAGCTAGCACCAATCTTGCTTAGTTTCCAAGACTTGTGCAATCACTCAGAGTCAGAAATACTTAATATTTGTTTCCATAAATCAAAACAGGTATGCTGCTCATAATTAAAGAGGTATAATGATTGCTACTTTTCCTTGATTTATTTGGAAACAATTCAATGCAGCAGGTACTGAAGCATATATTAATCACCTTTTAACTGGAGACCTTCTGTAGAATAGATTAAATAAACAATTACATGTGATTTTATAGGCTAGGACTACTGCCTTGTTTCTGAATCACCTTAATAATTGTGCACAAAGTAGAGTATGTATTCTGCAAGCCTGATACTTAAAAAGCTAGATGAAATTCAGCACAGAGACGTACCTCTGAATAAGCTGATTTTGTCTAGAAAATTACTGAGGGGGAAGGCTTAATTAACCTTACTCTTTACCAACTGGTTTAGAAATTGCTTGGCCTGAAAAAAACTGGGATGACATTACAGCTAAAATCCACAGCTGTATGCAGGATCCAGACCATTGACATCTCTCCAGAGAAAGGGAAGATTGCGAGATAGCCCATACACACTGCTTTTTGTGAGTAAGCAACAGGAACAGAGGTTTCGCAATCACCTTGTGAGTTGGGTGGCTGGGAATTGAGGAATTGCATCTAAGCTCATTAGTCTTAAAGGACTCAAAAGTTTTATTAATTTATTAAATTGCTTTGGATTTAGCTAGTTAATACTGAATGTTCAAATTTCAGTAGGTGAGTTTCCTTTAAACCACCACATAAGAAGTTTTAGGATTTATAAAAATAAAGATTTTTTTTTCAGAATTAACAGAAAAAATGTGATTACTGAAAGTTATAAATAGACTAAAAGCCCATAGATTTAATAAAATTTGGAAATACTATTCCTGGGGGAAACTATTCATGTTTTCTTACATTGGGAGGATGAACAACATGATGAGAATTGAAGACTGGGCACTAGAGGATACCAGAGGGAAATAAAACAAAAGATGCATTGAGAGATATTGGTGAATAATGGACTCAGATATTAGTATTAAAGATCTCTGACATTATTGATAAATTAGATAATGCTATGGAAGGGGAATAAGTTTTATTGGACAAAACTGATAATGATTTAAATGTATACTTAAAAGACAAGCTATACAAAGGAGATGAAAAAAGATGAAATACTGAATATGCAAATGAAACTGGATGATTTTCACGTAATTAAAAAAGATATACAAATAATAGACTAGAAGAATGACTTGAGTTTTTAAAATATTGGATCTACAAAGACTTGTTAAAGATCAGATGAGTGTTTTTGATAACCTTTTTAATATTAGATTTACAAAAGGGATTTATTAAGGTTGTCAGTGTCAGTGATTTTGTGAGAAAAGACATAGAGAAAATGCAAGGAAACCAAGTACCGTATTTTTCGGAGTATAAGACGCACCAGAGTATAAGACGCACCTTAGTTTTTGGGGAGGAAAATAGGGGAAAACAATCTGCCTACCAGGTATTCATCTGGCTAGCATCCTTAGTCTGGTCAGCTTCAGCACATTATTTTATCTCCTGGTTAGGACTTAAAAAAACCTTCTTCTGCGAGAATAACAATGAAAGAGCCTGCAAGAGCTGGGGAGATCGTTAGCACCTGGTTAGGGCTAGGAAAAAACTTCTTTGGAGCAAGTAGAGCAATGAAAAAAAAACCTGCAAAGACTTAGGGCTGGAAAAACATTCTTCTGAGAGAGTAACAATGAAAGAGCCTGCAAGCCGGTAAGAGCTGGGAAGATCTGTAAGCACCTAGTTAGGGTTGGAAAAAAAGCTACATTCGAAGTATAAGACACACCCAAATTTTCAGCCACTTTTAGGGAGGAAAAAGGTGCGTCTTATACTCCCAAAAATACGGTATATGGACACAATTTGAAGTGATTAAAGATTATGATTATTGGAAGCAAGGGGAAAGAATATAAATTTGGTTAATTTGAAGATTAAAAAAGGTAGGTTGTTATTTCTGGGATTTTAAAAAAATTATTTTCTTTGATCAGAACTGGATGACAATGTTTTAAGGGTTTTTTCATAGATTAAGTTTTATGGGAAAGAGTTCATTTGCTGCATTTTGAATTTCTCTGGTTAAGGTTAAAATAGTTATGTTGCGATTTCTGGTAACTTTTATTAGTTTTGTACTGATTAGATTTAAATGATGAGATTTGGGGGATTTGTTTAATAATAGAAAATGAAATAGAAATATAAAAGGAAGGAATTCAAGTGGGTTTATTAGATCACATTTATAATAGATCAGTGGTTCCCAACCTTTTTGTGATCGAGTACCACTTGGAGGTCCCATACAGTCGCCGCGTACCACCTGGTTCCAGAGAAACTAAATTCGATCACATATCACTTTATTTCCATAATTGTACCGTTCCTTTTTTGGCCCCGCGCATCCAGCAACTGGATTCTCGGGCCGCTGGGACCAGGTGGGTGGCGTGTGGCAACAGTTGCAAATCGTTGCCAGATTATCTTGTGTTAGGCAGTAAACATTTTTTGTGAAGTAAAAAATAACTAACTAAAAATCGTTCATGACCCTGAAAGTGTTCGCGTACCACCTGGAAGGCCCTCGCGTACCACTAGTGGTACACGTACCACAGGTTGGGAGCCACTGTAATAGATAGTTATTTCTGGTAACCCTTAATGGGCTTTTGCCAATTAGGATGGATGATGAGGTTTTGAAAGGTTTGTACAGAGAATTAAGTGAACTATGGGCTGAAGAGATTGTTTGTTATATGTTAAGAGATGATGATAAGTTGTTAAAATTGCTTATATCTTCTGGGTCAAAGGGGAAAGTTTTTCTTTCTCTTTAAATTTTGTATGTGCACTTTTTCTATTTTTTACCTTATTTTTTAAAGTTTGTATTAGCTTTATCTATACTTCTAATCTTCAGTAAAATTATTCAAACAAACAAACAAACAAACAAACAAACAAATTGCCTCAAGAGAAAACCAAGAGAAAAACCAGAAATGAGAGTAATCTGTATATAAAATAGAAGAAGACTGAGTACCATATTTTTGGAGTATAAGATGCACCTTTCCCCCCCCCCAAAAAAGAGGGTGAAAATCTGGGTGTGTCTTATACTCCAAATGTTGCATCAGCCACAGAGATGTGAAGGCCCGGAAAAAACCTGGGAAAATTCGGAAAAAACCTTTTTTCCGTTTTTTTCCTGAAGGTTTTTTTGTTTTTTTTTACAAAAAAAATGGAAAAATTGAAAAAAAAACCATTGTGGAATATTTTATTTTAACATGATGAATAAAATATTTTAAGACAGGGTGTTCAAATATTTTCCAAATCATTTCTTTAAAAAATGTATGAAATCAGATTATTCTAATTTCTGTGCACTGAGTGAGGACAAGCAAGTCCTAGGTAACAAATTGAACCCTCCAATGCAAGAACAGTATGCATTTCTTCCTTTAGGAGGTGCTGCTATTGTAACAAGAAAAAGGTTTCAGTTTTGCTTTTGCATGTTAGTGGGTGTGTTTGGTTTGTTCTGTCCTCTTCACTAGGCCTCAAAAGCATTGGAAGAAAATACAGAGCAACAAAAAGGACCTGTTCTCAATGAAGGGACTTATGAGAATGGGGGTTTTATTTTTATTTTTATTTAATACTGTGGAGAGGAAATATGAAAAATTGTTACTTTTGGTTTTGAAAATTGTTTTGTGGAGGCTTTTTGGCTGTTCCACATAAACTAGTAAGCAGTTCAGGAGATTGTTGCTCCCTTTGTTACAATTACAAATAAATATTATAAAAAAGTAAATTCTGTTTGTGATAATTGGTTGGCTACACTATATTTTTAATATGCTAGTTATGATAATTTTATGCCAAGTCAAATTGTCCATAGTCATATTTTATGTTTCTAAAGTAACAGAATGACTTTCAATCTTAAAAAGACAAAAAAGTGCTAATGTAGCATTTTTTTCAATTTTTCCAAAAATTTTCATCCCCCCCCCCAAAAAAAACCTGAAAAAAAATAGTTTTTTTTTCCAAGCTTCAAAATTTCCGGAAATTTTACATCTCTAATCAGCCATACTTGGGGGGAGGGGCAGGAAGTTGGTGCAATGGCGGCAATGATAACAATGGTGACAACGGGTGGCAACAGGCAGCTGATTGGCAGTATTCCGGGAAACTGATCCAACCGCTAATCAGAAAGTTGAAAATCAAATGGTTCTGTGGAACCGTTTGCTATAAATTGAGCTAGTTGAGCTGTTAGCCAAGGACCAAGGACCCCTGCCACATCAGACTTGTCGCCTCGTCGCCGGAACTGCTCCTGACCTACCGCCCCGTCGCCCCTGCCTGGACGCCACCCGGACCCTGCCTGAGCGCTGCCTGAGCTGCCCCACCACTGCCTGAAGCCTGCCTCACCTGCTCCCGGGCTGCCTGAGGAGGAGCAGCCACCACCACTGCCGCTTCCTGAAGCCTGCCTCTGGGTCGCCTGAGGAGGAGGAGCTGCCGCCGCTGCCACCACTGCCCGAAGCCTGCCTCCGGGCCACCTGAGGAATAGTCGCTGGCGGCGTGTGGCGCTGCTGCTTCCTGAAGCCTGCCTCCAGGCTGCCTGAAAAGGAGCCGCTGCCTCCACCTCCACCGCTGCCCGAAGCCTGCCTCTGGGCTGCCTGAGAAAGAGCTGCCGCCGCCACTGCCGCCGCCATCTGCCACCCGCCACTGCTGCTTCTTAAAGTCTGCCTCTGGGCCACCTGAAGAGGAGCCATCGCCATCTCCGCTGCTGCCCAAAGCCTGCCTCCGGGCCGCCTGAGGAGCCACCGCCAGCGCTGCTGCTGCCTGAAACCTGCCTCTGGGCTGCCTGAGGAAGAGCTGCCGCCGCCGCTTGCCACCCGCCGCTGCTGCTTTCCAAAGCCTGTCTCCGGGCCACCTAAGGGGGAGCCGCTGCCGCCACTGCCACTGATTCCTGAACCCTGCTTCACCTGCTCCTGGGCAGCTGCCCCATTGCCGCCTGATAGGTTAGCACCTTTTTTTAAAATGGTTAGGGGTGCAAGGGTCTTCAAACTTGGCAAGTTTAAGACTTGTGGACTTCAACTCCCATTCCTGAGCTAGCATGACTGGAGGAGGAATTCTGGGAGTTGAAGTCCACAAGTCTTAAAGCTGTCAAGTTTGAAGTAAGGTGTGTACGTGTGTGTATGAATGTATGAACATGGTTTCAGCTACAGTGCTCTGCATTGTTATAAAGGACGCATTATTGTTCTTTCTTGCAGAAAAATGTCAAAGCCAAAAAGACAAGCATACAAAATCTCTTTCAAGCTGCAAGTCCTGAAATATACTGAGGAACATTGAAACAGAGCAGCGGAGAAACATTTTGGACCACCTCCAACTGAAAAAATGATAAGAGAGTGGAGGAAACAGGTGGATCAGCTGCAAAAGGTAAAGGATAAAAGCAAGCACAACATTCGTGGGCTTCCTGCAAAGTGGCCACAGTTAGAGGAGGACATGAGAGACTGGATCACAGGTCACCGGAACAGTGGCTTCGCAGTCACCACAAAAATGGTGATGTATGAAGCCAAACGCATTGCTACACAGAAAGGCATTCATGATTTTGCTGGATCACCATTGTAGTGCTTCAGATTTATGAGGTGATATTGCCTTGCTATGCGCACCAAAGCTAGAATTGTGCAAAAAATGCCAAAAGAGTATGAATCTAAGATTCTGTCTTTTCATACTTTTGTGTAGACTCCAGGAAGAAAAATAATTTTGAAATTGGACAGATTGGGAATATGGATGAAGCCCCTCTACTTTTGATGTGCCATCAAATAGGACTGTTGATGTGAAAGGTGCCAAAAGCATAACCGTGAAAACCTCAGGACATGAGAAAACACATTACATGGTTGTGTTGTCCTGCTGTGCAGATGGCACCAAATTGCCACCAATGTTAATATTTAAAAGGAAAACCTTCCCAAAAGAAGTGATTCCAAGAGGTGTTGTTGTGCATGTCCATGAGAAAGGATGGATGGACAAACATGGCATGAAAGTATGGATTGAAAAAATGTGGTTCAAACGTCCTAGAGGGCTTCTGAGAAAACCAGCTTTATTAGTGCTTGACCAGTTTAGAACACATATTAGTGAAACCACAAAGAAAAGATTCAAAGAAGTGAAGACTCATCTAGCTGTAATTCCTTGGGGTCTTACCATCCAGTTGCAACCTCTTGACGTTTCCATCAACAAGTCATTCAAAGTGTACATGCAAGAAGAGTGGAACAAATGGATGGCTGCTGGTAATCATGATCTGACACCCACTGGACTAATGAGGAGGCCCACTATCACTCAAGTTTGTGAATGGGTGAAAACATCATGGAACTCAGTGAAAGATGAAATTGTTACACGGTCCTTCAAAAAATGTGGCATTAGCAATGCCTTAGATCAGGGTTCTCAACCTGTGGGTCACGACACATTTGGGGTCGAATGACCCTTTCACAGGGGTCGCCTAAGACCATCGGAAAACACATATTTCTGATGGTCTTAGGAACTGAGATACCACTCCTCTATCCGTCTCCAGGCAGGTCCACCCACATGCAGATACGTCCACATATGAGTACCCAGCATGATGACATCATCACGCCAACCCCATCACATGGGAACTTCTGAGCATGCGCAGAAGCCGAATTTCTGGCACTGCGCATGCATCGCCATCTTGTTTTTGGCTTTTTTTGCAATTTTTTAAAAAAATTCAGTACTGCGTATGTGTGCGCGCGCAAAGTGCACGCGCGCCCATGAATCGCAGCCATGCAGCACAGGAGGAAGCGAACTGGTAGCGAGGTAAGTTAGAACCCACCCCTGAGTTTTCTAATAATTTTATTATTTTATGGTTGGGGGCCACCACAACATGAGGAATTGTATTAAAGGGTCACAGCATTAGGAAGGTTGAGAACCACTGCCTTAGATGGAACTGAAGATGATATCATTTATGAAGGTAGTGAAGAAAGTGGTATCAGTGATTGTGAGCAACTGAGCTTCCTAAACTCTGACACCAACAACGATAAGGAGTTCTTGGGGTTTCCAGAAAATTAGAGGAATGCTTGAATCTTAAAGTCTCTCCTCATTTGTTAATGACAGTGATGATGGTTCTTAATACTGCTGTTGACTTTACATGGTTGTAAAAATTATACATGGTTGTAAAAAGTGTACATGGTTGTAAAAAGCATTCTGCTATACTGGTATTTTATTAAATAATATATTACTACACTATTTGGTTCTGTATACATTTTCCTTGTTTTCCTCCTCTAAAATCTAGGTGTGTCTTAATAGTCCGGTGAGTCTTATACTCCGAAAAATACGGTATTTTATCCATAGATCATTGGAGCAAGACTTGGAAACTGTTAAAGTGAAGATGCCCTTGAGTCACACATGGCCAATACTTCAACTGGTGAAAAATTACAGAACCATTATTCTTATTATAGCTTTCTTTGAGTGAAGGCATTCAGTATTTGTAGAATATCTGAATTTTTTTAAGTAAACAAAATAAACACAGATAAAGGCATAACTCAACTTCTGGCATTGTACATTACCATTAGAGAGATGTCTCCAAAGTTTAATCTCTTTGATTCTAAAAGCAGTCAGTATTTTGTTCTCTTTCATAGATATGCTTTCCATAAGTATCAGGGGTGAAATTCAAATTTTTTCCCTACTAGTTCTGTGGGCGTGGCTTGGTTGGCGTGGCAGTGGAAGGATACTGCAAAATCCCCATTCCCTCCCCACTCTGGTGCCAGCCAGAGGTGGTATTTGCCGGTTCTCCGGACTACTCAAAATTTCCGCTACCGGTTCTCCAGAAACTGTCAGAACCTGCTGAATTTCACCCCTGATAAGTATCACTATTAACCAAGAATTTGAAGTAGCAATTGTTTAGTAAAAGTAACAATAGAACTTTTCACAGATCTCTTTTGTTGGCTTACAATAGAAGTATGTGACATGGTGCACTTCTAATGTTTGGATTATAATTCCAACAATTCCTGAACAGTGGTCCTATTGGCTGGGGATAATGGGAAATGAAGTCCAAATCTGAATTCAACCAGACTGTGTAGGCCTAGTTTAATTATACTAATATCTGTGGACTTCCACTATTTAAGTAATTAAGACATGCATAAGCAACCTACTATCACTTACATTATTGAGATTTTCTACAAATAAATAAATGCATGCACTCGCATATTTAAAGTATTTCTGCCAAGTTTCTTGAATGGTTGCTTTCCAAACTATTTTGCTTATAACTGGATGCTTGCTGCATAACTTTAATAGTTGATTTCATTAACTTGACTCAACCCCGACAAGACTGAGTGGCTTTGGATATTGCCTCCTAAGGACTATGACAACTGTCCCTCCTTGGATCTCGAGGGAGCGAAACTGACTCCCTCGGACCGGGTCCGCAACTTGGGGGTCCTCCTAGATCCACAGCTGAAATTGGACCATCATCTTACGGCTATGGCTAGGGGGGCCTTTGCACAGGTTCGCCTGGTGCACCAGTTGCGGCCGTACTTGGAGAAGGAGGCTCTACTCACGGTCACTCATGCCCTTGTCACCTCCCGCCTGGACTACTGCAATGCGCTCTACATGGGGCTACCCTTGAAGAGTATCCGGAGACTTCAGTTGGTGCAAAATGCGGCTGCGCGTGCTGTGGTGGGTGTGCCTAGGTACACCCACGTGACACCTATACTCCGCCAGCTGCATTGGTTGCCCATCGGTCTCCGGGTCCAATTCAAGGTGTTGATCATCATCTTTAAAGCCCTTCATGGCTTAGGACCAGGTTATCTCCGGGACTGCATTCTGCCTCATACTTCCCTCCGACCGGTTAGGGCCCACAGAGTTGGCCTCCTCCGGGTCCCGTCGGCCAAGCAATGCCGGCTGGCGGGCCCTAGGGGGAGGGCCTTCTCTGTGGCGGGCCCGGCGCTCTGGAACCAACTGCCTCCAGAGACCCGAACTATCCCCACCCTGCTGGCCTTCCGAAAAGCCGTTAAGACATGGCTCTTCCTGCAGGCTGGGGGTAGAGCCTAATCCATCTGAGCTCTCCCCCGGGTATGTCTGATTGTTGGATGGTTTTTTAATATGAATTTTTAATTTTTATACTTGCTTTTAATTTAACGTTTATTATTGGTGATTCTTGTATCTTTTTTCTGTTGTACGCCGCCCTGAGTCCCTCGGGAGTTGGGCGGCATATAAGAAAACCGTAATAAATAAATAAATAAATAAATAAATAAATAAATAAATAAATAAATAAATAAATAAATAAATAAATAAATAAATAAATAAATAAATAAATAAATAAATAATAAACTTCTGCAGGTCTAACCTTGCTGAGATTTACTCAAACCATGAAATAAAGAAAGTGAACAAAAATTACAATACTGGAGCTATGGGGTTTTGAAATTAATCAGTAGAATGAACAGCTGTCAGGGAAAACTTGTTTTCCCAGCAGAACAAGTTAAATAAATTGCTTAAGCTCGAGGTAATTACCAGTTTTAATAGAAACTAGAGAAGCAAGAATAGATATGTTTTCCTTTTGTTGATCTTGCTTGGTGTCCAAATAGAATAGTTCTGATCACCTGCAGCTTTCAGCAAGTAGGGAACATACTGGCAGGCCTGTTAGCTTCCTGCTATTCTGTCAGCTACCCTTGCTAATCTAGCCTGACTAAACACCAATGTCTGCTTGCCTGAAATGGATAATCTCTTTTGTTCATGACTGAGTCTAATTTATCAAATCCTGGAAAACATTTCCTGGGATATTCTCTTTGATCTGATATAGATTACCGTATATCTGATCAGATATGGATTATATCTCCAGAATCACTTTCACGTGACATGGGCGATACATAGAATATACCTGTAGAATAATAGAGTTGGAAGGGACCTTGAAAGTCTTCTAGTCTAACCTCCTGTTTTAGCAGAAGACCTTATCATTTCAGGTAAATGGCTGTCCAGTCTCTTTTTGAAAGCCTCCAATGATGGAGCACCCATAACTTCTGAAGGCAAACTGTTCCATTGGTCGATTGCTCTCACTGTTAAAAAATTTTTCTTTAGTTCTAGGCTGCTTCTCTCTTTGGTTAGTTTCCATCCACTGTTTCTTGTTTTGGCTTTTGGTGCTTTGGAAAATAGTTTGACTCCCTCGCCTTTGTAGGAGCCCTTCAAATATTGGAACACTGCTATTTCCACTATTCCTTCTTTTCATTAGACTAGATATACCCAATTCCTGTAATCATTCTTCATATGTTTTAGCCTCTAGTCCCCTAATCATTCTTGTTCTTCTCTACACTCTTTCCAGAATCTCAACATCTTTTTAATATTGTGGTGACCAAAACTGAATGCAGCATTCCAAGTGTGATCTTACTAAGGCTTTGTAAAGTGGTATTAAACTTCATGTGATCTTGATTCTATCCCTCTATTAATGCAGACTAGGATTGCATTGGCTTTTTTGGCTGCTGTTGCACACTATTGGCTCGTATTTAAGTGATTGTCCACTAGGATTCCAAGATCCCTTTCACAGTTACTGGCATTAAGCCAAGTTTCATCTAGCCTGTACGTATATAGTTGATTTTCCCTGTCTAAATGTAAAACCTTGCTTTTATCTACTGTGCATCGAATTTTATCTACATTGAATACAAATATGGTAGACAGACATAGACAGACAAATGCTGTATGCCTTTTTTCTAATAATTTTTTAATTTTGACTGTTTTATGTATTTTAATTAAGTGTTGTACACTGCCCAGAGCCACTTTCAAGTGAAATGAGTGGCTAGACAAATATGATGCGTAAATAAAATTAAATAAATAAAAAATTTGTAGATTAATGATGAAGTCAAGTTCTGGAGTGCTACCTATTAGATATACTTTGCCAGTTGTTAATTAAAAAGCCAGTGTAGTCAATAGAATAGGAATTTGGTTTACTGACAATTTATAAACCTATTCTGGAAAGTGACTAGATTTAAAAATACATCCATGAACATATATAGGGCTTTTGTCGTATCCCTTGCATTTAAAACTTTTTATACCTTACACTAGAATTTATATGCTGCTTGTATAATAGTTGAGACTAAAGAGTTTATATGAGAACCTTATATTTGCTAATATTTAATTTCTACTTTTTTAAAAAAAAGATGTACATTCAACATTGGAAATGAAAGGAATACTTCATTTTTTTCCAAAAAGGTTGCATTTCAAGGCAAAACATGGCTTTGTGGATTTTTGCCCTAAACTTTTTCCATTATTTCATTCCAAATTCTTCCCTCCCAGTTTTTGGTCATAATTCAAAACTGTATATAGTATAGTTCCCCCAGCCAAGAATACAAATAATCTCTTGTTATTTTCTTGGCTCCAGGCATTACCTGTTTATTTCATTCTACTTTAAAGCCGGGGGTGGGGAAGAAAGGCTAAAATGCTAAAAAATAAAATGCCAGCATCAAGTACAATTATTTTTTCCAAGATTGCTTTAAGTACCTCACATATACTGGAGGCATTCTTAGAAAATAGAATGGATAAAATGCTGTATTATAGCATTTTACTGAAATAAAATCAAACTATTACTTTATTACTAATAATAATCCTGTGAAAGGAATCTACAACACAGTGCTTTCCACATATCTGCTAGTAGTAGTAGTACCGTAGTACTACCATAGTAGTATTAGTATTAGTAGTGGTGGTGGTGGTGAAGGAGGAGGAGAAGGAAGGAGGAGGAGGAGGAGGAGGAGGAGGAGGAGGAGGAGGAGGAGGAGGAGGAGGAGGAAGAAGAAGAAGAAGAAGAAGAAGAAGAAGAAGAAGAAGAAGAAGAAGAAGAAGAAGAAGAAGAAGAAGAAGAAGAAGAAGAAGAAGAAGAAGAAGAAGAAGAAGAAACAATAACAACTAAAGGTGAGCATACTGAGCATTTGGGAGGCTGGAGAAGAACATGAAACTATCTTGAGAAGTTTGATAAATTGCACTACTGATGAGGCTACCCCTACCAATTTATAAGAGTGCTTAAATCATGTTCTCAAAATTATAGATGAGACCATCTATTTTTCCTTTTTTATTTTATTTATTTATTTGTGAGATTTATATACCACCTCACAGTGCAAGCACTCTCTAAGCGGTTTACACCAGTAAGCAATGTATATTTATATTGCCCCCAACAATCTGGGTCCTCATTTTACCTACCTCGGAAGGATGGAAGGCTGAGTCAACCTTGAGCCGGTGAGATTTGAACCGCTGACCTGCGGATCACAGTCAGCTAAAGTGGCCTGCAGTATTTCCTTTTTTCCTTTTTTTTAGAATGGAATGGAATGGAATGGAATGGAATGGAATGGAATAGAATAGAATAGAATAGAATAGAATAGAATAGAATAGAATAGAATAGAATAGAATACTTTATTGGCCAAGTGTGATTGGACACACAAGGAATTTGTATTCAGTGAATAAGCTCTCAGTGTACATAAAAGCTATAAGTAATAAATCATGATCATAGTCATCATAAAAAACATCATAAATCATAAGATAAACACTTAATGATAGTCATAGGATACTAAATAAGCAATCAACATAAATCATACTAGAAAACTAAATAAAACAATATAAATTGTAATGATAAAAGCAACAAAGTTATAGTCATAAGTAGAAAAAGAGATAAGTAATAGGAAAGATGAGAATAATAATAGTAATACCGCCTTACTAAATAGTTTGACAGTGTTGTGGGAATTATTTGATTTTTCACTCTGTTTTACAGGGAGTCCTCAACTTACATTTGTTTAGTGACCATTCAAAATTATAATGGCACCGAAAAAATGAGTTATGACCAATCCTTTCAGTTACAAGCATCATAGTATCCCCACAGTCACATGATCAAAATTTGGCAACATGGCAACTGACATGTATTCACTATGGTTGCAGGAGTCATGTGATCACCATTTGTGACTTACTCAGCCAGCTTCCAACCAGCAAAGACAATGGGGAAACTGGATTCACTTACCAACCATGGCAAAAGAGGTAATAAAATAGTGTGTGACTCAATTAACTACCTTGCTTAGCAACAAAAATTCTGGTCCCAATTATGGACATGTCAAGTTCTACCTATAATTCTATTTTTAATTCTATTTATATGGTTTTATTATTTGTATCTGAAAACTACCCAGAGTCACTTAGATAGTGAGATGGGCAGTGTCTACATTTGATAAATAGATAAAAATTTGGTTCCAAAACTTGGGGATGCCTGTTATATAATATGCATCAAATACATATTTACAGTTTTTGAGATTTCCATTTCCAAATTAATGTTTAGGAGTCTTTTTTATATATATTAATGTTGTTGTATGCATAGTTTTCAAATAGTCAATAAATGATGCTGTGTAAAAATAAAAATAAATAAAAATAAGTATGTGTGTATGTCTCTGGAGCCTCAGTTTTAACTATTGACAGTGATATTTTTTATTAAGTTATTGTCTGAGTAAAGAGACAGATAATGTGCTAGAAGGCATAACATTTTTAATGATGCTTTTGTGCTTAGATAACTTGCTAGAAGACATGGCATTTTTAATATGCATTTGCTGTTTTCTAAATTCAGAGAAAAATAAGTCATATCTAAGGACATTGTTTTAACCTTGTATTTCTTCAAGAGTAGCATCATTTCCTATTTAGATTTAGATTATTAACTAATGTGATGAAGAATTGCCAACATTTTCTTCACAATCAGTTGCTGGGGTTTGTTGGAAGTGATAATAAAGCTACAGGATTTGAGAAAACTTGCTTTTATTATTGGAATAATAAGTTTTGAGGTGAATGTACAAAATGATTTTGCTATTGACAGAGTTTTATATAATGTTACATTGAAGAACATTCACGAGATTTAAAATTCAGCTGTTCCTCCAGGTCTTGTTGATCTCTCTCTTCCCCCCCTTCTCTCTCACACACACACGCACACGCACACACACACCAGGGGTGGGTTCTACTTACCTTCCCCACTGGTTCGCATCGTGACGGAAGTGTATGTTTTGTGAGCGCGCATCACTTCCTGGAAATGACCCTCTGTGCATGCACAGTACTATAAAAAAACAAGGTGGTGGTGCCTATGGCGCCGCCAAGAGAACTGGCTCAGGGGCGTGGCAGGCCTGGGTTGCTGCCAGTTCCAGCGACCCAGGCCACCAAGTTACTACCAGTTCTATAGAACCGGTCTGAACCGGTCCTAACCCACCTCTCCCCCCCCCTCTCTCTCTCTCACACACACACACACACTCCTGTCAATGTATTGTTTCAAAAATATTTTTGAATGGAAATATATAAGAAAAAATGATCAGTTGTAGTGATTGTCTCTAATTATACACATCCAACTTTGCTGTTGTAAATGAACACAATGTCAATTATGGTATTCTGGCTGCTCCTTCCCATCAGATAATAAAATATGACTGCTGAGCAATTTCACTGTTCATACACAGGTGACATTATAATAAAAATGGGAATATTAGCTGGCCACATTAGCTGACGCTGATCCGCAGGTCAGCAGTTCAAATCTCACCGGCTCAAGGTTGACTCAGCCTTCCATCCTTCCGAGGTAGGTAAAATGAGGACCCAGATTGTTGGGGGCAATATAAATATACATTGCTTACTGGTGTAAACCGCTTAGAGAGTGCTTGCACTGTGAGGCAGTATATAAATCTCACAAATAAATAAAATAAAATAAATATTACTTTAACTTGTTCTTAATGCTACTTAGAACTTATGATATCATTGCTTTTATCTGTTGATCTCTCTCTCTTTTTTTTTTTTTGCTAATCATATAAAGTGCTCTCACTCTTTCCTTGTTTCACCCCCACGTTTGACATACTGTCCTCAGGTTACCTTTATTTTAATAAGGAAAATGCATTGTTCCTGTTTAGATAATAATATGATTTGTTGCAGTTTGCAATAGCTTTACCTAATATATATCTTAAAGTTAGAATTTATTTATTGTTTAACAGCATTAATAAACTGTCCCGATGTGATGAATTCTGAGTATTCATGAGCAAACCAAAAAGAGTGTATCTAAAAAAATCAAAACAATGAAATAATCACCGTAATATTAATGGCATAATAATATTATGCCATTAATAATATTAATGACTACAGGCCGTTCTCCTGGCCGGGTCTGGCTGCGAGCAGCACCGGCAGGCAATGGGGCGCATGTGCGTGGCTGGCGAGAAGAACAGGGCGGCAGCGGGGGTGATGGGACTTCAGGCCTCTTTTTTGGCCTGTAGCTTTCGGTGCAAGAAGCCTGCAACCACCACCTATTTTTCGGCGTGAGAAGCCTCTTTGCCAGCTGGAACCGTGCCAGCAGCGGTGGCTGCAGGCTTCTTGCGCCAAAAACTACTGAAAACTACAGGCTGAAAAAGAGGCCTGAAGAAGTCCCATCGCCGCCATCACCGTCGCCGCCCTGTTCTTCGCACCGGCCACGCACACGCACCCCATTGCCTGCCGGTGCCATTTGTGGCCAGACCCAGCCAGGAGAACGGCCTGCTGCACCGGAGGGATGGCATCGCAGCAGAGCTGCTCTGAAGGCAGCAAAAAACTACCTGCGGCTGGAGCTCACCGGCCGAGCCTCGCCAGGGACCCCCACCAAGGCACGGATGAAGGTGAGCGAGGCGGAGGGTGAGCAGGCGGCATGCGGTTGGAGGCTCCGGGGCAAGACTGGAGCCGGGGAATGGCATGTTCCCCGACCCGGCCAAGGTGAACGGAGAGCGGGTAGAGGCTCCGGGGCCTTGGGGAATGGCACGTCCCTGGGCCCCAACCCAAGGCGAAGGGCGAGTGGCTGTCATGCTTACCTTTGGTGAGCAGAGTGGGCAAGGCGCAGAGGCAAGGCGAGACGATTAGCTGGGCTGCGTGGTGAAGGCAACATATATAGGGCAGCCGGGCAGGGTGGGGATGGGCAGGGCAAGTGGCTGGGCAGGACAAACAGCAAGGTGGGCGGGGGCAACCAGCAACCAGGTGACCAAGCAGACACGGAGCCAACCAGAGGTGGTATTTGGCAGTTTGGAGAACCAGTCCAAATTTCCACTACCAGTTCACACAAACCGGTCCGAACCGGCTGCATACCACCTCTAGCCCAGAGGCTTAGTGACACTGGTTGTGCTGAACAATTTCCAGCACTCTGGTGGTTCGAGTCCAACTCCATTCTCGTCTATTGTCCCTGGCTCCTGCCCATCTAGGAGTTTGAAAGCATGACTAAATAGATAGGTACTGCCATTTTGGTGGTGGGAAAATGCTGGCTGCGTTCTGCACATGGAGCTGGAAACAGTGTGGGATCTGCCTGGATGCGATCGGTGGAGAAGTGGCAGAAGAAAACCCAGGATGAGGCCATGAGAATGCTGTAGATACTAAAGTTTGCTCTCTTGTGGTGTACTGGTGCAACAAATGGACTAGCGACTGTCAATTACCATGAGTTCTACCACATGTATAACATGATCATTAAAACACTTTAAACTAAGGTAATATTTGTATGACAGATTAAGCTAACAAATAAACACTTGGGGCAGTATGCTTAATCCTCATTTGCCATTTTTCACATTACATTTTGAAAGGAAGAGTATCTGGGTTAAAATCAAGTCAGTAGCTATTCAAGAGTATAATAAAAGGATCTAGAACCTTCAGCTCATTGATCCCTTCATGAAATTTCAGATTGAAAATAATACTTATTAATAAATACCTTAATACCGTAATACTACAATAAAAATAAGAACAATGATGGATCATTCCATCAACCTTTGAAAGTCAACATTGAACAAAAATGTCATTCCTAGAATAAACAATGGAAATAAATTATCCAAATAATTAACTATTATAAAAAGACAGTCACCATTCTCATTCAATCAGTCCATCTCTAATTGTTCTTGTTAACCAGGATAGGGAAAGATTATAGAGGGCCTCACCTCTGCAAGAAACCTGTTACTCTTTCAGGCTATATAATTTGAAATCCATCCTGTTTAACTAGACAAGCCTATGCCAAAATTATACCTTCTGGTATCGTACTGCTTTAATTGTAGACACGAAATTATGATATAATCCACAATATTCCTTGCAAATGAGCCACACTGAGCTACACAGTCAACCTCTTCACTTTTGGAGCCAGAATATAGAAAATCTCTACATGAAAGCTCACATTTTTGGCTCACTTGCAGTGGGTGCAATGTCATGAAGAATCAAGACTTTTTTGCTACCATTACCATATGGGCTGAATCTAAGTTTGATTATATTAAATTGCTTAGGATAATATATTAAAATAGAGCACCCATAATTAATCATTGCCCCTCTATACATGACATGCTCAAACATATATATTGAGTAGATGGGGCAACAAACAAACCCTTAAAGGCATTAATTTTATTTACAAAGTTGGAGTTTTGTTTTTTTAATTCTCCTTCGATTATCTCAGATGATCACAAACAAATAATAGTTTATCCAATCAACTAGTTAAGAAGGGGAGTTGCTACAGTTGCTTACAATGGCACTGATGTTGGAATTTAGCTTAAGTCAGTGATGATGAACCTATGACACACATGTCAAAGGAGACACACTATGACATTCTGGCTGACCCCAGCATTCATCAACAACTACACAAAAAAATGAGTTTGTTTTACTCTTATTTACCAGATTGGGAAGGATGTGTTTATGGGTTATCTGTATATCAAGAATGAATACTTTTATTCTACTTAGAAGCTTTTTGGAGCACAATAAAGAAAAGAATGACAAATAATCAACAGCATTATCTTCTGAGGAGGGTTTTTTTTTTAATTCACTCTAAATTAGATGCTAATTAGATGAAACACAACTGATAGTTTTATACTAAGAGGATTTTTTTAAATATTTGCTTCCCATTTCAGAATCTGTACAGTCGGCTGGCGCAGAGACCCAGCGAACAAAGAGGCAAACAGGGAGGGAGGGAAGAGAGAGACTGAGAGATATTAGCGCAGGGCTAGCCTGATCATACAGCCTCGGTGCTGAAGGAACTGGAGAAGGAGGTGGTGCCGGAGCATGGTCCATCGCCGCCGCCCTGCTCCGTATGATCAGGGTCTCCGCGCCAGCCGAGGGCGAGAGGGCAGACAGACGAGCCAGACCCGGCTGTCCTCCTTCCCGCCGCCGTGCGCTGTTAAACTTAAGTGGTTGTTGGCTGGCTGTTCCCCCCATGACTCCCTTTCCCTTTGACACCAGCGGGAAGAAATTGCCGCTGTGAGCCCCGGCTGGCCCGGTTTGCAAGTCCCAGCTGTAGTCGGAGATGTGGGACGTGGCAAGCGAGGAGACGGGGATGCCGGAGGGGGTAGCAGGGAGTGTCTGGGCAGGAGGATTTAATAAAATGGAGAGGATCCCCCCGGGCGTGCTTGGGGAGGGAAAAGCGCCGCCACTGGGGCGGAGAGGAGTCGCAGAGGCGGCCGAGCGAGCAGGAAGGAAGGCAGGAGGATCCTGAGCTGCCCAAGCCCTGCCTTGCAAGCCCGCCCGGGCTCTTCCTCTGCCACAGAAAAGGATGGCCGGCAACGTGATAGAGAGGCGAGCTCTGCAGCAGGCGAGCTCTGCAGCAGGCGGTCTCCAGGAGGGAGGAGAGAAAGCAGGGGGAGGGGGTTTCTAATCAGGGGTCCCTATGACTTGCAGCCCTCTTTTTCTTCCAGCTCTACCCTCCTCCTGTTGGGCAACTTCTCCAAAGCGCGCTTTTGGAGACGCACAATGGGGAGCAAGGAGTTGTGGACGGGATCGCTGTGCGGTGGTGGGGATTTGCAGTCCCCCACCTCCCGGGTGGGGTATGGATCGGACTGGGGAAGGGGTGCAGAGGGGTGGGGGAGAAGCAGGAAATTATGGCCGGGTTTCCAGGGCTGCTCTTTCCGGGGCGTGTCCGGGTCTCTTGGGGCCAGCCTTTTTTTTTTGCACCGGGAGCTTTCTCCAAAAGCTTGCCCCCAAGCGGAGGGCGCCTTTTGGAGAAGGCGAGGCAAGGGTGGGGTGGGCTGGCTGGCTGGCTGGTTCCCTGGACAAGGTCGGCTCTGTGGGACAGGCTGGCTTTGCTACAAGTGTAGGCAGGGCGGGCAGGATCCCCTCCCTGCTCGCTCCGCTTTCCTGGAGTGACTGAATAACCACAATGAGCTTATTTGTCCGGGTTGCCAGAGAGTTTGGCACGCGCGGATCTTGCGGTGCTGAGGGCTAGGAGAGGGAAGAAGAGAAAAGAGAAGGAAGGAAGGAAGGAAGACCAGAGATGAAAGGAAGGAAGGAAGGAAGGGAAGAAGAGGAAGGAGAGGAAGAAGAAGAATGTTAGGTGGGACGGTGGGAGGAAGGAAGCAAGGAAGAGAAAAAAGTGAGAGAGGGAAAGAAAGAAAAAGAAAGGAAGAAAGAAAGAGAAAAGAAAGAAAGAAAGAAAGAAAGAAAGAAAGAAAGAAAAAGAAAGAAAGAAAGGAAAGAAAGAAAGAAAGAAAGAAAGAAAGAAAGAAAGAAAGAAAGAAGAGGAGGGTTGGGAGGGAGGGAGGAAGGAAGAGAAAAAAGCGAGAGAGAGGGAAAGAAAGAAAAAGAAAGAAGAGGAAGGTTGGAAGGAAGGAAGGAAGGAAGAGAAAAAAGAGAGAGGGAAAGAAAGAAAGAAAGAAACTGTTGAAAGAAGAGCCTTGCAAATTAAAATTGTTGTCTTTGCAGGGGTTTTGGAAAGGGTGGGTGAGCAGGCCCCATGGGGGAGGAAGGAATATGGGGCTGTTTTAAGAAGAAAGAGCTTAAAAGAGGAAATTGGCTTTGGGGACCCTGGCAATGTTTTTGGACCAATCATGGGTTTTTTTGGCCCGTTTGCCTCCTGAAACTTTGAAGTCCTGGGAGAAAGCTACTAAACAGGGATTACTTTGCTGGAAGCTTATCTGATTTCTAGTTTTTCGACACTGCAGGCCACAATTTCTCAACCTCAACAACTTGAATATACCTGGACTTCAACTCCCAAAATTCCCTAGCCGGCTTTGCTTTGAATTCTGGGAGTTGAAATCCAGGCACCTTAAAAGTTGCTGAGATTGAGAAATATTGCTGTACACTTGTTGGTTATCAAGTCTAAATACAGAAGTAGACTTGTTGTGGAAGATGATATTCCTTGTGCTCTTGCAAAGACTGGCCCGAGAATTTCTGATCTGGCATAATTACATATTGTTTTTGTGATTAATCGCTATGCTTTAATTATGTTCAATTTGTAACAATGAAAATACATCCTGCATATTAGATATTTACATTACGATTCATAACGGTAGCAAAATTACAGTTATGAAGTAGCAACGAAAATAATTTTATGGTTGGGGGTCACCACAACATGAGGAACTATATTAAGGGGTCGCGGCATTAGAAAGTTTGGGAATCACTGTTCTAAAGCATTTTAGAAACTCTTACTGTAACTTAATCAAATTGCTTATTTGTGTACTGTTTGTAAATGTGATACTGAATTCTTGTATTTCTTACTGCTATTCTATTATCAAATAGCAAAGCAGAAGGATAAAAGAAAGTGATTCCATTCCATACAAATGAGGAGCATGCTGACACATCTCAATCTGCTAAAGCTAAAAAGTTTCAGCTCAAGTACAGTCCTACAACATTTTTTTCAGTTTTAGGAACATACAAAGAACATACAAACTAGCACAATCTGATAAAAAGAAAAAGCAGAAAAATGAGAAAAGATAAAGATAAAAGTGCAGAGAAAGAAGAAAATGAAATGGATAGAAGTTTCCAATTTCTTTTGCAGCAAATATAAGTACAATTACAAAATTATTCAATTCAATCAGAATGGAGCTGGAGGGGACCTTGGAGGTCTTCTAGTCCAATCCCTGCTCAAGCAGGAGACTCTATACCATTTCAGACAAGGCTGTCCAGTCTTTTCTAAAAAAAACCTCCAGTGATGAAGCACATACAGCTTCTGAAGGCAAACTATTCCATTGGTTAATTGTCCTCACTGTTGTAGTTTCTCCTGAATTCCAGGTTGCTTCTCTCCTTGATTAGTTTCCATCCATTGCTTCTTGTCTTGCCTTCTCTGGTGCTTTGGAAAATAAATTGACCCACTCTTCTTTGTGGCAGCTCCTCAAATACTGGAATACCACTATCATGTCACCCCTAGTCCTTCTTTTCTCTAGACTGGTCATGTCCAATTCCTACAACGATTCTCCATGTTTTTGTCTCTAGGCCCTTAATCATCTTAGTTGCTCTTCTTTGCACTTTTCCAAAGTCTCAATATCTTTTTGTAATTGTTTATCAATTAATAAATAATTACAATAACAAATAAGAATTTGTAATTGTTATCTCTTACTCTAAGATTACAAAAGAAAGCTCACTCTTTTCTATTATCCAGATTTTTCTAATTATCAGAATCACAAATCATGAGGGCATTTTTTCCATTTTATGCAAAAAAATCTATAAGGGATTTCCAGTCAGACATAAATGTAGATATTGTTTTGCATTTACAATTTCTTTAAAATTATATGAGTCAGTAACAGTACTTACAGATGCTTCTGCCACACCAAGATAATAATTGGGCAATGCTTTTAAGCAAGGTGCTTTAGATGGCCAGAAGTAGAAGTCAAAATAACCTTGCAGCACTCTTATTAATTTAAGAAATACTGCAGTACATATGAAAACTGAGATTTGGACAAAAGAAGAAATTATAAAGATGAGTAGCTAAGCTTCTCAACAATACCTTTGCATATGGTGGCTAACTGATCATTGGTACCATTGCTACAGTACAGCATTGCTGCCATTAAAACAGAACATTCCTGCCATTAAAACAGAACATTAGATTTATTATATTTTTTAAAAAATCAATAGAGAATGAGTATTAAAGTAAGGTGCACATAAGCAGTTTAAAAAATCATCTATATTTTGATATTTGGTGGAATTCCTTAATTATGGAACTTCCTTAAGGAAAGTATAGTTAGTACCTTCTTAATATTTCACGCAAGTTATAAAGATTTTATTGCATTTGGTTTTGTTTGAAATGATAAATTGACAGAAACTTGCATTATGCTTGTTTTATGCTACATGTTAAAGTATTTAACTGCCCTGTGGATTATATATTTCATTTGATCTGTTATGTGAACTTTAATTTTCATTATTTGATGTATTTTAAGATATCATTTAATGATTAGAAGCTACATTGGGAGAATGCTTTTTGCTGAAAGCAATAGAAACATCTTTTAATCATTTGAACAATATCTGACAGTAACTGACAAATGAATTACTGAGCCATAATACCCAAATGTAACTTCAATAATTCATCTTTATCTTAACTGATTAAAAGCACACCATAATAGCAAAGAAAATTTCAGCATAATTTATTCAGCTTTTTACCTGACAATCCTAAAAAAATAGTTTTTGCATACTTACTATGAAATTAGCACCACTGAATTCTAGTTGGATTTACAGACACATTACTTGGGAATAGGAACTGCAACTTTATTTGTACCTATACCATCAGTTTCAGCATAAAATAATACTTATATCCAGATCAATTTTGATAAATATCTTCCTACACATAGGTATCCTTATAATTTATAGAATGAGAAATGCTTTCAGTTAAAATGTATCCACATTTAATTCTGGATTTGGTTAACTTATGCTTAGCACAACCTTGTGTTTTGGAATCAGTGCCTTTATTACAATATCCAGAATATCATGTTTACAACAATCTTCCCACTATCTATCCAATCCCACCTGCTGTATAAAGGCTTATATCCTTGATTCCCAAATTTTGATCTGTGGCACCTCAGAGCACCCCAGTGAATTCACAGGGGTGCTGCACGATAATGAAATACTATCTTGGAGTAATTCAGTTTTAGCTTTGGGGACCAAGAAAAAATTACTCTGACACTGTGTGATGGATTTGTGAAATGGTGGGGGGGGGGGGGGGGAAATTGGTCGATAATCCAAAGGTCATTGGTAAACATAATGGGAATCCCTGTTCAGATGAAACCAGAACTGTACTTACTAAGACTTATGAAAGAACTGAGTAAAAAAAAAACCATGGTGTATTATTATTATATATGATTATGTTGGCAAGATTATACATGCAAAAATAGAAAAATAAAGTTCCAAATGCTGAAGATTGGATGTTTAAAGTTCTAGGTTTGGCAGATGTGGCAAAACCAAACAGGTCTCGGGAGAAAGAAATTATAGAGGCTCTTATTAAAAACTGGATTTCATCTATTACAGAAGCAGAAATAGCTTGGTCATAAAGGATTTTATAGATTAAATAAGCGAATATAACAAGAAAATTTTAATAGTTACTACAATGGTGTAAAATAATAAGAAATGTTTACTGTAATTGATCCATGAAGAAAACAAATGGCAGAAATGGGTTTTATGTTTTTTTAAACTCGGTATTTAGTTTTGCATTTGAAAGTTTACGTTTTTGTACAGTATATTGTACGTTTATGTATTGTGTTTTCTATGTTTATATGTAGAATTTCCATAAGGTTATATTAAAAAACAAAACAAAATATTTAAGAAAACATGAACTAAACATGAACCTCTGGCTTATACAAGAGAACTTTGAGAACAGACCACACAAATTACTGCACGAACAACTGATTTTTTCCTTCGATTTTTTAATTCATTTATTTGTAACCCACCTTCATTATTTTTACAAATAACTCAAGGTGGTAAACATACCTGATACACCATCCTTCTTCTATTTTCCTCACAAGCCAGTGAGGAGGTTAGCCTGAGAGAGAATGACCCAAAGTCACTTTCATGGCTAAGGCAGGACTTGAACTCACAATCTCCTGCTTTCTAGCCTGCTGCCTGAGCCATCAGTTTATAGACCAACCTAAGCAAACATTAGACCAGAACTCCATCCTGCAAAAACAACATAATTTCTCTAAATGAGCCCAGCTTCTGCAGTGGCCATTTGCTGTATATTCTGCTGCTGCTTTTTCTTTTGAGCTGAAGTTTTTCTTCAGCTCCTCAAGGCTAACAAGCTGTAAAAAGATTTTCTTTGCTTGCTTGTTTCTTTCCCTCTGTTTGTCAGTCTGGCCATCATTCATCAAGGTAAGTAACTTATAGACTTTGTCCCCTCTTTACCAGCATGCAGTAAATTTAGCAAATTAAATGGTTAAAAGTGATTGATATTCAGCACCTAAGGGAGGAAGGGAAGATCAAGAAGTCTGACCCTCCCAGCTTTTTTTGCTCTATTGAAAAAAAATGTGGGTTTCTGGGGGAGGGAGGGGGTCAAGTAAGGGAAAGGTCTTGGAAAGCTAATAGAAATATAAAAACTGACAGCAGAAAAAGACCTAGTGGTGCAACGAATCTGCCCTTTGAGGGTTTTTTTTTACTCTTGAACTTCCTTCCTATTAGTTTGAGATTATGTCCCAATGTTTTTGATTTCTGCTCAGTACTGAGAATGCTGCCTTCTAGAACCTTATTCACACTCTTAATATATTTAAAAGTTTCAATCATTTATTCCTTCAATCTCTCCTGATAGGAACTGGACACATTACAGTATTTCAAATGGGGTCTGACTAAAATCCCATATAGTGGGATCTCCTTTTTCCCCTGGTGATCCCTCTAGTGATGCATCCCAGAATTTTGTTTGCCTTCACAGCTGCCTGGCTACACTGAGCACACCTAAATCCTTTTCTTCTATTGTTCTGTCTAACACTCTACCCCCCCCCCCCCCAATACTGTACTCTGCCAGAGGATTCTTTCCCTCCCTGTGCATGATTTTACATTTAGAAACAATGAACCAGAGTCTCCACATTTTAGGTAAATTTTCCAGCAATACCAAATTGTTTTCTATTTTATGAATACACTCAGGAATGTGAGCTCTATCACACACCTTTGTACAGGTAATCCTTGACTTACAACAGTTCGTTTAGTGAATGTTCAAAGTTACAACAGCATTGAAAAAGTGACTTATGACAGTTTTTCACACTTACGATCATTGCAACCTCCCTATGGCAATGTGATCAAAATTCGAACACTTGGCAACTGCTTCATATTTATGATGGTTGCAATGTCCCAGGATCATGTGATCAATTTTTGTGACATTCTGACAAGCAAAGTCAGTGGGGAATCCAGGTTCACTTAACAATGGAGTTACTAACTTAAGAGCTGCAATGATTCACTTAACACAGGGGTGTCAAACTCACGGCCTGCGGGCCAGATGCGTCACGCGTTGGCCACGCCCACCCCCCCTTTAGCGAAGGGGAAAAAAGTTGCGATACATCATGTGACGTGTCATGAGTTTGACACGCTATAACTTAACAATTGTGTCAAAAAGTCGTAAAATGGGGCAAAACTCACTTAACAAATGTCTCACTTAGCTATTTGAGGCTCAATTGTAGTTGAAAGTCGAGGAATACCTGTATTATCAGCAAAAAAGACAAACTTTACCTGGCAATCCTTCTGTTACAAACACATTGAACAGAACAGTGACCCATTGACAATTACCCACTGGGATCTATCCCTGAGCCAACTTCCTGTCCACTTAATCACTCAGCCCTAGCCTAAACAACTTTTTTAATGTGTTCATTACGTGGAACTGTATCAAATGCTTTGCTAAAATCCAGATATGTCAGTGATGGCAAACCTTTTTGTCATCGAGTGCCCAAACCAGAATGTGTGTGCGCGCATGCGCGTTCCAGAGCACCAGAAATCCGAAGATCAGGTGGCCGCCACAGATGCGCGCACCAGAAACCAGAACAACAGCTGATGATGGTGCGCGTGCCCACAGAGAGCTCTGCGTGTTACCTCTGGCACGCGTGCCATAGGTTCACCATCACGGCTATTGGCTAATGAGCTTAGGATCCGTAATAGTGAAGCTAATGGAATCACTCCTGCAAAAAAGGATTAATGAACATTTAAAAGCATACAACATGATGGACCCAAAGCAGAGTGACTACTGAGTGCAGATCATGTCAATCTAATCTGATTGCCTCCTTTGACTATGTCACAAATATTATGGGTGAAGGTGCCCTGTGATGGCGAACCTATGGCACACGTGCCGGAAGTGCCACACAGAGCCATCTCTCCGGGCACGCGGAGCCATTGCCCGTTGCTCTTCCGGGTTCTGGCGCACCAGCCAGCTGGTCTTCACGCACGGAGTGCCAGAAACCGAAAGAGCAGTCACCCAGCGCGCATGCGCACGCCAGGAAGATGATCTTCCTGTTTCCGGTGTGCGCATCACGCTGGCCACTTGCCTGGTATCTGAGTGTATCATCATATAATATATGAACAAGACAATAAGTAACATTCTGGCTTAACAGATTTTGTGAAATAGGCCAAATTCATAGTTTAGTGCAGCATACATGGTCATAGTTATTATCTTAAAAACTCAATGATAATGCTAGATTTGTTTATATTTAATACCAGTTTCTCCACCAAACTCAACTGAATGGGAGAAACATACTTAAAAAAATTAAAATCTGAATATTTTAACAACTGTTTCCTGAAATGAGAAAGGCAAAAAAAAGTATCTATCAGAGGAGATTCTTTTCCGATCAGCCTCTTCTACATGGAATCTTTCTACTTCCCCTTAATCTTGTCCCTTAGACAGTGGCACAGAGAAGTAAATGAATGTTCAAAGACTTGAGTGCAGAAATATCCATAGGATCCAATGGTTTCATCAAAATGATGGAAGCAGCATCATGTTTTCATGGTGTCCCATGCAGCTCTGTCCGTGTACATGATGATGATACACATAAATAAAGGGAAGAATTTGTGTCACAATGGCACAAGTCTGTTTTCATCATTTGCTCCCTCTCTTCCAACACCTCTGCTTGGACCGAACATTTGGCACAGATTGCTCTGTTCCTTTTGGGTTTTGGATAGAAGAAAAATAGAGATTATTTGCTGTTTGTTCACACCATGTTAGCGGTGTTTTTTTAAACTTATACTTTATATTATGACAGTTTGAACTCATGATCAGTTTACAAGATATGGAGAGGCTTTACTTTCATATCATATTGAAATAATTAGGAAATTTTAGATACCAACCTAATGCTTAATGTTTTGGGGGAAAGGAGGGGATACCTTAACCATACATTACATCAATAGTTAGTTCTAAGGTAACCTAGCTAAACTTATTAGTGTTTTGTCCAAACTTTAAGAAAGATATATCTTTTTTGGATTCTGGGGAAAGAAACAATAACCAAAAATATCTGTAAAAATGGGATCTCTCTATAGGTGTAATGGAATATATATGGGTGAAAGTATGTCAAAAAGAGATAGATGAAGAAAAATCCAACTAAATCACTTGAGATTTCCCCCAAAAAACATTTTAGATATAATAGCTACAAAAATAGCTTTACTAAATCTACATAGAGCAGCTTTCAGTTTATTTAATCATTTGGGGGCCAGTTCAATACTCACTTTGGTTATTTGTGCTATGCCACACAAACATACTCAGTATGGTTTGCTGCTTTATGGCTTAGGAAATTTCATCAAATGCTTCTAATATGGTATGAATAGAGATGGCCAATGAAAACAGTAGTTTTCTGCCAGCAAAAGACTGGATAGCTATCACTAACAGAACTATGGAGAAAAGTGCTCAGAATAAATATGAATCAAGCGGTAATACATTTTATTTAATAAATTTTATAATTAAAGATTAACATACACTTGACAGAGAACAGATAGAATCTTTATAGATATTCAAAAGTTATAAACAAAGATATATATATATATATATGTAGCAAAGACAACCTTGAAGAAGGAATGAAAGAACTTTAAGTAAATGTCATCTTGGCCCGGGAAGGAAAAGGGAGTGAGAAATAAACTCAAGATAAAACTGCCATAATTCTGTCTAATCATTTGTTTACATTTTGGTTTGCTTCTTGTCTACATTTTTGATAAAGGATACTGAAGCTGGATCCTAGTGTTTCTACAGAGTGGTATAATACACTATGTTAGCATTAGTTAACCTCATTTAAATACACCATCATTTTCAACAGGCCTATACAAGATAGCCAAATTTGCCTGTGAGATGTCCTTTGCAGCATGGAGATGTTACATGTCATGTCATCAATAACATAACATGCCCAAAAAGGTACTAAACTCTCTGCCAAATAAAACATAACACAGGGCTGAAGCTTTTTCTGGCTACTGAACGAGCTGAAGGAAGTTGTGGTAAAACTGAATGCATTTTGTCAGATATATATTTTCGATATATTTTTATTTTGGTGATAGTTTTTTTTTTCTGTTGCTACCTCAAAATAATAAACTTTGAGTTCTTATATTAGTGTTATCTCTGCTCTTATCACTTCATTTCCTGTTACTACAGTGTTGCAGAACTCTTTCTTTCTGTACAGCAAGTGTTATTATATTCTTTCATATACTCCAAAAGACTAGTTGATTATAATTATTTTTTTGTTTAATAACATAGTACGGACAGTTTACATAGAATTTGAGGTATTTTAAAAGCTGTTTCTCTTCCTTTTCTGCTGCCTATTAAATGAGTGTTTAAACTTTTACTTGCTTTAAGTTATTACCACTTAAATATTGAAGTCATAGAAGCAAAGCAGTCTCACTTTTTTGAGTCAACGAGGGCTTAAAACAACTTCAAAAAGATGTTTCATTATTCAATCACATGTTCAAACATATGTAGCCATAATATTTAGCTGGAATTAGGAAACAAAAGCTGAATCTTTTGACTAATTTATATTATGTGTGTGCTGTGTATACACCCCCACACCCCCAGCAATGAAAGCCAACTGGATGACCTTGGGCCAGTTGCTCACTCTCAGTCTGCCCACCTCCCAGGGTTGTTGTGGGGGGAAAGCAATCTATATATAGGAAGTGTAGGAAGTGCAGTTTACAAAGACTTATCCCTTTTGGATTATGTTTTTTAGCAGAGATGGAGAAAAGGTTTAGATCATTAAACAATCAAATGATTTAGGGCCAAGCTATTGTAACAGGGTTTATTCACTATGCTAAGGCTATTTTTTTTCTGTTTCAGTGGGATGCTCAGCCATATATATGAACTAAGCAGTCTCCAAGATTATAACAAATCTGAAGGGAAACAATTCAAATTCAAATTTGTTTTTGAGCAAGAGACCAATTCTGTGATTTGGCTAGGACACCAGTTTCAGGTAGATAGTATTGGCTAAGGTCTCCTTATTTTCATATTACATAAACCCAGGCACTATGGTTTGTAGCTTAGTGTACTTTGTGAACCCAGTCAAACTAAGGTTAAATAAAACATAGCTTAACACCATATACTTTATACAGTACAAAACAAATCTCTCAGCCCTATTAAGAGGAAAAACAGAACAAAAATTCAGCATATAATTTAATAGTGTCATTTCACTATTCATACTTACTCTTTTTAAATATATTTTAATTGGTTTTATTTTAAATTTTATAGCCTGCATTTTAATACTGCAGTATGTATAAGATAACAAAGTCCCTCTGTTTACAATTATAAAAGTGTTTATACATTGTATTTACCTGTTGTTCTAGTAGTTATGGCCCAGGCTAGAAACCAGACCTGGGTTCTAATGCTGCCTTAGCGATGAAATGGCTGGATGACCTTGGGCCAGGCACTCTCTCAGCCCAGCTCACCTTGTCGTGAGGAAAATAGGAAGAGGAAGGTGCGTTGGATATTCAGTTATTTGTAATAATAAAGGAGAGATAAACATAAAGAAAATAATAAAGTGCCTCAGTTAAATTCAATTATAAAAGTACTATGCACTGCATCCGTATCTAAAATGATAGTTTATAATTTAAATCATTTGTCTTATTTTCATGACACAAAAAAGCTCCCAAACTCTATAAACTCTACTCTACCCGAAGACATCAAAAGCCTGGCGCTGAATACGCTTCCTCCCCTCTTGTTTTCTAACCAACCCGCTCGCGCGGACCTGCGTCGCGTACGTCGCTAGCGTCACGCTAAACGGACCACCTACGCGACCACGGCAAGCCAATCGGGGGCTCGGAAGAGCGACGTTAGCGAGGCCCTCTTTGAACCCTGAACTTAGGTCCTCGCGCGAGGCAACAGACGGTGGGACTTTACGTCCGCCTCCATTCGCCTCTGAGCGAGATCGTTCGCGATTGTCTTTCGCCTTTTCCCGCGCGAGTAGCAGCCGCTGGCGATGATACCGATCTCCCCACAGCGCGCGCGCTAATACTCCCGTCATCGCGTCCTGCCCCCGCCTCGGGGAAAGCCTCGGGGAAAGCACGGCTCGTCGCCGCCAAGCAGGCGCCGCCAGTCTCTTGCCAGGCAGAGCCCTCGCTCCCCCCAGTTTCACCTTCTTTCCCCCGCACACAGCACTAGGCGACGTGGAGCCGGCCAAACGCTTCCCTCACTGGGACCATCATCATGGCGAGTGCCTCATACCACATCTCCAACCTGCTGGAGAAAATGACATCGAGTGACAAGGACTTCAGGTAAGAGGCTGAGACTGGCCTACCTAATAATCTGAGTAGGTAGCTTTCCGCCTCCTTAGACTGAAGGAGACCCTCCCTCCCCGTAATCCGCGCTGGGATGCTTTAGAGCGGGCAGGCCCGAGCTGCTTCTTGGGAGGTGGTGCCCCACCCAGCCTGTCTTTTGAGGCCCGTCAAGCAGGAGAACTTGAGTCCCTGATCCTGGCCTTGTTGTGCCTCGCTTGGAGTCCGCATGGCTGCGATTTGGAGGCCGGCCTTGAGGCGGCCCTTTTCCCCTAGAAGTTGTCTGGAAGTTTGTTAACCCCATTCCCTCTTTTTGCTACGCTCTCTAGTACTCTTGTACTCCGTGATTTGTCCTAGAAGCCCGTTCTCTGCCGGTAGGACGCTTACTTGTGTTCAGATTGTAACCGTTTCTGTTCTTAGTCTTTTTCAGTCCTAGTTAAAAATACCTGCTTAAACCAAATGTTTTAATTTGTGTATGTGGAGTGGAGAACCCTTTGAGATTAATGTCGCATCTTTCTGAAATTTTATTCTCTTTGAAATTTGTTTCTAAGGTATAAATATAACTTGAATTCACAATAGAAGCATGCATCTTAAGATATTATAATTAATACTGAATTTTAGTTTAGAAATATTAAAATACTGGCTTAGCCACAGATGTTACTGGTGTTGAATATTTCAGTATCTCACTCCTTTTTCTTTTGATATAAAAGGCAAAATGATTTAAGTGTATATCCTGTCCACGCCTGCTGCAATAACAGATTGTACATTAATATTTCTAATACTGTAGTAAAATAAGAAAAGTTTTGCAAACTGCTGAAAATCTTGCTGTTACAAGATTAAATTAATTGAAACATTTTATCTGAATAAAGGTATGAGGTTGGATTGGTGTATCTGATGCATAATTTAAAGCAGGCTTATTTTTCCTGTTCTCATACATTTTGATATTATTTTTCAGAATATATTCCCAATATTTATTATAGAAGAGTGGTGTACCTGTAAATCCTCTTTTGCATGTTTGCTGAATGAAATAAATGATTATCTTCGTTTGCATCAACATTTAAGTTACATAAGGACATAGAAAATTATAACTATTGGTAAAGGACATTAAATTCATCTATAATGTGTCACAACATAGTAGCATAGACAGACAATGATTGATCATTTGTTAATCTGTTGTTAAACATAGAAAAGGGTTATTAAGTATTGGTATTTTCTTAAGTTTGCTGTTGGCAGATTGATTACATTAAATTATAAAATACATGTAGTCCTTGACTTACAACTACAACTGAGCACCAATATTCTGTTGTTAAGTGAGACAATTGGTAAGTGAATTTTGTCACATTTTACAATCTTTTTTGCCACAATTAAGTGAATCACTGCAGAAAGACAGGGTTTTAAGTGAATCTAGCTTCCCCATTGACTTTCCTTGTTAGAAGATTTCAAAAGGTGATCACATGACCATGAGACACTGCAACTGTCATAAATATGAGTCAGTTGTCAAGTGTGTCAATCCTGATCACATGACCATGGGATGCTACAATGATCATAAGTGTGAAAAATGGTCATAAGTCATTTTTTCAGTGTTATAACTGAACAATCACTAAACAAACTCTTGTAAGTCAAGGACTACCTGCATTTCCCCCCCAATATTTTACGTTTTCACTTGTTATATACAACTTATGCACCCATACACACACACACATATCATGTAAAGTACTTCATGTTTCCTGAAGTTCAGTATGGAATTAAATACATACTTCCTTATCAGGCATGAACTCTCATTTTCCATTTAACTTTAACTATGGTGTAGCACTACTGCATCAGCTTCAGTACTAATCATGATGCGGTTGTGTTTTCACCAGTGTCAATACAATAGTCAAACTAGAGTCAGATTTATAATTTTTAATGAAACAGTCCAGTTTAGGTACTAATAGTAAGTTTAAAGCACAATTGTACAAAGTGATGCCACTTTGTAATTAATTAAAAGTAAATTGGATATTTGTAAAAGAAGCATGGAAGTACTCATCTAATATTTACAAGTCCTTTCCACTCATACAGTGCTCAAGACAGGTAATAGCAATAATAATATACACAAAATATTACACAGTGAAACACTAAATACAAAATTAAATAATGCATGAATGTGGCATGTTTCTCACATATGCAGCAGACTTTTCTAGGCCAGTTCTCTCTTTTCAAATGCACTATGCTTCTGTATATTGTGCATATAAGAAGATTAAAACCTTGTGTATCATTTTCATTGTTGAATGAGGCAAGCATTTAAGGTACAGTAATGACTCTGGCATTTTTTCAAATATTACTACATATTCATGGTCAGACACCATGGGCTCTTTAAACCTTTGGCTTTCCTATATGATATTGTCACAGTTTTCTCATTCTGGCTTCTTTCTAATAGTGGAGAAGATGTTTGTCTTAAAAAAAACACTTCAAAGACATGCCAATTTCATTTTTTAATAGAACATTGGACATCTTTCTGCAGTGTGATGACTACTACTGCTATGTATGCCTTTACTTCTTTCTGTTATAATTTCAGTATGTATGAATAACATCAAATTGGAAAATGCTATTCTAAATATTTCCTTGAAATATGTATATAAAGGAACTTATTGTAAGCCTTTATTCAACAAAATAGATATTTATAATAGTTGCAAGTCACATTATAGGGAAAAAAACATTTAATAGCTTTTAGTTGCATTTAGGTTGAATCTAACAGTAGCAAAAATTATTTTAATGATAATATTAGAGGTAGTATTTAATACCTTACCAATAATTTAAGAAAGTGTTAGGATTAAATATGAAATGGCACACACACACACACACACACACACACACACACACACACACACACACACACACACACCTCTTTGTAGAGGGATAGATGTCATTAATGTTTTCTAAAATTTAAGTTCACATAGAGTCCAGAGTTTGTCATGTGGCTAAATCAACTTTCATTTAGACGAAAAGACTTAATCAACTCCAGTTTCCACTTAGACTTTTATAAAATAGTTATGCAGAGAGAGGAAAGAAATGTCACCTATTAAATTTTTTATTTTTGAAGATACTTTATCAATTCAGCTTATGTGAGATTCTTGGTATCTCATATAATCAGTTCTTTTTTTTCCTAGTCATTTTGTTTTAATATTAATTTTCATACAATTCCCATATTTCTAGCTAATTATACCTGGAACATGCAATTTAATTTACAAATTGTATGTGATTTTATATGGCATGGGTGTGTATATCTGCATTATCTCAAGTTTACTTAATCTATTTTAGATTTTAAAATGTTATAGTTCTTTTTAGGCTGAAATTAATTTGTTGGTTGAAATGAAGATTTAGAAGAAACTTGGCTAAGTCCAATGAAGACAGGTTGAGAAGATCGATATGTTTAGCTTTAAACAAAAACAGACTGAGAATATGGTAGCATGCTTCAAGTATCTAGGGAAATGCCATATAGAAAAAGGTTATTGTTTTCTATCAAAATAAATTCTGTCATATTATACAAGACATGAAATATTGCTTAAATTGTAGAAAGGCAAATTTCAGTTGAGATTTGGGGGGGGAGCTTTCTAATGGTAACCGTAATTTTCGGACCAATTTCTCCAAACAGAAGTCAGCCCAATTGGGGACATTACAGATTCCTTCCCTCATGAGACAGGGATTGAAAGACTGAATTCCAATCTTTTTAATGGCAGCTTCATCCTTCTGAATCAAGCTTCTCCTGAAATCTGGGTGACATCATTAATTATGACATAAGGGCATTTCTAAAAAGCTTTTTGAACAGTATGTACATTTATGAGCTCAGCGTTTTTATTCAGTTTACAATTGTGAACATTGTGTTTAATTTGGTATTACTTATTTTAGTGACTGGTTTTATATGGTTTAATACATTGGTTATTTCTATGAACTATCTAAAATTTAGCATGTAAGTTAATGTATAAGGATGGTGAAATAAATAGAATATGTATAGGAATGTAAGAACGAAACAGATTAATGAAGGAGGTGGTAGACTTCCTTTAAAATAGCTGGATATGTTAAAATAGATGCAAGATTCATAGCTGACTTAGTGCTTTAATTTAGACTAGTGTTTTTCAAACTTGACAACTTTAAGATATTTGGACTTCAACTCCCAGAATTCCCTAGCCAGCATCTTAAAGTTGCCTAGTTTGAAAAACACTGATTTAAACTGATGCCTCAAAACAAAGACATGGACTCTGTCTGAACTATTCCAATTCTCTGGTTTTGTGATTTTTTTTTCTAGTAACATGATGAACTAATCAATTTTTCAGACATAATAGTCTTTTAGTTTACTACTTACCTGGATAGCTAAATAGCTAATGTCATTTTTTTTGCTTTCTATTGTTGATACTTACTGTAATATTTACTTAATGGACTTAGGCTGAAAGATAGTTGAAAAGCTGAACAAAAATAGATATTTGATGTTATATTTGCCTTCCTTTTCTCTTCATTTTTATGACAATTGGTCGTCTTGTGCAGATGAGAGAAGATAGTTTAACATGTTTTTCTCCCTTTCTTTCACTCTATTTTGAAGTCCTTTCTTCAGAATTAAAGTATATTACTTTATTTCACATAAAGTCTAACATATTTGAAGTTGAGATTATTAATTATTAAATTGATGTAAAACTGATGACTAACTGAAATGACTTTTTAAAAAAAAGGTTTATGGCAACAAATGACTTGATGACTGAACTACAAAAAGATTCTATCAAGTTAGATGATGATAGTGAAAGGAAGGTTGTGAAAATGATTTTGAAGTTGCTGGAAGATAAAAACGGTGAAGTGCAAAATTTAGCAGTCAAATGGTATGTATTTTCTGATTAGGCATTTTATTTTATACCAATTGTATTGATTTATACTGAGAAAATATGAGTTGGTTTATCTGTTCTGTCATCATTCTATAAGCAAGTCAGGAAAGCCAAATGAACTTACGATCTCCAACATTACATGGTAAGAGATAACAAGATATTCTTGTTTTTCTCTGTGAATCAGTTTTGATATAATATGTATGAATCTATGTTGATTATTTTGAACTGTCTTTTGAATCCAATTTCACTGGATGATCCTTAGAGAAAATGTATGTATATAATTACGTCCACATACTGTCATTGATAGTTTTATAAACATCAGTTAAACTTTACATATTACAAAGGGAAACAAAAATGTTTGTTTCATTCCTTCTCATCTCTTTGAAGGCCAACAGTGGTCCTTACATCCGATTATAGTTGTTACTAATGGAGATTTAAATGTAATTCATTTTAATATATTTATATAGAACCAAATAATACTTGCATATGGTCTACAAAAAGACATAAAATTTTATTTGTTGTCATGAGAAGATGCAGTCATTTTGAAATTAGCTAACAGAGTGTACAGTAATTGACTATTACATAAAAGAAAAATAATTTTAATTATTTTATTATTTGAATCCAGAAATAGGGGTGATACTATAAGATCAAGTACAATGATTTTTATAGCAAAAATTCCCATTGGCTTATTTACAACCATGGATTAGCATGTGCATTCTGATAATAGATATATCACCTATAAATCAGATGTCTATATATTTTTACATATAATATACTGTACATAATATAGATTTTTTAAAAGTTTAACTTCTTTAAAAATGTTCAAACTTACATTTATTTATACTGAAGAAAAAGCAGATATCTTCCTTATTCTAAGAATTATGATTACTTAGAAGTAATGATAGTAGATTATATATAAATAAAAATGGAAACAAAACTTACCTTTGAGTCAGAATAGTTTTGTTAAATAAACATTCAAATTGATTTAATCATTAATCATGGCTCTACTTGAATTAATCATATACATAAACTTTCATTGAGAGATTTTACTTCAAATTCATAGTTAAATCATTTTAATATTTCCCAAGATAATCAATTTATCACATTTCCGTTTTTTCCATTATTGTATTTATACTTGAAATATGAGAAGCATTCATGGATCAGTCTGTTTCTTCAGTAGTCTATGTTGTAGAAAGTGACAGCTGTTAATGTAGTAATCTGAAAATAGCAAAATGAATGGCTTTGCTAATACATTTTCTGATTTATTTTTTGTTAGATTTTATTTTACAAAGTAATTTAATTGCTTACCTGTATTGGTTAATGTCAGTTTCTTGGCTTCATTCAAAATCCTTGGCAAAGTTACTAAAATAAGTATTTCTTTCAGTCAATAATGATACATTTCTTAGCTGCATTCAAAACATTGTGAATGATTGTTTGCTTGATTTATGCTACCTAGTGTTAAAAAAATATATGCATGTTTGATTTTAAAAGCTACCCATATTAGAGAATGCTATGCTTCAGATTTGAGATAAAAATATGGTTTCTTTTTATATGATGGAGATTGACAATTGCATTCAGGAAGTGACTGTAGGATGTGCCTTTTTAACTCAAACAAGTGTCTTAAGACCAGACATCTATGAACTGATCCTTAAAAAATGCCAACAGGTACAATGTTCATGCCTGTGTACCTGCCAAAGCACCTTTTCTACTTTAGATTTAAGTAATTACACATAGCTACTTGATTTGTTTATCTGTCTCAGATATAGTCTACAGCTTCCAAATATTTGATATAAAAGTTGCCAGTAGATTGTAATTCTCCATGGCATCCTCAGGAGAGTCCAGGATGGGTAGCTCTAGTGCTCTAGCTCTATGACTGAGTTGAATTTCTGAGGATCGCCTCCCTGTCAACGGTCCCCAGTTCTTCAACTCAGTCCGAGCTCTAGACCAGTGATGGCGAACCTTTTTTTCCTCGGGTGCCGAAATAGTGCGTACACGCGCTATCACACACACGTGCGTGCCCACACCCATAATTCAAAGCCCCCCCACTTGCCTCACCCCCCTGCACATGCGTGCGTGACCCCCCCACTCCCCCGTTTCCCAACTTCCAGTGGGCCCAGTAGGCCCGTTTTTTGGCTCCCCAGGCTCCAGAGGCTTTCTTAGAGCTTGGGGAGGGTGAAAACGCTTCCCCCTGCCACCCCGGAGGCCCTCTGGAGGCCAAAATCGCCCTCCCAGAGCGTCCACATGAGCCAAAAATCAGCTGGTGTGCACGTATATGCGCGCTGAAGCTGAGCTAGGGCAACGGCTCACGTGCCAGCAGATATGGCTCCGCGTGCCACCTGTGGCACCCGTGCCATAGGTTCGCCATCACTGCTCTAGACGCTCCTGAGATATTTAGAATTAGGTTTGCGAGTTAGAAAGAAGAAACTCCCTGTTTCAGTTAGGAAAAGGAAAATAAGATCGTTCCTTGCTGATCTGTCAAATCTAATAAAGCTTATTTTGTGAAACCCACAAAAATTACATTATTTATACTTTGGTATTCACTAAAGAAATTTAACAAATATATTTTTGGCAATACTCCCTTTTTTCTTGAAATGATCACCTTCGACCAATCAATAACCAAATAACTTTAATATCTATGTACAATAGAAGCAAATGGAAATATGCAAATAGAAGCAAATCCAATACATTCTTTGATTTGAAACTGGTTGATTTAAATGAATGGAAACACAAACCTTGGTGTTGATGTGTATCTCAAGTTTTATTTATAAATATCAATGAATAAATATTTCAACATTTTTAATTACAATTTAAATTGTTTTGGTTTCATTGCAGTCTTGGACCCCTGGTGAGTAAAGTGAAAGAATACCAAGTAGAGACAATTGTTGATACACTCTGTACTAACATGCTTTCTGACAAAGAGCAGCTACGTGATATTTCAAGCATTGGTCTAAAAACGGTTATTGGAGAACTTCCTCCTGCATCTAGCGGTAAATCTTTCTTATTTCCTTCTCTTGATCATTTATTATTATCTAGTTTGATTTTAGTTGGTCAATCTCAATACAAATGAAGTTCAACAAATAATTATTTTATTTTTAAATATTTGATTTGCAATTGGTTCTCTTTGCTGTTAAGTATCTTTATTCTACTGTTTTAATTTCCAGCTTGGATTTTATGTGTTTCAAGAAAGGAAACAGGAAGAGTTCAAAAAATAAAGCTGATAGACATTTTGGTCCTTGATTAATATTATCTGTATGGTATTGTGTGACACAGTTGCGTTGTGCAGCATGGCCCAGGATTTATGCTGCAAACTCTATTATAACTCAGCTCATTTTTAATAACAAACTCTGCCTGAACTGTGTGACATATTTGTGAGTGGTACAATGTGACATGAAATTTTCCACAGAGCAGTCTATAGTAGTGCATCTAAATTGCCTTTACCAGCAACTTTTTATTTATTTCAGTATCCCAATATTAGCCATTATGAGATAGATACTTTATAATTAAAGGTTTTGTAATTCTCATCTGCTCTTACTCTCTTGCTTACTTAGTCTCATTATCCTAGCTATCAGCTTGACCAACAATTACAACAATTTTTGTCCTTGATGTTAAATCACACAAATTTTCATCCAAATTTTGGATGTGATACTACACTGATCCTGTTGTAAATGGTAAAATTACTAATTTGAATGGATCTGCTTTGCACCATATAATTGAATTATACACCGAGCCGAGGTGGTGCAGTGGTTAAATGCAGCACTGCAGGCTACTGCTAGTTCAGCAGTTCAGCTGTTCAAATCTCTCCTGCTCAAGGTTGACTCAGCCTTCCATCCTTCCGAGGTGGGTAAAATGAGGACCCAGATTGTTGGGGGCAATATGCTGAACTCTGTAAACTGCTTAGAGAGGGCTGTAAAGCACTATGAAGCGGTATATAAGTCTAAGTGCTAATTATCTCTCATGGAAATTTAAATAAAAAAACAACTTCAAAGGAGTAAATTATCCTCTTTGTTCTAATATCAGTCTGTTTGTGATAGTACTTTTTTAAAAATGAAATTAATAGAAATGGCAAATTGAAAGTATCTATAATTCATAGTAACTAATCTAATTTTATTTAACAATTTGCCAATTGGGATCCTGAGAATATCTGACAATTAATACTGAATATTAAATATTGCAAGAGTATCATTGCTTCTGTGCCATTAGTCTTCAAATGAAATAACAAACATCAGTGAGAATAACATGGCTCAGTTATGTAGTTCCATATATTTACAATTTATAATTGATTTGTAAAATTTAATTTGTATGATGCCATAATTCTCTTATTTTTGACATTAGGTATAGTGCTATTTTTTATGTATTCAAAAGAACAAATAATCTGGTAGTGGGGAACAGGAGAGAAGAAAAATCTAAGAGTTTTTTGTCTGGTCCAGCTTGTAAAATAATTTGTACATGGTGCAACTTAGTTTTACCAGCATGGTGTTCTAATATTCTTTTCCTAGATTGTTCTCAAAAAGATCTGAGTTATAACTGGAAGTTTAAGTAAGAAGTTGTGTATAAATTCCAGTCACTTATGGTTGTGGTTTGTTGTTTTGTGTGCTGTGCACTTATTCTTATACCTTTCTAGGAAATAAAAATAGATTTGTTATATAATTTATTCAATTACATGTATTACAAAATGAGTAGCATTTTATTTTGGAAATATTACAGATCTTTACCAATAATTACTAGCTTAATATTGATGACATTGCATTGATTTTCAGGCTCAGCATTAGCAGCTAATGTTTGTAAAAAAATTACTGGGCGACTTACTAGTGCTATTGCAAAACAAGAGGATGTGTCTGTTCAGTTAGAGGCTTTGGACATCATGGCTGATATGTTGAACAGGTAAACCTACATATTAAAGACGCTCTTAGGCAGTATTTCTGCAAACTGCCCTATTCATGTTTGCCTATTTCAAAAATGCCTTGACAATATAATTTGTTATATTGATTTTGTTTTTTTAATGTTTTAAGGCAAGGAGGACTGCTTGTGAACTTCCATCCTTCTATTCTGACGTGTCTGCTTCCTCAGCTAACTAGTCCAAGGCTTGCTGTGAGAAAAAGAACCATCATTGCTCTTGGTCATCTTGTTATGAGCTGTGGTAACATAGTGTTTGTGGACCTCATTGAACATCTCTTGACCGAGCTATCAAAAAATGATTCCATGTCAACAACAAGAACCTATATACAATGTATTGCTGCCATCAGTAGGCAAGCAGGTCATAGGATAGGTAAATAAATTTATACAGTACTGCAGTCTTTCTCATTTTCATGTGAAGTGTTAAACATTTCATAATTATATTTTTATTTTTCTGCTATCAGGTGAATATCTTGAGAAAATTATCCCTTTAGTAGTAAAATTTTGTAACATAGATGATGATGAACTTCGAGAATACTGCATTCAAGCATTTGAATCTTTTGTTAGGAGGTAAAGTATTCATTGCTTTGTTTGGTTTCTCCTAAGCTACCTGTATAGTATGAAAAAAATTGTAGAGTCACAGAAAAAAATAGTTATTTTCTTGTGAAATCATGAAGTCCTTCCAGTGTTTATCATTGAACTAAATTCTATTCCTTGTTCTTTTACTACTTCTGAATTATTTTGGTAAGATAAATAATATAACTATTTCAAAGTACTGTCTTCTTAATATGTCCATGCAAAAGACAATTAATAGAATAAGCTTATCTGGTGCTTGAGATGTGCTATGACTTAAAATTTACACTTGTCAAAAGTACCAATTGGAAAAATCTAACATAAAACACTTATATTATATATTAAGCATGTTATCTGATATATATTTAGAATTCTGTAAAAGTACTCAACTTACAACCACAATTGAGCCCAAAATTTATGTTGCTAAGATACTGGTTAAGTGAGTTTTGCCGCATTTTACAACTTTTCTTGCCACAGTTATTAAGTGAATCATTGCAGTTGTTAAATTAGTTACACAGTTGTTAAGTGAATTTGGCTTCCCCAATGACTTTGCTTATCAGAAGGTTGCAAAAAGTGATTACATGACCCTAGGACACCTCAATTGTCATAAATATGAACCAGTTGCCAAGTATCCAAATTTTGATCACGTGACCATGGGGATGCTACAACAGTCATAAGTATGAAAAATAGTCATGTCACTTTTACTGTTCCGTTGTAACTTCAAATGTTCACTAAATAAATTGTTGCAAGTCGAGGATTACCGATGTGGCGCAGTGGTTAAAATGCAGCACTGCAGTTCAGCTGTTCAAATCTCACTGGCTCAAGGTTGACTCAGCCTTCCATCCTTCTGAGGTCGGTAAAATGAGGAACCAGATTGTTGGGGGCAATATGCTGAACTCTATAAACAGCTTAGAGAGGGCTGTAAAGCACTATGAAGCGGTATATAAGTCTAAGTGCTATTGTTATTGCTACCTGTATAGAATATATACAATAGAATACCATACAGAATACTGAATTGCTTTATATTAGATTTTCCAATTGGTTCTTTTGAGAAGTGTTAATCAAACCTGAGAAATGTTTCTACTATTTCTACTCTTATCTATAAAAGAAGTGAGCATTTTTGTTGTTTTGGTCTTACGAGATGGGAAGAGGTCTTGTAAATAACAGCTGAAAAATTCATCTTCATCTACAGTCAGGTCTTTGATTCTTTGGAGGCACTGTAGTGGGAAGTTGATGGAATATTTACTTCTCTCTGTGAGTTGTCCAAGATTTTTTGTCAGTTCTTTAACAATGTTGTAAGTAGTAACGATACAATTGAATGGAGAGGTATGTCTGGCTTGTGTGTTTTGGGGTGTTCATAGAGCATGGGAGGACAGGGCCCCTGCTATTTCATCTGCCACTGTTCTTTAGTGATTTGACCTTTTTTTGGTAAGGTCATTGAAAGTTCTCTTGATTTGGTTGTCTAGTTTGATCCAGTTGTATAAAAGATGAAATCATGGTCTCTCTCATTTGATGTCACACACACTACATATCCATAGATTCAAACTAGAAAAGGAATCCATGACAGCATTACTACACAGCACACCAGGCCTAACCAAATATACCTGGATTGAAAGACAGAGAATCATGGACCTTATAACCTTTACAAACCTATAACCATATATTTCCAGTTTAATAGACAAATATACCAACAAATCAAAGGAACATTCAGGAACATGGGTTTCAGGACTCATAACAGACACTGTAATGCAACACCTTGAATCTAGAGCACTCCCACACCAATAGTCTAAATATGGATCTAGTACATGGATGACACCTTTATTATAATAAAAAGGACCAACTAGAGAAAACACATGAAACTATCAACACCATCTTCAAAAGAATAAAATTCACAAGGGAAGAAGAAAACAACAATACTACCTTTCCTGAATACCCTCATCAGTAAAGGCAGTGATGGCAAATTAGAAACACAAGTCTACCATAAAAGTACCAACACCAACCAAGTGCTCCACTACCAAAGTAAAAACCCAACCTCCCACAAGAGAAGCTGTGTAAGAACACTATTTAAATAATCACAAACACACTACAGCAACTCTGAACATTGGAAAAAAGAAACAGATCATCTATACAACATCTTCCAACAAAATAGATACCTAGGCAACTTTATAAAAAACTGCCTGACCATTCAATCTACTATAGTACAACCAACACAAACTCTAAAAAGGATAATGCTGCCATACATCAAAAACATCTCAGAAACCACCAACTGACTGTTACAACTACATGGCATCCCTGTAGCACACAAACCAACTAAAGCCCTCCAAAACATCCTAAGTAAACAAAAAGACCCAGCTGCCGCCCCGCCCCCCCAAGAAACCTAGGAATCATCTACAATATACACTATAAGGATTGTAAGAGCCATTATGTAGGACAAACAGGAAGGAAGACTAGCAGAGCACATCCCTGAATACCAAGTCGCAGTCAGGAGACATGATGAAAAGTCCATAATTTCACAACGTGGATAGATTCAACCATAATATCAATTGGGAAACAGACCATCCTAAACCAAGCCAAGTCAAAAAACACTAGAGAACTCCTGGAAACTTGGCATTCAGACAAATCAGTCACCAGCAGGCACATGGAAATAAACAACTTCTACATGCTGCTCAAAAGAGACAATCAAAAAGCCAAAAAGGAAAAAGACCAGCACCTCCCCATCAGCAATCAACACCCTGTGAGCAGAGATTAACACCTAGATTAATATTAGACCAACAAGAAGTAAAAAATACAATCAAGGAATTGCCAATGCAGACAAACAAGCTAACAGTAAACAATAGCCAATCAAGGAAATCACCAAGGTCACCCCCACAAACACTGACAAGGCAAGCCACTTGTATATAAAAATAACAGCAAACCCACTCCCTTCTAGCATTGATGATGTTACCTAGTTTGGCAATGAAATATTTGCAAGAAGAGCACCAAGGACCCTACAATCTAATCCTGAGCTACAAATATTCTCTTGCATTGGAGTCTCTGATCCAAATCCAGAAAGCTCTTATGGTTTTCTTTTGCATAAATTCTGTCATTGTATAACTTTCTAAACATTGAAGAGAGTTAAATGTCATATGGATTAGTTTGATATTTTTTCACTTTCTGTTACACAGGGTTTCTCCCCCCCCCCCTCTTTTTGGTCCATACCAAGCTTAGCTAAAAGCTGATTCCTCAGAAGAGGGAGAGGTTCTTCTTTCTTATATAAGTATACATTTCACACTTATAATAAATCAAATGAGAAACTCTACAAATTATTTGGATGGAGACAGATGAGATTTGTTTTGTTTACTAATTAACTAATAAAGAGAGCTGACATCATCTCAGCACATTGCCATATTAAACCAGTAGTTTTGCTTGAGATTTTGATCAGCCATCCAGAAATATGTTATACAACATGGTCAGCTGTGCAAATATTTTAAATAAACACACTTCCCTAGAAAACCTATGCCCTCTAAGTTCATCCTAAATGTTAGGCACTTACTTTTAGTGTACCATTTCAACAGCCTGACCTGGGAATTTCAGATTCTCGAGGAGAATAAAAGGAGCAGATTTACAGATAATGTTAAAAGTGAAAGCCATATATAAATGCTTCAGGCATAAGCATAATAACAGCATTTACATTCTCTTTGTATGACTAAGTAATGTAATAATGCTTAATTATTAATAGTCATCTAATTGTTACTTTTATTATACAGATGCCCTAAAGAAGTTTATCCTCATGTAACCACCATTATAAACATTTGTCTTAAGTACCTTACCTACGATCCCAATTACAATTATGATGATGAAGATGAAGATGAGAATGCTATGGATGCTGATGGTGGAGATGATGATGACCAAGGTAGTTTGTGTTAGAAATAAAACCATATATATATATATATATTATATATATATATATATATATATATATATATATATATATATATATATATATATATATATATATATATATATATATATATATATATATATATATATATATATATATATATATATATATATATACTCTCTCTCTCTCTCACACACACACACACACACCCTAGTGTAATTCTTACAGATATAAATTGTATAAAATGTAAACTAGTATTACAGTCTGTGTTAGCAATTGCTAAGTGTGTGTGTGTGTGTGTGTGTGTGTGTGTGTGTGTGTGTGTGTGTGTGTGTATAAAGTATATATATAAATAAAACAAAATAGTTTAGTGTTATCTCTGATTTTTAATCATGACTACATATAATCTGGTATCCTTTTATTCTTTTCAAGGGAGTGATGATGAATATAGTGATGATGATGACATGAGCTGGAAGGTTAGACGTGCAGCTGCAAAATGCTTGGATGCTGTAGTCAGTACAAGGCATGAAATGCTGCCAGAGTTCTATAAGACAGTATCCCCTGCTTTAATTGCAAGATTCAAAGAGCGGGAGGAGAATGTAAAAGCAGATGTTTTCCATGCATACCTCTCTCTTCTAAAACAAACTCGACCTGTACAGAGTTGGCTCTGTGATCCTGATGCAATGGAGCAAGGAGAAACACCTTTAACAATGCTTCAGAGTCAGGTTAGTAAAAAAAAAAAAGCATCCATAGCACCAACATTTGATTATGCAAAGTGCTGTGTATATATATATGTGTGTGAGTGGGTGTGTGTTTAAAGCAGTATACAATTATATTACTCTTAACTCTAATGAACTGTCTAGATCAAATACAAATTATTTGTGATATAGAAACTTGAATCATTATGCTGTTCAGCTTTTAGACAGCCACTTTTGATTTGTGGAGGTTAACAACTGCTGCATCATAATACAACAAAGTAAAAAGGTACTTAGTGTTTGAATGTAGAAATATTCTGAGAACAGACTACTAGTCCAGGTGAGCACTTGGCCTAATGCAGCAGGGCTCATCTTGTATTCTTATTTCTATCGTTATATTAAAAGCAATTCATAATTTGTGTATTTGTATAGGGAGAGTAATGGTTGGATTATCTTATGCACATATAATTACAGGTTCCCAATATTGTTAAAGCTTTGCATAAACAGATGAAGGAAAAAAGTGTGAAGACCCGTCAGTGCTGTTTTAATATGCTAACTGAATTGGTCAATGTATTGCCTGGTGCTCTCACACAACACATTCCTGTACTTGTTCCAGGTATGATTTTGTGGATTTTGCTTTAAAACTATTGTGAACTTTTAACATTTTTAACCACTGCTTACTTTTGAGTCAATACTATGTCTTCTTCAGCCATTGTAGAACTATGCTGTAGAATTATGTCAGAATTCAATTCAGATATGCTATTTGGCGATTGAGTCTCCAAATAGTATCACCCAAATATCCAAATTGAATCATATGCTTGGACTTTCTTGGGATGATTGACTTGACCCCTGCATTTTAGAATACAAAGCATATAGCCAAAATAATAGTCAAATATTTATAAATTGGTAGCAGGGAAGAAATAATGTTTTCTCCAAATATAATATTTTATATTAATGCTAAAGGTTTGAAATATTATTCTATTATTCTGATGTGTTGAAAGTTTGAAAAGAGTAAATACATGGATAAGATTTAGAGAAATGTTCTGTAGAGAAACAGGAAAGAAGTAATGGAAGTAAGTATCTATGCAAAAAAAAAGACTGGAAAGGACAAAATTGAGAGAAGGGTTTTCTAAATAAAATTGCCATAAATCTTTCCAATTTCATGGAACAGCTGTTGGTTTTATGTCAAAATCATGACAACAGTTAAATTGTAGATAGAACTCTACTGCAAACTATTATTCTAAGACCATGGTCTGTCAAGCTCTGTTCCTTATTTAAATGAAGTAAAGGTTTAAATGGTTGCTGCTAAGATATGGCATTACAAAAGGAGAAAATACATGTAGCTCAGGGTTGAGGAGCTACATGTGGAGTCCTTGGTGCTTCCTGACTTGGTTGTTTTCATGCAAACATTTCATTACCCGATTAGGTAACAACTTCAGTGCTAGAAGGAAGTGGGGTTTTCTCTCTGTTTATATAGAGTAACTAGGCTGTTTTATCAGAAGCAACCTAAGATTAAATATGTTGGCATTCTTTGTATAAAGGGTTTTGGTGGCAGCATTACTTCTTGGTAGACGATTGGACCAAAGTAATGTTACTATTATTTATTTATTTATTTATTGGATTTTTTAAATTTTAATTTTGTTTGGATAAAATCAGTGAGAGATGACTAGCAGAATATCATGAAAGAATTGAAAGCTTGGCAGAGAAATGTGAAATAATGAGTTAATAAAATTGCAGTGTTAAAGTGGATGAAGTGCATCTCTGAGGAGTAGGCGTTTCATAGTGGGGATCATGTAACTGAGAATGCTGTAGTTTGGATAGTTGGCTATGGATCCTTGCCACTGATGCCAACATTGTGCCAATTTCAAAGGCCATAAACATTGGGCTGGCATGTATAAGATAAATATTTCAGTAAATGAATGTTAAGCCATTTAAGGCCTTAAAAAGTGAGAAGAAAACTTTGAACTAAGCTTCGAAAGGTTAGTCATGCAGATAGTGGATTATAGGTGCAATAAAATTCTGACCTTACGTGCTACTTAGTAAACAAGCAGAAAGATTATGTATCTGCTGAAGCCCATATAGTTTGGATATAAGGCTTTTCTGATACAAATCACTGTGACCTGATTATCCCCAAAATAAAAGTTTACTATGGTATTAGAGAGAAAGAAATGACCATAGACAATTAACTTTCAGTAAGTACTTTTTGATTTTGTAGTCACTGGGCCTTTGGTGAAAAAAAAAGCTGCATCAAAGAGTTCTACTAAGATAGCCACCAACCTCTTCAAGAAGAGGTGCGGTTCTGTAAGAATTTACTATTTTCTCACTTCTGAGACTGTAGTGTAAAAGTAGAAAAATATTTATTGACATACAGGTTACAAAATATTTATTGAAATGCGGATAACAAATGGAGATAATATCTATTTCCCTTATTAATTTTTGTGTTACTTAAATATAAATTCATAGAATTATTGATACAGGTTTAGTTTAAATCAGATGTTTGGAATTATAAGAAAAGTATATTGGAAGTATAAAATTATACAAATTAATTATACATTCTTTTACAGGCATAATTTTTTCACTGAATGACAAATCAAGTTCTTCTAATCTGAAGATAGATGCTTTATCTTGTTTGTATGTGATCCTCTGTAATCACGCTCCCCAAGTTTTTCATCCTCATGTCCAAGCATTGGTGCCTCCTGTTGTGGCATGTGTTGGAGATCCATTTTATAAAATAACATCTGAGGCACTTCTAGTTACCCAACAGCTGGTTAAAGTCATACGTCCTCTGGATCAGTCTTCTTCTTTTGATGCCAGTCCTTATATCAAAGATTTGTTTACTTGTACAATCAAGAGACTGAAAGCTGCTGACATTGATCAAGAAGTGAAAGAGAGAGCAATTTCTTGTATGGGCCAAATCATTTGCAGTCTTGGAGACAATCTTGGTTCTGATCTACCTAATACTCTTCAGATATTTCTAGAGAGACTAAAAAACGAGATAACTCGACTAACCACTGTGAAGGCTTTGACTCTGATAGCTGGTTCACCTCTGAAGATTGATCTGAGGCCAGTTTTAGGAGAAGGTGTTCCTATTCTTGCTTCTTTCCTCAGAAAGAACCAACGTGCTTTGAAACTTGGAACTCTGTCTGCTTTAGATATATTAATAAAAAACTACAGTGATAGCTTGACAGCTGCTATGATTGATGCTGTCCTAGATGAACTTCCACCTCTTATTAGTGAGAGTGATATGCATGTGTCACAAATGGCCATCAGTTTTCTGACCACTCTGGCTAAAGTTTATCCTTCCTCACTCTCAAAAATCAGTGGCTCTATATTGAATGAACTTATTGGGCTGGTACGGTCACCATTATTGCAAGGTGGAGCACTTAGTGCCATGCTAGAATTTTTCCAAGCTCTGGTTGTGACTGGAACAAGCAACTTAGGATATATGGATTTATTGCGCATGTTAACAGGTCCAGTGTACTCGCAAAATACAGCACTTACTCACAAACAGTCTTATTATTCAATTGCCAAATGTGTAGCTGCCCTTACACGAGCATGTCCTAAAGAGGGACCAGCAGTTGTAGGTCAATTTATCCAGGATGTCAAGAACTCGAGATCTACAGATTCCATTCGTCTCTTAGCTTTGCTTTCTCTAGGGGAAGTTGGACATCATATTGATTTAAGTGGACAAATAGAGCTAAAATCTGTAATTTTAGAAGCATTTTCCTCTCCTAGTGAAGAAGTGAAGTCTGCAGCTTCATATGCATTGGGAAGTATTAGTGTCGGAAATCTTCCAGAATATCTCCCATTTGTCTTGCAAGAAATAACTAGTCAGCCTAAAAGACAATACCTTCTGCTTCATTCCTTAAAGGAAATAATTAGCTCTGCAACAGTGCAAGGTCTCAAACCATATGTGGAGAGCATCTGGTCTTTGCTACTAAAACATTGTGAGTGTGCAGAAGAGGGTACCAGAAATGTTGTTGCTGAATGCTTGGGGAAACTTTCTTTAATAGATCCGGAAACTCTGCTTCCACGCCTCAAAGGATACTTGGCCTCAGGTTTGTAGATATTCAAATATATATGTATTGTCTTTTGGAAATAACATTCAGAAGATTATTGAATTATTCAGTACTAATAATTAATGCAGTCTTGAATAAATGGATTTTGGTATTGGTTAAGGTGATAAAGGAATAGAAGGAAGTCTTCAACTATTCAGTTTTTAAATATTGTATTTTTCGGAGTATAAGACGCACCTTTTTACCCCCCAAAAAGAGGGTGAAAACTTGGGTGCGTCTTATACACCAAATGTAGCCCCACCCAGCCACCCCCACCCTTTGGCCTCTGCCTCCCAGAAATTTACCTCCTTGCAGCAAACAGAACAGAGCCTGATTAGCATAAGCAATTGATTATCAGCCTCCCGACCTACAGCTGATTCAGCACAGGAAGGCCACGTGCTAGAACTGAAAGTGAAACTAGCAGCAAGAAGGCAAATTGCTGGGAGGTGACTGCTGGCAATTTTGGACTGCTGAAACTGCAAGGAGGTAAATCAATAACTATAAATGTCTATAGACTGTTCAAATGATTAGACTTTTTTTAAAAGACTGCTTTATTATTATTCTAGACAAATTAACAAAATGAAGAAGCTTTTTTAAATAAATGCTTGATCTGAAGAGGCCCAGTGCTATTGTATCTTCTTTTAAATAGCAGAGAATAACTATACTTCCAGAAAGCCACATCAAATTTAAAAATCTGTAAAAGTATAATCTTAACTGTTACAGTGTCTTTTTTAGTATTAAGATAAGGCAGCTGAGTTAAACCCTGACTTAGTCATGTTTGGAGTAGATCTATTTAAATAATTGGGAGGAGTTAGTGTGACTACATTTAAGAAAACTTTCTAGCATTAATATACTGCCATAATGTACATTTCTCCAATTCTTTGCTGTCTATGGGTCAGACACACATGCACAGAAATACACAGCAAACAGTGTATATCATCTGTACTGTTTGCTGTTTGGCGAATTGCTGGGAGGCAGAGGCCTTTATTCTTTGTTTTCCTCTCCGAAAACTAAGGTGTGTCTTATACTCCGAAAAATACGGTAGATCTCATTAATACATAAAAAGCTTTGTTATGTCTGTTGAAATGTTTTGAATCAGTTTATTTTGTAAGGTTTGGTACAGATAAAATGCAATATCTGATAAATTGGATATTATTTTTAAAAAAGTGTGATCATTTGGAGAACAGATTGACAATCCAATGTCTAATATTTATGGAAGATAGATTAAATATGCAAGAGGAAGAAATCTTTACAGTGATATTGTTGGAAAAGAAGCACTAGAAAAATGGGTGTTACAGTTCTATACAAGAGTTTATAGAATAATTAAAACTGTCCAATTAATGTTAGGACCAGTAGAGCAAGAAATCCTCTTAGTCTTCCTCTGTTTTTTTAAGCTTAATTATTTCTCTAAAATAATTAAGGAATAATCAAGGAATAATAGTATTTAAAATATTAAATGGTAGATTTAATTTATTTTGGCTGTAACCAGTAAAACTATACTTGGATAAATTTGTAAAGAATAAAAAATATTTGGCAGCAACAACACACCTGATCATTTCTATTTCTTCCTGGACAGTCACCTTAGGTAGACCTGTGTAGGAAAAATCTATACCCATGTGGATGGATATAAGAGATCTAATCAAATGTACTAATACCAGTTGTTCTGGCACAATGGGATTTCTTCTCTGCCCTTTCCCCTTCTCAGGAAAATCATTTCAGAACATTTTGATGAATTTTATACATTGAACAGGGGAGGAATAATTGCCCCTATCTTGTTCTGTCAACAAAACTGCTTCCACTAATGGTAATACACAGTTGGCTTCTATTCAAAAGCACTGGTACATTTTGGTTTGTTCTCACTATTCCTTCATGGCTGAAGTCAGCATATGTAATTATTCCTTATTGAGATAATTTCAGGTAAATCGTGACTGGCAACATTATCTACTAAAGATTTGGGGAAATTTGGAGTGTGGCTTTGCCAATCTAACAAGTCTTGTTTATGGGATTTATACTGTGCTCTTAAAATAGGTTCCCAGGATGCTTATTAGAAATTAAAGTAAAAAAATATCAAATTAAAACAAAGATAAAACACCACAGTTTTAAAAACAGAAAAACAGTCAGAAATCAAACCAAGCACTGTGAAATAAAGAATAACTATTCTTGAAAATGAGGCAAGTTTTAAACTATAATATTACATAGGGGTCATAATAATAGATATGCCGAGTATATCAAATAATTTCTGTTATTTATAATGGAAATGCTATAGAATTTTGTAGATAAAGCACCAATAGTATTATTACTAACATGTTTGTAATTTCTATAACTCCACAGTACAGTACACAGAAAATAAAAATGTTCTATTATCTGTGCCAATTATTTACTACTAGGATCATCATATGCTCGGAGTTCGGTAGTCACTGCTGTGAAGTTCACTATCTCTGATCACCCACAGCCCATAGACCCACTTTTAAAGAATTGTATAGGTGAGTGAGATCACGGTAATTTTAACTGGAGTATTTAACATATATGCAGTAATGTAATTTCCAGAATAGGTTTAGGGATGGGGAAGACTTTGATTAAAGCCCTATTACATCAGCAGGTGTGCTTTGCTTAATTTGTCTTTTGGGAATACTGAACTTTTAAGTAGGACAATGGTAGATACTAGGTGATGCAGATGCCTGTTTTCATGCCTTGAAGCAACAAGAAATGCTTCCATCAGAAGCAGCTGTTAGCTCTTGAAATAAAAATAACTCTATATATAATTTCCATTAATTGCTAAAGCTATGCCATACTTCAAATTCAAAGGACAAAGTGGTCTCAGTTACTTAAAGAGTTGCCAACAAGTGTTTCCTAAGTTACTACATTCCAAAACACATTTATTTATTTATTTATAAGATTTATATGGCTGCCCACTCAGTCTCAGTGACTCTGGGCAGCTTATAAACAATAGAATATGACGCCAGTCTATTTTATTTTATTTTATTATTTTATTGTTTTGTTTTGTTTACTTAAATTTATTAAATTTATTAGCTATCAACGACCAGTGGACCCTATGTGTTACTCCTATATAGATAGTAATAGGAAACCAGAGTGAATCCCCAGAGATTAAAATATCCAAAAAGAAAAATGCCTGGCAGTCACAAGAAGCCACTTTTACTTTTGTTTTCTAAGTATAACTACCATAGTTCATGAATTCTGCTGAACTGTTGAATACAGTTTTGGGGGAAATCTCAATTTTAGGGAAAAGAAAAGAGATTCTTGCAAAAGTAATTGGCAAAATGCAATTACTTACTGACATTTTTCCATTCAATTTTTTTAAAAAAAAATACTTTAATCCTGCTTATTTACAGGATTAAGTTCTTAAGTCATGAAGCCAAGCATGCACATTGTGATCTAAAAAGAATAAATGTGGCATTTATTTAAAAGAAGAAGTATTTTAAGGCATCAGTAAAGTAGCTGTGATATATAAACTGCTTTCAAGCAAACAAAAACTACATATATAGGTTTGCTTGAAATCACTTTATATATTTATGACTGGATTGTACACAATTGTAAAGAAGATTTTAAGAATAAATTATACACATAATTGAGAATGAAGATATTTCATTTAGGTTATCACTGTATTTCTTATCTGAACCAAGACTCACTATTTATCCCTTGGTACAACAATCCAAATCATCTTGACCATGAAGGGGATAAGAGGGGAAAGACATGTGCCTAAGGCTTGCTGCAGTTTTGCTCTAAATTTGGTTTAGCAGATTTTGTGTTTGTATTTTTCATAAAATGTTGAACAAGACCATACACTGATTGTCTTTATTTATTACAGGTGATTTTCTAAAAACATTGGAAGATCCAGATCTTAATGTGAGACGAGTAGCTCTGGTAACATTTAATTCAGCAGCACACAATAAACCATCACTAATAAGAGACCTTTTAGACACTGTGCTTCCGCATCTTTATAATGAAACAAAAGTGAGAAAGGAACTAATAAGAGAGGTATGTAAATTCTACTGACTGAAGAGTAAGCAAGTAGTGGTGTCCAAAGAATCAAAATGTTTTCTATTTAAAGTTTCAGATCCTTATTTAAGTTTGGCCTCTAATTTGAAGACAGCTGTTTTGTTACAATGGTAATTACAGACATGTCATCCAGTAGTGCCACACTAAATGGCATATATGAAGTGCAACATACTTTAAATAAACCTTGCAAAGTTTCAATTATTGTTTCTTTATGTCACATACACATACAAACACAAACCCATCATGTTAAAATCCCCACTGCCTGAGAAAAGTTGCTAACACTCTGATAAATAAGGGACTGATTACTAAGACCACCTGATAAATACTATAGTAATGCCACTTTAGGAATTAGTGAAATTCAGGGAATTTTATTCAGTGGTGTCATTTGGTTTTTGCAAATTCCATTTGAATAGTTCAATACTGAGTTCAATACTAAGTGGACTCTGCCATAGCACGGGAATAATGCTAGGAAGAAGAAGTTCAATAGTAGTGAATTTTCCAGGCAATTTTCCATTGCTGGTCTACTTTTTTACTTGGATAATTCATAGATTCTCTGTTCTTATTTACTGTTCTTTCACTGTCGCTTACTTCTTATTTTGTGTATGTGCACGTGTGTGTGTGTAGAATTGCAGCTGTGTTTATGTTGCTTAAGGTATTCTTTAGAGCAGGGCTATCAAACTCCCGACCCACGGACCAGATGCATCACACACTGGCCATGCCCACCCCCATTTTAGCGAAGGGGAAAAAAGTCCCGATACGTCACGTGATGCCATTGTGATGACGTGAGTTTGACACCCCTGTTTTAGAGCATGGTGTTCAGCCTTTTGGCTTGCCTGAGCAGCATTGAGTGAGAAGGAATTGTCTTGGGCTGCATATAAAATAATAGTTAATGTATATAAATATTACTCAAAATTACATAATAATGTTAAAATTTTACAATTTTGTGGGGCTGCATTACTAGCTGCCCAGGGCCACATGCAAGCTGCAAGTTGGACACACCTGCCTTAGAGTATCATTAAATGTTTTAAATTATTTTAAATCATTTAAAACACGTTTGCACAATTTGAGAGCCAGCTAAGAACTTAATCTAATTCTTGATGAGTGACTATTGTAAACATCCATTTAGTTTTAAACTAGAAACTGAAATACAGTGCCATGAAAATGGAATTAGTAATGGAATTTGTAGTGAAGTTAACCTCTAGAGCAGTGGTGGCCAAACTATGGTTCTATGGTGCATGCATGGCTAGCTCAGGAATTCTGAGAGTTGAAGTCCACAGGTCCTCAAAGAACCATAGTTTGGCCACCCCTGCTCTAGAGCCTTAGTTTGTTTCTGGAATTTCCTTATGACTTCCTTGTGGTCATCATTTTTCAATACATTCATTCAAAGATTATTAAGAACTGATAATTAAATTTAATGAATGTTCTTATTTTCTGATTTGGTTTGCAGGTTGAAATGGGGCCATTTAAACATACAGTTGATGATGGTCTTGATATTAGAAAGGCAGCTTTTGAATGTATGTATACTCTGCTAGATAGTTGTCTGGATAGACTAGACATCTTTGAATTCCTAAACCATGTTGAGGACGGTTTGAAAGATCACTATGATATTAAGGTTAGTTTGTTATATCTATCTATATATCTATATATCTATCTAATATAGTAACATTTTCGGTGCAAATGCAATATGTATTAGGAATAAAATGTTTCAAATAAAAACATTGGGCATTTAAATACCTATTTCTAACACCAAATGCCAGTTTCTATTATTTGTTATTGCCTCAGGGCTACTGGCTCTGTGTCTGTAACAGTTGAAGATGGGTTAAAACCACTGCCACATCTTGAGCAAGACTGCTTCAGTCTGCATCTTCCTTAATTAGAGAAAATGTGCAGAGGCACAGACCAATATTAATGGAAGATGGCTTGAGCTATTTTCAGAATTGGCAGAGACCTGTCTTTCCACCTTTACATAGGACAAAGTGCAAGCAAAGCAGCACCAATCCTGCTAGTACTTCTTTGTGTAGGAATGCCATCAGCACTGGCATGTACCAATTAGCAATGGAGGCACAAAGGCATTGGATCTTGCTCAAAAAGTGGCAGTTGATGGTACATAATTGACTTAAAGAAAAAATACATCTAGGTTAACTGTCTAGATAGGATGGCCAATGAAGTATAGAATTCATTATTTTATTTTCTGATAGTTGTTTAGTTCAAACTGACAAATTGTGTTAAATAGAAAGAAGACCTACAAATATTTGTCCACAGAAAAATCAAAGTTATAGCAGGATTCAGGTAGTCTATACTATACAGGTAGTCCTCGACTTACAACAGTTCAGTTAGTGACTGTTCAAAGTTACAAAGGCACTGAAAAAAAGTAACTTATGACCATTTTTCACACTTATGAATATTGTAGCATCCCCATGGTCATGTGATCAAAATTCAGATGCTTGACAACTGACTCACATTTATCATAGTTGCAGTGTTCCGGGGTCTATGTGATCACCTTTTGCAACCTTCTGACAAGCAAAGTCAATGAGGAAACCAAATTCACTTAACAACTGTGTTACTAATTTATAACTGCAGAGATTCACTTAACAAAGATGGCAAGAAAAGTCATAAAATGGGGCAAAACTCACTTAACCAATTTCTCACTTAGCAACATAAATTTTGGGCTCAATTGTGGTCATAAGTCGAGGATTACTTATACACAATAGTACACACATATTACATTACATATGTTATGCCATGTATTACTTACATTATACATTATATTACATTATGTAACATTACATATGTTAACAGCATACTCAATGGGCACAAAACACTAACTTGGAGGGGTTGACAAAATAGAAAGGAATGGTTGATCTTCTGAAGAGTAGTACATAGAGTGCAACATTTCTTTGCAGTTTCCAATTTATTTAAGTTATGTTTCTCCTAACCAGATGTTAACATTTTTAATGCTGGTGAGACTATCTACTTTGTGTCCAAGTGCGGTACTGCAGAGGCTGGATAGACTGGTTGAACCTTTGCGTGCTACATGTACAACCAAGGTACTGTATGAATTTATTTACTTTAATATACAATTTGTAAAACATAATTGCATTAATTCAGAACCAACCCCTCGTATTAAGCCTGAGACACCTCACATTTTCTAAAATTGTGATTTATGAGAGTAATTTGTATGATTTTTCCAAGAAGAATGATACAAAAGCATCATTCCTATCAGACTTTTTCCCACCTATCCCCAGTTTCTGTTCTTACATGAGAATAAAATTGTCTTATTGCTGGCTTCTGTTCGTTGTCCAGAAGTTGCTCCCCTCCAACAGGTTCTGTTATCAAAATTGTTTTTAATCTTTATTAAAGTTAATAGGATCAGGATACTTTTTGTTCCTACCATGAGTTTTTTCTAATTGTAAGATAATATTTTGTAACAGCTTCAGTAGTGAATGAAAGGTAGAGAAACAAAATCTTCAGTCATAGATAATAATTCTTCAGATAATAATGAAAGTTGCAAGACATTCTGAGCAACTTTTATTCTGATAGTACTGTATACTACTTATAGTATGGTGCCTTTGCATTGTTTGCATGTCTTTTTAATTTAATTTTGTTGTTGAATTATTACCTAAACATCATTTTGTTTAAATAAAACAGGTAAAAGCAAACTCTGTGAAGCAAGAGTTTGAAAAACAAGATGAACTGAAGCGATCAGCTATGAGGGCAGTAGCAGCATTATTAACTATTCCAGAAGCAGAAAAGAGTCCACTAATGAGTGAATTTCAGTCACAGATAAGCTCTAATCCTGAGCTTGCAGCCATCTTCGAGAGCATCCAGAAAGATTCATCATCCACTAATTTGGAATCAATGGACACTAGTTAGATATTCAAACAGGGACCATTAATTTTAACCGTACAATGCACTGAATTTACAAGTTTAAAAAAAAAACAGAAAAAGATCAAATCTTCACAATGTTCCATTTTACCTTTATGGAGACAGTTTGGCTTTTTTCCATTGTTGTTTTTTTAGCATTTATTCCAGAATATGTATTTCCATAACTCCAAAGTTGTAAGCCACAAATGTTTTAGTGGATTTGGATACCCATTAAATAGAAATAAAAGTTAAAATGCATGATGTATGGAAATAGATTCCAACATCCATTTGCCCTGTAATGTTTAGGATTAAAAGTTTAAAAACTTGTGGCCATGATTTTTCTTTTCATTTTTTTCTTGAAACCAAACCAAATAACTTTTGTGTTTTATCTAACTTTGCCTAGTAGATAGGCTTAAGAAAAACTGTGAAGAGTTACCATCGTACATCTTAGGTACAATTTTAAAATGGAAACGCAAGTAAATGTCCTTTTTAAACATGTGGGAATAAACAATTTTTGTTCACACTAATTTTGTATGAGGAAATTTACAAATGTGCATAAAGCAGCATGTACGATTTGTTCATAACTAAATTCAGATTAATATATTGATGCAGGCAGTGCTCTCCTTCCTAGCTCATGCAGTTGGTTTATTTCGTGGCGATTATTTACATCAGTGGTGGCCAACCTTAAGCATACCATCCGCCAAATTTTTTCGCAGACAAGTTCAGATCCGCTATTTATTATTTATTTATTTTTTTGGTCATTTTTGTATGCTGCCCCACTCCCGTAGGACAATTCTGCCTCTGCCTACCAGCATCAGGATCAGCGGCATCCTCACTTCGACTCGGATTTTGATAACGAGCAGCACAGATCTTTTTATCCATTTAAAACAAACCCTATCACCCGATGGGCATTTAACTGGAGTGGGTGGGGTGGGGTGGGGTATGATTTTCATGGGGGAAGAAGAAAGACTTGGCACCGAATGCTTCCTACCTATAGATGTAGGCATTGAAAGCCTGGCTTTCTCGCAGCAAGGTCTGATAGAGAGGCAGCACTTCAGTCCTCCTGGACGCTGCCATCTCATAAACACCTTGCTGGGCTTTGCCTGCCCCTTCTCCAGACAACCCAGGCAGTCGGCTTCTGCTTCTGGCCAGGAGGAAAGGGAAAGTGAGTTTGCGGAGGAGGAGGAGGAGGAGGAGGAGGAGGGCGTGCAGCTCTGCAATGTGCAACGGGGAACCGGGATAGGAAAGCATTTTTGGGTGGCGGCACCAGCTGGAACTGCCTGCCACCTGAAACACAATGCACTTTTTTGGCTTCCACATGCCTGGTTGAAGATCGTGCTTCATCTGGATGGGGAAGCCGCCGGCACCAGCAGGTTGAGCGGAGCCGCCTGCACCATGGAGGAACCCCCCACCCCGTGCCTTCCCCCCTCCCCTGCCACCAGCTGCTTCACCTTTCTCTGCACGTGGTGGGGAAGGGCTCGGAGAGGAGCCCTGGGTTGGGGAAGAGAGCATGGAATGGGGGGATCCGTCCTCCCCAATCCTGATCAACCAGTCCTCACAGGCTAGCTGCCAGGGGCACGATCTGCGTGGTTCTCCGGCCAGGAAACTTCGTAATGGGAAGAGTAGGGGGGGGAAAACCCCTCCAGCTGTGAAGCCCGCACTGGGAGACAGGAGCCGAAGCAGCCTTCTAAAAGCAAGGTTTTTGAAATCCTGGAGGAAAGCCATTTGTTGCAATTCTAATTTCTGGTATCGGGACACAGGGCGCGAGGTTGTGGTTCCCACCGAATCACTGAAAGCAGGTAAAGCAGGAGACGTTTGCCTGGCACGATGCTAGCGCTGTAACGCACCCTGCGTCCCGATCACAGAAATCGGAATTGCAACAATGGCAAAGCATCACCGCAGCTGGTTTACCCCACACCTTGCACCACATGCACCTGGACAAACCCTTCCATCTCACAGGCAGCCTTGGCAGTAGCAGAGTTCTCACGAGAGCAATCAGTGAAATGGAACTCAAAGGGCTTTGGAAGACGCGCCCACTCCTAGCCTCGTCCAAACTTTCCTCCCTGATTCCAAAAACCTTGCTTTTGGAAGGCTGCTTCGGCTCCTGATGTCCAGTGCGGGCTTCGCAGCTGGAGAGGTTCCCCCCCCTCTACTCTTCCCATTACAAAGTTTCCTGGCCGGAGAACCACACAGATTGCGCCCCTGGCAGCTGGCCTCCGAGGACAGCTTGATCAGGATTGGGGAGGATGGATCCCTGCATTCCACGCTCTCTTCTCCCCCACCCGGGCTCCCCTCCTAGCCCTTCCGCACCATGCGTGGAGAAAGGCAAAGCAACTGAATTAAAAGAAACTCACCAAGCGCAGGTTTCCCAAGATGTCCCTTCTCTGAAGCTTGCTCTGCTGCCGGTGCTTGTGACTGACTACTTCCTCCTCTGCTATGCTCTTCTATGACTCGTGGACTTCAACTCCCAGAATTCCTGTGCCAGCATGATTGGCTCAGGAATTCTGGGAGTTGAAGTCCACAAGTCATAGAAGAGCCAACTTTGTCGCTTCGTTTTGACATCACTGCCGGAGTTTGACTTCGAACTGCCGCGCGCTCTCCAGAATTATGCAGGAAGAAGGGGATTGGACAATAAGAAGGTCAGAATCACTTTCGCTTGCTAAATTTTAGCGAGCGAAAGTGATTCCGACCTTCTTATTGTCCGATCCCCTTCTTCCTGCATAATAAGCGCCAGCCTTTTCTGTCCATTGGATGATTGCAATGCGCCACTTGCAATCATCCAATGCGCCACGTTTGGCGCATGCGCCACGGTTTGGCCACCCCTGATTTACATATACTGCCAAGGCAATTTTTCATCAGTATAAAAATCATAAGTATAGGCAGCTATATACAAAACAACAAACAGTACTCTAAGCAAAGAAAGATGCGGGTAGGGTAGTTTCCACAGGACAGCTTATACAAATGGGATGAGGGAGTGCTGACTTGAGCAAAGGATATTCTTCTAAACTTGTTTTTAGTTTTCATATATTTGAGTGATCTTTAATATATTTATTTGAAGCAAGGTGTTTAAAAATGGTTTTCAAAAGACTACATTGATCATTCTTAACCAGGCCTGCACAACCTGTGGTTCACTAAGTCTCCTTGTATAAACCACCAGCATTTTTTAAAAAAAGTTATTAAATTTACTGCCACTGAGTGCCTCCATGTCTCATTGCTGCCATCAGCTCCCACATTGCTGCTAGTCCATTAGCTTGCTGATTGGGGTGCCAGGTATTCTTTTGCAGCCTGTGATGGTGATGTTTTTTACTTTATCATCATGGCCTGCTCTTAACAGTTGAGGTAGTCATCAGTGGAATGAAAAAATAGTTTGTGCCCATCCCACCCCTTATTTTTGGTGCAAATCTGGTGATATTCTAGCAATAGTGAGGACTGTTACCTAGGGCCAAAGTTAGATTTCTTCTGTAACAAAGGTCTGCAAAATATGGTGATTGACAAAGAAGATGCCAAGTTTTTCCATTTATATCTACGTTTATATCTGAGAGCACCTAAAAAATGGAAGGCTAGAATGTCAGTTAAAAAGGGCAAGAGAAGATAACTGACCTGACTGTACAGTAAGTACAATAGTAGGGAAAAGATTCAGGCAAGAGAACTAAGGTTCTACCTTATTTTCCTGTACCTTGCATTATACAGAGCTGTTTTAGAATATGATAAGGGGGGGAAAGAAACTTTATCTTTCTCTCTCTCTCTCTCTCTCTCTCTCTCTCTCCCCCCCCCCCCCCGCCCGGCTCTGTAGCTATGCTGACATCCTTCTAGAACTATATTCCCAGTGCTAGGAAAAATTTGGATTAGTATTTCGAACTAATTAGCAGGCAGAATAACAGCTCTTATGACATGCATATATACTAGAGATTAGCTCTTATTTTTATTTTCACTTAAGACAACAGACAATGCTAGATTTTAACTCAAACGTTTCCACCGTTCCTCTGAATGAACTGTCCACAATTAAACAAGGAAAGCATGCTGAGCATGGCTTCTGGGATTCACTCCAACTTTTTTACCAGTAATGGTTGTAGGAGGGTCTATGTCTTTTTCTGTGTAATGAAGTAACATTTTGCATTTGTATTTGGGTGTTTCTGTTCTCCTTCTGTTGGGCCTTTATTTGTGCGTAAGCATACACTGAGAAGCAGACTTCCATTCTGGTCGTATTAGGTAGAAGGAACAAGGGTGAATTAAAATAGAACAATTGGCAATTCTCATTTTTGCTAATTTTTCTCCAACACCAAACCTGTTCAATTTTTGTAGATCCTGCCGACAGACTAACCTTCTTTATGTATTTTTTTTCCAATATTGTATTGAATTGGAAAACAAAAATATTGCTATAGCAAAGCATAGTTTACCAATAGACCAAATATGTATTTTAGACTGACTAAAAAGAAATCTTTCATAGTTCACTCTGGACTTGTCACTTTTAATACTTTTTTTTAATACTTTTAATACTGGTGTTCTTAGGTTCCCCAGCCAATCAGAGCACAGCTAACCCCCCAGCCAATCAGAGCACAGCCAAGCCCCCAACCAATCAGAACACACCTCCAACCAATCAGAACACACCTCCAACCAATCAGAACACAGCCAAGCTCCCATCCTATCAGTTCAAACCTCCACTGGCAGTTAAAAGGAAGAAACAGCAGCAATCTCACATTGCTCCTAGAAGCAGGAAGCAGAAGACACCAGCCTGAAGATGATGAATGAGACTTCATCGAAATGTCGCCAAGACACTTCCAATTTCACGCGGGAGAAAACCCGAATACCCAAAGACCTACATACAAACACCCGCGAAAACCTCAGAAAACATACATACATACATACATACATACATACATACATACATACATACATACATACATACATACATACATACATACATACATACATATATATATATATATATATATATATATATATATATATATATATATATATATATATATATGCTGACATATTCGCACTAGTTCAGTAATTCTGAATGAACCAAGAATGCTGATTCTCTCCCACCCACCCCACCCCCGAACTGCAGTGGTAGAATACAGACAATCCGTTTTGCTGTTTGCCCAGGTGAAAATGGAATTCCAAAGACATGCAGTACACCAACATGACTTTAAAGAATTTTGGAGACCTTATAAAATTACATCTGTTTTTGTCTTAAAAAATGACGACCTAAATCATACACAGATTTTATCTATTTCAGTATGCTCTGTGTAATAGTTTGATTTTAGAAATGCTGTTTTAGAATCAAATGTTCTGTAATTTTATTAACTTTAATGGAGAGTTTTGTTTAAATTTGCCATTTTAACTATTGAGAAATATTTAAGAGCTTTTTTTTAGCTTTTTGCTAAAATTGGCTACATTTTGTATTGTGTGAACAAATAGGTGGGCTGTGTTCTTTTGTAGTTTTGCAAAATGGTCCCTCTGAACCAGAGGTGGGTTCCTATCAGTTCTAACCGGTTCTTTAGAACAGTTAGTAAACCGGCTATGACATCACGGAGACGGTTCTGTTGGTGCCGGTCCGTGAGTGCCGCCATCTTGGATTTTGCTTCTGCGCATGCACAGAAGTTATTTTTTGATTGCTGCGGGGGCGCGACCCTGAGTGAGCCGGTAGCAAAATGATCCAGAACCCACCCCTGCTCTGAACCCCCAATGCTATATAGTTTAGAATAAAAATAAAAGTAGCATGCTGTTAACTAAAGATTCCAGCTTAAAATGTTTTATCGACATAATATGCTCATAGTCTCAGAATGAACAACTTGTATCTTTCAATATATTAATTTTCATATTCATAGTACTTAGTCTTTCATCTGTCTTTTATTGCATATCATTTTTGTTTCCAGCAGCACAACATCATCTGCATAGAAAGATGCATGGGTGTTCACATCTCTGGCTATCTTACTTCATATGCATTGTTACATATTTATCCATAAATACATTCAACAATGAAGAATACATTATATGTCCTTACTTTATTTCCTACATAAATGAACCATTTGCTAGGCATTCCATGCTTTACTTATCCGTGCATTTAAAACCAATTGTAAACTCTGTCATTAAGCAAAATTTTCCAGAATTCAACTCTTTTATCATACACTTTATCATATATTCTAAATTAACAAATGTCTAATAAACCTGCTTTCTCACATTCATACATTGCATCCTGAGCATGTTGGTGTACTGCATGTATATCTTTGGTAAGCAGGCAACAGTATTACAAATATAAATTAGTCTCCAGATTAGAGATCATTGGTTAGAAAGTTGTACGCACAGCTAAGTTAAAACTGGATTTTGACTGCAATTCTTGCATTTTGGCCTAAATATGCCAAAACTGTCTGGTACAGTCCTTATTGTCAGCTGAAAAAATTGCATAAGGTATAGGTATGACCCATACCCATGCAATATTCTAGAGTCTATTCTAGAGTCTTAAAAGGCATTTGTTTAATGTTTAATATTTCTATTTTAGTACTTAAATTACAGCTTTTATTTGTTTTCTGCCTCAAAATACCAGGAAATCATGCCATTGAATGTCAGCAATAAGGGCAGCGTGATACATTATTCAGCAATAATGTATCACACAGGATATTTATTAGTGCCTTGTGTTATCTTTATATTTTACAATTGTAGTGATTAAAACATTCCTGTTCCTTCAGTATTTTTCCTTCAAAATCAGAAGATCAGCAAAGGCAATGTACCCTGCTACTTGGGAAGCAAGAATGATAAGGCCCTTAACTGAGCCGTGTTTGTAGTTGGGGCCAATGTTCCTTCTAATTTTTTTTTTCAATGTGTGTGGAAAAGTAGTGTGTCTGAGCGGCACATTTTCATGTCTGAGCACCTGAACTTTTTTCACAGATGTCACCCAAGACAACAACGAAATCAGTGTTATTTGAAACTAAGTTATGTTTATTCAATGTACCCGCTTAATTAAAAGTGTTATATATCAGTATCCATTATCTCCTACCAATATGGTCAATGCTTCATAGGATGATGGGACTTCAGTATCACCTTACTAGAGGACAAGCGATTGGGGAACTTTGGTAGACTTGGATAGGAAGCTTACAGAAATGCCACCACATCCCTTATGATCAACAGAAAACAAGGTAAAAGGAGTACAGGTAGTCCTCGATTTACGACCACAACTGAGCCCAAAATTTCTGTTGCTAAATGAGACAGTTGTTAAGTGAGCTTTGCTCCATTTTACAACCTTTCTTGCCACAGTTGTTAAGTGAATCACTGCAGTTGTTAACTTAGTAACACAACTGTTGCGTGAATCTCTCTCTCCCCCCCCCCTTGACTTTACTTGTCAGAAGGTCACAAAAGGTGATCCAGGACACTGCAACTGTCATAAATATGAACCAGTTGCCAAGCATCTAAATTTTGATCACATGAGGAATGTGGAAAAACGATCATACTTCATTTTTTTCAGTGCTATTTTAACTTTGAACAGTCACTAAACGAAATGGTTGTAAGTCCTGGACTACCTGTACTTAAATAGGGAGATATGAAACCTGAGAAAGACATTTCTGAAGAGGCATAAAACAGTTACACCATTCTCTCATCCTCTCAGGGAATACTTCTGTTTGTTATATTTGATCTGTTGACATTTGACTCATGCTGAAGCTTTAAAACACAAAAAGAATAACGGTTTTACTTTTCACTGACCTTAAAAAATGGCTATGAATGTTTGCAAAACAAGAGCACACTAACTTTATTTCTTTAGCCTGGGACACTGAATAAACTTAAAATCGCTCTTAGAATGAAAGCAGTCTCCTATTTTTAGGCTTTTATTACTGTTACTACTTTTGTTATTAGACAGAAGGAGCTAGATGATACAAAATGAGAAATATTCTTTTTCCCCCCTACAAATCCTAAAGAGTTGCTTATCTTTCAGGTAGTGAGATAGGGTAGATCATCATAACTTCATTAAAAAAAACCATTTTGGTACAAAAAATCTGACTTTCTACAATATTTCAGTTCTTATATATCCTGGAAACTTCCTTTTTATTTTACTGAAATCATTTCTGCTCTGTTTTGGTGAGAAGGATGCGAGAGAGGCCTTATTTGAAGAATAAGTTTTATTTAGACTTACACAAAGAAAAAGGAGTTGGGAGAAAAGAGGAAAACACCATTTCAAGCCTCAGTTCTTAAATTTACAGTTATTGCAACAAGCTGGGATGGGAACTATTGCCTGACTCTTTAAGTCAAACGCCTATTTTCCTGAGATGGCCTGATTATTATGCAGATCCTGGAAAAGGCACAACTTTGCAGAGCTGTGAAAACATACTGCCTAAGCTAGGTACAAAACACCTTTGCCAGTTACAGGTTCAAATAAAACAATTCTCATTCCCAGTATGGTCCTAACAAACGCTTTCAAACTTAAGCTAGTTTGGAATTCAAAACAGTTTACACACTTCTAGCTTTCACTGATATATCGAGGCAAAATCAGAGACAAAAATTGGTTGCTAAAGAAATGTCATAAACAAGCACAAAAGGAAGAGGACATTAAGAAATTGATTCTCACAAATATGAGAATGTGCTAATGTTAGCATTAAATACTAGGTATTTGACAAAATGGGCCTTAAAAAAACTATTAATTCAAATATAGACACAATCTACACCAGGGATGTCAGACCCGTTTTCTGCCTTAAAAAGCACGAAAGGCAGCTTCTTGCTTTAAAAGAAGCCCCTGGGGGGGAAGGGGGGGTCAACCTTTGTTACCTTGGAAAGAGAAACGGGCTGCTGCTTCCCCTCGCTTTTCAAGACTGCTCGCTCGCTCCTCACGCCCGCTCCTTACAACTTAGCAGACCGTCCCAACAGCCACCGCGAGAGCCCACTACCCACCTTTTTACGGCAGCCGAGAAAGAGCAAAATTAGCAAGGAAACAAAGGAAGGCATGTGTTCCCCATCATGACTGCGCCGCACTTGAAAAGTGCTGCGCGGAGGTTTGTTGTTGCCTGCGCGGCCGGGCGGCCGCACAACTTGGAACAGTGGTTGGGGCTACTTAGGAGCAGCCAGCAGGACTCTGCTCACCTTTGGAAACTACTCTCCATCACACAACCTGCATTCCTGTATCCTTGCTCTGCTCATGAACTCTCAGCTATATGATTTGGACTAGTTTGTGGAACTCTGACCTAAATTCTGGACTGAAACAAGCCACTTTTGTTTCTTTGCGGTTGTCATGCCTAATTTCCCAATCTTGCATGCTGTAGACTGCCTGCCTTGTAATCCTGCCTGGTTTTTTTCATGGTTATGACCGGGCAGAACTCTGTGGACCTCTGGCGCTGGATTTCTGAATTCTCAGCTTTGGAGCTGCACTGATTCCAACAGAAGTAGTCCTTGATTACCAGACAAGGTCATCTCTGTGGGTACAACTACTCAGCCAAGAATTATATCTGACATTTTAGTTGTTTGAAGTAGACTTTCATCATTAAACCAATTGCGACTTGCTTTGGTGTGATTGCTTTGTCTAGAACAGGACCCACCTGTTGATTGGATCCCTACTCTTCCTAGTGCTGAAAGCCTCTAAGGCAGTGGTTCTTAACCTTGTTGGAGGTACTGACCCCCACCAGTTTCATATGCGCATTCACTGAACCCTTCTTAATTGGAAAAATAAAATATTCATCACGAATCATATGAGTCGGGTGTGTGTCTTGACCTCCGCCGAACCCGCGAGACTGACTCACTGAATCCCTGCTGTTCGATCGAACCCAGGTTAAGAACCACTGCTCTAAGGAGATGAATAAACCAAACTAGAAAAGTAGTATATGTATTTTTGACAGGAAGTTGTTCCTCAAGAAATAATTGCTCAATCCAGTTCAATTTGGAGTATAATCATAAAGTTAAAAAAGACCTTAGATGTTTCTAGTCCAATGCCCTGCCCAGGTCAGGATCCTCATACTGTACTAGAGAAATAGTTCTTGTACCATTTCTAAACTTGCCTTCATAGCAAAGGTGGTTGGGAAGTTGCTGAGGCTTCAATTGACACAATATGGTACCAAACTACATTGATCTCTCTTGTGGATGATGGTGGCACTGGGATGGGGACGTGTGATCTGATTTTTTTTGAGTCTTTGTTACCATCAATTGTGGTACACATTAGATTAGAACAGTGCTTCTCAATTATTTTCTGTTACGCCACCCCTAGGAAGAAGTAAACATTTCGTGCCCCCCCAACTCTCCGATCTGGGCCCCAATGGAATTTTAGTGTTAATATTTATTATTTTACTTATTATAAGCTGCAAGCAAACTATTGGCTGGGGAAGGCTGCTCTACCAACTTACCTGGGAGTAGGTCACACTGAACTCACTGGAGCCTGTTTTCGGTTAGGCAGGCATAGGCTACCATGGTTAGGGCCCTCTTTTGACATGGGGCCAGGCCAGCTTAATCAAGCCGATGTTTTGGGGTCGCCGGCCTGGCCTATAAGTGCCGCCTCTGCCGGGCGCTCACAGCGAATGGTGTGGAATGAGGCTTTAGGGTGCCGATTGAAGCTTTCACCCAGCTGCGGAGGATGCTCCTCCTTGTCCAGCAGCAGGTTCGCCATGCCGTTCATGGCTACCATGGCGCCTGCCAAGAACAACAAGAACCCACGCAGCTGCCCCGCCTGGCCGCCTTCTCTTCCGGGCTTGGAGCAGCGTGCAACTGGGAAAACACTCCCCGTCTGGGGGAATCGATCGAGAGGGACCACACATGTTCCCCGGGGTCACACGCGCCCCCCTGGCATCGCTCTGCACCCCCCCAGGGGGGCCCACCCCACTATTTGGGAAACACTGGATTAGAATGATTACATGAGTATAGAGTGGAACATAATATTTTACAGCAGTATTCTTTGTTCCTCTTGCAACAGTTTTAATTAATGGTAATTAAAGGAGAAAGTTATAGGATGCCTCAGGGCTTTTTTGTCATTTTCCTCCTAATATTTACATGGAGAAGTTAGTCAGTTTGCAATCACTTGGATTTGTCAAGTCGCTGAACCAATCCCCCTCTTCTTGCTTTTTTTATAGAGATGAAGTTGTTCAGTATAACATTAATTTTCTTACCTAAGGCAGCATCAGATTTCCATCTATCTTGGCCATTTATGTTTCCTTCTCTTTCAAAGTTGGCTGGATGTCCTAGCTAAAACTGTTTCTATGATGTTCTGTTAGCAGTTCTCTCATGAGGACCTGCCCCTCCTCTAAAGCAATTGAAACTATATTCTGCCATTTATGTGAAGCAATAAGAATGCTGTTGATATAATTTACTTAGACTTCAATAAGGAATTTGATATAGTAGACCACAACCTACTATTTGATAAGTTAGAAAAATATGGGTTAGACAGCATCACCACCAGATGGATTCATAACTGGCTGACGAACTACACTCAACATGCAGTCCTTAATGGAACTGCACCTATATGGAGGAAAGTATCCTAAGGCTCTGTCTTAGGACAAGTACTCTTCAATATCATTCATCAATGATTTAGATGAGAGGATAGAAGGGGAACTAATCAAATTTGCAGATGACACCAAGCTGGCAGGAATAGCCAACACTAGAAGATAGGCTCAAGGTACAGAAGGATCTTGACAGACTTAAACACTGGGCCCTATCTAACAAAATGAAATTCAATGGTGAGAAATGGTGTGTGGCAGACCTCTTATTGACATTCCTGTTCACATTTGTATTATTTTACCACTCTAGTTTTCATGCATTATGGCAAGGAACTAAAACATATGATAGAAAATTTTCAGTAGAATCAATACAACCTTTTCTCTAACCACCTTAAATGTCAATCTTTTAAAGCTGAAGTGTATCACTGAATGAGCCAGTTTGGTGTAGTGTTTAAGGCATCATGGTAGAAATTGGGAGACCAAAGCCAACTGGATGACCTTGAGCCACTCTCTCTCAGCCCTAGGAAGGAGACAATGGCAAGCCACTCCTGAAATCTTATCAAGGAAACTGTAAAAATAGTCCACTCAGTTTCCAGGAGTCAACAATGATTTGAAGGCGCGCACACACACACTCACACACACACACACGCACACACACTGTTGATTGACATATAAACAGTTGTCTCAGGTCTTGCAGGTAAAACACAACTAAATTAACTAATTCTACTTTATTGTTGTAAGGGTACATTAACAGAATCTTGCAAGCCCAACTTGCTGCCACCACTTTTAACTGCTTAATCCATTTGGGTGGATCCTCCCTAAGTTATGACTGTTTTGGCCACTGAGGGCTCCTGCCTCTCTTGTCTGCCTCTCTTGTCTGATTGTTTGCTAGGCAGCATCATCCAAGACATAAAAAATCTCGCCGAAATCTCTCTCTCCCTCGCGAGATTTTGACGAGATTTTGCTTCCGCGCATGCACAGAAGCAAAATCGACCCAAAATCGCTGGGGAAAAATGGCGACACGCGCGATGGACCAGCAGCGAGGGCTCCGGAGCAGTTGCGCAATCTGCCGCTCCCTACCGGAACTGCGCACCGGGCAGCTCCGGCAGTAACCCACCTCTGATGCACAGTGAAGAGAGTTCCTCTAACCATTCCATTCTGGTTTTTTTTGTTGTTGTTGAGGCCATTTGGGGTGTTAATTATTTTACGAATCATCAAGCTAGTTATTTCAGTAGAATAATGCATCATGTTTGTTTAAATTTATAAGCTGCCTGATTGGAATGACTCAAAGTGATATACAGAAAATTTAAATGCATCATAAAAAACATCAATAAAGCCAAAACAACGTGTTTTGAAATATAGAACTTACAAAAAACAAAATATCTCATTATTAAACAGTCTCAAATGCCATGACCCAGATCATGCCAGAAGAGGCAACCTTCCCATGGGCCTACCTCAAATTATACTCATAAAATTGTGATCCTTGGTTGGGAAAGCAAAAAATGGCTGCTTTTTTGTGAATGGATCATCACCAGATGCTGGGGAATTATAATTATAACCCTATCCTGGAGATTTCCCCATCTTCAGTAACTGTGTGGCTGTGTTAACACTTGTTTGTACATATATTGTATATAGTCTTGACTAAACTAAAATTTAGGTGTAAAACATACCCCCCAAAATGGGTTCAACTCAGAGGTGGGTTCCTCCCAGTTCAGACCAGTTCTTTAGAACCGGTAGTGGGAATTTCCCCCTGCTCACCGAACCGGGAACGATGGCCAGCTGGCCACGTCCACAAACCGGCTCTCTCTGCGGCGCCATAGGCAGCGGCATCTTGTTTTTCACTTCTGAGCACGTGCATAAGCTGTTTTTTGCTTCTGCGCATGCACAAAAGCTGAGTTTTCAGCACTGTGCATGCACATGCACGTCCGCACTGAGCATGCATGCACCCACGTGGCAGGGGGGAAGCAAACTGGCAGCGAGGTAAGTTAGAACCCACCCCTGGTTCAACTTATCTGCAAGTATATGCAGTAATACTTTAAAAAAATGCATATATATCCCATATATTCTTTTGTATATGTTCTGTCCCCACGACCGACACCCAAATAATCATGTACACACAACACTCAAACATGGTTTGTTTTAGTCAGCAAAGCAACATCTCATAATAATTTATTAGAAACTCACACAGAACAAGACAGGCAAAATTCACTCTGTTCAAAAAACCCCAGTTGTTAATTCACTATCTTCACAGCTGGCCAAGTCCAAGAGTTAATTGCAAGTCTCACTGTCCTTGGCACAAGTCCTAAAGCTAGCAGCTGCAAACACAAGACCTGTTCTGGAATTACAAAGTGGAATCACCGACGTCCCAATGGAGGACTGGATTCAGAAACCACGATGCCAGAAACAAGCTCTAGGCTGGACTGCAAACTGGAACTGCGTAAGCCAAGATTCAGGAACGACGATGCAAACTGGAAACCAAGGTCAAGATTCAGGAGTCATGATACAAACTGGAAACTGGAGTCATGATGCAAGATTCAGGAGTCACGGTACAAACTGGAATCTGAAGTCATGATGCAAGATTCAAGAATCACGAAACAAACTATGATTCAGACGGATTTTCCCCAAGCAACTCGGATCAGACAGGTTTTTCCAAAGTTGTTCTCTGCAGCTTCCCAGCTGCATCAATTCTTCTTAAATAGACCTAAGGGCGTGGTAGACCTTTCTGCCTCCTGGCAGCCCGGCATGCTCTTGTATTCAGGAAAGGAGTAGTAGCCCCTCCTTTCTCAGCACTCCCATGAGCCACTGAAGGCTCCAAAGGCCCAGGCTACACAAGCTGCTAGGCAGGCCACAACAGTATAATCCCATCCACAGATAAACTGACCCTCAAATTTATAACCAAAATATCCTGACAAATGGATAACATGTAGATTGCCTGCAGATAAGCCAATTGTGAAAATTAAAATATATGAAAATTTCAAGGGTTGTCTTATCCCTGGATGGCACATTTTCCAGAGTATTTTCGTTAAAAATTCAAGGGTTGGTTATCTGCAGATGGACTTTTATGTGAGTATATATGGTATACACCAGTGATTGCTAACTTTTTCGGCGCCGAATGCCAAAAGCGTGCACGCGCACACCCATAATGCAATGTACATGTGACCCCCCCCATGTGACCCCTGCACATACGTGTGCAACCCCCTGCATGCACCCCACACCCGTGCACCCCACACCCATGCATGTGCACAACCACCGCATGCACCCCAATCCATGCATGAGTGACCCCCCATGTGCCCTGCCTCTCGCACATGCACACATGTGTCTCCCGGATGTGCCCTGCCCCCACACATGCATGGTAGAGACCCAAAAACCAGCTGGCCAGTGGGAGGTGCGTGCGCATGCACGGCGGAGCTGAGCTGAGCTGGGGCGACAGCTCTGCCTCGATCAGAACAAAACAAACAAACTATGGCAATTTTAAGAAATTACCTTTAAATTAAGATACCCCATCTTCATACATCAAGTACTTGTCACACATAAATCGTTATCTCTCCCAGAAACATACTATGCATACAGTGGCATCTTCAGGGGATAAAGAGGAGTCAGACTGACATCAGTACATTGCAGCATTATGATTCAAGCAAATTCCATCTGATGAAAACAGTGAGTGCTTGTGGGCATCATTCAGCACACATATACACAAAATCCCCCTCCATCCTTCCAACAGTAAAGAAAAATAATAAAAAATAAAATAAAATAAATAAAATAAAATAAAATAAAATAAAATAAAATAATAATATAAAATAAAATAAAATAAAAAATAATAATAAAATAATAAAATAATAAAATGGAAGCCTAGTTAGGGGAAAGGAAGCAGGGGTGAGAGGCAAAGACAAAGACAAGAGGTTACTAAACAAAGAAAGAAATAAAAAAAGAGAAGCTCTTTTAGAAAAAAGGTTAATATTCTGAAGCAATACCTTCTGCTCGTTCTTTCATTTTCAACAGCTTTTTCTATTCTTTCTATTTCCTTCTACGTGTGAAGGAAAGATAATTCTCTCAGCTCACAAATTATCTTGGGAAAGAATGTTCTGTTTGATCAATTTAGTGTCTGAATAGAGTAAGTGTAATCATAGTGTCCATATGTCTTTTACCCAGTTGGAAGATGTGAAATAAACAGTATGTAATGTTTATTTCTCATAATATCGGGATACAATGATGAGTGTTAAATTCTGTTTGGAGCAGACTGTGGAGAGAAATTGGCCACCTGAGATCAGACTCCTGTTCCCAGAGTGCTGCCGCCTCATAGATGGCCGCTGATGTCATCTCACCAAAATGGAGCACAAACATCTTCTCTCAGAGGAAGATTATATAGCAGGGAATTGAAGTTAACCTGAGTTTTATTGGTGTTTGCATTCATTTTGTGTATGGGATAGGCTGTAGCCCTTTTATGTGTTTAATTTTCCAGTGTTCCTCACAAAACAGGAAAAAATTGTCATCATTCTGTCAAATGAAAATTAGCATCTACCGGTAATTTATATTCACCTTTCCCAGAACAGTTTGATCTCCCCCACCAGAAGATGGCGCACTTAAGTCACTGATGCACTGTGAGGCCTAATGCATCTGTTAAGCAAATATTGGTCACAGTATCACACTCATTCTAAAATTAAAGCCCAGAGGACTGATTTATGCTTTATCCCCCTGCAAAGGTTCATGTAAGTGCAGGGCAACACAAAGGCATAGTGAATTGAGCTTTTTTAGATCCAAATAATGACCATGACAAATTGTGGCTAATTTTTTTAACATTTAATAAATGTGTTTATTATTTTAAACATAATCTTTTGCTTCCACAGTCAGATTTTATAATATTTGTTATGCAGGGTTAGTTACATATGAAACGCTAGTTAGGACGTGCAATATTTCCTGGACCCCACACAAGGAATTAGAGTCTGCCTGAGCAGTTTCATTAAGTTAACACTGCTTTATTTTATTACAACAGAGAAACAAAATACCTTTCTGTAACAAATGAAATTCTGCACTGCAGAAAAAACATACAGATATTGTTCCAGCCAGTCTGTACCTGTTATTTTAAATGTTCAGAAATGTGGTCTTTCTGATTCTGGAAATTCATGTAAATCTAACTCCACTATTGACATTTATTTATTATTTCTCTCCTCATAAAGATACCATCATTCTGCAATTAAAAAAGAACCCATTAAGAAGATAAAACATTGCTGAGATGAAGTAAACTATCTCATCTTCCTTTTTAGGATGATGATAGGATGATCTTTTGCACTATTCAGTCCAAAAAGTGTACCTCCACATCATTGGTGATAAAAGTAGTCCAAGATAGCTTGAAGTATCAATAGCTATTCCTTTCCAATTCTAGAATATGGAAATATCTCATCAAAAGACCATTGCTTTTCCCCCATAAATGGCTCATATATACAGTAACTGCTGAGAATCCCTCTTTCTAGACTTCTTTGCCATTTGAAAGTTCAAATGTGGGATATATGTATTGTAGCATCAATAAACAAATGCAAGTTGCAAAAGGTCTACTATTCTGGACTGTTCCTATAGCCATGCTATTACAGCATAAAATGACCTTTCTGAAATTCATGAGTTACAGGGAATGTCTGTGAGGGACTTATACTTAATTCCCCTGCTGAACATTCCCACCGAACTAATTTCTCTGCTTTGTTGCCCAAGAAACTACTTATTTTGGTCTTTGCTTATTCAGCAGGATCACCATACTGCAACCCCCCAGATCTAAGGACCTCGCTTTTCCCATAGCACCTATTCAGAAGATGTTTCCATTCCTCACAACTCAGGACACAATACCTCAGAACTCACACCGTTCCTCTGGTCATTTCTCCTTCTTTGTCTTGCTGAAGTCCTTCTGGCATAGTTCATTTTGCTCAGTGGGAACTATATAGAATAAGAATTGCATACACTGTCACCATCAAAAGGATTACAGAAAGAAAAGATTGATTTTTGACCCATCCATTATATTCAGATTGGTTTTATAGAAATAGGGTTTTTAAAATTTCTTCTTCTTGATGTGATTTTCCTTTGGGTATCGTTTCTAATATCTTCAAGGATAGATAAATGACATTTGCACTGTCTTATATCATAGAAATGGCATATATTGATTTGTGGCAAACTCATCATATGCCTCCAGTGTAGCTGTACCCAGAAACATAAACCATTTCCTCTAATGATCTTTTTGGTCTATTTAGGGATTGAGACATTCGAAATAATAATTTATACAGAATACGTTGCTCTTGTGCATTTATGTGAAAATTCCTGAACATTGCTTCTAACATCTATTGCATGTTCAATTAACATGTTTTTATTATATGCATGAGAAAATTCTGGAACCATCCTGTTGGAGGCAGCAAACAACAAAACAATTCCCCAAATTCAATAATAGTTTATTTCTTGTAATGATTTTGGAATGCATTCCAGTACTATTGTAATAGCAGTGGAACAGAATTTAACTAAAATATTAATGTTTGTACTGAGTGGACCAAGATTAAACTCTTTACAACACAATCCTATTTATGTTTATTGAAAAGTGAATCCATTGCATTCAATTAATGCAACTTGTAGGCAACTGAGCCAAACTCGGTTCTTATTGAGATCCAAGGGATTTACAATGGGATTGTCCCATTTTTTTTACACGATATAAATTTAGTTAATTTAATATAGATCAAACCCAAGGAAATTAATTTGAGAAATTTTGCATCATTTCTTGGCATGTTATTTACTTTAGTGCCATCAAGTCAATTTTGATTCCTGGCAACTACATGAACTTGGTATGTTTTCCTGGCAACTTTTCCAGAAGTGGTTTGCCTTTGCTTTCTTCCTTGGACTGAGAAAGAGTAGCTTTGCACCTAAGGCAGGACTAGATCTCACATTCTCCTGGTTTCTGATCCAGTGTTTTTAATCACTACATCAAACTGGCTTTCATACCATAATTGGGTTGCAAACGTTCAGACAGCCATTAGATGCAGGAAAGATTTCTGTATCCCTATCCTACTCTGTCATGGCCAGGGGCGGGTTCCTAATTTTTTTACTACCACTCTGTGGGCATGGCTTATTTTGTGGGTGTGGCTTGCTAGCCATGTGACCGGGTGGGCATGGGCCTTGGGAGCTTGGCAGCGGCCAGAGAAGCAGGGGGGCATTGCCCACCCGCAATGCAGCCCCCCGCAGCGGGAGCAGCAAGACCGCGGCAGCGGTTCTTCTAGGAGGCTCCGTCCGGCCTGAATGCTTCTCCCCATTCGATGATCCTAGGCTCCTACCACCCGTTCCCACTCCCCTCAGCAGCTTGAGAAGCCTCGAACGTGTGAAAATGCCTGGGATCATCACCGCGCGTTCATGGCTTCTCGGACTGCCGAAGGGAGGGGAACTGAGATAGGTCCTGCCGCCCATTCCCCCTCCCCTCAGCAGCTCGAGAAGCCTCAAACATGCAAAAATGCCTAGGATCATCACCGCATGTTCGTGGCTTCTCAGACTGCTGAAGGGAGGGGAATGGAGATAGCTCCTGCTGCCCGTTCTTTCAGCATCTCACGCGCTCCCTCAGCCATCCTCCCCTGCTTGGACTCACTGTGGGGTAGGAAGGCAGCGCATGCGCAGGGCCGGAAGCTTGGCTTCTGGGCATGTGCAGAAGAAAATGTTTTAAAAAAAGTAAAAAAAAAATTTTTTTTAATTGTGGCGCCCAGGCACCGGCAACCGACTGCACCGGTACTGTGATGTCACCAGCGGGCCGCTACCGGTGCTATAGAGTGGACCGCACCGGTAGGAACCCACCACTGGTCATGGCCATCTAGATTTCTGCAATTAAGCATGGTAGCTATATTGGTTTGAAAGCACCTCTTCATCTTTGTGGCCCTACAACATCAGCAGTGGGTAAAAGCTGAGCTAATCTATTTCTGGCTCAGTTTATAGTGCATTTGAAACTGCACTGAAATTTATTAGTGTTTATTTAGCATATGATGAGAACATGACAGAAGAGAAGTAAACATACGCACACAAATTAACTGCACTGAAATTAGTATTTCCTTTTGTACACTTTTAAAATGCAGTGCTTCTGAGCAGTCAGGTTTTTCACCGGCAGGAATCACCACACCTTGTGGTTCTTGAACTCAGGACAGTCATTAATTTCTGTACCTATACAACAATGTTGCTCAATCTTGGCAACTTGAAGAAGCATGGCCTTCAAGTTCCAGAATTCTCCACTGAAATCGGAACATCTTAAAATTGCCAAGTTTGAGAGACACTGCCATAGAAGCTATATGTATCCCCCTTGCCTCCCAGAACACTTCAATTGACAACATACACTAGGAAACAATGTCACTCAACAAGAAATAAACAAACCTAAACATCTGCCTAGTGTTTTCCAGCCAGCTCTGGCTCTCTGGAAGAGAAAAAGGAAACAGAAGTCAGCTTCATCAAGTTTATTTCACCAGGATTACTGCCATGCCTAGAAAGAGTATGCCTAAAAAGGATATGCAGGCAGTCAAAACATTCCAGTTCAATTATTTGCCAATATTGTTGCAATAACTGTGATTACATTTTTTTGTGAAATCTTTTTCATTACAAAAATGCAAACTTGCTAAATTTTTGATTTTGCAATTTATTGATTAAAAGGGGGGAATGAATCCCTTGCTCACTGGATCAATCACTCCATTTGGTGGAAAAGGAGCAAACTGTCAGGCAAATATAACTCACTTGAGGGGGGGGGGGCATTGGCAATTGAATGCCTTTCCTTTAGGGATTATTGTTACAGTACTTCAGGAGCTGAAACAGCTCAGGGAGCAGGATGTTGATTTTTCATATTCTTCCAGAAATGCAACTGGGTTTTTATTCAATATTTTCAACCTGGGTTTGTTTTAAGCTGCGTCTGCAAAACTGGTGAATTAAAACAGAAACCCAACATGCTGGCTGGGAAATTCTGGGAGTTGATGTCCACACATATTAAAGTTGCTGAGGTTAAGAAATTCTGTTCTAATGTCTCTAGGAACACATTGCCTAATACATTTAAGTGAATAGCTTGCCCTGCAATTTGCTGTTATGATCAATAGTAGATTTATATATTTCTACAAAGAAAGATTTCTTGTAGAAATCACCTTTTCTGTCTATAAGACTTATCTTGTGTATATTTTGTCCTATGATAGTGGGGGACAAAAAGGTGAAAACTGCATTTAAGGGAGGAGCCATTCCTGCTTTTTTCAAGTTGTCATCTTAGATTGAAAGCACATTTTGAAGATCAGTTCTGATATAGTCTGGTGCTTTCATGAAATTGGACATCTCTCTTTAATGTACTTCCCCAGCCTCAGATCAGTCATCAGTCACAGCAACAACTACTTCATATAGAAGAGTCCAGGGTTCTGCTAAATTTAGTCTAATTCAATTAGGAGACATTATTTTCAGGTTTGGTCATCTGAGCTGCTAGTACTTTCTTTGGCCTTATGGTCTGACTACAAATTATTGGTCCAATCTGTCTTCTCCAAAGCAGAATGTTATTTCATACCAATCTATATAGGGGAATATAGAAGAGGGATATTCAGATAATCTGAACTGTTAGAAAATCTGCCATACAGAGCTGGAGGGTTGGGGGGAGAGGCAATTGCTGACTTCTTACAATACACAGCTGATTTCAATGCAGAAAAAATAGGTCACTAGTGAAATGCAGCCAGAATCCAGTGGAAAAAAGATAGGAAAAAAAAGTCTTCCACTGCATGCAAAATCGTCTGTGGTATGCACTGAAAAAAAAAATCAGCTTTAATCTTGCTTGCACCACCAGAGAATTACACAGGCAGGACCTGGGGACTCTGACCTTCCTTGTTATTTTAAGCAAGCAAGTCCTGCATTGTTCCAATTCATCTCTTACTTCCATTCCCACACACTAAAATAACTTGTAGCTCATGCTCATGTTAAAATCTGAATCTATGCCAAGTTTGATTCTTTAAAGAAAAAAGAATCCACTGGGCTGTATGTCGCTGACACCACTTTCATTTATGGGCTTCTATTGAAAGGAGTCCTACGGCAGTCTAGTCAGAATCAGATTTATTTAGCAAAATAAAAATAGCAAGCTCCTGCTGTTTTTTTTTCCATGCAGCAAAACAATTCATTTCCTGTTCAATTAATCTCATGCTTCTTGTTAAGCGAACCTGAGGCTTTCCAGATTTTGGAAGCAATAGTTTTAATAAGTGCAAACTCCATAGTCAACAAGCATGAGTTATGAGGGTTGTGGTCCCAAATATCTGGAGGACGCTCGGTGCTTACATCTGCTATAAACACTTGCCCAGGCTTGTCACCCAGAATAGATTTTCAAGATAGAAACATCAAAGTCTAGGATTGCAGACTGCTGATTACTTTGGCAAGGGAATATCAAATTATTATCCAGTCCCATTATAGCATGCAAGCTGTCAAGCAGATCCATGATCCTTATTCTCCCATGCCCCTCAAGAAGGAGTGACCGTGTTTTCTATTAATAACATTTTTAACTAAGAATTAAATTAAGCTTCACTCGGCATGGGAAAATATAATTTAAGTACAGCAAAGGTTGGAATAGGCTGAAAATTAAGTATTTGGATATGATTGTTCAATATCTTAGCAGCATTGCTGGTTTGTGGTCTCATTAGGAAACTACTTATAAATGAAATCTACATGTGCTAAGTTTTTTTACATGCATACATACACATGCAAATGCATAAAGAACTCTTCTGAAGTATCCTCTTGTGCATCTATCTACCAATGGATTCATCATAAATCAGAAGTGAACTTGAGTCAAGAAAAAGCACATCGTATTAAGAGTTTTAGTCTTTAAAGCAGTACAACAGGAATCCTCAAACAGAATTGTGACATTGCAGAAGATCATGAGCAATTTAGAGGATGATTGCAGCAGTTTATAAACCTGATCAGACTTGCATGCACAAAGTTTGAGCTTTACTCCCCACTTTTACTGTGCAACTTGCAAAGGGAGAGAACCCCTAGAACAGGGATTTCAAACTCAAGGCCTGGGGCCCGGATCCGGCCTGCAGGGTGCTTTGATCTGGCACGTGGGGCTGCCCTGGAAACAGAGAAGAACCGGCCTGGGGGGCCCTCTGCCAGCGAAAATAGGAGGGCTGCATGCAGCCCTCCCAAGCTTCATTTTCGCTGACAGAGGGTTGCAGGAGGCCGTTGCAGCCGAAAACAGAGCTTGGGAGCCAGTTTTTGCTGGCGGATCATTCGGGCCACCACAAGCGTCCCCGACACGAGTGATGTTGAGCTGGCCATGTCCACCCTAGCCATGCCCACTCTGCCCCCCCTCAAGGTCAAACACAACCCTGATGCGGCCCTCAACGAAATTAAGTTTGACACTCCTGCCCTAGAAGATACAGATTAACACTGAATTCCTGAAAGAAAATGCTATGTTAATTTCTTGGCCAACATTAAAAGACTATAGGGCCCCAATTCTGCTGGTGTTCAAGAAAGCACTTAAAACCTTCTGTCTCACAGGCTGAGTTTTGTGTGATACAATAAGATGCTGAAATATGTCTCTTATATTTCTTTCCAGCAGGGTTACTGTTTAATATTTGACATTTTACTATTTTATTCTTTTATAAGCTGCTTGGAGATGTCAACAGTAGACAGCCTTAGATATTAAGCAATAAAAATCCCAGTGAAATGGTTAGTTTATACAAGATTCCTTATGTGTTTTTTCTCCTCCAATAATAGTACTCTTGAAATACTAATTCTTCATTTTATGCTGCTGTTAGAGTACTGAGGATATGAAGATAACACTAATGGGGTACCCTAAGGAGAAAACTGGAATGGAGATAAAACCACCACATATTATGCTTTACTCCACTTGGAAGTGTCTGTCCTAGCTAGACGCTTGTAGAGAAGAGTTTGTTCCATATTTTTTCACCTGCATCTGCTTTTGCTGCTATCCTCAGCATATATTATAGTTAAAGCAATCTAGCCTTGGATGTATATATGTCTATCAGAGTGATTGAAATAGAGGAACTAGATGAGTCCAGAGTGCTAATTAACCAACTGCACAGGTTAATTGCAAAGAGATGGGGCAGAGTTACTAGATGAGGAAGCAGATTGCCATTAATTATAACAGACATCTTATTATTCATTTTGGAATTTCAATATGATGAAATTATGACAAGAGTGGAAGCAGACACTCCAAGTATCATGGAAGTGGTTTAATAGACATTCTCTTCCAGGGGCTTCAAAATGCTGTGAATTTAAAGAACATTTCACAGCACTTTAGAATGCAAGCATTCACAATTATAAGCCTTGAGGTGACACAATATTATATAACCCCTAACCAGGGGTGACATTCAAAATTTTCCCTTACTGGTTCTGTGGGTGTGGCTTGGTGAGCATGGCCAAGCCACGTCTACCAAGCCACACCCATAGAACTGACAGAAAAGTTTGGCCAAGTCTTCTAGCGTTCAACCTGGCTGCTTCTCACCTCCTTCTCATGTCTGCTCTGTGTGTATGAGGAGAGAAGGAGTGAGTGGAAGGGGCGGGGCCAGTCAGTGGTGCAATTTACCGGTTCTCCGAACTGCGCATAATCGCCGCCACCGGTTCTATAGAACCTGTCCGAATCTGCTGAATTTCACCCCTGCCCCTAACCATTTTATACTAATCACACACACACACACACACACACACACACACACACACACACACACACACACACACATATTGGAACCACATCTATTCTCTATCTTCAGCTCCGGAGGATAATTGCCTTTGCCATCAAGATAAGGCAGGTTCTTCAAGCAGCATAGAAATCGCATTTCTACCATTTGGTGCAGTTTTTTTGTAGCAGTGCAATTGCAACTGTTTACTCATAGCAGTCTTTGAAGTGTAGTAACAAATGCCCTCACTTGAAACAATTGCACAGTTCACAAAGCAACCAGGCTATTATGATACCAGAAGGACAGAAAATCTAATAAGTATTCTTCATTTCTGGAAACAAAAACAAAATGTACTGAATCAAAATTTAATAAGGACAGAGCCAATGAATCAATGAAACTTAAAAGGACCATGGGTGATTTAGGATCCATTGATTCCAGTTGATCTAAACTGTGGATCCAACCACTAAGAATTAATAACTAATTATTTATTTATTTATTTATTATTTATTAAGAGTTCTTATAGGCCGCCCAATCCCTTGGGACTCAGGGCGGCTTACAGCAGAGATTAGAACTACAGATTAAAAAAGGCATTTAAAAACATCATATTACAATATAAAAAACCATTCATCCTTGGGGGAATCATCTCATCACCCCGCCTGCCGGAAGAGCCACGTTTTTACTGCCTTGCGGAAGGCCAGTAGGGTGGGGATAATTATATGTCATGATAAGAGTCAGTTTGGAATAGTGCTTAAGGCATCAGGCTAGAAACTGGGACATTGAATTCTAGTCCCATGCTAGGTACAAAGCCAACTTCGTGACTAAGAGCTAGTCGCTTCCAGCCCTAGGAAGAAGGCAATGGAAATCTACTTCTGAAAAACCATGTCCAGAAAATTGCAGGACTTGTCCAACGGTCGCTGGGAGTTGGACACAAATGAATGGAAGAAAAAAAAGTGTCATTACCTGTATTTATTTGAAGGTAAGCTCGTTATCTTCAGTGATTATCACTATTGGGAAAACATATCCTAAAAATGCATGGTGGATGGCTAATGTGCATTGCTGTTTTTATTAAATGTAACTGCCATTAGCCTATCTGCCAAATTATTTATTTTATTATTTTGTTTTATTTAATTCTGGAGTTACTATCTCACCATGGGGATTCAGAGTAATGTAAATCATATAATTTCATTGGAATAATTGAAATCACAATAATTTCTCTTCAGCTAATGAAACAGTCAAATTGTGGCTTCTTAATACATGCTAAAATTAATATCTTGGGGTTATTTTTTTACTAGAAGTAAAATCAGAATTGGCCTTTTTCTGAAAGGGAATAATTTTGTAATGAAGTTTAGTGCTGAAAAGGACATGATGCTCCTCTCCCTCTTGTCAAAAGTCTCATGAGCAGACAACCATCCATGAAGTGGCACCTTCCAAATTTCTGAAGGGTTTAATTATTTAGAGCAATAGTTTTAAATTTGTGGAAACAATGTCCAAAAATAAATTGGGAGCCCCTGTGCATCTCCCGCCCTCAAATCCTGGTTTCAATGTGAACAATGGATAGGCGCATGAAAACAGATCCCCAGCTGTCCCTGACACAAACAAATAACATGTTAGCATACTTTCTGCACTGCTTCATTCATATACCTTTACTGGGTGTGGGAGTGTCCAGATATCATGTTCCTTTTGTAATGTTCTCAAATTCATCCTCATCTTTTTTTTTCTCATCACAAAAATCTTAAGGGAACCGAATAACAGCAGAATGCATTATGACTGTTCATGCTGGAAGCAATGCATCTGTCTTTGAGGCAGTGAAAGCAAGTTATATTTTAAGTTATGGCATAACCTGAAGGAATATCATGGACAATCATATGTGAAGGATCCTAAAGAAAATAACACAGAAGCATCAGGCAGGAAATTGTTTGCCAAGCAGCTGAAAAGAATAAACTTTTGTTCCCATTAATCAATCTAAAAGACCTTTGTGAGAGCAAAGGTCTTTCAGTTTTAAAAGATGTGAATGGGGAGGGGATTAAAAAAAATCAAGGCAGCATATGTGATTGTGGGATCAAAGTCCTTTACTCTTTTTTTTAACTACTCCCCCTCCAGAGGCACCTGCTATTATTTCCATTTCAGGCAGGGGTGAGCTTCAAAATTTTTAGCAAGGGGTTCTCTGCCCGGTTGCTGGGTGGACGTGACCATGGTGGGTGTGGCCTAGTCGGCCTCCTGCACCACAGTGGGGGGCGCATTTTTGCCCTCCCTGGGCTCTGGAGGTTTTTCTCGAGCCTCCGGGAGGGCGAAAACGGCCTCCCCAGGCTCCGGAGGCCCTCTGGAGGCTGGAAACAGGCCCGTTTCCAGTCTTCCCAAACTTCCGGTAGGCCTGTTTTTCACCCTCCCCAAGCCTCTGTGCGCACCCTGCACTTGCCTGCATCCAAAACGGGCCGCGTGGGGACTTCTGGGAGGGGAGGGGGAGAGTGGGTGGGGCCAGAAAGGAGTGGGATTTGGGGGTTCTCCAAACTGCACAGAATCTTAGCTAGAGGTTCTCCTGAACCCCTGCGAACCCCCATCAGCCCACCCCTGATTTCAGGTATAAACAACACATTCAGTTCTGCATAAACAACTTGAAACTTTCCCTTGGGTGAGAAAGAATGGTATAGCATTTGGGCCAGGGGTGAGTTCCTGCCGGTACACTCTTACTTGTTGGTCGCCGCAGAACCGAAGAAGCCGGTGGCGTTCGCGGTGCGGGGCTTCCCCTGCCCGCTTTCCCCCGCCCGCCTAGATGCCGCCATTTGCGTTCTTTTGCCCTCTGCGCATGCGCAAACCGTTCTGCTTGCACAGAGGGCAAAAAACCCGCAAATGGCAGCATCCATGCGGGCGGGGGAAAGCGGGCGGGGGAAGCCCCGTGCCGCGAATGCCACCGGCTTCTTCGGTTCTGCGGCAACCAACAGGTAAGAGCGTACCGGCAGGAACCCACCTCTGATTTGGGCATATTCAGAGACCCACATTTAGAGAACCCTTAGGTTTATTTTGTCTGTAAACTAAACACATATATAAATACAATGTTGGTGTATTTTCTCAGCTTTTGAAGAAAGACTGAGAGAAAAATAAACAGTTGCTCAAGATAAGAAATAGGAAATGAAAAGAGCTTATTTAACTTGTAACTATTCCCATAATTTGCCACAGGGATTCATTGGGAAGTGAATTGTTGCCTTTGAAAGCTCAGCTAAATCCTAGTGTGAAATTATAGTTAAAGTCTTAAGTAACTAGCTGTTGAATTTTTACCTGCCTGCACGAACACTAACTACAATTGGAAAGAATTGCTGAATTTTTAAAGGCAGACTGCTCTGCTAATGTACGTCATGGGATATCCCTTTACAGGTAAGATGTCACAGGAAGGTGACATGAACACGAGGGCCTCTTGCTACTAGAATGTTTGCTAGGAATGGTAATGTTGTTACTGCCTCAGAAATAGTTGTACAATTGGCTACTACCATTATCAGTTTCCATTTCTCCTTTTTTAATATGTCATCCTCAGTGCAACAAACTCTGCAATTTTTTTAAATCTAATTTATTTTTGTGCACATTCTCCAAGAACTTGTATTTGGCCTGCTTATCCTCATTTCTGTAAATGTTTGCTGTTACACATAATATAAGCTTTTAAAAAGTTTCCTCTAATTGTTGTTAATCTAAATGGCTTAAATCTGAAATCTCTATATATCTCCATTTCAGCTCAAACACACTAAGAGGATCTATGTTCCTTGTTAACTGCAAAACAAATTATGTGCCATCTATTTCTCAGCCCTGGTCTAAAGAGACCAGTACTGAGAAGTGTTAATTCTGCTAGCAGCAATTCAAGAATTGAGATTCAGGCATTCTAGGCCAACAACCTGAGCATTTTTTTTTCTTTTTCAGAAAGACACTAGGGATTTTTATGCCAGCAAAACATTTGTTCCCTCCTGAGTGACTGGTCCTCACTACTAACAAGTTACTTCCAAACAGATACATAGATTGTTTAGGCAACGGTTTCCAGGGTTTGTTGTTGCCCAAGCTCTTTGCCCATTAGAGATGAAAGCTGAACACTGCTGTTCTTTCTACCATATGTACCCGTCCAAATCCAGCGGCTTTAGAAACGATCATTTCTTTTTCTAGCTGGGCTTTGATTTTCCACAGCAAAAATGAAAAAGGTGTGTAGCTTATGATGAATTGTTGGACTTGGGACTCCAATTCAGCTCCTTTCAGTTTTTCTTCTTGGTAATAAAAGCTAATTGTATGGGTGAAGCATGGGCATAAAATATGAACCAGCCATTATGTGCTACAATTTTTCCAATTGATTAGTGATATAGAATCTATAAATTCATACTGACAACTTTGGGAAGACCCCATGGATCATAACAACCTTACAGAGCATATCCTTTTCATGACATTTTCTGGTTCATTATAGGCATCTTCGGGGGGGGGGAACCAATGGGAATTATCTCTCTTCAAGGTCATGGAAGGCTAATCAAGAACACAATCCAAGACCCAGAGAGAGAAGTGTAACGAACCTTTTTATTGCTTTTGAATGGAAGACAGCAGCTCCCTGGGCCTTTAGCCATCATTATAGGCCCAGTACTCTTCAACATCTTCTTCAATGATTTGGAATTTGCAGATGACACCAAGCTGGCAGGAATAGCCAACACTCCAGAAGATAGGCTCAAGATACAGAAGAATCTTGACAGACTTGAACATTGGGCGCTATCTAACAAAATGAAATTCAATGGTGAAAAAAAGTAAGGTTCTACATTTAGGCAAGAAAAACAAAATGCACAGGTACAGTATATGTGGTACTCACTCAATAGTAGTAACTGTGAGAGGGATCTTGGAGTCCTAGTGGACAACCATTTAAATATGAGCCAGCAATGTGCAGCAGCTGCCAAAAAAGCCAACACAGTTCTAGGCTGCATAAACAGAGGGATAGAATCAAGATCACGTGAAGTGTTAATAATACCATTTTGTAATGCCTTGGTACGGCCACACTTGGAATACTGCATCTAGTTTTGGTCTCCATTATGTAAAAATTATGTGGAGACTCTAGAAAGAGTGCAGAGAAGAGCAACAAAGATGATTAGGGAACTGGAGGCTAAAACATATGAAGAACGGTTGCAGGAACTGGGTATGTTTTAGCTTAATGAAAAGAAGGACTCGGGGTGACATGATAGCAGTGTTCCAATATCTCAGGGGCTGCCACAAAGAAGAGGGAGTCAAGCTATTCTCCAAAGCACCTGAGCCTGAGGGTAGGACAAGAAGCAATGGGTGGAAACTAATCAAGGAGAGAAGCAACTTAGAACTAAGGAGAAATTTTCTGACAGTTAGAACAATTAATCAATGGAACAACTTGCCTCCAGAAGTTGTAAATGCTCCAACACTGGAAGTTTTTAAGAAGATGTTGGATAACCATTTGTCTGAAGTGAACCCCACCTGTCCGGCTCTCATCTCTCCCCTTTGCCCGGGGCAGAGATTTCCAAGCCGCCAGACAGCTGTTCTGGCGGCTTTAACAGGGAATTGGAAAAGCGCTCAACAAGGAGCGTCCGCGATGCCGCGAGCCGAAACCGGAAGTCCTGAAGTGGTGTAGCGTTTCCTGCCTAAGCAGGGGGTTGGACTAGAAGACCTCCAAGGTCCCTTCCAACTCTGTTATTCTATTCTATTATAAAACTGTACCACTACTTACCAATTGTATTAGGCTATGGTAGAAAAAAAAATCAGGAGGAGCCTGGTAGCACTTTGCCTGACTAACAAAAATTTATGTCTTAAAATAAAACTTTAACATATGTTACAAAAGATGCTACCAGACCCCTCCAGATTTATTTATTAATTACTCAGTAAAATTTATTTATTTATTTATTTTGTGAGATTTATATACCGCCTCACAGTGCAAGCACTCTCTAAGCGGTTTACACCAGTAAGCAATGTATATTTATATTGCCCCCAACAATCTGGGTCCTCATTTTACCTACCTCGGAAGGATGGAAGGCTGAGTCAACCTTGAGCCGGTGGGATTTGAACCGCTGACCTGCGGATCAGTGTCAGCTAAAGTGGCCTGCAGTACCTGCCTCTAACTGCTGCGCCACCTCGGCTCTTTTGTACAATTGCAAAAAAGCTTTAACAGCATGTTATTATTAAATGTCATTTTTAAAAAAACTAATGCAGGAAGATACATACGATATGTATTATATAGATATATTCTTGCATGCTATGTTATATCCTCCTTTTCTAGGTAAAAAGAAATCTTACTGAAATAAGGAGGAGAAAAACAACTGGGATGGGAAAAATTTGATGATTGTGGCTGTTCTGCCTTAGGAAAAATAAGACACTGACATTCTGCAGGTCAGAAGCAGACAAGTGTTATGGAGATAACCAGTCTTGTAAATTTATATTTTGGCCCTGCTGGCTCATGGCATCAAAGAAAATGTTTGTAAACATTTCAACATTCTTCTATCCAAATATGCAATTACTCCCTATTGATCTATACAGCAATGCAAAAGTTGAATGCATGTGCTCTTATCATTTCTTTTATTATCAAAATATTTACTTCACCTGGTGGCAGAGCAAGGTGGGGTGGGAGGAGAAATCTGCTTCAATGCAGGCAATAAAGGGGGTGCAGCAAAAGAGGGGAGGAGGCTAATGGCAATTTATTTTATTTTTAATTATTTTTCTTATCCTGCTTTTATTTTTATAAATAACTCAAGGTGGCAATTTCCCCCCTTATAATGTGAGTTGGGCTGAGAGAGAGTGTCTTGCCCCAAATCACCCAGCTGGCTTTCATGCCTAAGGCAGGACTATAACTCACAGTCTCCTGGTGTCCAGGGGTGCCATAACCACTAGACCAGTGGTTCCCAAAGTGAGGCCCACGCCCCACAGGGGGGCAATTTGATTTTTAATGGGGGCAATTGGAACCTTGTTTAAACCAAGTTAATGGCCTTTTAGGCTTTCTCTGCGTGAGTAGGAGTTCACTTTTTGAATAGTAATAATTGTATGTCACATGGAGGGGCATCAGGATTTTAGAGATGCTTAGGTGGGGCATGGCCAAAAAAAGGTTGGGAACCACTGCACTAGACCAATGCAGAGTCAGGTTGCTGCTGTCCAATGCTGATCAATTGTCTGGCAGTTGTTGGCACAGTACCAACAGAGGGAAGTACTTGTCTTTTCAAGTTACTTTTGTCTCCTGACAACTGCCTCCTGCAGTGTTTTTTTAAAACTTTAACCTCTACCCTAAACTGGCTCCAGCAAAGAATGAGATTGGCGTTAAAATGATCTGCTCAACTTCACTGAGAGTTTAGATTTTAAATTTTTTCTTTTATTCCTGAATATATTTAGCTTCTGTAATCGCTTTCTCTCTCCTTACTTATTTTATATAATTTTGTTTCCTGAACATTGATCAGTTTTATACTTATAGAAGTCAACACTGTTTAGCATGTATATATAGTTAATTAAAGAGATAAATTAAAGGTAAAAAATATGGTATATTAAATGCTCCTGCCTTTTGGAGGGTTAGGGTTAGGATTACTTACTTTACTCACCCCAAGACTAAGTTAGTCTGCCTGCCTCTAAAGATCTGGGTTTCTTTTTCTAAGTATTAAGTGTGAGAGTGGGTGACCTGCTGGGTGTTCTTTTTCTTTCAACACATACGTGTAGTTATGTGTCATTTTGCATTGCAGTTTTCTATATTTTCTTGATTATATTGATTTTTACTTTACTGAATCTAATAATAGTAATTAAAAATGATTCCACTCCAGGTATCAAATATATTATGTATGCCACTGACTCCATCCTTTATGATTATTCAGAGGATGGTTTGCTACAACTAAAACACCTATTGTAATAATAGCAATATTAGTACATTAAAAAAACATACACACACACTAAAAAAAGAAAACGGTCCCCAACCTTTGTGGTTTGGCCACCCGGCTGCAGGGAGGGGGGAGGAGAGTGGAACCGGGCTGTGCAAGCATTGGGCTGGCATGCACACATGCACATCGCCACTCAGCAGGGAGATGCACATGCGCCACCACAGCTCAAATGCCAGTGGACCTGCACACACATGCATGTCCATGCCAGTCCGCTGTTCATGCGAGTGGAGCTGTGCGTGCCAGCCTGCTGCTCGTGCGAGTGGAGCTGCACTTATGCACTCTCGCACAGCCAGTTCCGAATAGGCCATGGCCCGGTAGTGGGCCACTGCCCGGAGGTTGGGAACTCTTGCCCTAAGAGACATTACACCTATATGCAAAGGTGAAATGATCTAGTAAGAGCATTGCATCACCCCCCATCTTATGCCAGCTTTCCTGGCAGTATGTGTTTGTACATGTACATGTTCATGTTTCCCAGTGAGTATTGACTCCTTGTGACTGCCTGGACAAGTCCCTACAAGTTACCCAGCTGGATTTGTGCCCAAGGTAGGACCAGAATTCAATCTCCCATTAACCACTATACTAAACTGGCTCTCTTTCTGGCATAGAACCCTCTGGTATTACAATACAATGCCCAACTGGTACCTGGGAGCTTTTGGGAATCATAGTGCTAGCAAGACTAGAGGGCCACATATAGAAAAACTGATTATGCTGGCTAGAATTCTGGAAATTATAGCCTTGATACATTCAGAAAGTCTAGATTGTAATATCAGTCTACACTTGGGGACAACTAAGATTAAAATTAAAATCTTCACTTAGCACTGAAGCTAATTAAATAATCTTGGATCACTCACATTTTAATTCAGAACTTGGCAATCTTTCTGACACTGACATAAACTACTACTACTACTACTACTACTACTACTACTACTACTACTAATAATAATAATAATAATAATAATAATAATAATAATAATAGTAATAGTAATAATTGTTAAGGAGTTATTGTGCTGTTGAGCACATACACAGTGAAATGTGATTGTGGTTGTGGTGTTGCAGTTTGATATGAATGCTATTCAGTCAATAAACAGATAAGTTTAGTATTTACAAATAGTTTACTTAAAGTAGTAGCAAAGTTCAATAGGAAGTCCAAGTCATACACAGTAAGTCAGTCAATGCGAAGATTCTTCTTCTTGCCTATCTTTGTTTTAACTAACAAACAAAGATTACAGCTAACAATCAAATCTACACTATCACAGATAGTTACTCTTTTCACAGCAGCTCTTCACAGTAATTTCACACAGTCACAAAGTCAATTACTCAACAGTGAAGCAGCAGAGAGTCAGTACTTCGGATCACCATCAAACACACACACAGAGACATTCAGAGCATGCTCTCTTGCTTCCTTATATAGTAATCAGCCTACAATTCATTTAAAGCAATATACACATAACATTGATTTGTGGCTTGTTCATATATTAGCAAACCCAATCGTTTGAACAGGGTTCTAACAATAATAATACTAATAATAATAATGGTCATTATGTAAAAAATACGACTTACCTGTATCCAAAAAGTCGTGAGAACATAAAGTGGAAAAAGTTATCGGAAATGAGAAGGTGAAGATCTTGTAGGACTTTCGAATACAGACAGATCGTCATTTGGAACACAACACACCAGATATCACAATTGTTGAAAATCGAAATGTACAATTTATTTATTTCAATAAATTTTATTTGTTTTTAGTCTTTTAACATCTCATGTTGTGAGCATTTGCTTTCTGAGTTTCATACATCCATACAATATTCTTAACAATATTTTTTGTTTTTAAAATACTTACAATTCATTATCATTTCATTTTCAATACATCTCTCACATTTCTTTTCCTCTTAATATCTGTCTTTAGTCTTTCCCCCCTCTTATTTTATCCCTATTTTAATTCCAGCAAACAAAGATGTGGTCATTTCCCAACTTATATATTTCTAATATTAGTATATTTTACTTCTTATTTTCTAAACATTAATCAAAAATCAATTTATAATTTCTTTATCCTCTTTTCCACATCATTATTTTTCCCTTACAAAATATATTTCAAAATTACATAGTTCAATCTTTATATTTTCTTCTATTTTTCAATCTTCATCTTTTCTTACTGTATGTTATTTTATAAGTTCATTTCTACATGTTATTCATACATATATTTTATCCTTATTACAATGAACAATTTATTCATACTTACCGTATTTTTCGGAGTATAAGACGCACCTTTTTACCCCCCAAAAGAGGGTGAAAATTTGAGTGCGTCTTATACACCGAATGTAGCCCTACCCACCCACCAGCCCCCACCCTTCAGAGGTTTTCGGCCTCCGTGTGTCACATTTTTGGCCGGTTCCAGCCATTGCTGCCCCCCGCCGCCGCAGCCCCCTGCCCCCACCGCGACTGTCCCCGCTGCCGCTGTCCCTGCTGCCACCGCTGTCCCCGCCGCCGTCCCCGCTCTCCCCGCCGCCACTGCCGCTCTCCCCGCCGCTGTCCCTGCCTCCACTGTCCCTGCCTCCGCCGCCCCTGCCCCAGCCGCGACTGTCCCCGCCGCCGCTGTCCCCGCCACTGCTGCTGCTGCCCCAACTGCGACTGTTCCCGCCGCCATCCCTGCTCTCCCCGCCGCTGTCCCTGCCTCCGCCACCGCTGCCCCCGCCGCGACTGTCCCAGCCGCGACTGTCCCCGCCGCCACTGCTGCTGTCTCCGCCGCCGCCGCTACCGTTACCCAAAGCGAGCCGCCACCGCCACTACTGCCCAACCCCCCCGCACTGCCTGAAGCCTGCTCCCGAGGCACCTGAGGAGCCGCCGCTGCCGTTGCTGTCTGAAGAAAGCCGACAGGTTAGAACTTTTTTTAAAAAAAATTTAAAGGATTTTTTTTAAGGTTGCCAAGTGCAGGAGAAATTCTGGGAGTTGAAGTCCACAAGTTTGAAGACCCTTGCACCCCCTTGGCAAGTTTAAGACTTGTGGACTTCAACTCCCATTCCTGAGCTAGTATGACTGGAGGAGGAATTCTGGGAATTGAAGTCCACAAGTCTTAAACTTGCCAAGGGGGTGCAAGGGTCTTCAAACTTGTGGACTTCAACTCCCAGAATTCCTCCTCCAGTCATGCTAGCTCAGGAATTGGAGTTTGTGTCCACAAGTCTTAAAGCTGTCAAGTTTGAAGACCCCTGGGTTAGAGGTTAGGGGTGCAAGGGTATCAACCATTAGCACCAGTCAATGGTATTTGTGATGCATTTTTGAATGTTCAGTTGACTGAGTTTCATGTTTAATGAATAAAAGAAATGATAATGATAATGATGATAATGATGATAATATTATTATTAATAATAATAATAATAATAATAATAATAATAATAATAATAATAATAATAATAATAATAATAATAATAATAATAATAATAATAATAATAATAATAATAATAATAATAATAATAATAATAATAATAATAAACAGTACATTAAGAGTCTGGATGAAGACAATCACTACAAATACCTGGGCATCCTTCAAAGTGACAACATCAAGCACACTGAAGACAGGAAAAGGGTTAGACGTGAATACTGCAAGAGAATGAAGAACTTAAACTCCAAACTTAGTGGAGGAAATACCATCAAGGCAATGAATACCTGGGCAATTCCAGTCATTAGATACACCACTGGAATAGCAGACTGGACTGAAGCAGAACTAAAAACCCTGGATAGGAAGATCAGAAAAATAATGGCAATGAATCATGCCCTTCATTCAATAGAAAAAAATAATAGAAAATGAAAAGGCTAAAAAATTAAAGTGCTCTGGGACTTCAGAATTTGGACAGGAATCTGCCAAATAACATCCCAAACTTAACAATTGTCAATAAGAAAAACAAAAGGTCCAGATAGTGGATTTGGCAATATCTGCAGACAGCAGAATAGAAGAGAAAAAACTGGAGAAGATAAGAAAATATAAATACTTGTAAATAGAAATAGAACTGTGACAAAAGAAAGCAAAGGTAGTATTGATAGTAATAAGCATCTTGAGTGTAATCACAAAACAACACCATTGGCATTGACAAAATCACCATCAGTAAATTGCAAAAGGCAGTTTTATTTGGAACAGCTAATATTAACACCTAACAATTTCCTTATTTAATATTTTTCCCTATGCAAACTGTGTGTGTGTGTGTGTGTGTGTGTGTGTGTGTGTGTGTGTGTGTGAACTCATATTTGAATTTGGTCACTAGCATAAATATGTGCAGGCTAATTTATTCAACTACTCTGACAGGCTTTTTATTTTTGTTTTGGGATTTACTTTTTATAACTGGCTTTAATTACATGATTATGAAATGCTTAAAATAAGAATTAGGCATTAAATTAGTTTCAGAAAGCACCCTGCATATTTTGCTAATTGAATTTTCAACTATTTTCTTTGTAAACTTTTGTGGAATTATACTTCTCCTTGTAGCTATCAATACTGAAAAATTCTTCAGATGTAGGATTAATGCGAGGTTTTTAAAAAACTAAATATATTGTTTGCATTCCAGGTAGGAATGAATAAATCTAGCCCGCTTGCCTTGCCTTCTTCAAGGGTTAAAATGATGTATAATGCATTCCCCCAAGCACTAGCCAGGAGCCCAGGTAACTATGGTTTTAGAGTATTATGCACATTGCCCCAGGCAGGATATGTGTCAGTTTGGATTTTTATTGTTATTTTCAACTTGCTGTTCACTTGCATAGACTTGAATGTCAAGTGGGTGGGCATACAAAACAAACAAATAAAAAAAATAGCCTGCCCCAGGTAGCAGATATCAGATAAATGGATGAGATTCAGGAAACCCTGTAGACAGATAGGAAAACAGACACCTTGCAACCCTAACCCTGCAGAGTGAGGTTAAGATGGGGGTCACAATGATGTGATGAAAAGCTCTGCCTGTTTATTACATGTGATGCATATAATTTATGTGCAAGGCACGTAAAAAGCAAGTTTCAATCACACCATTGTGGCCACCATCTTGCTTTTTTTTAAACCATATCCTGCAAATACCCTTGAAAACAGATTTATATATGAAATTGGCGGTAGTCAGTGTCCCATCCCTAAGCAATTCTAGAGCTGTCAAATGCAATGGAATATAGACACCATTAGGATTATCCAACAGTCTGAGATTGCTTTTTACTTTGAAGAATTACCTTTCACCAATAGCTAGACAACTTTTTTGAGCCACAGACTCAAATTAAAAAGAATTGAGGCCATGTAGTAGATACAGCTTCATAATAGCTTATAGGGTGAACTTGCCTGTTCAAAATATGGCTGCCCTGGTAACAAAACTTCCCCAAAAAATTATTTATCAGAAAATGAGTTCCCAGTGGAGACTTTGTGGGCCAAAAAGCATTTCTATAAATAAACATGATAATAGAAGTTTTCACTTTGCCTTAAAGCATACCAGCTATTTATTTAGGCAACTCTATTGAATTAATAGAGAGATAGGTACTCAAGGATCTTAATTCTATGAAGCATTCTGCATGCTGCCCTGGTTATAGTAAGTCAGTGTCATCCTATGTCGTATGCTTTCTCAAAATGTAACCTTTTACCTTGAATATCACAGTCTAATAAACTAACATGCTAAACAATATTTGACAGAGATGGAAAAAACATTTACATACAAATTCAACGTTCAGCAAATTTAACAGTGAAATTACCAATATTTAACAGCCATTGATTCCCATTGGTGAAATTGCTCCTTCATTGCACTTTGAGGTATTTTCTGTAATGCTTTCCAATTATATATTTAACTAGCTGAATACCCATGCCCCACTATGAAACTGTGTGATCGGGCTTGATAAATTGACACTTACAGCTTAAAAATTAATGAGTAGTTACAATCGTCCCCTCCTCTCCCCTTCTTTTCCTCAGCCTTGCCTCACAGAAGTCTCCCTATCCTATCCCCTTCTCTCCCTCAGGCTTGCCCACAGAATCCTCCCCTATCCTACCCAGTGGTGAAATCTAAAAATTTTCCCTACTGGTTCTGTGGGCGTGATTTATTTTGTGGGTGTGGCTTGGAGGTCAGGTGGGTGTGGCTTCAGGTGGGCATGGCTTGGTGGTCAGGTGACTTGTTGGGTGTGCTTGGTGATCAGGTGACCAGGTGGGTGTGGCCAACTTGTAAAATGTGGTGAAACTCACTTAACAACGCTCTTGCTTAGCAACAAAATTTTGGGCTCAATTGTGGTCATAAGTTTTTCTTTCTTTCTTTCTTTCTTTCTTTCTTTCTTTCTTTCTTTCTTTCTTTCTTTCTCTGTCTGTCTGTCTGTCTGTCTGTCTGTCTGTCTCTCTGTCTCTCTGTCTGTCTGTCTGTCTGTCTGTCTGTCTGTCTGTCTCTCTCTCTCTCTCTCTCTCTCTCTCTCTCTCTCTTTTCCAGAGCAGTGGCAGTGGGGCGTCCCAGAACTCCTGGGGAGTTTTCCTGCACAGCTTTGGCTGGTGGCGACGGGGGTGGTGGTGAAAGGCGAGCTCCAGGCAGTTTCGGGAGAGGCTAGCCTGGCAGGGAGGGGGCAGCGGCCCCCGCTGCTCCTGCAACGCCAATGACTTCAGGAGATGCTAGCCCAGCAGAGAGGGGGCAATTGATGCTTTAAGTACCAAAGATTAACTAGCAGTAGTTAAACATTTGATTATGAAGTAGTCCTAATGAGTTTTTAGAATTCTATGGAAAGGATAATTAGTAGTTTACATGTGAACCTGAGCAATTTTAACACAAAGTGAAGATGACATCTAGTTCCGTTCAGGGACCTGTGAGAGCCCAGGAGACAGCCTTCTGAAAGTTTGTGTTATTAGCCTGGTGGGAATGTGAAAGTAAGGGCAGAATAATAAATAAAACTGATTGTAGCTCAAACTAGCCAAGTTGAGGGCATAGCACCTATACAGATTTATGGGTCAAGAAATAGTGTCAATTACAAGGCTATGTTTGTATGTACTAAAATTTTAGCCAATTGGTGGCCTCTTCATTCTTCTTAAGGAGGGGAGGGGAAAAATCCCAAACAAGTTTCATCAGTATGGAATTATAGAACTTCTTTATTAGAGTTGTTTTATTTGTGCAGCTTATAACCATTGTAAAGGTACTGCATGTGCCCATGAAAAATCTTGTTCTTCATGATGGCCTTGGTCTAATCGCAGCAATGCAGTCTAGATGATCTGACATCTACTACATTCTAAGAGCATCAAAGTGGCATTTGAAAAAAAAATACTGGATTCCCTCAATTAAGTGCACATGCACTGAACTAAATGAAGAAAAGCTGCCATCTGGATGCATTTATGGAAAGGACCCACAAGGGCAACATTCATGCTGAGAAAATGCCTTTTGACCCCATGCTCCAGTTTGAAAAGGCCTCCTATTTGATCTGGCCCAGTAAAGCCTTCAATGTAAACCAGGCCAGTACAAGGGTTTAGCAACTCATTGCCACTTCCCTCTACCATCAATTTTCTTGAAATTATATGATATTACCTATTATATCAACATGAGCAGTAAAAAAGGTAATTCACGAAAGAACCAGGGAAAATAGATAGATAGATGATGCAAGCTTGTAACAATATACTGTAACTGCTACCAAGAAATATATTCTTACAAAAACATTTCCATAATTTATTTTGTTCCATAAAATAAATAATTTGTTAGAGAAAGATTGTATATTATGTCAGAGAATTCATGACTGGCAGAGACATGGTAACAAGGTCAACCAATGAATAGGGCTTAGTAACAAGGTCAGCCAATGGGAACTGAAACAAGTTTGGAGTCTGGGCATGGCTTAGCTCCGAGTGTTGTGCTCAGCTCTGAAACGAAACTAGTCTAGTCTGCTCTCTGAATTGAAACTGAAACTCTTCTCTGCTGTACTCTGCCTGTGTTTGTACTTACTTACAATCTCTCCTCTCTACTATATTGGAAGAACCACTCTTGGTATTGTATATATGTCTCATGCATCCCAGTGGAACAGGTCCACAGATTTCAATATCTAGGTATCCTCTTTCAATCCAACACCAAGTGGCCTGTGCAGGTTAAATCTCTCTGTAATAAGGCTAAGATTTCCACCCATGCCCTCTTGCACTTTTTTTACATTGAGGGAGCTCATCATATCCCCTCAGCAATAAAAGTCTATAGGGCAAAGGTGATAGCTGCTATCATCTATGGTGCCCCCCTCTGGGTCCAATCCAACATCTCCTCTCTTGAGTCTGTCAATAGTAAGTTCCTACGCCGTTTGATGGGAGTTCCTCCCTGTGTAAGTAATGCCGCAATTCGTTTGGAACTGGGCATGTCCTCACTTGCTACAATCATGTGGAAACATGCAATTGGCTATTGGTTGTCCCTCTGGACTAGCCTCTCAGGCTATTACCTAGGCCAATGCCTATGGCGGGACCCTTTTCATAGTCCCTGGGCCCATAATATCCATACTAAACTTTTGAAGATCGGGATTTCCCCCAGTGAAGTTTTTATCTTAGGCCCTGATGCTGCCAAATCGTTGATTTTTCAACAGCTGGGCGACATTGATAGACAACTCAATCTGGCAAACAGATCAGGAACTTGCTCACCGTTTTCCCTTGGTATTGTTCCCTTGCTTCACCCCCCGCCTTACCTTTCCGTGTTACACTCTATCAAACATAGGCTGGCATTTATGAAGGCACGATTTAATGTGATCCCCTCGAATGTCCTCGACAGTAGGCTCTCGGGGGGAGTAAAATCCACCTATTGTGATGGCCGATCCCTGGAATCTCTGCTCCATATTACATTCGTATGCCCCCACTATCGAGACATAAGATCAAGATTCATCTCCCCTATTTCCCAGAGATTCCCTGGTTCACCGGATCTGTTCAGCCTTTATTTTCTACTCCAGGATATAGACCCTAATATAACCTCAAAGGTGGCAATTTTTTTTGCTGCAGTCGTGGCTGAAAAACGGAGGAAAAGACGGGTAACCCCTACGACAGAGGATCACTAGTATTGACGGTATAGATTGTAGTAGATGGTGTACTGTCACATGATCTATCTATATTTGTAAAATTTACCCCCCTTTTTATGTGTATTTTAAATTGGTCTTCGACCGCAATAAAAGCTATCTATCTATCTATCTATCTATCTATCTATCTATCTATCTATCTATCTATCTATCTATCTATCTATCTATGTCTCATGTGTTATTATGTATATAAAGAGAAGTTAATGAATAAATTACTAAGATACTACTGAATAGTTTACAAACAGAATAACATTATCCATTTATAGTTTTAGACACTTTTCACAAAATGTCAAAAAACCAGAAACTATCACAGAGTTTTGAATTCTTCCTTCCTGAGCAATATCCATTTTTGTTATACCTGTGAGATTGCTTCTTTCATACATAAAAGAGAATATTGTAAAGAAGCAGGCAATTTTCTTCTAAAATTAGCAATAATAACGCTACAACCTTTAAATACCTAAGAAAGGGGAGATAGAGTGACCCCCATCTTGAAACTTAGCAGAGAGAAAAAAAATACAAACCTGTTTGCAGCGATTAAAAGTGTCATCTCCCACACAAAAAACTGTTTCAGATTTCAGCTGATGTAAGTATATGGTCCATAAATAGAAAGCTTGAAATGAAGCAAGCTTGGCTGACAACAAATGTTGACATGGGGGGAACCATAATTATATAATGGATAAGGTAACAGATACATTTAAGAAGTTGTAATAAACAAAATGTAAATCAAGGTGAAAACTATTCAGCTAAGTATCTGCTAATGTTTCAAGAAAAACAGTGAAAAACTAGGGGACAAATAAGACAGGATTTATGAAAAATACTGAAAAGTAATTTCCAAAAATAACGTGCTCTTTAGTCTGTTATAACCCAAGTGAAACCTGGGTTTTTATTCTAACAATTTTTTCCATTTCGTTCTCTATTTTTCAAAACAAAACAAAACCAAAAGTAGTATATTTTATAGAATAATATTCTTTCACACTTGTTTCATAATAGCATGCATGCTTAGTATCAAAGAAAGGAGTCAGCTAAATTACCAGAAGGAAACTGATCTAACATTAATCTTGCATTGTTTGGGGTTCCAAAATAACTGATAACTTTAGAGGCAAGGTTTTGTAATTAAATATTTTGATCAAGCAAATAGCTTCAGTATATTTTTAAAGTTGAATTTTCTTTCAGACGTTGTTCTGTGTGTTTAACTCCCCTTTCCACAAATAAATGATTACTACATTTTTTAGCATGGAAATGACTAAGGCAGCAACCTTGTCCTCTTATCAGCTGCTGTATAATTGATAGCCTTGCTGTCACAGAAATGACCTTTTGGAAATGAAATCCTTGACTGACTTCATAATGATAGCAGGCTATCTTTAAGCCCTGAATGAGGATACTATCAGATGCTTCTGCACTCTCTCTAAATTTATATTAAATTTCATTTACTTATTTCATTTTTATTGCTAGGGCTTGGGCTGGTCTTGTTCCAGACAATTCTGTGTTTACAATGAACATAACCGTCACATCAGCCGGGTAGTACCTATTTAAGCAGTCCATTGGAGTTTAGTATCTGGTCCCTCCCCAAACCAATTTCTTAGATCAGTCTTTCCCTGTAATTGTTTTAAGCTACAAGTCTCAGAACACATTGAGAACTAGAATTTCTCAGACAGATGCCCAGCTTCAAGGCTGAGGAGATAGACAAAAAGTCCATTAATCCATGAGAAGAGCAGGAGAAAGAAGTAACATTTGTTTGCAGTGGGAATAAAGAATAAAGCACATACATGTTGGCAGAAAGCAATTCTTTTAGTGGTTTCTTTCTAGTCTGATTCTTTATCTAATGGTAGCATGTCAGACATCTGAAAACTCTAGTCAAGTCTGAATCCAGGGTCTATTCAAGACATGCCAATTGTTGTAGCTTCACAGCAAATTTTTGAGGAAACAGTTGATTGCTCTATATTTCTTTGGGACTACTGTTACTTCTTTCCTCTCTTGTTACAATAAGATTGCTTAATAAACAATCCTGAAAAGATTCTAGATTGTGAGAATGCTATAGGCATAAAATACCTCGACATCAGCTAAACATTTGTCTATATATTTTGTGACATTTCATGGGACAGAAGGGCCCTCAATTGTTCATCAACATGTGAACATCTGAGCAGGTAAATTACTGTTGCACAGCCACCTTAATTATAACAAAAGTGATTATTATTCTATTTAAATTGCCAAAATCCACTCTTTAAATTTATGAATGGTTAAAATAATTGCTATCAATCCCTGACATTTTTTGCTGATGTGATATATGATATACATTGCCAAGCTACCTGCAGAAAGAAATTCGCACTCTACATTCAAGTGTGTAGTTAGACTTTCCACTTGTAGGAGAAAACTAGACTGAGCCTGAGGGAGAAGTCAAATGTGTCATCAGTCATGAGTCCTTGCATACCCACAAGAGATCTAAGTCCAATCCACCGAATTCCTTTTACTTTTATCTACCGCCAATTTGCTTTGACCATTAGTAGCTCAGATTTTTGTAGAGAGCTTAAGCTTGCAATAAATCTTTATACTCATTTGAACTGACTGAATCTCCTGATTTCCCTGGCGCTTGGAACCATTTCTCAATACATCTGGATGGCACTGCCGTTGGAAGACTGATAAACTCTGAAGCCCTGCTTCATGCTTACCCCAAACTTCAAATTGGAATGTTCTCTTGCCAACTTCTCAGAAAAAAGCAACAGAGTCTTTCTTTATTCTTGTGTCTTTAGCAGCTTCAGTGGCAGAAGCCAGTAACTTCCTATAGCAGTGATGGCGAACCTTTTTTGGTTCATGTGCCAAAAAGGGGGAGCACGGGGGGGGTCACACACACACATGCCCATGCCCATAATTCCATGCGGGGGGCCTTGCGTATGCACGCATCACCCCCTGCTCCCGGCACATGATGGCATGCCCGTTTTTCGCTCTCCCTAGGCTTCACAGCCTTTCTTGGAGCCTGGGGAAGGTGAAAACGGCCTTCCCACCCCCCCTGGAGGCCCTCAGTTTCCCAACTTGAAAAGGACCATTTCTGGCCTCTGGAGGGCCTCCGGGGGGTGGGGAAGGCCGTTTTCACCCTCCCCAGGCTCCTAGAAAGGCTCTGGAGCTTGGGGAGAGCAAAAAACGGGCCTTCCCCACCCCCTCCGGAGGCTGGAAACAGCCTGTTTCCCGACTCCCAGTGGGCTCAGAAGGCCCAAAAATCAGCTGGCCGGCGTGCGCATGCACGCCGGACCTGAACTGCATGGTGTCAATATAAAGAAATGCCAAGTTTTTGACAGTTCATTTGTTTGGTTGTAGCAATATTTTCTGTGCCATGTATGCTATGGAGCACAATCAGTACCCTTTGGAAGAGTTTGCTTGTGGAATATTTTAGGGATACTTGATGAGGGAGCAGAGCAAGATTTGAAGGAGCAAGAGAAGCTGTGGAGGTTACCAGGGTATTTTAAGACTAAATGTGACTGGCAGAAGATACAATATTCCTGTAAACAGAGAGCAATGCATTATGCAGGGCAGAATTAGTCGTGTGGGAATTCTTGATGGAGTTCCTTCCAGCTGAGATATCGAAGCTGTGAGAACAAGCGTTGATAGCAGAGGCAAGGTGACAAGCCCTTAAGTGAGCTGCTGAAGTATGGAGCCACCAAAAAGCACCAACCACTCTCTTGTAATCCTAAACTCCTGACTTGTTTTCCCAGGGCCCCATCTACAAAATAAGAACGTGTTAGCATCAAGAGAACAGCCTCAATTAAGGTCAAAGGTTTTGTTCTTGTTCTTGTTGCAAGGATGATTGTTATTAAGTCTCTATTTTCTCATTTGTAGTTTCAATAGCAATTTAACCCACAACATTTCTGAACTGTTGGTACGTTATCATGTAGCTGGTTGTCTGACATCATAAGTCAAGATGTTATCTAAAGCATGATTGCTTTGAAATGGCTTCAGCTGAAATTAGTGGTGTTGCTCCCAAGGACACATAATGAAAACTGTAAAGTAAGCTGTCCAAATGCAATGGTTGGATCATGTATTAATAGTGGCAATCACCTGAAGACATTCCAATGAAAAGGTTTTGTTCCATTACATTCTTAGAATAGAAGAACATCAAATCATTCCAACACTTGTTAGCTTTCTGAAATAACAGAGTTGGAAGGGACCTTGGAGGTCTTCTAGTCCAACCCCCTGCTCAGGGAGAAAGCCCTATACCATTTCAGACAAATGGTTGTTCAATCTCTTCTTAAAAACTTCCAGTTTTTAAGCATTTACAACTCTGGAGGCAAGTTGTTCCACTGATCAATTGTTCTAACTGTCAGGAAATTTCTCCTTAGTCCTAGGTTGCTTGTCTCCTTGGTTAGTGTCCATTCATTGCTTCTTGTCCTGCCTTCAGGTGCATTGGAGAATAGGTTGCATCCCTCTTCTTTGTGGCAGTTCCTTAGATATTGGAACATTGCTATCATGTCACCCCTTGTCCTTCTTTTCATTAAACTAGACATACCCAGTTCCTGCAACCATTCTTCATATGTTTAAGCCGCCAATCCCCTAATCATCTTTGTTGCTCTTCTCTGTACTCTTTCTAGTCTTTTTTACATTGTGGTGACCAAAACTGGATGCAGTATTCCAAGTGTGGCCTTACCAAGGTGTGTTGGCACTGTGGCTCCTAGAATCTCTACTTTGCAGTTTTAAACTCCTCTGACTCAATTCTTCTTCATCCTGATGACCTGTGCTGGTGTTAAACTTCAGCTAGCAACAAAGCCATCTGTCTCAGAATAAGAACACTTGTAACTCACCTCGCAGGGTTGCTGCTGTGGGGAAAATAAGAGGAAGAAGGACAATTAGATATGTTCGCTGCTTTGAGTTATTTATAAATAACAAAAGGCAGACCAAAAATAAATAAAATTTCAACATATCTGGTGGGCATGAGCTTGAGAATGGTCTGATGATATCAGGCACAGCTAATTTTCTTATTTTATTTGTATTGTCTGTTCTTATTTATTTTATTCTTTCCTTATTTATTTTATTTCTATTTTATTCCTTATTTTTCTTTTTCTTTCCTTATTGTTTGTTTGTTTGTGTGCATGTGTGTGAGAGAGATATAGATGGATAGCGTTCTCTCACTAAATTCCCTGTTATTTACGTATGTATGTATGTATGTATGTATGTATGTATTTATTTATTTATTTATTTATTTATTTATTTATTTATTTATTTATTTATTTATTTATTTATTTATTTATTTATTTATTTATTTATTTATTTATTTATTTAACCAGTTTATATAGTTACCCATCTCGTAAGCAAGTGACTCGACAGTGTACAACATGTACACAGAATAGTATGATCCACAGCTGTGGTCTTACCTCTGTAGGGTTTATAAATTAGCAGTTTGTGTTGTTATTGGATGAATTTTACTCTGTTGTAAAGATATGACTGGACTGGGGCATTTTGCTTTATTTGTTCACACTTTCTGTGTTCTTGATGGTAATGTACCTCACATTTTGCTAATATACTTGAGTTTCCACTAAAGCTTAGAGCTCATAAGGCAATATATCTTTAATATCCTTAGCATTGTTTATAAGCACTCTTTGAAGTTAAACCTCATGGAAGATTACCATGCTTTAATTCTGCATGCCATGTTAATCTTCACATGTAGAAAGAGAAAAGGTTACTACTGATACTCATTGAACAAGAAGCATATCAAGAAGCTATTTGGGATCAGGTAGCCAATCTTCAATTTAAGAATGAACAAAAATTAAAAACCAAACAAGTATGGACCATGGGGTTACATATATCATAAACCTCATCCAGGCCTCCAAATACATACTTTAGTTGTGTCCCTTATTCACAATAATGATCAACCCTCACCAACGAAGTAGGAAAAATACTGAATAATTCACTTTTTTTTCCACAGCCTGGAGAAATTTAATTCCAGAATTAAAAACAGCTATTTGACTATTTGACTTTCTGAGCTTGTTCATATTTATTTTAGCTTCCGGTCCCATTCTTCCTCATATCCCAATTGCCTTAGTGAAGCTATAGCAATTCCCAATTAGAGTGGCACAATCAAGCAACTGGATCCTGAAGGCAATCAGTGAATTACAGATGTTCTCTCTCTCTCTCTCTCTCTCTCTCTCTCCCTCCCTCCCTCCCTCCCTCCCTCCCTCCCTCCCTCCCTCTCTCTCTCTCTCTCTCTCTCTCTCTCTCTCTCTCTCTCTCTCTCTCTCTCTCTCTCTCATCTATCCACTCTCTGATCTGCCAATCAGACTCTAAACATAGTAACAATGACAAAGGTCAGAAACGAAGAAATATTTCTCTTGGTGGTTGTAGAATTTGTATTCTTCATTTAAGAGGAATACCCCCAGCCTCTGCTCAAAACAGCACCAGAAAATTGCCATTGTCCTATAGCAGTGTTTCTTAAACTTCCTTTCTTCAAGATCCCCTCCTACTTTAAAAAAAAACATGGAGGACTCCAAAAGAGCTTTATTTTGCCTGGGTTATATTTATTGATATTTAGCGTACCGCAGTGGTCCCCAACCTTTCTGGCTCTGTGGACTAGCAGCGGCACTGGGAGGGGGGGGGATGGTTTCATGCACATGCCTGCCGCTTGTGCAAATGGAGCTTTGTACACTCGCACATTGCCTGCATGGCCCAGTTTCCAATGGGCTGCAGTCCGGTACCATCTGCATACTGGGGTTGGAGACCCCTGGCATACAATATAAAAAAATTAAAATGATGCATTTGTTGCCATTATTGCTTCTCGTGATTGTTTGATGGGATTTTAATATTGAAAAGTAATAGAACATAGGCTGGGAAATTATTTTGATTTCACACACCCTTAAGAGGGTTTTGGGAGGGGCAGGGGTATAAAAACCATGCTTTAAGAAACATTGTCCTGTGGTAATGTCTCCCTGCAGTTCCAAATGACATTTTGAGAGAATCATGTTTCTCAACCTAGCATTCTTGTTGGGGATTCTGGGAATTGAAGACCACACATCTTCAGGTTGCCAAGATTGAGAATCACATATCTAAGACATGCCTAGAAGCAACCTTCATAAGTATCATAAAAGAAAAGTGAAGGGGAAAATGTCCCTGACAGTATTATTTATTTTAAAAGACACAGATTTCATAACATGGATATAGGAGCAATTTATCTGCTACTGATTTAATCAGTTGTGCAATGCAATTACACTAGTGTGCTGGAAATGGTGCTTGATCCCTGCTCTAGCAGCCATGTGAGAATCAACCCTACGTCATTTTGAAATTGGCCTGGTTGAATCTGTTTGTTGACTGTTTAATATTTTTTAAGCCAATGAATTTTTAAGCTTTTATATTTGTAAAATAATACAGAAACAGTGACTAAGTATTTTTCTCCTGCACATGAAGTTCATAGTGCCATCTATTTATGTGCTTTACTCTATTACATTTATAATTTAATAACAATAATAATGAGATGGATGGAACAAGCCATCCCAGCTCTAGTATTAACTGATGATACAGCATACAATTTGATCTTTATTCTAGTCTGGACTTTGCAAAGAGCAATAAAAAGAAACAGGCCAGTCAATTAATCCAAACTGCCATGGCTTTGAAAAAAAACAAAACCAGAAGACATATGTTTAGAATATGCAGAGGCTTTCCAAAGATTAGGCAAACAGAACCTCAAGAGATTTATCCCTTAAGTGAATCTGCAACAACTGAAGAAAAAAAAGTATCTCAGGCTTTGAATGCCTATTTCTGTCAGTTGTACCTGAAAACCTGCATATACTAAACATATTCTTGTACATGTACTCCCTAATATTCATTCCTATTACTATTTTGTTCTGTTTATAAACTTATACCATATTACATTGCTTGGTTATTTTCTCTCTGATCTATACAGTTCTGTGTAAACTTTTCCCCGTATACATATTTGTACTCAAATTTTAGAAGCAAAATACATCAAAGTATTCTGAAAAGGAGAGATTTCCATATGCTTACTTATTTGGCTGTATAAATTTAAGGATATATGTTGATGGTTAACTTACCTCAAGTTACCTTGAGGTAAGATGGGTAGCATATAAATTTTATAAATAAATAAGTAAGTAAATAAATAAATAAATAAATAAATCTCCTTCATATTGACTCAATCTATGAATAGTACTTTTGAAGTTTTGAAATAGCATTTCAAAATATACAGTTTTGTGATAAATATCCACTATTATAAATGGCTTGAGTTTTCGGACTTAGCTCTGCCTCCTTCCCAGATGTTTTATGTTCAGTAGTCATTCATGAGGAAACATTTTGAGAGAAAAAAATAGGAATCCTGAGTTTTGTTTGGTATGCCAACCTGAGGAAGCTTGGGTTCTAGTTGTTTGAGCATGAGATGAATTAAATATGATATTGCCTGGAAATGGGAGGGCAATTGTTGTCATTACCATAAATGTTGATCATACTGTATTTACCATACCAAATCCTCCTTGAAACTAAACATTCACACAACGGGTGATGTCAACATCGTTTTATGTCTCACACTGAAAGCCCCCTGAAGCACATGATAATCTTATTCCTTCACAGAAATCAAGTTTTTCCAAGCACTCTGTCATGTTTTTGCCAGGCCTGCTAATTTTGTGATAAGGGCAATTCCAGTTGGGTATTGTATTTATCTCCTGTTGCATTTATCTCCTGTGCCATTCTTTGTACCGTAGCCATCAACTATCTAGTCAGCACTGATCTATATTTGGAAGGAATTTGGAGTTACTATACTTTCCCCTTCAAACATAACATGAGAAGTATACTTGTCCCAGGAAAGCCAAAATATTCATTTCTGAGTTCATAGTTCATAGCAGAGGTGGGTTCCTTCCGGTTCGGACTGGTTCATCCGAACCGGTAGCAAGCCACTGGTGATGTCACAATGACATCATGGAACCGGTTCTGTCGGTGCCAGTCTGTGGACGCCGCCATCTTTTTTGGGGGGGATATTTTTTTGGGAATTTTTTCCAGGTTTTTTTTTTCATGCGCATTCGCAGAAGCCAAGTTTCTTGTTTTTGCTTATGCGCATGCAAGAGTGGTTTTTGGCAGGGAGGGGGGGGAACGCTTGCCCAACTGCTCCCTCCCTAAGCAACCTTGGAAGTTTTCAAGCTTGTCTGGAGATGTGTTTTTTTTTAAAGAAAACCCCGAAAAAGCCGCAAGATCCAGAGCTGACCATCTCCGGTAAGATGTGCATCTCATGGCCCACCCCACCCCATCCCCTGCCCCACCTGCCACCACCCAAATTGCACCCATTGCGAGCGTCTCTCAGCTGTTGTGTGCAGGGAAAAACCTTAAACAGTAAAGAAAAACTTCTCATGAGTGTGAGGCAATTAACAACTTCTTGCACGCACGAGAAGTTTTTCTTTACTGTGCAAGGGCTGGGAATTGTTCCGAGGCTCCAAGAAGCAAAACTTCCACCCCCTGAATCCCAGGCCCACAGCGAGGGATGAGATGGTCATGTCAACAGCTCGGTCTCCCGCCGTGTTCAAGCAGTGCTCCAGCGGGGCTTGAATCTGCATTGCAGGAAGACAAGCACCCCAAGCGGCGGTGCTTTCGGAGGACGATGTTTTGCCCAGCCTGGAAGTTGCTTCTGAAGCGCGGAGAGGCTTTGCTTTTTCTCCTCCCCAGTGAGCGAAAAGCTGGCGGGCCAGCAGGGTCCAGCCCACAAGCCCTCTCTGGCTCTGGCGCAGGAGCAGCCCAAGCCAAACAGAGCTGAGCTTACTGTAGCTGCGCTGACCAATCCCAGGAACAAGCGAATAGAATGGCGGGCAAGACCGCAGGAGGCATAGTCAGAGCCAAGGGCAACTGCAGCTATGGGCAGCGGATCAACTTGCTGCGGGTCTGGGATTCGGGGGAGCGGAGGTTTTGCTGTCACGATTGTGAGGCAATTAACAACTTCTTGCACTCATTAGAATTTTTTATTTACTGTGGAAGGGCCGGGAGTTGCTCCAAGGCTCCGAGGCTCTGAGGAGCAAAACTTCCACCACCACCCCCAATTCCCAGGCCCACAGCCCCCTGACCCTGCCGGCCCACCAGCTTTTCTCTCACTGGGGAGGAGAAAAAGCAAAGCCTCTCCATGCTTCAGAAGTGTTAGGATGAGAATAAAATCTCATAGAGGCGATGTTGAATATTTACTTGGAATCCAGACAATTAGAAATAAAACCGAGATTAAATGTCTAATAGAAAATATTTATTTCAGTACAAAAACAATAAATCCTGAATAATTACATCTTTGCTAAGAAACACGACCGTTCAGGTCAAGAGCCAAGGCAGAAGAGAATTAATGGTGGATCAGGAATGTAGACATGCACAAAACATCATATCACATGTTCTGCTTGTATTGGAAAGTACCATCATATTTAGGATAGGGGTGCATCACCCTGCATAGACATACAACTGACAATATTCACTACGTGACAAGAAGCAACTTCCAGGCTGGGCAAAACATCGTCCTCTGAGAACACCACCGCTTGGGGAGCAGCGGAGCCTCCCGGTTGGGGAAGATGGATCAGGGCGCCCTGAGGTGTTTTTCCCCCACCCAGGCACGGGAAGAGGCAAAGGGGCACCAGCATACCAAGAAAGATGTCCCTGGCAATTGTAGGAAGGTTGGGGGGTCTCCAGAGGAAGCCTGGAGTGCGCGCATCCCAAGAGCGGAGTCTTCCTGCAATGCAGATTCAAGCCCCGCTGGAGCTCTGCTTGAACACGGTGGGAGACTGAGCTGTTGACGTGACCACCTCCTCCCGGCCTCATTCCCTCTGCCAGTCGGGAAGCCAGGTTCAGTCCGAGCCAGTCACTGCCTAGCCCGATGCCAGCCCCCCCTTGCCCACCATTTAATTTGCCTGTTCCTGGGGTCAGGCAGCCCAGCTACAGTTGGCTCGTCTCTTGGCAGGTGAAGAATCTATGGGCGAAGTGAGCCCCTCTGGGGAGGGCAATGGGGAGCAGCTGCCCAGGAGGACCTGGCTGCCCTCCCTCATTCTCCGACCATCACCTGGCCAGAGGATTAGGCACCACAAAACACACCTGTGTCGCTGGGTCAACCTCAGACCCCACAAGGCAGCGGAAGCCAGAACGCTGCCACAATCTGAGCTCCCTTTGAAGTGGGTTGCAAACAAGGTGCAAAGCGGCTCCCAAACAGAATGAAGTGGGCGTGGCACACCCAGAGTTGCTGCTTCTTTGCAACAGCCAAGGACAGAAGAGGTGCCTCTTTTGTCCTCGGCTGTCGGAATAAGCGCGGCTTTGGCTGCCGCCATGCCCGCTTCATTCTCCGGTCCCTTCCCTCACTCGGCTGCTACTGCCGGGGTGCTGCCAGGGCAAGCGGGGTGTGTATGTGTGTGTGTAGGGAGGCATGGACCATTCGGTGCTGAGGTAGAAGCAGCCATGGCGGCGGGGAAAGCGAGGCTTCTTTGCCAGCCTCTCAGCTGGCAAAACATAAATTTTCGCCATGGCTAGGTGGGGGGGCATGGACCTGAGGCAAGGAGTGGCTCGCCCGGGCAGCTGCTGGAACAGCTGCAGGCGGAGCAACCATTCTCGCCTCTGACAGACTTTCCCCGCTGTTGCATTAAAGAATGCGGTGGTGGGGAAAGCGAGGCTTCTTTGCCAGCATCCCAGCTGGCAAAACCTAAATTTTTGCCGGTTCTGTGGGTATGGTTATGTGGGGGCCATGTGGCTGAAGGCATGGGCATGAGTGACATCAAGTTGGCCATGCCTACTCAGTCACATGACCATCAAACCACACCCACAAAATAAGCCATGCCCACAGAACTGGCAGTAAAAAAAATTAGAACCCACCCCTGGTTCATAGTTAAAAACATCTGATTAGAAGCTAATAGAAAGCTGGCAAACTCTGTAACAGCTGTCAGTGATTCAATGGGAACAATCCAGTTTCATACCGAGAATATAATCAAGGCTTTCGTTGATGATGAATATTCATGAAACATGTATATAAAATATTGTATTCAATGAAGGCTCACATACTGTATGTGAATGCAAGTGCATGATTGATCACTGTCATTACATGATAGTGATCCAATCATGCCCTTGCCATTTCATACTTTTAAAACAGAAATTAGCAGCATTTAGAAAAGTGATCAGAATTAAAAAGTTGATGCTCCCTCCAGAAACTTTCCCATTCAAAAGATAGCACACATAGGCAAATACAGTGTCTGGGAACCCACAAAGAAGCTGTTACAGGGACAGAAATTTAAAATGGCAGAATGACAGATGGGAAATAGTTGATCTGTTTTAAGCTGGTCTTCCCCTGCTACTTCTCCAATCCCATTAACATCCCAGGAGGTATCTTTTCCTGTTTGAAAAGAAATGTCATGGGGATATTTCGGACATCTGTGCATAATTTATAGCTTGCTCCAAACTAAGGAAAAAATATCTCTACTGGTTTAGTTGGGAACTGCAGGAAGTGCAAGATGTGAAGCCTTAGATCTCTGAATGTACCAGTTGCTAGGAAACAACAATGGGGGAGAGCTATTAGGTTTCTAGTACACAACTGGGAGCAACTGTGTAGGTTATACAAACCAATGTAAAACTCACCATGTGAGCTGCCTCTTCTACAAATTGAATTGTTTCAACAATGCAAAGCTGTTTTCTCTGAGTAGAGTGCATTAAAAAGAGCGCAGCCAACTTTTGCACAGATATCCTAGCTCTCTCTCCCTCTCCCTCTCCCTCCCTCCCTCTCCCTCCCCCCTCTCTCTCTGTTGTGTGTGTAAGTAACAAACAAGATCTGGATCATGATGACGTTCGTGGTGGTGATGGTGGTTATCATAATTTATTTTATTTTATTTATTTATTTATTTTGTCAAGCGTGTATATGAATACAAAGTATAAACATTGATATGTTTATACCGCTTATAGCTCAATGACATACAGTCTTTTTAATTTTTTTAAAAAATGGACAATTCCATCCACAGGACATGGAATAGATAATAATGTGCTACAAGGATCACTTAATTAAATAGCTTTGAATTATGTCTAGATTAAGGTGACCAGACGTCCCGTTTTTGGCGGGACAGTCACGCTTTTGAACAATTTGTCCCGCGTCCCGCGGCGTCTTAAAAAAGTCCCGATTTTCTTCTTCCTCCTCCTCCAAACAGCACTTTCTGTTTTCATGTGCCGAGCCTCAAAGCCACGCCTCCGCCACCCCCTTAGTTAACCACCCGGCGCTGTCCCCGGTCGCCTTTAGCTGGAAGGACCGCAAGTGCACCCGTCCATCAGTGGCTTCTTACAGCTGCAAGCTGAGACTGGAGGATCGAGCGTGGGATGTCGGGGAGAGAAGAACACATTTACCTGGCCTCACCCCCCCCCCACGGAGCAGTGAAGCCCATGCTGCAGAAAAGCTAAGCTTCCAGCCTTGTTCTCCCCCTGCCAGTCACCTCCTCGCTCTCACCCTCTTTTGTCTCGCTTCCTATTTCGCTGCTGCAGGAGGACGGAGGAATCTCCTTAGAGTGAGTGCCCCGGGATGCGGTAGGAGAGGGCGGCTTCAGAGTTGTGCAAATAAAGGGTTAACTTTAGATTTCCTTATGAGGAAGGCGGGGCAAAAAGCGAAGAGAAAAAGCAAAGTGGTTGCTAGGAGAAAGCCTACTCTCTCTCTCTCTCTCTCTCTCTCTCTCTCTCTCTCTCTCTCTCTCTCTCTCTCACTCACTCACTCTACTACGGTATCTTTCAGATGACGTGGGAGACAGCTTGCTTGACAAAGCCAAGCCAGTAAACAAGATCTGAATGTTTGAAAAGTAACATTCATATATCTGTTTATACAATGGTAGTTAGGATGCTTAAAGAGAAATTAGGTATAACTGTATTTGTCAATACAACGTTAAAAAGTTTTAAGCTTTTTAAACAACTGGTCCTTTTGGCAAATGAGAGCTTGACAGTCATAAACCCATTTTCCCATGCTTCGTCTACTAGGCTTCACTGCAAGAGACCCGGGGCGGAGTGATAATTTCAACGCAAGAAGCTAAACCGATTGTCTTCATTCTATGAAATTTTTTGTTGCTCCATATAGATGCAAATTATATTATGCAAATTTTATGCAAATTTTTAATCAAGGAACACCCCCCCCTCAATGGTGTCCCGCTTTACCAATGTTAAAATCTGGTCACCTTAGTCTAGATGGTATTGAAATCTTCTGAGAGCTCCAGATAGATCAAAAGGGTTGCACTTCCCCTGTCATTTTCCCAATACAGGTCATCCTGCAGATAATCAAGGTGATTTCTGTTGTTTAGTCAAGTCTGAAGTCAGACTGAAATGGATCTAAAACAATCAGTTTCATGTACAAGATCCTGGAGTTGGAGCAAGTGACTAATCCACCATTCATACAAGCACTTTACCCAGGAAGGTGGATTAGCCATTGGCCTATAGCTGTTTTCATCCCCTGGGTCAAGATTTGGTTTCTTCAAGAACACTGTCTCTTTGAAAGGGGGTGAAAGTTGCACCTCTCTCAACAATGTTTGCAATCTCTTGGACCTAGCTGGACAGCCTGCCCGCCCCCTACTAGATTTGAAAAGCCAAGAAAGTTAAAAGTTGGGCAGCTAAGTGGTAGGCTAAGCATATTGATCACCTTGTCTACCTTTTTAGGCCTGAACAAATGAAACTTATCCAATAGACAGGATGGACATTTCCCCTCTGGACTTACGGTACATTAACTGTGAAGGATAAATAATGATGAATGAGAACAAAGCACCTCACAAATTTCTCACAACACGCTATCGAGGGTACAGCAACTTCACTCTTGAACCAGATTGTAATAGGCCCCTTACATTGAAAAAAATCCACTCAGGTGACACTTCAGAAGATGCAGTGGAAGTGGAAAATAAGTATTTCTTCAGCATGTTCCCACTACTGTGTAGGCCCAAAAATCTGATGACATTTGGCATAAGTGTTTTTCCACTTATATTCTACTGGATGTCGCACTTATAGAATTAGCTTTCAGTTCCTTCCAATATTCAGACTCATGCTAAAGGGAATTTCAATAAAAAAGGAAATCCCACAAAAAAGAATATGTACATTGTTCATATTTTTGACTGTAATGCATCCCCCTATTCTTCCATAACTTGTTGATTAAATACAGCTTTCAGAGGCAGAAGGCTGGACTTTTTCCTCAGTGTTAGATCCTTTGAACAGTAGACTTCTTCATCTGTGCATAAGCAAACTTTACATGTGAGCAAAGTAATTTTTTTAGTGATAACCTTCTTTGGGTTTTGGTCTCCATGAGTCCTAACATGTATAACAGTGGCAAGGAAATATAGAATTGTCAAAACTGGAGGGTGCTGGGTTGCCTTTCTGTTTTAAGTTTACAGTGGACTCAGTAGTCCTATGGCAGAATCTGAAGCTATGTGACTGAAATTCAGTAGGGCTGGCATGCTTCAGGCTTGTATAGAAAACCATCTGCTAACAGGCACCTTGAATATTATCACTGAAGCAAGGTGGAAAACAAATATCTATATGTCATTTGTTAACAAATTACAATTTTTGACAATTATTTGATCTTTTCACTTTCTGAGTATTCTCTTACTTTGTAGTAAGTAGAGAATATGAACCCTGTATAATTTGCTTTCTAAAATGCTTGTTTTTTTAAAATAAATATTCTTTTAAACAATAGAATAAGAATTATGAATTCAAGTGAGATATATTTCCTGATATCTAGAATATTTACTGCTGGGTTCTATATTCATGTATCTACATTTTTCATCATTCATAAAGAAAACTGACAACAACAACAACAACAACAACAACAACAACAACAACAACAACAACAACAAGAATAGAATAGAATAGAATAGAATAGAATAGAATAGAATAGAATAGAATAGAATAGAATAGAATAGAATAGAATAGAATAGAATTCTTTATTGGCCAAGTGTGATTGGACACACAAGGAATTTGTCTTTGGTGCATATGCTCTCAGTGTACATAAAAGAAAAGATACATTTGTCAAGAATCATGAGGTACAACACTTAATCATCGTCATCATCAACATTGTAGCAGAGATGTTCACTGTCATCTAGGGGAGGTCAAGTCAGGATGTAGATTACAAAGCAAAGAGCAAATCTGCACCATTTTCTCAGCCAAGATAATAAAACTCAAATATACAGACACACAAACACACATATACATATATATACACACAGAGAGACACACAGACACATTTTTTAAGCCTGTAATTTTATTTTGTCATTCAATCTGAAACATTTTGTGATCCATCTGTTCAAAGTAAAGTAGCTTAGTAATTACTTGGAAATTAAATTTGGAGCAACCGGAAGTTAGGCTTCACTGGCAAATGTTCTGTCTTAAAAGTTCTTTAGTGCAAGAGGGGATATAACATTTTTTTAAAATAAACTTTTAGCAAGATCTTATTTGAAGTCAAAGCATTTTTCCTTCCCTAATATTCATTTAGGAACAAATATATTTTTAGCGGGGGCAAGGGAAATCTCTCTCATAACCCAAGATAGAATTATTCAAAGAAACTGGATTGGCAGTGGATTTAGAACAAGAAATAAGTAAGAAAGGATGCTTTTCAAATTTGATATTTTCACATTCTGAAAAGCATGGTACTTATTCATATCTCTGAGATAGTCATTATGGATTAGAACTCAATTATTTATTTGTTTTCAGCCTTTATAAGTGTTCTGATATAGTTTTTGTTTTAAAAAACAATAAATGTATCAAAATACATCTAAAAAACCCCCCACATTCGGGCAGAAAACACTAATAAGAACACAGAAAAAACCTTAAAAACAAATATTGAAAGGTCACTTCCCTGCAGTCTTCCAAAAATGTTGGTTAACGTAGAAATAGAATGAAATAGATTAATGGATTAATTTGTGCAATAGTGTGAGAAGCATAAAGAGATTGATTCACCTGTTCCTAAAACAAAACCACATCCTACAATGTTTCCACACAGTGGATTTCTAGTGAACTTGGTGATCTCTTCTATGGTTTATAACAGAGGTGGGTTCCTGCCTGTTCCTGCCGGTACGGTTAATAGCTGTTGTTCGGCGCAGAGCCGAAGACGCTGCTGCCGTTCGCGGCGCGGGAGCTTTCCCCGGGCGCTTTCCCCGCCCGCATGGATGCCGCCAATTGCGTTCTTTTGCCCTCTGCGCATGCAGAACGCTTTGCGCATGCGCAGAGGGCAAAAGAACGCAATTGGCGGCGTCCATGCGGGCGGGGAAAGCGCCCGGGGAAAGCTCCCGTGCCGTGAACGGCAGCAGCGTCTTCAGCTCTGCGCCGAACAACAGCTATTAACAGTACCGGCAGGAACCCACTACTGGTTTATAAAAATATTAACCATATTTGTGGAAAATATAACCATCAGATCATATTATCTGTTGAGACTCAAATTCTGCATGCAAAGAATAGGACTGGGGAACAGGAACGCTCTTACCTCCACATGTTGCTTCTGCAGTTCTACAAGAGATCTAATTCAAATCCAGGAGTAGAAACTGTAATATTTGACAGAAGTTACTATTAGAATATAGTAAAGAATACAGTTGGATGGTGATAAAATAAGAAGATAAACACTAACTTTGAGAACACTTAGGACTGTTTCACTCATAGACTGGGAACCACATGAAGGCAATGTAGTGGGAAATTGCTGTTATCATATAGTTTGCAATGGATTTATTCAGATGAATATGTAGTATCATTGCTAACATTCTTGTGTAGCTTCCCCCCCCCCCCATTTTTTTAAAGAAGAGGCTTATACTTCTTGATTTCCACTCTGGTATTTTACCATATATGTATGTATTTCTCTGGAGGTTTGGATAAATATTCTTCTTGACACATTGCTATGGGACTGCTTGCAATGGAAGATTAAATTTTGAAACTATAACTAAAAGCAGAGAAGTCTCAAAAATGTCGCTTTCATCTTAGTAGCAGATGAACAAATCTTTTAAATGTGTTAATGTGAATCCTGAGCTTCAGCAGCAATCTAATTTAGAATTTCTTTCTAAGGCAGTGTTTTTCAACCTTAGTAACTTTAAGATGCCTGGACTTCAACCCCCAGAATTCCCCATCCAGCCATGGCTGGATGGAGAGTTCTGAAAGTTGGTATCTAAGTGTTTTAAGAATTATCAAGATTGACAAATACTGTTGTAGACAATGATGTGTGAGTAAAATGTAAGCTGGAAGGCAGCAGCAAGGCAGGCAGTCTCCAAAGAAAAATATGCCGACAAGCACAGATGAAACATGATGAAAGAAGCATTTCATCTGATGCTAAAGTGTATAGAAAAAAATATAATTAAAAAGCTGGTTTTCCAAGAATGCCCTGAATCAGAGGGTTGGGGGTTGTTCTTGTTTTTGCATCATGTATGTTACTGCTTTTTTGATATCAGAATTGTGCAATAGGTATTGATGTGTAGGCGGCAGAGGCACAGAAAAACCATGTGGTAAGGTGTTTTGGTAAATAATGTCATTTCATTTCAATAGAAATGGACCCATATGGACACTGGGTTAAGTGCTATGCAGCTGACGGCTAGTCCAAAAGACAACAGGACCTAAAAGAAAGATGGCTACACGGAGTTCCGTTTTAGTGTTACTCTATGCATCAACTCTAACAGATGCAATATGGCAGAAGTTGATTTTCAACTTCTTTGACTTCACTATCAAAGAGAGTTTGTTAACCACCATGAATGGGAGTTACATAAATTGAAGGAAGAGATGCAAAAATGGTTCTTAGCAGATGGCTTTTGTCATGTATTTTTCCTGTAAAAGCTTTCATCAAAGAAAAACATTCTACCAGGATCTCAGCCAATTATTCTTGTCCTCTTTTTTGTAGGGATTTTTTAAAAATTTAGAACATAATCATGCATCTATATTCTAAAATAGGACAGTCCACTATTAAAAATTGTGCTATATTTGTAGATTCCTAGTACAGAAATGAAAGAGATGGAAGTGTATCATTTCTGCTGTTGGAAACTATGCTATCATGATTATTGTCAAATTTGTAGTGCAGGTTAACAGGAAATGGATGTCGCATGTACATTACCTCAAAATAAAAAGTGATTCAGGCTGAGTAGCATACTCCTATTCTGGATAATTGTAATAGCTCCAATCACCTACTCCAGGAAGGGGGTGTTATAAGGAATATCCTTCTGGGTTCCGTTCCAAGTGGGGGGGGGAAGACACTGGAAGCATGGGACTGCTTGGAAAGATGGTTTAATGGAGGACAGCAGGACCACATGGTCTGAGGTCCCAGGGAAAGGGGAATCACATGCCTCGAGGACAATCGTGCCTACCGTTCCTGTCCAATTGCACCCATATATTCATAATTCTTGTACTCATAATCATACTTGTATTATATATATATATATTAAAATCAGCCTGGATGGTCCCTGTGATGGGGCTGAAAGGCAAAAAGGAAGCTGTGATGCTTTCTCTCCCATATTTAGGTACACCAGGATAACACGACAGAAAAACATATATAACCCTTTCCTGGTGAAAGAGCTGATTGGGAACAGAGCCTATGGCCTAATGGATAAGTTGCTGCACTGCAAGGCAGCCGGCCCGGGTTCAAATCCCAGTAAGGGGTATGGCTATCTGACGAGAGCAAAATAAGCTCGAAATAAATCTATAATAGTCTCCCTTTATTTTCATTTATCAGCAAAAAATCCTACACATATAGATTAGTGTGTCGGCTATATTAAAATCAGCCTGGATGGTCCCTGTGACGGGGCTGAAAGGCAAAAAGGAAGCTGTGATGCTTTCTCTCCCATATTTGGGTACACCAGGATAACACGACAGAAAAACATATATAACCCTTTCCTGGTGAAAGAGCTGATTGGGAACAGAGCCTATGGCCTAATGGATAAGTTGCTGCACTGCAAGGCAGCCGGCCCGGGTTCAAATCCCAGTAAGGGGTATGGCTATCTGACGAGAGCAAAATAAGCTCGAAATAGATCTATAATAGTCTCCCTTTATTTTCATTTATCAGCAAAAAATCCTACACATATAGATTAGTGTGTCGGCTATATTAAAATCAGCCTGGATGGTCCCTGTGATGGGGCTGAAAGGCAAAAAGGAAGCTGTGATGCTTTCTCTCCCATATTTGGGTACACCAGGATAACACGACAGAAAAACATATATAACCCTTTCCTGGTGAAAGAGCTGATTGGGAACAGAGCCTATGGCCTAATGGATAAGTTGCTGCACTGCAAGGCAGCCGGCCCGGGTTCAAATCCCAGTAAGGGGTATGGCTATCTGACGAGAGCAAAATAAGCTCGAAATAGATCTATAATAGTCTCCCTTTATTTTCATTTATCAGCAAAAAACCCTACACATATAGATTAGTGTGTCGGCTATATTAAAATCAGCCTGGATGGTCCCTGTGACGGGGCTGAAAGGCAAAAAGGAAGCTGTGATGCTTTCTCTCCCATATTTGGGTACACCAGGATAACACGACAGAAAAACATATATAACCCTTTCCTGGTGAAAGAGCTGATTGGGAACAGAGCCTATGGCCTAATGGATAAGTTGCTGCACTGCAAGGCAGCCGGCCCGGGTTCAAATCCCAGTAAGGGGTATGGCTATCTGACGAGAGCAAAATAAGCTCGAAATAGATCTATAATAGTCTCCCTTTATTTTCATTTATCAGCAAAAAATCCTACACATATAGATTAGTGTGTCGGCTATATTAAAATCAGCCTGGATGGTCCCTGTGACGGGGCTGAAAGGCAAAAAGGAAGCTGTGATGCTTTCTCTCCCATATTTGGGTACACCAGGATAACACGACAGAAAAACATATATAACCCTTTCCTGGTGAAAGAGCTGATTGGGAACAGAGCCTATGGCCTAATGGATAAGTTGCTGCACTGCAAGGCAGCCGGCCCGGGTTCAAATCCCAGTAAGGGGTATGGCTATCTGACGAGAGCAAAATAAGCTCGAAATAGATCTATAATAGTCTCCCTTTATTTTCATTTATCAGCAAAAAATCCTACACATATAGATTAGTGTGTCGGCTATATTAAAATCAGCCTGGATGGTCCCTGTGACGGGGCTGAAAGGCAAAAAGGAAGCTGTGATGCTTTCTCTCCCATATTTGGGTACACCAGGATAACACGACAGAAAAACATATATAACCCTTTCCTGGTGAAAGAGCTGATTGGGAACAGAGCCTTTGGCCTAATGGATAAGTTGCTGCACTGCAAGGCAGCCGGCCCGGGTTCAAATCCCAGTAAGGGGTATGGCTATCTGACGAGAGCAAAATAAGCTCGAAATAGATCTATAATAGTCTCCCTTTATTTTCATTTATCAGCAAAAAATCCTACATATATATGTATATATATATATATATATATATATATATATATATATATATATATATATATATATATATATATATATATATATATATATATATATATATATGTAGGATTTTTTGCATTATATATATATAATGTTTATACTATGTATATACTTTGCTTGTTATCATATACGCTTGACAAATAAATAATAATAATAATAATAATAATAATAATAATAATAATAATAATAATAATAATAATAATAATAATAATAATAATAATAATAATAATAATAATAATAATAATAATAATAATGTTGAAGGAGAGAAGGAAAGAGATGCTGAGGGTTCCTTGTTTTATGCCCTCTCTTGGGCCCCGCCCTGGGGGCCTCCTGCTCCTGTGCAAGAAATGCACTCTGATTGGCTATCAGACCCCCATGGGGTCATGCAGGGGCAACTCTGTAAGCTGTGTTTTTGAGTTCAAGTTTGGCTGAGCCTTGCTGGGTGATGGTGTAATGAAAGGGCTTTGAGCAATTCCTAATATGGCTCTGTCTGAAGGAGGTAGATCTTTGTTATGTAGAATAGACTGGTCCAGACTATTAACAAAGGTGGGGGGGATGAGTGATCTGGGCCATTCCTTGATGGCACATTGACAAAGGTGGGGGATACTAGGAGTGAGTCTTTTTCCTGGCTAAAAGCAGGTTTCTCAATTTCTCAGCCAGGGATATTCTATATAATATTCTGCATTTTTAATATTTCCTAGGATATTTCATTTTTCTAGAAGAGGGATGGGTGCTAACTTCCTACAGGGGAAAATTGCCAGGTTGGACCAGTTATCCATTTAACTTTTGAGCATCAATATGGTCACATTGACAGATTATAGCCTAAATCTTCAAGCAAATTATCTACTAATACTATATCAGTACCATTTTTTAAAAATGTGTATGTTGATTTTTTTAAATCTCATTTTTGTTTTATCAAATAAAAATGACAATGCTTTAACCACTGATTTAATCATGTAGTTTTTAAATACTGCTTGAGGAAAAAATTCACAGCAAAAATCAGAGCTCACTTGATACAAATGGTTTTATATTTAAGAGGAAAATAATCCTAAGAATATCTAAAGCAATCTTATATCTAAGAAAAAGCAATCTTTGAGGATCTGTTTATCACTGAGATAGAACAATATCTTCTTAGATTAAATTGGTACTTTTTGCATAAAATTGTCTTGCAAAAACCTTTTAAATACGGACTTCATGAATAAATGAACATTAAAAATGCATTCTGTATTTTAGCTGGAGACCAGAGTATTTTCATTGTAAAAAAAAACAAATGTATACTATGCAAGAGTATCTTTAAATAATTTAAAGGTGATTTGTTTACAAATTGTCAACAGCTTGTATTTGTGGAATGAGGAAGAAGAATAACTTGCTTGTAGTTTTAAGCACAAGTTTTCAAAGCCATAGCAGCTACTTGCTGTGTATCATTTTCAGAACCCTTGCAAGTTATAAACCCTTAGGGCCAATTCTTTGGCAGTGCCTTGGACTGTTTTTTTTTAAATTCTTCAGCAATTACTGTCACTTCAAGGCCTTCACATCAGCACTCAAGGGAAAGGAAGGTGATGGAAAGGCTCCCACTTGGGAGATTACACTACTCAAGGTTAGATTCCTCTCTTAAATTAGCATAGCTTTCACTCAAAATATACATCCAAACTTTCTTTTGCTTCCCAGTTTTGCAAGATTAATTTTTACTAGTTTATTTATATTTAAGGATTCCCACTGTCTTAATCTGAAAACTAAAATACTGATAGTTGTAAATTAGGAGTTTAGCTCACAGTGTGGTTATGTATTCTATAGATTTATCATACAGACCTCCCCAATCAGGCAATCTCTAAATATAATGGACTATAACATCCAGAATTCACAATTGGCACTTGTCGCAAACTTGGTATGATGGTACATTAAAAACATCATACCCATCATTGAGCCCCCCCCCCAAGTGAAAGATAAACTAGGCCTCATCAACCAAGTGGCACTTCTTGGCATATCCTGGTACATCCATAACCACCTACCAATCCTCTGTCTCTTCAGCCTAACACTTGGAAAAGTAGAAAGGAATATGGTTTTGGATCTTCTACCCAGAGTCAGCAATACTGAACTGAACAATCTTCTGCCAGTCCTGAAACACAGAGGATAATTTTAAATATACAGGCTTCCTGTGGGAAAGTTGTAATGAGGTATATCATTATTAAGTCAATAAAATGAAATCAGTAAATATATAAAGTTTATTATGAAAAAGGGAATGTAGGAGAAAAGGAAGGGAAATAATCACAGGGACACAGACACAGACATACACAGACACAAATTCCAGATAAGATTAATACTGTCTATCTTTCCTGTGTGCATAAAATTTCATATTCCAATACAACTTTGTAACCATCTAGAACAAGGATGTCAAACTGGCAGTCCGCTGGCCGGATGCCTCATGTGCAGGCCACACCCACCCCAGCTCCACGAAGAATGTCATGATACGTCACGTGATGGCAATGTGATGTGGTGAGTTTGACACCCATGATCTAGAACATGTATATATCTCAAACCACAATGTTAAAGTGGCATTACAATGCAAATTCTTCCCTTTAGTACCTGTGTTGCAAGTCTATCCTTACATGAAAGTATGAAAAGGTGGATGTTGTTTCACAATGCCTCAACATACATTTAATCACTTGCGCTACCACCATCCTCATGGATGTTATGATCTGGTTCTTCTTGCTTCAGTACTGTCTTGCTTCTCCTTTTTTTCTTCTTTCCCTTGAGCACTAGATCCAGTTTTAATCCAGTTTAGAGGATATTTGAAAGCTAGCTTCCAGGAGAAGACCAATGATTGTTTGCTCAATCAACCAGCTTTCACAAGTTGGCTATTATATAAAAACATTCTACACATGAAATATTACTGGAGAAGTAAAATATGAATTCTGTTTTTTCAAACTTCTTGGGGTCAAATTGTTAGATGATTTAAGTGTCAACTTTGTGCTCTCTGGAATACTTGTAATAGGCTAGTTAGAGGCTGTGGTACCACACAAGTTGGGATTCCCAATTGGGGAAAGCTATATTTATATTTTTGCATTACTAGACATCTACTAGGAATAAAACTGGGACATTTATTCATTTATTTATTTATTCAATTTCTATTGCCACCAACTCAACTAAATGACTCCAGGTGGCTTATAATTCTAAATAGTTATAATTAAGTTCATAATCAGCCTGGAACCTTAACCAGTAAATAAATTCCATAAGGCCTTTACTCTGCTATGTTTTGATATCTTGCCATCAGCTATACTTTGCAAAAAGGGTCTTATCCATGTCAGTCTGAAAACAATGAATCACTGGTCCATGCGTTACTCTATTGTAACTTCTATAGAGATACACATAGTAACCTGCTAATGACTCTCATTAGGCCATTTTCTAGACAGCTAGGTGGATTCTGTGTCAATCTTCTGATAGAGAAACATCCTAAAATTCACAAATGGTTGCTAATTAATGGCAAATAAATTTTGGATTGATTTGGAATTATAGCTGAATGTTCCATCATTTTAATCTGATTTTCCTGCATCTTTGTTTATCCTTCCTGCTTACTTTCTTATCTCATTTTACCATATTCTATTTTGCTTTTATTTTGATATGATTTCTGGGTCTATGACCTTGAATACACCATTTTGATTTGATATTAGGGAATGACATTTTCTAACACTTCCTAAAATTATTTTCCAGACATTCTAACTGCTGCTCATAGATGAGCAATGATCCAAGTCATTGAATATATTTCCATATGAAAAAACAATTTCTATTTCATGATAGAATGAAGCTGCCATTACAACTTTTTAATTTCTAGCTTTATTAAAATGTCACCTGCTATGGTAATATTTTTTTTCTAAGCATATTATAGTAATAACATTACTTCTGCCAATTTTCTTGGTTCATAACTCAAGTTAATACTCATTTAAAGGAGGCAGTGGATAAAAAAGTTCCTAGGTCATGCATTCAAATATTCAGATGCAAACTTCATAATATCATTTGAAAATACTTTATTGTATCAAATGGAAGATTTTAAGTGGCAGAGACCAGCTATTTATCACAGATCAGTGTTTCTCAACCTCAACAACTTTAAGATGTATGGACTTCAATTCCCAGAATTCCTCAGCCAGTATGATAAATTTGTATAGTTTATAATAATATAAATACAATACTATAAAATTAACATAGCTAAAAAGAATTGAAGTCCACAGATCTTAACATTTCTGAGGTTAAGACGTATTAGATTGATGTGGAGATTCAAACACATACTAAGGAAGAAAGAGAAACATATGAGGCTTTATATGTCTCCAAATTCTCAGTTCATAGCCCTGGCAAATCCTGTTGGTCTTTTCTCTTTGGAAAGGATGAACAAGTCTAAGGAATGTTAGAATGGGAATATGAGAGAAAGAGGGACAGCAAACAACCAGAATACAGTTATCCCATCCAATGCGTATTTTATGATGTGCTATAAATAATAATAATAATAATAATAATAATAATAATAATAATAATAATAATAATAATAATAATAACAACAACAACAACAACAACAACAACAACAATAATAATAATAATAATAAATAACAACAACAACAACAACAACAACAACAACAACAAGAAGAAGAGTTGGAAGGGACCTTGGAGGTCTTCTAGTCCAACCCCCTGCTTAGGCAAGAAACCCTACACTACTACAGACAAATGGTTATCCAACATCTTCTTAAAAACTTCCAGTGTTGGAGCATTCACGACTTCTGGAGGCAAGTTGTTCCACTGATTAATTGTTCTAACTGTCAGGAAATTTCTCCTTAGTTCTAAGTTGCTTCTCTCCTTGTTTAGTTTCCACCCATTGCTTCTTGTTCTACCCTCAGGTGCTTTGGAGAATAGCTTGACTCCCTCTTCTTTGTGGCAACCCCTGAGATATTGGAACACTGCTATCATGTCTCCCCTGGTCCTTCTTTTCATTAAACTAGACATACCAAGTTCCTTCAACTGTTCTTCGTATGTTTTAGGTTCCAGTCCCCTAATCATCTTTGTTTATTTTGATATGATTTCTGGGTCTTTCTCTTCTCTGCACTCTTTCCAGAGTCTCAACATCCTTTCTACATCGTGACGACCAAAACTGAATGCAGTATTCAAAGTGTGGCCTTACCAAGGCATTATAAAGTGGTATTATTACTTCACGTGATCTTGATTCTATCCCTCTGTTAATGCAGCCTAGAACTGTGTTGGCTTTTTTGGCAGCTGCTGCACACTGCTGGCTCATATTTAAATGGTTGTCCACTAGGATTCCAAGATCCCTCTCACAGTTACTACTGTTGAGCAAGGTACCACATATACTGTACCTGTGCATTTTGTTTTTCTTGCCTAAATGTAGAACCTTACTTTTTTCACCATTGAATTTCATTTTGTTTGATAGCGCCCAATGTTCAAGTCTGTCAAGATCCTTCTGTATCTTGAGCCTATCTTCTGGAGAGTTGGCTATTCCTGCAAGTTGGCTATTGGTGTCATCTGCAAATTTGATGAGTTTCCCATCTATCCCCTCGTCCAAGTCATCGAAATGCTCTTGAAAAAAATTTTCATTGAAAAGCTTCAAAGCACTGTAAAATGCTCAGAGTCATATGAATGAAGTAGGATAGAAACATTTGTAAGCAATGAACAAATAGAGGTTCCAGACGCAGCTACGATTGAAATGCAAAAACTGTCCATCATTGAATGAAGAGTGGGGAAGGAGATTTCTACTCTTACATGCTTTAGAGGCTAAAGTACTCTTGTGTTACAATCAGTGGTGGGTTGCTGCAGGTTCGGAACGGTTCTCATGTACCAGTGGTGGAAATTTCCACCCGCTCGCTGAACCGGCAACAATGGCTGGCTGTCCACGCCCCTGAACCAGTTCTCCGGTCACCGTGGCTGGCAAAGAACCCTCTGTGCATGCGCAGAGACTTCTGCGCATGCACAGAGGGTCATTTGCACGATGTGACAGGGATGACGGGGGGCAAAATGCGCACTTCCGTCATGATGCGAACCGGTAGGGAAGGTAAGTGGAACCCACCCCTGGTTACAATTGGTCTATTTTATAATGGGACTATCCAAATATTGCAGCATGCATAATCTCTTAGCCATTTTCATTCAAATAGAAATAATTAAAACTAATAAAAATGAAATTATCAGTCTACAATACAATATTAACAACTAAAATAAAGCTAATTAACAAAGACTTCAATCTTTCATGGTTATACTTGGCCAGACATTTATGGAACTATTTTGTGTAAATATCACTTGGATCGTGACATGAATATGACAACAAAAAAAACTGTCTTTTTTTTATGAACACTATAGACTCATTTTTTACTTGATATTTTCAACTAGACAATATATCCCCTCTGCAGCAACTAATGTAGCTTCAGATGCACAAACCAAAATACTCAAAATGAAGTCTCCTGAGCACTGAAACATTTTTGCAAAAGTTGTTGAGGCATACCAACTATATCAGCCAGTCTAGCTGTTCAGAACCTGGTGAATAAAAATGAAAAAATGATCCTGGTTTGGATTTGGTTTTTATTCAACGACATATAAGAATGACCAAAGAGGTGTAATTTTGAAGTTCAATACTTGAGCTTCAATTCAGTGTAAGATCCTGACTATTTTGGCATCTCTCTTTCAAGGACAGAGGCATTATGAGAACCAAAAATAAGAGGCAATAAAGGAAAAATACCCTGCAAGTAAGAAATGCCAAATCCTTCTGTACTGTTTCCAAGTCAATTGCATGGGTGTGCCCATGCAAATACTATATCAAGAAACAGGGTCCACCGAGGGATGTTTTTACCTTTCATATATGAAATGGGGGAATCCCCAAAGAGAGGGTCTTTCTTAATGAGCCCCATAGCTATCATGAAGAGCAAATGCTGCACCCGATTTCTCTTTGATTGAGTTTTCAGCCATTCTCATTTGGTGAAAAAGGGAGCTGCTTTCTGAGAAGAACCCTTTGGTGGGTGAGGGGTTCTTTTACTTATCTTTGTGATGAGATGGCTGAGGGGTATGGAGTAACATCTTTTCTTTGACTACCTAATCATGTATTCAACAAATTGCAGCCTCCCTGGCTCTTCGCCCTTAATTAAGTCCCAAGAGGAGACATCATAAGGGGATCCTCAGGGATGCTGTAAGGGGACAGAGAGATATGTGACAGAAAATAACAATAGCCTCTGCCCCCTCATAGCAACAAATAAGCCTTAAAAATATCCACTGAAATAAATTCAAAGCTTAGTAAGAATAAGGAAGAAAAACAGAGGCCTGTTTTGCAGAGGAAATTGATTTTTAAGGAATTAGAGGATATATTTCAGAAGAGTATAAGGATCCCCTCTCTACACTTTTGAACGTCATTAGTGGAACCAGAGCATTATAAAGCATTTTGTCTGTAAAGTAAGATATATTACTGCTGTCAAAGACATAGCCTTTCTTTAGTGTTATACCTTACTGCTTTCTGCCCTGAGCCGATGAACTGTGAAATAAAAAAGAGTAATCACAAATATTTTCTTAATCTAACACAAATCCATTCTGTATAAATGATTCATATAAAAACAAGAAGGAAATAATTTCTGGAAAGCAGGCAAGCTTACATAGATTGCTAAAATATAGTGTGACAATAGCTGAAGAAAAGAAAATGAAGCAATGTTCAAATGCTTTTAAAGACAGAGAGAAAGCAGCAAGCGAAACTTAAACTTTCATCCCTGGTGTCAATTTCTTACTCTCCTTCCTAGTTGAACTTGATAAGTGTTTAGCTTTTTATTGCATCTGCCCTTCCTTTGCTTTATCTGTAAACAAGAATTGTGGCATTACTTTGCACAGGCTTTGTGCAAATTCCAATTGGCACAAAGCCAGTTTGATCTAATGGGCAGGGCACTGGACCAGAAACCAGGAAACTCTGAGCTAGTCCCACCTTAGGCATCAAAGCCAGCTGAGTGACTTCGGGCCAGTCAGTCTCTTTCAGCCCAACTCACCTCACAGTATTGTTGTTGTAGGGAAAAGAGAAGGAGGAAGGAGTATTAGATATATTTCCCACCTTGAATTATTTATAAAAATGTAAAGTTGGGATCAAAAATCTAAAAAAATAATCTTCCTTTAAGATTGAAGATTTTGGGGAACGTTAGATGCCCAAATTCCCCTTTCTAAAATCCGAAAGGCTGAGGAATACAGCAGTTGGCAGATGTGCATAGAAAGACTTTTCATCTCTCTCCAATATCTCTTACAATAGGAAGAGAAAAACTCTAGAGCCAGGATGCCCAGAATGATTCATTGCTCTAGCATGACTTTGGGGATGAAGGTGAATGTAAAGATCTTTGTTGCTAGCATGCACTCTGACATTTATTTGTTCAAAGAACAATGACAACCATCCAACAACCTGAGTTCACAGATTAATTCACGAGTTTGAGAAGAAATTCTTAGTTACGGTTAAAAAAAAAGTTTAAGATCTATGCAGCTCCATTAGTTTATATGAAGAAATGAAACTAATAGCTATTCTTAGTAAGCTGGGTAACTTGAAATGGCTGAGTAAATACAAACGTACTTTTCAAGTAGACAGCTATTTGAAGGTACAACTGCCAAAACATCATGGGGAGATATTTACACGAAAAAGATTCGAACAGCTTGACACAATGGTCAGATATGGGAGATTCCATTCTATACCCTACAATGAGTGTCTCTGCATTTGCGGAGCAGCAGAGATAGAAGACCTGGCTCACATCCTATTTGATTGTTGCTTGTATAAGGGGGTGAGGGACAGGTACCTTGGTCTATATACCAAACGAATGACCCATTGGGATCCCCATATCAAAACAACTTACCTTATGTGCGGCCAGAACCTGAAAATAACATTTAACACAGCACAGTATTTAAACAAAATGGTTCAGTTGAGATCTGCATACATGGGACTGATTGGGGTATATTGCAGGGGTGACACCGAAATATAATTTTATCATATTTTATCTATATCTTAAATTATTGTATTTTATTCAATTTCACTTTAGACTGTATTTTATTCCAATTTCATTTTAAATTGTATTTTATCAAATTCCATTTTAAATTGTTTTTATCAAATTTTAGTAATAATTTGTTTGTGGAACTTTGCACTTTGATATGGCCCAAGGGCTAATCAATAAAGACTCATGTCATGTCAATAGAAAAAGAATGTAGATATCAGTTCTTCTTTTCTCCAGAGGCAAGTACTTCCTGATTAGATACAAGGAGTAATAAAGATTACAGGAGTTACTATTAGAGGGGATCAACTTCACTAGATTGAACAGGTGGCATTGAAACAACCTAATAAATATAAAGCCACAACTGTTCTAGACCAGAGGAGTTTAGAAAGGATAGAGAACAATGATTTAGAAGTGCATATCTGCACATGTATTAAAATGTGTATGATTTCAATTGGATGCAACTGAGAATAAAAAAGTGAAAATGAATAAACCTTCCCGAACGAGTGTTTTTAAATAATATTCCAGGGGATACATCAGATAAAATGGTTTTTCCAGGTTGATGCCCTCCAGATAAGTCAGAAATACAATTCACAGAGTTACAATGTTTTTTCTTGAGTAACCTATATACCTTAACCAACACACTACAACCTTTTGGGATAAGTAACATTATATAGAACACAAAAAAGAACAGAAAGGCATGGAGATGGATATAATAGTATTGATATAAACTAGGTTTATTTGCTTTCTTTTTCTCAAGCCTTACTAGCTCTTATTCCCACTCTTCACTTTCTGTGCATTCTTTACCCAAAAATCAATGGTACGTTTTTATATAATATACAGTAGTGCAGTGGTGAAATCCATTTTTTTTACTACCGGTTCTGTGGGCGTGGCTTGGTGGGCGTGGCAGGGGAAGGATACTGCAAAATCTCCATTCCCACCCCACTCTGGGGCCAGCCAGAGGTGGTATTTGCCGGTTCTCCGAACTACTCAGAATTTCCGCTACCGTTTCTCCAGAACCTGTCAGAACCTGCTGGATTTCACCCCTCCAGTAGTGACAATAATAATACATGATTAGATACTTGGATAAGGCTGACCAACTTTGGCAACTACTGGAATTGGAATAAAAATAATATAATTCCCCGGTGTTCTTTATATGTTGCTTGTTCTCCAAGATGGGAATTCTGAGTAGTATATCTCTAACTTATCTGAAAGGCATCAAACTAGGGGAAGCTATTTTACTGGTATATCTTACTGAATACTCTATAAAAACACTCTTTGGGGAAGGTTTATCAATTTCTTATGTGTATTTCTATATGGATATTCTATGAGGAGCGTTTCTCACCTCCTAGTTCTTTAGATCTTGAATGCATATTTATTTTGGAAATAAGCAAAAACCAATACTGCTGGCTGGAGAATGCTGGGAATTGAAGTCCACACATCTTAAAAGTACCAAGATTGACAAACACTGATACAGAGGTAAAGTTATGTAACATAATTGTTTGAAGTAAAATGCAACAATCCTTTGCTATTAGCCAACATGTATTGTTGAACTCAAGCAAATTGTAGTTTGTTTTCTCTTGGCTTAGAACAATGACATTGAGATGGGAATTATGAAGTACTATTATGAGAATAATATTACCGTACTTTTCGGAGTATAAGACGCACCAAAGTATAAGACACACCTTAGTTTTGGGGGAGGAAAACAAGGAAAAAAGGCCTCTGCCTCCAAGCAATTTGCCAAACAACAAACAGCACAGATGATATACACTGTTTGCTGTGTATTTCTGTGCATGTGTGCTTGACCCATAGAAATAGCAAAGAATTGGAGAAATGTACATTATGCCAGAAAGTTTTCTTAAATGTAGTCACACTAACTGCTCCCAATTATTTAAATAGATCTACTCCAAGGTAACTAAACTCTAATACTAAACAGGACACTGTTACATTTCAGACTATACTTGTACAGAGCTGTTAAAATTAATTAAAATTTCTGGAAGTATACATTATTCTCTATTATTTAAAAGAAGAGCCCTGGCTCTAGAACAATAATAAAGCAGTCTTTAAAAAATAAGTCTAATAATTTGAACATTCTACAGATATTTATAGTTATTCACTTACCCCCTTCCATCCAGTTCAGCAAAAAATAAAAATCTGCGAGTCTCTAGCAGCTATTTGCCTCTTTGCAGTTTCACTTTCATTTTCCCACGTGGCAACTCAGCTGTAGGTCGGGAAGTGCTAGTGACTTGCTTTGCTTTACAGGCTCTTCCCTGTTTGCTGCAAACAGGTAAATTGCTGGAAGACAGAGGCCAAAGGGTGGGTGGGTGAACCTACATTTGGTGTATAAGACGCACCCAAGTTTTCACCCTCTTTTTGGGGGTAAAAAGGTGCGTCTTATACTCCGAAAAATACGGTAAATACTTTTTCCAACTGCTCACTTTAGAGATTCCAAATACAAAAAAAGTATTCTTGCATTAAAATACAGATATACTGAAAAAAGATATAGAAAGGTTTTATCCAGCAGAACTGAAATTAATATGAACCTATAAAAGTGGATATTTTAAAGTAATTCAGAAGCTTAGGTACTTAGAACAAGCATCATCATAGACAGGGGAATATTTTCAACAGTTTTGTCATCACAGGTTGGAAAAGTAATTATTAGGAGGAGAAGGGATGGCAAGAGTCTTACCAAACTAGTAACAGTAATACCACAGTGTGTCTTTCTGATCAGGCAATTGCTTCTTCATGTCTGAACACAACCTCAGAAGCTGCCTGGAAGGGTCAATAGTGAGCCTTAGATTCATACATAATGGTTTCTAGAGAGAGTCCTCATGGGCCAGTTAAATACCTATTTAGCTCAATTGTGCTATAAAAATGACAGCTTCTCTAAAATGTCGAGACAGTCAGTTTTCAAATAAGCTTGAAATGTGAGAAAATGCACTCTGGGTCTCAGCCACTCTGCCACTAAAACAGTGAATGATTGCCCTGCAGAAAGTTATATTTCTCTACTATTTGGTGTATTTCATCCCTTCAGGATTAGTAATGTTTTCATTGTCTAAGAGCAATGGCTCATAAGATTCCTGATACAATAACAGATTATAGGTTTTTGCTCTTCAACCAGTATAGAGTAAACTATTTCAGATTTGTTTTTATGTGTTTCGTGAGAAAAGGGCAGGAAGGGGAAAATGGGACAGAAGCAAGATTAAATGCAACAATATCTCAAACACCATTTGGTATTGAGCTTGGTAGACTTGGTATTTGGTATTTTCTGTAAATTTCAGCAGAATCAGTAATGATGACTGAAGCAAGCTATGCATAGAGTTTAACTTCCACCTCAGTAGTAACTTGGAGTCTATAAACTCAGTTGCCTAATGGGGCTCCTTCTCCAGTTAACAAATGTATTTTGTTCCATTTTCTTTTAAACAAAGGTACAGAAGCCTTGCATGGGATCTCTACAAATCCTCCAAAAGATATCAAATTGTAATTTTTGCTATGACAGAAGGGGAACATATTTAAATAATGGGAGAATATTCATATTAACAGTTGAATAATTAAATTTTAATTACATTTAGTTTTTATCTTCTCCCTGCCTATTTCATTATACTAACCATGCCTATATTTTGGAATGTGGCTCTTGGTATGATGGTCAGTTGTTAAATGCAACTATTAGTCCAAAGTTTCACATTCCTGGTTTAAAATATGCTAGTCTGGCATATTGGCTTCTTCCTCTTGCTCCTTTTTCTGAGTGAGGCTTTGGACATCTGTCTCCAGATCCTAGCTTGATGGCATACCAATTCAACCATTAATATTTATATTTCAGTTCTCAGAAAAAGATGCCTAGAATTAAAACATGCTGGCAAAATACTTTTTAAAAAACAACAATAATTCGTTGTCCTCAATTTGGTGCCTTCCAGATCTGTTGAATTGTTGTCATTTCCAGCTCATTTGACCATTCTCATGAGAGTACAGGGCACTTGCAGAGCACTAAATTGTACAGGATTGGATTAGAGTGTAGTTTCTAAAATGAAACTAATGAAGAACATACAGTTTATATTGATGAAAATAACAGAGCGTTTTTCAGCACATAAAATACTGTACAAGCACATTTATTTTGACATTGTAACTTCCTTTTAGTAAAACTGCTGAGTGTTTGTGTGTGAAAGAACATCTATTTCTGTTGTAAGTAGCTTCCACTGGAGTTTACTAAGTGGCATTTAAATAATTCCATTCTTGCAGGGTTCTGTCTTTCTAGAAGTGGAACATGGAGGCCTGCCAGATATTGTTGAACTACAGCTCCCAGGATCCCTTGACAAAACTAGCTTCACTGTTGGAAGTTGAGCTCAGTAACATTTGGAAGACCATCCGGTTACCCTGTCAACAAGCTGCAAGAGATACAAGTGACAAAGTATCATGAGAAGCATGAAATGTTTCATTCAAAGTAGAATATTTGCTGTTTTATTTTTTTGCTGGAGCTGCACTAGCTGTTCACCCATTACAGGTGTACTTTATAAACAATGAGTTCCTGGTTTAGGGATTTATTGGATAATACTTACAACTTTAATAATCATGCCTTGCTCATTTTAAAAACTAATGCATCAAGTAGTTTTCATTTCCAACCTGTTCCCTATCTCTGTAATAACTTTATAGTTTGATTTTAGTTTCAACTGACATTATGCTTCATTCTTGGTCCAATCCCATCCATTATTGTTTGGCAAAACGTTTGTTGACAGATAAGATTACTGGGTGTTGTCACTCAACTTGTGTGATTTCCTCTTTCTTCTTTCTCTCTGAAGGCCAAATCAATATGGATAGTTGTTGTAGTTTGAATTTGCTAGCACTCCAGTGCTTTAAAGAAATTGATGTACATCAGTTTGGAAGCATCATCATGAAGCAATGAAGAATATATTAAAAATATATTCTGTGAAATTACCACTATTTAAAAGATTCAGGCTGAATTTATTTCGAGTTTGGATCCTGATTCAAGCAAATGGAGCAAGATTATTCAAATGATTAATGTATTGTGCAATTATCCTCTCCAAATCACAGAATGTTTACACGGCTGGTGGTTCCAAATGATACCTTCTGTGTTTTTACACATTTTATTTTTTCTTCCAGCAAAAAATGATTAAAGATTAAAAGATGAAATATCTGCACAATGCTGGTTTTTTTTATTTGTTCATTATTATATTTTTTTACCCACTAAAGCAGATTCTCTTTTCCTCAGACCTCTTTTGAGTGGGGACTGCTGGGAAAAAAACCCTTCAACAACTGGTTATATCTCAGGAATATAACATTTTCCTAGTAGGGATTGTTAGGATGCTGCAGTTCTTGCCCATCTATCAAAGTTATTGCTATATGCTTCCTGGAATATCACATTCTGTACTGCAAATGCCATGAAATGTCATTTGGTAGATACTGCATGTGATATCCTCAATAAGAACATTTACAGTTCTAGCTATCCACACTTTTTGTGACCATTTATTTGCTTTTTAGGGGCTGCATATTCCATATATCAGTGGGAGCTTAAAGCCTCACATAATCCTTTACAAAGGAAACCAGTCACAAACAAGTCACCTCTTGGTAAGATGGGAAGCACATATCAGGTAGGTAGGTAGGTAGGTGGAAAGATAGTCAATATAATATGCACATGTGTCTCAATATTTTTATTTTTCATTTTTACTTTACTTTGTCTTTTGCAGTGGACTGCACATTGTCCATGAATCTTTTTTTGAAATCTGCAAATAGGCAAACACTATGTAAGAAAGCCTCTCATTTTTCATGTGGATATGATTTTGCAGTATGGTCAGAGTGTGAGATTTATGTAAGATTTATATGGAGAACAAACCCCAAATGTAGGTGTTTTTTTTTATTTAAAAAAAGCATATTCTGAGACGGCATGGCTGATTTGAGGGTTATCAGAAAGCAGTCCCTGCTGGTCTATCATTGAAGTTGTTAGTCACTTGTGAATGTCTCCCAGGACTGCATATCTGGCACACTGAGAAGTATCTCAGCAAAGCTGAGAAGTATTAAATAGGGATAACTGAGACCTAGTAGAGGAGAGGGGCTGTTGGTTAGAGAAGGGGTTGCTGATAGAACATCACAAAGGCAGTTGGAGATCACTGCTGGGAAAAAGGAAAAAGAGGTCAGAAGTCATAAAGCCTGTAGAAAGTAATCAAGACTCAGAAGATATTTCAGATGAATGAAGATGAACTGCTGAGCTGTAGGACAGTGCTGTTGGAGGTGTGTGTGTCTGCAGATGAGAACAGGAGCAGAGAAGTTGTAACCAGCAACCCAGCAGATCAAAAGTGTCAGGCAAAAGATGACTGGAAGAATAGAGATTCAAAGGAGAGCTTTGTCATTTATAGTCCATTAAGGATGGTGACAATGGGGCAAACAAAAAAAGAGCCATTATTAAACAGCTGTGCAAAATCTTACAATGGGCTTGAACTACAGCAAGGGTGAAAGTTCCCACAGATGCTTTTAAGAGAATGATGAAGGCTGAGAAACAGTAGAATACAGAAGTCATTCCTCTTGTAAGAACTAAACCCAAACCCAGAAGCTTGAAGGAAGAAGTAGAGCAAGTGACTTTGGGAAGAGAAAAATATACAAGATATAACAAAAGTAATAAAAATCCAAGATATTTGTGAAAGAGTTAAGAAAATGGTAATAGAGGTCAAAAACAATCAGAGTGATGAACAAGAGGGATGAAGTGAAGAAATGTTCCAGCAGCATAAACTTGTTATGCAGAAAAAAAATTCAAGGTTAAAAACTAAAAGGAACTGAGTTAAAATAAGATTGAAAAACAGGAAATCCTTAGAAATGAATAGGTAAGGTTTTAAAGGCTGCAAAAATTAGACATCTCAGTATTCAATATTAGTGCATCTGATGTATTTTGCATAAATTTGCACAATAAAGCCTTTTTGTGGCAAACCTGATATCTGCTTGATTGGTATCATTCCTTATATAAAAAAAGAATCTACAGCAGAAAGTCTCATGTCAAATTTTGCACTGCTCTAAAATTTAAACCAAGTGAGGACAGCAGCATTATCAACTACCGTATTTTTTGGAGTATAAGACGCACCGGAGTATAAGACACACCTTAGTTTTGGGGGGAGGAAAATAGGGGGAAAAAATCTACCTACCAGGTATTCATCTGGCTAGCGTCCTTAGTCTGGTCAGCTTCAGCACATTATTTTATCCCCTGGTTAGGACTTAAAAAAACCTTTTTCAGAGGGAGTAGGAATGAAAACAAGGCTACAAAGACTTAGGGCTGGTAAAAAACTACTTCAAGGGAGTAGGAATAAAAAAAATGTTGCAAGCCAGGAAGATCGTTAGCACCTCGTTAGGGCTGAAAAAACCTTTTTCAGAGGAGTAGGAATGAAAACAAGCCTGCAAAGACCGAGTAGGAAGCCGGGAAGATCATTACCACCACCTTAGGGCTGGAGAAAAAAGCTTCGGAAAAGCTACATTTGGAGTTTAAGACGCACCCAAATTTTCAGCCTCTTTTAGGGAGGAAAAGGGTGTGTCTTATACTCCGAAAAATACGGTATTTGTTTGTAAAATTTATTGGCCGCCCTTCTTACCCTGGGTTAACTCTGACACTATTAATGAATGTCAAATTATTGTTAAACTTACATATTTCAGAGGACATTAAAAGCTTGAAATATCTTAGACTTTGAAATGTTTTGTTCCAGGATTTTTTTTTTTGACCAATAGCTGTGTAAATTGGGGGAGGGAAAACACCTTTGGAATACTTTCAGTTAATGCTGTGCCAAAATTGGATCTCAAAATCTACTTTCATTTCCCAAAAGTCTTCTTTTGCAAAATAATTTTCATCTTCTTTTCTTACAGCTTTGTCTTCATGGTATTTTTAATTTAGGTCATTACTGAAAGCTCATGTTTTTATTTCCTATTATGTCTTAGATTTGTTAAAATATAAATGTTTTAAATAAAAATAAAATCATACTGAAACATCCCTGGCTGCCCCCATTTCTCAGGCTGAGAATGCCCAGTTGGAGAACTTCCCTCAAAATGCCTTCCTCAGCTTGGGATTCAGCTGCACTGTGGGAAGGCAGGGAAGCTGCAGACCACTGTACTGACGATTGTATAATGGAATTGTGTATGAAAATATTCATACACATTTTTGTCCAGCTGAGTAAATACAAGAACCACAAAACTTTATCTTTCTTTTTGAAAGATATTCTGAAAGCATATTCTCTTTGTTCAGTGAGAACTGTTTTTATGCATAATATGCATTTTTAACATATTTTGACAAATTATATAGTGGTCAAACTTCATTAATAAAAATATAAAGTTGGAATTTTTTATTTCTTCGAGAATCCTATTCATGGATTGGCCTCACACCCTCCATATCTGGGTAAGACAGCTGTTTCTCTCATTTGAGAAGTTAATTCAGCACACATTTGTTACCCTCTGATACTGGAATCCTGGCCCTACATTGACTACTCCTCCCACAGCTGTTATCTATTGGTTTAACACACTCCTTGCTTGGTAGCATAATTGACCACTGTCTGCACATTTATTTCTCTACTGTAGAAATTGGATTTTGCTATAGAAACAAAACTTATATGTTGACACTCTCGTTTTCTTCTTCAAAAGAGAAAACCTCTCATTAAAAACTGTACTGTAGCTAAATTCTAATGTTCTCTTCCTTCCCCTGCCAGCTGTTTACCAGCTTCATCTGATCTTTTTCTGCTCTGAACTCTGCTCTGCACAGAAATGTGTTTCCGTGTCCACAAAGATCTGCAGTCAGCAAGGCACAGAAGCTACAAGTCAAAAGCAGTGTTTTGCTCCTTGCTTTCTAAAGAGGAGGAGTTTGTTTTAACCATAGAGATATAAGTCCATTAGCACCAAAAGATGTGTTTTCATCACCATCACATCTGTTCTCTTTTTTAAAAAAGAACATTAAGGACATACAGTAGTGAGATTAGTGATTTTGGAAGAGAAGTTCAATTCTTTTCTAAGATTTTCTTATCACCGAAAAACTGCAGTACAAAGCACATTGTCTTTCAAATACGCTCTCCTCTTCAGTGTTTCTTAGCCTTCACTTAAAAGCACTTGCAGTTCTGTTTCTCCTTAAATGGGGATTGTTGGCTTAATGTTTTCCAGATGTCTTCAGCTATAACTCCCATGCTTCTTATGTACAATGGCCCAATAGGGTTTATGGCAACTGTTGTCCATAACCTGAGAGCATTCCATTTCTTTCTTCCTTTCCTCCCTTTCTGTATTATCTTTCATTACTTTCCCATTCTCTTCTTCTCTCTCTAAAAAAGGAAGGCTTACCTTTGCAAGAATGCCAGGGTGGAGGAAATTTCTGAGAGAAGCTGGATGGGGTGGAAATTGTTATGTCCCACCAATAGAGTACATAGCAGGTGACAAGAATCTATTTACACTAAAGGCCATGAAACAAGACTAGAGACAGAAAAGGCTGAGATTTCCGACATATTGGCTCTAGGGGAGGGTAGCCTCTGCTTGTGCATTAAACCTGAGGAGGGAGCTGGCCATCTGAACTCCTCTCTCCGGGAGGGCTGGTGGTGGAAGGACCGTCAAACATCGCCATTGCAGCGTCTGCGCTCCTTCTGTCTTCCTCGCTCCCCTCCCGCTTTTCAGAGGATGAGGAGGGGATGGTCACTTCTGCTCGTCATCCAAGCGGAGGACAGCTGCAGCCCTCGGTGGGAAGGAGGAGGGCCCAGACAGGCTCCTGGACGACAGCGCTGTGGGGTGGAGACTGGCTTTGGCGGAGCCTCAAGCCCGTTTTTTTGAAAGCGAAAGTGTCGTGGGCGCGCAGAGGCGTCTGAAAGGGTTTGCGCGACTGCGTGGGAGGAGAGGGCAAAAGGAGAGCGAGGAGGGGGAGGGGAGAGGCCGGCGGTGTGGGTGGGTGGCTGGGTGGAGGGAGCTGTTTTCCTTTCCTCCACCACTGTTGTTTAACGTGAGGGACCGGGGATCCTGGAAACTGGCGAGGTGATGTGTTTCGGGCGGGGGACGGCGGCGGCGTTCCTGCTGCTGCCGCCGTCTCTGGAACCGCTGGAGAAGGAAGACGAGGAAGAGGCGGTGGCGGCGGGGGCTGGGATCAAGGATAGCTGCTGCCCGGCGGGCCCGGGCTCGGCGGCGACGGATGCCGCGGAGGGACGTGCGGCTGCCCGGTGTAGCTGCTCTTTTCTGGAAGACGGCTGCCTTCAGAAAGACGGCGGGGACCGCCGATCGCGGAGGCCGAACCACAGAAGCGGCGACGATCCGGAGAAGTCACGGCAGCCCTGAAATGTATTCCCTTTTCCCTTCCCGTCAGCGGCCATGTTAACCACCAGGAAACCGTCTGCCAGTGTCGCTGGTGGTAGTGCCGGTGGGGCCGCCTCGGCCGCCGCTTGCCCAGCCGGTAAGTAGGGAGACAGCTAGCCGCAGCCGAAGCGGATTCGCCTCCTTGCCGCCTTTCTCCCCCGGTCCCCTCCTCCCATCCCAAGGCCGGAGAGGCAGAGTCCGAGGGGGTGTGAGAGCGCGCGTGCGTGTCTGGGTGAAAGATAAACCGGCCCCCTCCCCGGCTGAAGCCCCTCTTGCCAAAGCGAGCAGCCTCGAACGGCCTCACTTTTAACCCCCGTTTTAAAATCTCCCGGAGGGGTTCCTTGAGTGATTGACAAGGTTTTCGGCGTGAGAACAGGCAAGTTTAGGCAAACGTGCCGGAGAGAAGCGCTTCGTGCACTGGGTTTGTTTAGAAATGGTCTAGCGGGGGGGGGGGGAGGGTCGTGGCTGGGGGAGCGGAGCCGAGTTCTCGCACTCCTTCGCAAGAGGCAGAGGCCAGGCAGCGGGCAGGCTAGATTGGTACTGCAAAACTCCTCTATTTGCGGCCAGACTGGCTTCCCCTTTACGGTCTTAAATGCTGGGGGTTAAGCATGGGTGGAAGGTTTAGCTGGGTTAATGGGCGAACATCTTCTCCCTTTATGGACACCCTTGATGTGTGTGTCCCCCCCGCCTCGCTTCGACTCCTCGTTTGGGATCAACCCCTGCTGATCCCTCAGACAATATTGCGATGGCAGCCGGAAGAACAAGAGGAGGGGCGCTGGGGAAGGGACAACTTCGGCCCCCCTTTTCATTCCCTCTGCCCCTTGTCTTCGATCTGACCCTGCTCGGCCCTCAGTCATTTTCAGCTGGTTTCTTTTGCCTCCCTCCGCAGGGAGCAGGGGAGGAGGAGAAAGTAGCCGCCAGTTCCAGTCTTCTCCGGGGATCGGGGCTGGACGGACTTCCCGGACGGGCGCTGGGACCGGACCGCCGTCCCCGATCGCTTTGCCGCCGCTGAAGTCCAGCAGCGCAGCCCAGACGGTGAGACTCTGGGTCAAGGGAGGGGGTAGGAGAAACGTATGGCTTGCGAGGAGACGTGGATTATCTCTTAACCCCTCCATTTCTGTTGCTCCTCCCTCCTTCTCGGCTCAAAATACTGTGCCCGCCCCTTAAGCCCCCTTCCGTCCCCCTGCCTTTGCCATCCCACCTCAATTGCTCCTCCTCTCCCGGGTATTAATAGCAATAAATGTGCTAGGTACAGTCAGGCTGTCAGCCAGCCTGTCTGAGTAGGATCTGTGAATGAGGGAGCGAAGGCCAAACCAGCTGGTTATGGAGCAGCCCTCTTAATTATCTCTGGCATGTCTCAACAGGTCCTGGTCCTGTTCCCCGTCTGGTTTCAGCAGGTATTTGGGCTAAGGAGAAGGAAAGGCAACTTTTAGAGCCACTTAGGAATTTTCTGCCATGAAAGTAATGTGCAAATTAGGTGAGGGAAGTTGATGAAATGCAATTATGGTAGTTCCATGCTGTTGTATGAGGATGTAAATATGGGATTCCCTGCCTTCCTCCCTGGGAAAAACAGGGAGGGTCATATGTAGGAACTGCTGTTCATGCTTCTCAAATGAGAACTAAGTCTCTGGGTTATTGCTATTGGAAGGCTAATGCAAATTGAGCTCTGTGGAAATGAAATGAAACAAAACAAAATGATAAGTTGCCATGCCTGGACAACAGATCCTTGTAACCAACAAAAACATATATAGCTTATATTTTATGTTTATAGTATATATGTGGGTTACACACACACACACACACACACACAGAGAGAGAGAGAGAGAGAGAGAGAGAGAGAGAGAGAGAGAGAGAGAGAGAGAGAGAGAGAGAGCCAGGGGACCCAAGGTACATACCACTCACTTTTTTCTTTAATAAGAAGTTTCTCAGCATTTCTGTTCAGTCTGTTGGGTGGTTAGTTCTTCTTTTTTTAAAAGACTTTAAAACGAACTTAAATAATAAACTTCATTTTGTGATTAAGAGTGCTTTTTCCTCAAAGTGAAAAATTAAAAGTGTTCCCTTTATCAGAGTAACTCAGAAGAATGACCTGTTTCCAGGGGTTCACATGCAGAGGCATTTAATGGAGAGCTGAGTGACCCTTACAATCTAACTAGATAACAGGTGGTATTATTTAAAGGGTTCTGGTTTCTCACTTCCATTCATTGCCATTCTACTACTAGAGATGGACCTACCCAGGCATAATGTTCTATTTAGAGTACTGAAGAAAAATACACTTGAATATACAGCTAGCTTGGTGGGCATTATTTAACATCAGCTTTGAACTTGAAAAAGAACAGAATTTGCACTTTATATGAAAGAATCCGATACATTTAATTCAAATAAGTTTCTTTTTTGGGAATACTTATAGATCCAACGGAACGTTATAGATGCTTATACTGTAGATCTAACTGGACAGAATTGGAAGGCAGTTACACATTCTTAATTGTCACTAAAATCATTACTTCTAAAATACCATAAGATTTTAGGAATCACACTTATTTACAAATGGCATTTCCCTTTACCTGAAAGGCTCCTTTTTTCCAATATGCATGGAAAACTGGTTGTTGCTGTGGGAAGAGGACAAACAATCTGCCTCCTCTGGGACTCTCTTTTTATTAGCTTATATACTTTGTATTGAACACTTATCCTAAAAAAATCAGTAGCAGAATTAATCTAGTAAAACTTTCATGTATTAAGAGGTGGTTACAACATAAGAGAAAAGCTACATGAATTCCTATATTTATTGCTGCACTTTCATGTGCTCCTGTGGTGTTCATTATCAGCTTTAGAATCTAATAATATTACTATGCACATATTCAGCAGGAATTGCACTTATGTCATAAGGTGGCTAGAGGTAATTAAGAAATGCTGTCTCATCAGACGTGCTACTATGTATGTATGCATAAGTAGATGTAAATGTATACGTGTATGATAAGCAATGTGCTTGTGGACTGGCAATGGGGGAGACTTTGATTCAAAACCACCCTCAATTGGTTCAAAACACACCCTATGTGGTGTTGCAGGGGGAAAAATAGAAGGCAGGAAAGCTAATATGCTACCAGAAGCTCCTTATGGAAGCTCCTTATGGAATGTTGATATCCTGTTTTTCCTCATGAAAAACAGGATATCAATCTAACAAAAATATTTTAAAATGTGCATGAACAAGTTATATATCTATTGCATAGGTTATAACCAGTGTATAGCTAGTTATAAGTCAAATCAGGTAGGCATTGATAATTAATTCAAAAAGAATAAATAACATGTAAACATGAACTTGTTCTTGATTTTCCCAAGTTTTCTTAACTGTCTCAGAATCCTATTATTATCAAAGTTTTCTGTGAGAATCTTTCTGAGCTAATCTCACCTCTTTTCAATATGTCTAGCTCATCTTATATAATAATATGACCATGTTGATATATAATGTTTGCCCTAGATATGCACATTTGGAAAGGCTGATATCACAAGGAAATACACTACGAAACACAGACTTTCCCTTATATAAAAGTAACTTAGTAAGTTTTGTCTCTTTAGTGGGTTAGGTTCTTCCTTGATTTGTCTCCTAAATAAGACTCTTTGGGAGTTTGAAGACACAATAGAAGATTTTTCAGATGCTCAAGTGAGCATGTGTGTGGAAGTGTATGTACTGTATAGTAAGGGCTGGCTTATGTTTTCCATTTATGGCAGTTTGTGCTACTAAGCAGATGTATTGATGGCCGTTACAAGTGGAATGAACTCAGGCTACACAGCTTCTTTCCAGACCTTACCATCTCCATTACAATGTAACTTCAACTTACTTCATTGAGAAGCTCATCAAGTTTCAAACACTTCTATTTCTTTGTTGTTATACTTCATGACATTCATTTCTAATTCAGCTCTTTTTTCCTACTTACCTTGATCCAGAGCTGGGTTCCTCCCGGTTCAGACTGGTTTGACTGAACCAGTAGCAACCCACTGGTGATGTCACAGAACAGGTTCGGTCGGTGCCGGTCCATGGACGGCGCCATCTTTTTTTTGGATTTTTTTCCAGGTTTTTTTTCTTCTGAGCATACGCAGAAGCCAAATTTCCAGCACTGCGCATGCATCTTGTTTTTTTTTGGGGGGGGGGTTAGAATTTTTTTTTGGGCACTGCGCATGTGCGCTGACGTGGCGCGGGAAGAAGCAAACCAGCAGCGAGGTAAGTTAGAATCCACCCCTGCCTTGATCCAGTGGGTAGAATCCTATGTTTGGTCTCTGGTAGTTGAGGTTCAGTTAAAATGGATCATTAAAATCAAATCAAATCTTTATTAAGATCATAAACCCGTAGGGTGGGTCATTATCTCTTTCTTCTCCACTGCTTTTGGTACAATCACACAAAGATGTCATTCTGCATCTATTTGTTTACATAGGGTGTTGTCTGAAACTCAGTCTGATCACTGATTCATCTAGCCCAGTCCTGTGAACATTTATGTGCTTCAGGATTTCAGTAGCTGCCCCAACACCTTGGGTTCTCCTGCATTTAAAGCATTTACTGTACTCAAATAATGACTTCCCCTATATTCTCTCTTCTACTTGTGAGTTCCCCTATTTTCCCTTTGGACAATTGCATTGTTTTCTGCTCATTGTTCTCAGTGATGTTTATGAGAAAATTTGTGTGAAGGCATTCTTTTTTAATGCCATTGTTGAAACCTTTCCCTCAGTCCTAAGGATTTTTTTTCCTTTTATCACTTTGTCAGTGTACTAAATTGAAAATCACTTGAGGCATTTCAGAAAACATTACACACATGGACTTACTCTAATATCGCATCATAAGGCCTAACTGTTTTTAAAAAGACAGCTCTCTGAGGGTGATTAACATGGGATATGTGACCTATTGCTTTGGTGTGAGGACACTTTGTGCTGACTGTCATCTGTTGAGGCAGATGTTCAAGTTGAAGGTGAGGGATGGAATAGAAAGAAGCTGCCAAATCCATAATCAACAAACTCTACTCAGCTTTCAGTAACAAATCTGCAACCGATCCAGATTGTAAAAGAAAATAAGGTAGGCCTTGTTAAGAAAACCTGTTTGGTATAAGGCATCAATCTAGAAACCAGGAGACTGTGAGTTCTAGTCCTGCTTTAGGCATGAAGCCAGGTGGGTGACTTTGGGCCACACATTTTCTTTCAGTTATAGGAAGCAGGAAATAGTTCTGAAATCTTGCCAAAAAAACTGAGGGAGTAGTCCAGGCAGTCACCAGGAATCACTGACTTAAAGACAGAGAGAGAAGGAGGGAGGAAGGGAGAGAGAGAGAGACACTGTCTAAACTAGAATCCCAAGATTCAAGAAGTTATTGAAATAACAGCAGCAGCAATAACTCTGATCATTGTACTGTATGGCTGATAGGAGTTTGATACCCAAGACTATAATGAGGTGTTCCTAAATCTCATTAATGCTTGGTCACTTGTAGCTTTAAGTCATAGATTCTGTTGTTGCTGTTATCGTGACCTGAATGTAAAAAGAAAGAAATTCTGTTTTATAACTATAGAGAACGGATTTTTACATCAGCCCAAACCAACCCAATCACAATAAGACTTAACATTATTCAGTCTAAGCACATAACAGTCTCCTCATCATCTTTAAATCATTTATAATATGCTTGTACTGAGTAAGAAGTTTTTGGCGTTGCCAGATCATGTTTTAATTTTATTTAAAACATGATTCAAAATAATAAAGATTAATTTATTTTAACATATATGCAGGTAGCAACAGTTTTCTTATATAAAAATGTTTATGAAATAGAATATATAATAACTGTTACTATAACATAAATACATTAGATTGCAATTAAATCACATTTCTATACAACCTAAAACACAATCTAAAACTTCTGGATTTAGATCATTTACATTTATTATAATATTATTGAAGAGTTATGCCTTCTTGGAGAAACAGAATAGATTTTGATCCAGGGTAGCAATTGTAACAATCTCCCCCCCCCCCCCTATAAATGCAAGCATAGTAAGTAGTACTGTTTAGGATTAAAACTGCAATCCCATGCTCATTTATTCAGAATATCCGTTGTTCAATGTGGGATTTATTTCCAAGTGAATATGCACATAATTAAGCTATAACAATTGCCTAGAACTTGTTAAAGGCAGGGAGTAGTGGAAATGAGCCACATAATTTTTTTCCATGGGAAAAAATGTGAATGCTTTTCATTTGACTAGCAGTTGAATTCACAATCTGAGAATGAAAACTCTTATGAAACTGTCATTAGAAGGCATAAAATGAATAGAAAATAGAAAATATTATTATATTAGAATATAATAATATAAAATATAAATAATATAAAATATAAAATATTAGAGAATAGAAAGATGATTACGAAATAAGAATTAGATAACAATATATGAGTATCTTTGTATATGTGTGTAAGTAGTGATATAATTTATAATTGACTACAATGAGTTAATAACATAGAATGTATTAAAAATTAGAATTTAGACAAAATATGGATACTAGTGATACCGGTACAAAGTCACTGTAATGAGGAAAATTGTTTGTTTTATGTGTTTTTGTGTTTTGTGTTTTTTAATGTTGAAAATGTTCAATAAAAATTATTTAAAAAAAAGAAGGCATAAAGTGGAAGTACACAAGAATATTTAAGATACTAGATTATCCTAATATTTATTGTCATTTGGTTGAATAGGAGATCATGATCTATATATCGGATAGAATTCTGACATCATTTTATTCCAATTTAGTTTTTCCCTTTGCATTGACAATGTTCTTTTCAGGGATTCCCCATTCCCTTTCCTTCCCATCCCCCCCATCCCATTCTATATTTTGTGACATTCTGTTTCCAGTGGGCCTTAGTGGGCTGTATCCAGTTACCCATCTGAAGGGAGAATAAGACATGATGATAAATCATTTATTTATTGAAAATAATTTACTGTGCCTAACCACTGAAGTTATTTTATTCCTCCCTGTCCCATAGGGTTTTTTTCCCCTATTACATAAAGTTAACTTGATTACCTGCTCCTCATTTGGTCTGTAGAGACTGAAAGTGGACAAATACTTGGGACTTGAGCTGGAACAAACCAGTGCGTTCCAGGGGTTCTGACAAATTGTTTGACAAGCCATCCCTGGTTCCCCAAGTGCTGAAAGCTTTGGTTGTTCTGAGTTAGGCAGGCAAATAGGACAAGGCTGGTAGATGTCCCCTTCTTCCCCTCAATGGCTCCCAGGATGATATAGCCCACCCATCATCTTTCCATTGCCTTCTTTCTTTCCCTTCCTCCCCCTCTTTCACTACTCCTACTGCTGTCCCTGGACTGTTCTACTACACCACCTGCCTCCAATTTTCCCAGGACCTTCTTTCCCTCTCCTCAACTGCATTGTATATCCTCACCCAGTCACCTTTTCCCAATCTTCCTAGCATCTTCCTTGTCACCCCTCTATTGCTGCCAGTGTCCCAGCACAGCCTATCCTGATGGGCTGCCTGCCACTCTACTAACCTACACTTACTTTCTTTTCTCTCATCTCCCATTGCTAATATCCCAGTCTGATACATCCCTCTGTCCCCACTTCCACTGTTCCCAGTGTGGTCCCTCCCCTCGTTTCTTCCTTCCAAAGCCATCCATATCGTGGGCATTTTCCTTGCTGCTCTTAGCTTAAGCAAAACAGTTCCATTATGGTCTGAGCATGGAAACACGCGCTTTCAATTCTTGACCAAACCACCCGAAAACAGCTGTTCTGGCATGGACTCCTTCAGACACAAAATGTTTTGCTTACCCTAGTAGACAAAAGAAATGTGTTTAGTATTTTTCTTTGTATAATATAAAATTAAATTATATTAATTTTGTTGCTCATATTACAGAGTTTATTGCCCTATTATAATGAATTCCGTTTTTAATTTTATTTTAAAAGGAATCTGGTTAATTTTTAAAATCCAATTATTATTGATTACTCATTTTTTAAAAGAAAATCCTTTATATATTGTAAAAAAAGTCCAACTATGAGTAATCAAATATGACAATAAAAAGAACCTTCTTTGCACTGTTTATATACAAACGCTACCTTATATCATTGTTTCTTTTACCCTTGTTAGCTGAATAAATCACAGCTGCCTGAGTTCACACAAATCACTGAACCATATACAGGCAGTCCCCGACTTACAACAGTTCACTTAGTGATGGTTTGAAATTACAATGGCACTGAAAAAATGACTTATGACCAATTTTCACACGTATGACTGTTGAGCATCCGCATGGTCATGTGATTTACGTTCGCATGCTTGACAACTGATGGTTGCAGTGTCCTGTGATCAGCTTCTGCAAACTTCTGACAAGCAAAGTCAATGAGGAAACCCGATTCACTTAACAACAACCCTGTTACTAATTTAACAACTGCATGATTCACTTAAATCAGGCAAAAAAGTCATAAAATGGAGTAAAACTCACAACAAATTTCTCACTTAGCAACTTAAAGTTTGGCTCAATTGTGGTTGTAAGTTGAGGACTACCTGTATTATGGTTTACAAATCATAATGATTGGTTTGCTTATGCTAACTCACAGTCATTTGAAACTCTGTTACAATGTATGTCAGGTCACAGTCGCTGAGTTTACAATTATGCGAAACCACAATTTGTTTCAATCTTAGCACATTGAGTAAATGCACATAATTCTGAGTCATAGCCATGGTTTACTAAATCCAAGATAATAAGGCAAAAGGACAATAAATATGGGCTACATAATATGTGAATTAAGTTACTTAACATCACTTAGTGTATATTCATTTAAACCACTCATTGGTGGTGATAATTAATTGCAAATCTTATTGAATCCAAATTTAGCTGTATGGCGAAAAGGTTGGTAGAAAGGAATTACTTGCCTTCTCCTTCCCATGCCCCGCCTTCCATCCCTGAAAATGTTACATAGGGTTTGGGGAACAGTGATGAATTGGGAAGGCAGTAGAGTGATGTAGGGGTTTCTCCAAAATTGACCCAAGCAGAATTTTTGATAGACTGCCTCAGGCATTACTATTGCAAGGAAGGGACAAGGAAGTTCACCTTCATTGCCTCATTGCAACTGCCTAAATTTGCATCCAATCCATATTAATTATCATCATCCACATCATCATTTATATTGTATGCTTCGTCCAAGGTGGCACACATTGTTATCATCACAATAGCTCTATACGGTGGTTTAGGATGAGAACTGTTAACTGCCCCAAGGGCCACTCAGTGAGCTTCGTGGCTGAGTGGGAATTTAAACCCAAATTTCCTTAGCCTTAATCTAATATGTTTATGTGATGTTATTCATTGTAGGAGGCAACATACTCATATTGGGTTAATGTTTTTCTGATAGCTTTATTCTTTGTGGCCCATTGTGGACATTCAAGAAAGGACAACATATTTGATCCAAGTAACAGTCATATTTTGGTCATTCTGAAATCACTGTTGCAAAGAAAGAAATTATATGTGTAAATGAGAGAAAAAGGAAAAGCATGTTATATTACTATATGTGTGTATGTTCCTCAGTGATACTCAGGAACCTTATTTCTGAGCTGGCAATATGTCTTCCATGACTGTGTTATCAAGGCAGTGTCTGATTGAAGCAGACAGTAATTTTATGGTCTTAATAACAGCTAATGTCATTGGAGTGGCAATGAAATCAATAGATTTTTTTAACAGAACTAGGTTGTATAATAAAAGAAGAATAGTGAGAACTTACTAAGAATTAATCAATGCAAATAAATTATATATAAGCACATTGCATGGGCCAACCTTAATGATACTACTGGGCTTTTCTGTGTAGAAAGATTATTCATTTAGCCATTCTGTCATTCAACATGTAAACTGTTTTATAGCCAATGCTCTCAGAATGATGAACATCATTTTGAGAATACACTTGAAGAATATTTAACTGAGAAGAAATATGTACTGGTTAATTTGAAAATAATTGCAGACTGCTGTGTGTTTGCTGTGATCCAGCTCTTTCTTGGTCTGGCATGATAAATAAGAATTCAACAATGAATGAATTAGTCTCCTAGCAGGCCATAAACTCACTAATCTGTAGTACTTTCAATAGTGCAAATAGTTGCTGTGCTACACAATCCTTGTGGACACATGCAACTGTGAAAATTTAATCAGGAACAAATTGAAAATGAGATGGTGCTGCCATGTATAAGATCACTTTTATACCTGATATTCATCACATAATATATGATTCTATGTTTTATATGGCAGTCTGGGCACATTGGAAGCTAGTTTCCATTTTGCCCTTATGAAATGATGTCAGTATAACACTATCTTTTAATTTCTAAGATTTCAGGTGTTGTGCTGCTTTTGGAAAACCTTAGTGGGAAGAAATAGGGAGTTGTTTGAAACATTTACTGGATGCTGTTTTTCACATGTTCCTTTCATAGGCTTCTTGCCTGTGTGGTCTATATATTATGGTATTATGCAGGTTGTTTAGGGTGTGTGTGTGTGAGGGAGAGGAGGGAAGAGAGAATGAATGAATTTATCAATGGCAGGGTACCACCTTGATTTTTAAAAAAAATTATATAGGGCATCTAATTTTTGTAGATTAGGATTTTAGTCCATCTTCAGAACTATTTGCAAATTCTCAGGCAGCTTGACAAAATAAATTTGCAGTTCCATCTGGAAGAGTTAAATTGAGGAAAATCAGATTAATAGTTCAAAAATGGCAAGAAATATTGAATTATCAAAAATGGACATCTATAATATAAAGAAGTAAACATTTTTTTAAAAGGAAGGTTAAGGAATTAGAATACTGTTATTTCTTTGTAATTTTTATTCTATTTAAAAATATACAACTCCAAAAGAGAGAGAGAGAAAAACAGATATTAAGCAAAAAAGATGCATTGTAAAAAAACCATAAACACATATTATCCTCCCTAGTTGAATACTGATAAGTATATTGCAAAAATATGAGTTTCCCACCACTTGCTAAACAGCCCCCCAATTTTAAACTTCTATTTGCAAATTATTAACTTGTCATCACCATATTAATGAAAAAATAGTTAACAGATAAAACAACAAAAAAAGGCAAGAGTAAAATATCAAAACCCTCTGTTAACATACTATTACTGTATTCAACTCGTAGAAAATTCACCACAGCTTCTTATCTATCCCAAATCAATCCAACAGTTACCACTAATTCATCCTGGATCAAATATCTGTGTTTTTTTCTTAATGCCATCTCTTATTTATTGTTGTTCGGTTAAAAAAAATAAATCAATTTTCCAAAGTTGATCTATCTTTCCAAAGGAGTCCAGATAAAATTGTTTTCCAAGTTAATATAATAAATCCATTCCCCAATCTCTTTCAATCTTCTTAGGGGAAACTAATTTTTCACTTATCCACCCAGTCAGTTTTCTGCTGTTGTAAAAGATTGCAGGCCTGAACTTTGGGAAGTCATGTGCAATCCACTCGTTCTAAGGCTGTAAAATCCATATTTCTTTCAGTCTTTGCCAAATTTACCACTTTCAAATAAAATTCCTTTTGTGAATGTGCTTCATCTACAGTTACTTGCAACTTGGTGTTTTTTTGCAACCATAATTATGTTGTCAAACTTTTAAAAGAAATTTTCAACTTGGATTTGTATGCTGCCAGTCTTTTTTCAAATGCCACCCAGTTTTCCTTGTCTGTAACCTGATATGTTTTTACTCTCATGGGACTTAGCTGAGAAAGATCTTCAGAGACAGAACATAGAAAGTTGAAGTAATATTCATCAGAGTGAAAATATAAATAGAAAAACAGGGAGGATATTTTTGGATATTTTGAGCAAAGACTTACAAAAATAATCTAAAATAATTTAAAAGTTAATAAAATGCAAAATCCCTGTACAGAAAGTCCAATATAAATGTAAATCAAGTCCAAGCACCTTCACTACAAAGAAACACCCTGTGGTTCCCTTATGAGTCATTCAGTGCAGCCAAATAAATCAAAGAAAAAAGACATAAAACCTCCAAATAAAATCCAGCAGATGGTTAAAATAAATCAGCATGCAACCAGTTAACGTTTAGAGATAAAAAGCATAACAAAACAAAAACTTCAAAAATGTACTTAACCCAGGTTTGCTTAAGAGAACGATCTGCCCAGGGGAAAAGTTGGATAGATGACTGGTGACTTTGTGGCCACACCCAGAGGGAGGAATTACAGTCTTTAAGATTCTTCTTCCTGGGAAGAGGGGTCCACGGCCATCCAAAAATCATCTTGGGTCATTCCTAAGTCTTCCCATTCATATCCAGGGAACAATGCTGTCAAAGGAGCAGCTTTGGCAGCAAAATCGGTAGATTGTCAGCATGAGAGAAAAATTCCCTTACCCTTCAGCAGCCATCTTGGGGGAGGAGTGTGCCAGAATGCTGTTATTTTGATGTAAGCTAACCTGATTTGAAACTTCTGGACTAAAATGTGTGCAGTGATTTTCTTTCAAAAAGAAAATTGAGTTCACTATTCATTATTAAAACTATATATTTATTTAGTAGTTTTGTAGAATTTATAATGAGAGTTAATTTGAAGCAATAAATGTTAATGTGAAATGTTTCCAATGAGTTACTAATAATGTGATATTACATAGCCAAGTATGAGGAAAGGACCATGGGAGGTCAAGCCAGTGCATAAGATATTTAAAGTATAATGGATTGGATCTAGATTTATAATTTATTATTATGGAAAAGATTGGGAACAATTTTCCCATGAAAATTTCAGTATAGCAGACAATTCCTCCAAAAGTAATATCAATTACTATTTTGGAGTGTTCTGTGATCCTAGAGAAGCTTTTGAGAGGTCACACAGAGTTGTCTTCCTCTAGCAGAAGAATTCCACTGGTGATCTGGATCATTAGTGGTTTCAATGTACAGTTTAGGAAAGAGAAGGACATGTAAATCATATAAGTCTGGAATTAATTTAATATTACTTTTTCATAGAATTTTGGAAACCTTTATCAGCCTGCAATTTTTTAACTAGAAAATCATGCTTTGTATTTTAGGTTGGTGGAAATAAGCACACCATGAATGAGCATCTACATGTTACCAGTCATGGGCAGATCCAACAGCTCTTTGAAGATAATAGTAACAAAAGGACAGTTCTATCCACACAACCAAATGGGCTTGCAACAGTAGCAAAATCAGGACTGCCAGTGGTACAAGATAGACAGCTTGAGAGCTGTCATAGGCGTCAGGGGAGCGCCAACTCTTTGAAATCTACAGAAGGGCCAGGAAAGATAAAAGCTACTCCCATGACTCCTGAGCAAGCAATGAAGCAATACCTGCAAAAGCTAACAGCCTTTGAGCATCTTGAGATCTTCAGCTACCCTGAAATATATTTCTTGGGTCCAAATGCAAAGAAAAGGCAAGGTGTCATTAGTGGTCCAAACAATTGTGGATATGATGATGACCAGGGATCTTATGTGCAAATACCCCATGATCATATATCATACAGATATGAAGTTCTTAAAGTTATCGGGAAAGGAAGCTTTGGACAAGTGGTAAAGGCGTATGATCACAAGATGCATCAACATGTTGCTCTGAAGATGGTGAGAAATGAGAAGCGTTTTCACCGCCAAGCTGCAGAAGAGATTAAAATTCTGGAGCACCTTAAAAAGCAGGATAAAGATAATAACATGAATGTTATACACATGCTGGAGAACTTCACATTCCGCAACCATATATGTATGACATTTGAGTTGCTGAGCATGAACCTTTATGAGCTCATTAAGAAAAATAAATTTCAGGGCTTTAGCCTGCCTTTGGTTCGTAAATTTGCCCACTCCATTTTGCAGTGCTTGGATGCTTTGCACAAAAACAGAATAATTCACTGTGACCTTAAACCAGAAAACATTCTGTTAAAACAACAGGGTAGGAGTGGTATTAAAGTGATTGATTTTGGCTCTAGCTGTTATGAGCACCAGCGCGTCTATACATATATCCAATCACGTTTTTACCGTGCTCCTGAAGTCATCCTTGGTGCTCGATATGGGATGCCAATAGACATGTGGAGCCTGGGCTGCATTCTTGCTGAACTCTTAACAGGATATCCTCTCTTACCAGGAGAAGATGAAGGAGATCAGCTGGCTTGTATGATAGAACTCTTGGGCATGCCTTCCCAGAAACTACTGGATTCATCAAAAAGAGCAAAAAATTTTGTGAGCTCCAAGGGTTACCCCCGATATTGTTCCATTACTACCTTGCCAGATGGATCTATTGTGCTTAATGGTGGACGTTCCAGGCGGGGCAAAGTGCGTGGCCCCCCAGAGAGCAGAGAATGGGGGAGTGCATTGAAAGGATGTGATGATCCGCTCTTCCTTGACTTCTTGAAACAGTGTTTAGAGTGGGATCCAATGCTCCGTATGACACCCAGTCAGGCTTTACGGCATCCCTGGCTCAGGAGACGTTTGCCAAAGCCGCCAACTGGGGAGAAGAGTTCAGCAAAAAGAATAACAGAAAGCACTGGTGCTATCACATCCATTTCCAAGTTACCTCCAACTTCAAACTCAGCTTCAAAACTGAGGACTAATCTGGCACAGATGACGGATGCCAATGGGAATATTCAGCAGAGAACAGTGTTGCCAAAGCTTGTGAGCTGAGGTTTGAATAATCTAATGCTGATTAAAAGAAAGAAAGAGCGAGCGAGAGAGAGAGAGAGAGAGAGAGAGAGCAATTATGTCACTGAGCCTGATTCACATGAAAAAGAAGCTCAGATTTCTATTTTTATTTGATCAATACCTTTAAACATTTGTATTTTTTCATTGATTACTTTAAATGTGTTAAGCATGGTTTTGATTTTATAAAAAACAACATGGGGACAATGCTTTAAGTTTTTACACTTTTTTAAATGAAATGTTTCTCTTGTAAACAACAAATTAGCCTTATCATGGAATTAGTATGGCACAACGACGTGTCAGTGGCAGGCCACTGGTTACTATCTAAGCTTGATATTTTTAGCTAGGTGAGGAAAAGAAGAGTAAATTCCTTTTCCTCATCATGGCTTTTCTTAGGAGTGAATTTTAATACTTTCTTATCATTGCTTTTGTTATAGCAGTAGGTTCCATTCCTGTAAGCATTTATTCATATTTTCATGCAATGATCTAGAAAATATTCAGGGCTATAAGTGAGGTTTTGCATGGCTGTTTGTGGTTCTGTCTGTAGTATGGATTATTTACAGAATGCCACATAAACATTGTTAAAATATTCTAATAGAGCATCCACAAAGGGCTTACTTCATGCTCATAACACTCCTTTAACAATTCTCTATCAAATATCCAGGAAGAAATACTGAAATTTGATGCAAAGTTTTTGAAGATACAATATTTACATTTTAAAAAACCGAACTTATTCCACTATTTGGCCAATGTAAAAGCAAACATTTATAGCATGAAATTGTGCTATTTGGCATATTTATGAACCTCAGAGAACAGTCCTGAATCTATTCACTTGGTAGTAATTTCCACTCCTTTAACTTGAATTTGTAAAAATAATAAAGGTGGGATAAAAATAAATTTTAAAAAATAGAGGTCAAGAGCTTAAATACTTCAGAATGCAACTCACTCAGCTGTTCCCCTGAATTAAATTAGACTTATTCCTGGATAGGCAAGCACAAAAACCTTGGCAGAGTGTTTGAGTCACAATTGGTACCATAGATGAAAGAGAGCAGCCACATGGGAGGGGACAAATAAGAAGAACAGGAGGACATTTCTTGCATTTCTCTGTTTCCAAGAAGGCTTATTGGGAAGAGCTAACAAGTTCCTCTGAAGAAAACAGTAACATATTCTAAGTACTGCCAGTAGGAACGTTTGGATGTTTCAGAATAAATTGTGTCAGAACATAGCAGCCAATGTGATTCTGGGTAGCCACAAAGCATCAATGTATATGAAAAGTCAAACTTAGAGGGAGATATGTTTTATCTATTCCCCCAGTCCCTCAAAAACTTTGCCTTGCCTTCTCCTTCCCCTGCATGGATGACCTGATCACAAGCTAAGCACAGTATATCAATTCCCTGTACATTTTTGTTTTACAAAAAAATGAAAAATCTATGGGGCTATTAAAAACTCAGAGACATTCTTCTAAATTCTGATAAGTCTAAAAAACCCCACTTTGCAGCATGCTAATTTCATTCATATATATATATGTTTATGTGTGTATATGCACACATACCCACACACACATACAAATACACATCTACACACATGCACACATTTTATAAAATATAATTAGGGGAGACACAGAAATTCTGGGCACCAAAGAAGAAATCTGGGCATGTTGATGACTTCTAGGCACCACCCAGCTTGCTCTTGCTTTAGCTGTAGGAATGATGCATATGTCTGCAGCAGCCTTGTGATTCTCAAGCTATTCCCTTTGGAGGTTTAGTGGTCATGCAGGCTAAGAACTGTAGGAGCTGTAGGTCAGGGCTTAGCCTGGACATAAGTGATCTATCTTTTATCCAAAATTACTATCACTTCACTTACACGTACAGATTAATATTACATGAATGCATAAAGTCTTGTCTTAATTTCACTCATTCCAACAATGAAAATATATCATAGGAACAACTTCAATGTTCCTCAAACTTCCCATTTACACACACACACACAAATCAACAATAGGAAAACCAAAAGCAAAACATCTTGAGTTTTGCCTTCTACATTGCTGAGAAGTAGACGGTACTGGGAAAATAAAGTCAGACAGTTTTTGAAAGTGATTCCAAGCCAACTGTCAAGCTTGATAGCCAAGTAGCATTGCTGCTCTTCTGTTTTTTTTCCAGCTTTTTGATCTGCTGATACAACCAACAAAGCTGCTTTGACAAAAGCTTTTCTTCCCCTCCCACTATATAACTGCAAGCCTCAAAATTAAATGAAGCAGTTCTTTTCTTAAGGCTATGAATACTGAGCTGCATCAAATAATGGACAAGATTGATTAGTCACTGTAAACTAAAATCTTGTGCTGACCTATATCTATGTTTAATTTTATCCTGTTCCATACTTAAAATTGAAGTTCAGATATGAAGGGATGGAGAGGCAACATTGATTTTGTTTCAGAAGCAATGTAAACCAACTGGATTATTTCTTGCCAAGACTGAACTAACATACCATGTTTTGGCCTGTGTCCAACAATAATCATGGACTTGGCTTACAACTAATACAGTCCAATTAATGCGTTCTGTGTTTGTGTGTTCCCAGAATTCATACATTTTCACTGTGAAAACAAAAACCATTTTCCCACAAACCTATTTCAAATGGAAAGTGAGGAAAGACGGAGAGAACACTGGTCAAAAAATTGAAATGATCTCCATATCCAAAATCAAGCAGTTGGTGCTGGACTTTAAAAATGCAAAAGCATGACATTCATATTTTGTTCTTTCTTACTTTCTTCCTACCATTTGCAATTGAAACTATTCTGTTGCCTTTATTTTTGGAATAATATCAGGAGCAAAGCTGTCTCTTCCAGGCATATGTGCAAAATTCCATACTCTGGGAATATGGGACAACTTCCTTCCAATGTGTATAGTGGTGTTTAAATCTCCATGTATACAGTATCATTATTACTTCAACATTTCAAGTGTTATGTTACTGGAAACACCCATTCCATCTCATTGTTTCCTGTAAAATTGTAGTATGTACCTATGTCATCAGAATCTGGACTTATTAATTGCTTAATGAAGATGATACATGAGACATTCATTAATGAAAATGCCTCTGTTTTCTTAAAAAATATTCCTTCAGTCTTTTCGAAGTTTCTAATTGCTGAGCGGTAAAAAAAAGATTTTATGTCTTTATGTTTCTAGAGCAAATGAAGAAGTGAAAGAACCTTAAAAATGAAATGAAAGTAATATCTGATTTACATATTTACTCTATTTAAAAGGTCTGCATGGAGAGAAAATCAGAATACAATTTGCAATGCCAAGATGTTCTTTATATTCTATTAATATTAGTATAGATAATAATATTAGATTTTATATAGAGCAAGATACAGGCTTTCATGGGCAACCTTGGGTTATGAGTAGAACATCAAAGGCCACATTCCAAAAAAAGTCTCAGACAAGAAAAATAAATGAATATATTAAAATGTAGTATAAAACTACTTATATCAACTAGATCTACTCCCTAGATTCTAAAGTAGAGAAATAAATTATTGTTGAATACATTCTTTTCATATAACCACTGATGCACATCTTCATATGTACATATACATCCTGAGCAAAAGGATTTTCTCAGGCTGCCTAGCAAACCTTGTAGATTTCTACTTTCTCATAGTGGAGCATTGGAGACCTCCAATTGGAATCATCTTAATAGAAAATTATAAGGGGAATGGGAATCTTAACCCAATCTGTTGCCCAATAATCCAGGAGTCTTATGGAATATGAATTTTACACGAGTGGCAGATAGAGCTGAAATTGTCCTTGGTTGGGCTGAAGTAGATTTGGAATCCTTTATACTGGTGGATGCTCTGTTTCCAAAGTCAAACCATTAAGAAAGAAGTGAGATGGATGAAGACAGGTATGAATGACTAAAAGAAACCCATAGCCTTCTCACTTACCCCGTCTTCTAATTTTTTTTAGCCATTACCTATTTACTAATTAAAAAATTAAAAACAGGAAAACACATCCAATGCTAACATTGAATAAATAAAAGGAATGGGAGATGAGAAGGAGGGTGGTATGTCAGTGACAGTTTGCAGAGTCACTGAGAGTACACCAATAGTCTTCAGAATGTGAAATCTCACCATATCTGCTGTCCAAGAGCTAGGATGATTTATTACTGGCTCAGCTGTGGTATATGATTAGTCACAAAAAGCTGGTCTTTTCACTTGAAGCACAGCAACTCTGCAGAATTTGTGAGTGGTCCATTCTACTGGTGGGAACTCTTCCCTCACTCCTGACTATTCCTCTCCTTCCCCAGGTTTTGACCAACGTAACATTTTTCTCAACAATTCAATATGGGGGAAATGACTACTAGATTGAGATTTCCAGGTTGGGAGAAATAGAATATGGTTCAGGAAATATGTCCATTTCAATATAGTTTTTCAAAAGAAACAAATGTTGCTAAAATGGATGTTACATATAGATCGATAATATTTGAAGAGGGTTGAAAGGACTGTTGATGACAACTTTCATTAGAGTGCTGAAAACTTCAATAAAACCTATAATTCGTTATTATGCACAAATCTTATTATAATAGTTGTAAAAATGTTTAAGTACTTAAAGCATGTTCCCCAGGGAGTCAAAAAGTTTCCGGTCAGTTTATTTTCTTTTTATGCAGATTTTTCATTCAAAACAAAGGAACAGAAGCAACATATTTTACTGAGCTTTTATGTTTTGAAAATTGGCATAAATGAAAAATGAAGAATTCTCAGGAAAATAAACAAAAACCTGTTTGCCAAAAATATACCCTATTGGGGGAAGGAGAACCTAAAGAGGCCCTTTTCTCACTATTAGTAATTTTAGTAATTAGAAAAGTCTATGTAGTCATCTTTAACAATTTCAATAATCACCTAACATTTGATCTCCCTTTTGTGTAAATGCAGCTTATATAGTGTGTGGATATGCAATGTGTGTATATTAGTAAAAGTGAAATAGGATCATTCATGATCTATCATAGAATTCATTGCAATCTGTGGCTCTAATAGTAATCTCAACTGACCCATAAAAGCTGAGATTGAATTCTTGCATTTGTACTTTCCCATTTACTTAAAAGCCAAGGCAGTTCCCAGATGAAAATGTTAGACATAGAAAACTGCATCCTGAAATTAATGAAGAGATTTCTACTCTGATGAGGGTTTCATCAGCATAGGAATACATCTCTGTGTAAGATGATAAAGCTCTATTTTTCTTCCAATAATTGGAAAAAAAATCTCAATCACTGGGCTAAATAAATGGTTACATCTATTACATTTTTACCTGAATTTGAAGATGTTAACAAATTTCATAGAAATTGTTCATAATTTTCATGAGTCACTCATGAGTTGAATCTACCAGTTTAATCTCTTACAAATACCGTATTTTTCAGAGTATAAGACACACCTTTTTACCCCCAAAAAGAGGGTGAAAACTTGGGTGTGTCTTATACACTGAATGTAGCCCCACCCACCCCCACCCTTTGGACTCTTCCAGCAATTTACCTGCTTGCAGCAAACAGGGAAGAGTCTGTTAAGCCAAGCAAGTCATTAGCAGCTTCCCGACCCTCGGCTGATTTGCCACGTGCTAAAATGAAACTGAAACTAGCTGCAAAGAGGCAAATAGCTGGGAGAGACACGCAGATTTTTATTTTCTGCTGAACTGGATGCAAGGGGGTAAGTGAATAACTATAAATGTCTGTAGAATGTTCAAATTATTAGACTTATTTTTAAAAGACTGCTTTATTATTGTTATAGACAACTTAACAAAATGAAGTTTTTAAAAATAAATGCTTGCTCTGAAGAGGCCCAGTGCTATTGTATCTTCTTTTAAATAATAGAGAATAATGTATACTTCCAGAAATTTTAATTAATTTTAACAGCTCTGTTACAAGTATAGTCTGAAATGTAAGTGTCCTGTTTAGTATTAAGATAAAGCAGCTGAGTTAAATCCTGACTTACCTTGGAGTAGATCTATTTAAATAATTGGGAGGAGTTAGTGTGACTACATTTAAGAAAACTTTCTGGCATAATCTACATTTTTCCAATTCTTTGCTATTTCTATGGGTCAGGCACACATGCACAGAAATACACAGCAAACAGTGTATATCATCTGTGCTGTTTGCTGTTTGGCAAATTGCTGGGAGGCAGAGGCCTTTTTTCCTTGTTTTCCTCCCCCAAAACTAAGGTGCGTCTTATACTCCGGTGCGTCTTATACTCCGAAAAATACGGTAAATGAGATTTAGAAATGCCAATATTGAGTTTATGATTGACCATGTTCACAGTTCTACCGGAAACTTTTTGGCCACAATACCATGTGCAGAATCATTTGGGGGGGAAAAGTTAACCAACTAGAGGCTGACATTTTCAATGACTTACATGATTCTTTTGTACCATTATTTTTAACTGGGGAAAGGAAATGAAGTAGGAAGAAGTAAAAAGTTGCCTCTTGCTTTGACATGTTTTTGTTTCCAAGGGATTCAATTTGGGTGCATTGGTTGGAAATTTTTGTTCAGTGTAAAATGTTACAATTGTCTGGAACTTCAGAGCATCTTTGCAGATTTAGTAATGACACAGACATGTCATGTCTTTGGCTGCAGTCTCATTTTACTCAATCCTTGCACCATGAGAGGGTTGGATAATTTGCATTGTCAATGTGTTGGAATAATCAGGGGGCAACAGATGTGCAAAAGAAGCATGAAGGATAAAGTTGTGCCCTTGATATTAACAATGTGCCTTTTGTTACAAACAATGCCATGTGATGGAGCATGCAACTTTGTCTCTTTAACCCTCTGAATTCTGTACTATGTAGTATGATTAAAATCTATTTTTGAAGTACTACAGTTCTTTTTAATATGCCTCTGTGAGCATAATTCACTAGAAACCTCTTCTGGGAACACCATTATAAATTAACGATTGCTTTAGAAGACCACTTGGGTTTTCTAACTACCCAGCATATGAACTGGACAGAAATTGGAAAGGTTTCTGGTTCATTTTGCCTGCTATTTTCAAGGCCTTAATGTATATCATAAGGCGATCATACTACTTAGTAGGGAACAGAATTCTCTGTTGCAAGGATTTTCATTTTTATTCAGGGGTTAAATAGGGTGTTACATATTACTTAGCTGAAATCATAAGATCTGATTTTTTTTTTAAGAACAATATTGTGTTGGCTGTTATAACAGCACTAGACAGAGTCAACTGTATTTATATAAAGGGAAAATTACCTCAAACTGTTTAATTTTATAGTGAGAATTAATCCCAGGGCATTTGGTATGAACCAAAGTGCATTCCTTTTTCTATATGTCTGGCTTCAGTAAATGTGGCCAGGGATTTTTACAACTTGGGTGCAAGGCATTTAATGCCACTTTTACCTTGTGGTTAGTCAGGGAGTCAGAAAGGACTCCTGAATATTTTTTTTAAACTATTATTTTTTAAAAGCACTTCATGGCTATTGCCATGTAGTCTCTGTTGATTAGAATGATTCTTGGGGGAAACCAGAAGCAGGTGCCATGAAAATCCATGGGGACTGGACAATGACAGAGCTCAAGGAATTATGTCTACTCAAGTAGCAGCAAACTGGATTATTAGACTCTTTAAATACATGTCAGAATTCTTTGAATCCATCTATTTTTCCTAAGGATTTCCCCCCCAAACAGAAGTAGCTGTTAAACATTGTCAGAAAAAAGGGTTTAAGATGATGAAAATTGAGCATTATCAACTAGATAAGCTATGAGTAAGATTTTTTAAAAATATTTGTGAATGGTATTGTTTTAGGGATATTTACATCTGTGCTACAAAATATGAAAAAGATGTATTCACAGCTCAATAGCTGCTTTTTTCCACTTTCTTTAAAATGAGCAACAACTTAAACATGTGACTGGTATGCTGCAACTCTTGTGTACTGAAAACATGTGAAAAATGATTGAATGTGTATTGTGTATATATATATGTAAATTTTTTATGTGAGATGCTGCTGCTGTCACAGCCACTTCACATTAAATATGTTGTAGGAGTTTTTTAAATTCAAATTCTTGTGGCCAGTTTTATGATACTTCCGTATTGTATAGCTGATGACAGGAGAAGACTGTTTTAGTGAATATTTGTTACATTCATTGTTGTGGCCAGAGATCATTTCAGAATAAAATTTTTATGTCCTATGTAATTGTTTCTTCCCCTGCATTTCTGAGTTTTATCTTGGTGAAAGTAGCCCTTTCCTTTAAAAAAAAGTTTTATTATATAAAATACAAAGAAAAAACAAATAGAAATAGGAAATTAAGGAAGGAAAGGGAGCGAGAAAAAGGGGGGGTGAGATCCGGGTGGTGGTGGTGAGGAAAAAAAGACATTGACTTTGACTCTACTTAGCACAGTACAAGATACAAACACGCCAACCTCAACTTTTTGCTTTTACACATTATAAGTAGCCATTTCTATAATGACCAATCTTTCTCAACAAAACCAAAGTCAAAGTTTCATTTTTTTAATCACAAGCACAAAATCCAGAAGGGATATCCAAATGAAAGAATATTTTCCACTTTGATAAATAATAAATTTAACCATTCCTGCTGTATCTTCCTTGCTATGGAAATAGTATGTATTTTTATATGCACCTAATAATCTTTGTGAACTGTCACCATTTTTATGAACAAAATTCATTGTATTATTTCAAATTCTTTGACCTTACTAAAAAAAAACCACTTTTTTCACCCTTTTTTTAATACTAAACTTTTTTTCAACACTTTTTTAAAGTAAAAACTTTCTAGTGCATCTTTTTCTCTGACTTCTTGACATATAAGCTTTAAACTTCAGTATTACATTTATATCCCTCCTTCCAAACTACCCTTATAGAATTTTTTTCTTTTATTTAACATCTTTTTTAATACAGAGAATTTTACTGTAAACTGGTACATCATTTTAAATTTCTCTTAATACAAATACTCTCAAATACATTTTCAACAACATTTGCCAACTTTAAGAAGTGTGTGTGTATGTATATGTGTATATCAATTAATTTTCAAATTTTGGATTAAGCCTTTCCTTCAGTTACACATATCAAACAGAAAGATCCATCCTAATTCCAGTTAACTCATTGGGTTTAAGTAATTTCTTCCATCTTATCTTCATGGAGTAAATCTTTTTCTTCTCTGGAAGTTTTATCAAGCAATTATAGACCTCTTTTTATCATGGAATCTTCAACTTTGATAATATCCTTAAAGAAAATCTCCCAAATTTGTCTTTTCTCGACACTCTTCTTTTAATTGTGTTGAGAGGTTTAAATTTAAACCATAATAGTGAAAGTTAATATCAGGTTCTTCCAAAACTGCAATGAACTCCTCTGCATTTTCAGCTACTTGTGAAGTTGCCTCGGTAGTTTGTAACATTCTCCACATATTTGCATCTCAAAAGTTATTTGAGAGGGTTTTTTATCATCCTTGGAGCACAGCTGGTCAACAAATTGGCGGATTTTATTTAGAGATTTTTCAAATATATCTCTAATACTTTGCTGCACCATCTTGGCTTCCTCTTTTGATCAGGATCAGAAAATTTTAGCCACCCACAGCAAAGAAGACCAAGCTACAAGTTACTACAATAATAAACTAAAATCACAGCCTTCAGTCTTTATATTTCTCTGTCAGCTTTTTTCCCCTCCACACTTCCTTATTTGGCTTGCCTTAGCAACCTTCTTCTTTGTTATTTAACACACACAAAAATCCCTAAAATGGTGCAAGACTTCAAAAAGGCGTACCAAGCTGTGACTGAAGAGAGACTTAGAAAAGATTAATAGTCCTTGAAGGTGATTAAGGTGAATTAAGGTGAAGATGAAGGTGAATTTCAAAACACGGCTTCTTCAACACCAAACAGTTTGCAGCCCCTCCCCACCAGCTTTTGGCATGCAGATAGCTTCGGAGTCAAACTCCAGAAGCCATTTCAGCTGTATTTGGAGGGTTCCGAGGGGATGTTTTTTGACTCACTCTGACCGAGTGGATCATAAAAACTGAAGGAATGCCAGTTCCTTTGGTTGAAAAGCTGGAGAGCTACAACCTAGGGAAAAACCCTTCAGAGATCTCTCCCCGATTGTGTATTTCAGTTGGCCATCTTCCCAGAAGTGTCCAAAAGTAGCCCTTTCACCCCTTAAAAATGGATATACCAGTGGAACTATTGCAATCTGATAATTCATGTTAATTAATTCAACAATTTTAAATTAAAAATTGTGTATACAAACTCTTTGACTAGATAATATTTTAAGGATAAAAGTTAACAAATGCTCAATTATCTGAGACATAACTTTCTCATGCAAAACATTTTAAATACTGAATATTTTCAGCATTCGGCTATTTATAGATTCTGAAAAAAAAATTCTGGCAGTTTGGTCTGGTAAAACATTCTTTCCACAGCATTAGATCTCTATGTCAATGTTTTTCAACTTTGGCAACTTGAAGATGTGTGGATGCCAACTCCCAGAATTTCCCAGCTGGCCAAAACTCCATTCTAAGTAATTTGCAAGTCCCTTCTACATCAGAAGTCCCCAACCTTTGTGGCTTGGCAGCCTGACTGGGCGGAGGGGGAATTGGGCCATGTGAGCGGTGGGCTGGTGTGCACATACAGTTCTTGCATGTGTAGTGAGCTGGTGCGCATATGCACAGCTCAACTTGCATGTGGGGTGGGCTGGTGTGGACGTGCTATGGCCTTGGGGTTGGGAACCCTGTCCTACATATTGTATTCTAGTATATAGATTGCTGGTCCTTGGCCGAACATATGCTGAACTTCAATGCACATTACTACATGATTGTGGAATAATTTAAAATACCAGTCTACATGATTTACTGCTTAGATTATTTACATTGAGTTAGTTAAACCATACCTAAGAAAATGGCATTTGCATCACCAGGAGTGTCCACAGTATGGTAGAATCAAAAAAGTTTAGAACGCAGTGGTGGCCCTATGATTGAAGCTCTTTTTATACAAGTTGCATATAAAAAAAGGAGTAGGGATTTGATTGCACAATTGCAGCTACAATTTTCACTTTTCTAAAACTTTCCTTCCCAGACCCTCTCTGCCCAAGTCACTTTATAATATTTATTTTTATTTATTTATTTATTTTGTCAAGTATGTATTGGTAATATACATAGATATAACATTGTTTATATACATAAGATGGGTACTGATAAGAGGGAACATTAGGACAGGGATGGTAGGCACGCTGGTGCACTTATGCATGCCCCTTACTGACCTCTTAGGAATCGGGTGAGGTCAACAATGGACAGTCTAAGGGTAAAGTTTTCGGTGTTTGGTGACGAAACCACAGAGTTAGGTAATGAGTTCCAGGCATTAACCACTCTGTTGCTAAAGTCATATTTTCTACAGTCAAGTTTGGAGCGGTTCACTTTGAGTTTGTATCTGTTGTGTGCTCGTGTAGTGTTGTGGTTGAAGCTGAAGTAGTCGTTGACAGGAAGGACGTTGTAGCAGATAATTTTATGAGCTATGCTTAGGTCGTGCCTAAGCCGACGTAGTTCTAAGCTTTCTAAGCCCAGGATTTCAAGTCTGGTTGCGTAAGGTATTCTGTTGTGAGTAGAGGAGTGGAGAGCTCTTCTTGTGAAGTATCTCTGGTCACTTTCTAATGTATTTATGTCCAATATGCAGTGTGGGTTCCAGACAGATGAGCTGTATTCAAGGATTGGTCTGGCGAATGTTTTGTATGCTCTGGTTAATAGTGTGATATTACCTGGAGAAAAAGCTGCATAAGATTAGGTTAACAACTCTTGAAGCCTTTTTGCCGATGTTGTTGCAGTGGGCTTTGGCACTTAGATCATTTGATAAGAGTATTCCAAGGTCTTTGACAGAGTGAGGGTCGTCTGCAAGGTCTTGTCTATTCAGCTTGTATTTAGTGTTCTGATTCTTTTTGCCAATGTGTAGGACAGAGCATTTGTTGGTTGAGATTTGGAGATGTTTGACCATTCTGACACAAAGTCAAGGTCTTTTTGGAGGGTAGCAGTGTTGTCGGTGGTGTTGAAGAGTTTTACATCATTGGCGAAGAGAACGCAGTCGCTTGTAATGTGATCGCAAAGGTCATTTATATAGAGTATAAAGAGTGTTGGTCCTGGTATGCTGCCTTGGGGTACAGTACGCTGCCTTGGGGTACAATTTAATGCAATTTAATTTTGGGGTACCATTTAATGCAAGAATCTGTAGGCCATCACACAATTTACTCAAAATAAGATGCCAAAAACTCAAATAATTATCAAGTTAAAACAAAATGACAAGTATCCTTACTTTTTAACAATAGCCATGGTTTTCAAATATTTGGCCAATAACTTAAAAACTGTCATATCCAGAAAATCTATGGTTTAAAAGTAAGGAACAACATGATTTTATGACAATAAAACTACCTTGTCCCTATCAGAACCTAGCTGTTTAAAGCTCAATTTCTCTTTTCAAAATCTGAAGATTTTTTTTCTATACACAAATTATAGCTGACAATGAAACAGATCTTAAGTCTTGGATTAGCCACATATTCTGAAACCTCACACCAGTAGCATTTAATGGTGTTTCTCATAATGTGTACAACTGGAATTGATTGAAATTTTAGTGGTATGAAAGTCTGACATTTATTTAAAACTATGTTAATCAGGTAAGTTTGATGCTGTGATTCCAATCATGCAAAAATAGGGGGGGTGGAATTTAATTTCTTCACTTCCCAGGAAAATATCAGCATGACCATGGACTGCCAATAATTGGAGTATATCATCCATGTGCCCTCTGGTCCCTGAAACATTTTGTTTGGATGAGATTGAGGAGATTTTCCTTTGTATACATTTCTAGCCTTGGGTTAGGATGGTTGGGGCAGCTGTTGACTGAATTTGAGGTGAGGGAGCTGCATGTTTGTTTGTTTGTTTGTTTGTTTGTTTGTTTGTTTGTTTGTTTATTTATTTATTTATTTATTTATTTATTTATTTATTTATTTATTTATTTAGGAATTCTTCTATGCCGCCCTACTCCCTATGTTGAGCTTGCCATTAGTTTCTGTTCTCTTTTTCCTTTCTTATTGTTCTGTTATATGTTATGTTGTGATGGGATGTTGTTGTGGTGTGTGTGTGTGTGTGTGTGTGTGTGTGTGTGTGTGTGTGTGTGTGTGTGTGGCATGTGTGATGTCTGTTGTATAGTGGGGAGGGTTGTATTTTGTTTGGATTTTTTATACACCACCCATCAGACTATAGAATTTGAGCAAAGGTTTTAGCCTTAATCAGCTTTAGGGCTAAGGTGCTAAGAGCTATGTTGATGTCCATGAATAGAGATCAAAGGTTTGCCATTTGTATAGCAGCTTTAAACTCTCTTCACTGCCAGGAAAAATATTGCATTGTTTGTTGAGTTTTAAGAATTCTATTTCTCATTTCTTTTCTTTTTTAACTCTCTATCTCATTTCAGCTTTCCTTTATGCAAACAGCACATTTGTTTCCCTCTTATTTTACTCCTTCATTAGCACATTTCAAAAAGTGTTAAGTAGCGTTTTCAATACAAACAACAAAAAAGTGACAGAAAAAGGAGGGGAAAATACAATTAAATGCCAGCCTTCTTGCTATTTTTGTCTTAAGCAGTTACTTCTCTGAGATGGCTTTTAATTATTTCCCACATTTAGTCTTCATCTCTGTGGTACATAGTAGAGGCGTAACAAATGTGGATTATAATTCTTCTACTATTTAATTATGCTGTTCCCTCAAAAAAAAAAAAGCACAAACGTTCAAGGCTTCAAAGATATCAGAAGAAAATTAAATTATCCTTGGATAGAGGAGACCAGTACCTTTCAAGCATTCATAACCTGTTGATTCTGGAGCTATGCATAGGGAATTTGTTATTCTGGAACATGGATAAAGGATGGATTCACCCACAGTGAACTGTTGAGAACTTTTAATCATCAGTGTTCTCTGAAACATGGGGAAAATCTAACCATGAAATGGATAAGTTTCTATTTCATTTTTCCTATCAAGAAGTGACTGTAGGATGCAAGCTTTGGTAAAAATGATAAAAGCAGCTTCTTGCCATTGTGATACAAACTCTGGTCCTTCTATGCATGCATGCAATATCACAATCATATATAAGGATGGAGCTGGTGTTGCAGTAGTGTGCTGCTGCTTGTGTCATTTTCTCCCCATCAATCATCTGAAAGGATGTCTCTCATCCCATCCATGATTTTTGTTTGCAATTGCCAAGTCCTTTATAAACATTTCTGAAGATTTTCATGAATTTGGGGAAATTTTCCCAACTCAAAACATATAGAATTAAATTTGCATCTGTTTGCATCTTCCTAGTTCTATAGGTATGAAGAAAAGGAATCTGCTGGTAGAAACAGAAGGTGGCAATAAGGGAGGTATATTTGACCACATAATTAGAACGGGGGCCCAATGTAAAAAATGAAGCTAAGTTTGAAATGTTGAACAATTAAATGATTTAAAGTAGATAATTTTTTTTCTCTAGAGTAGAGAAAATTATTATTTTTGTGTATTTTTAAAACTTGTGTGTCTGTTTATTACTTTCAATTGGACAAAACTGGAAGGTATAAGGCAACAATTATTACACCAGAGTAATCAATGGGCTAATTTACAGAATGTCTGGATCCTGGGAATTAAATTTGGAGAAGTTATGGCTGCTTTTAGCACCACCGTGCCTTCCAGTTGTAGTTCCCAGAAACCCATAGGTTCCATGGTGCAAGGGAAGATGGGAAGGCTGTATCCTTGCCCTTTTTCCTGGCTGCCTCTTGCCGCTGTTCCCAATTTGCTGGTGGCATAGTCAAATGGCAATTGGCTGCTTTAGAACCGAGGCTGAAATTTGAAATCTCTTAATGGTGGCGGGCCATGAAGGAAGGACAAGAGAGTGGCTCAGATGCCTGCTGGTGAAGTAGGGCTGTCTGGGGAATGCCAGGAGTTGATAGGTGAATCCTCTTCCTCCCTGGAGAGAGATGAGCCTTGGGGACGCCCAGGATGGAGACTGGGGGTGCAGTTTTCTTTGCTTTCCATGGCTTCCATTATTCCTCCACCAGTCAGCAAAGTGGCAGGCATTTCTGTGGTTCTGCCAAGAAGGAGGTGGTGAAGGAGTGATTTCCAAGCTCCCTGCTAGCGTCCCATAAGCAAAGTCAAAGGGAAAGCCAGCTGGAAGTTGCTCATAGTTCCAATGCTTTTTTGCCTACATGTGGTTATTCTGTTTCTTTGTTTAGGTAAGGAAATATCTCTGAAATGAGTCATGGATTGTCTTATTCTTTAAATTTATCAGCCACCAAACTCCAATGGATTCTGGATCAGTGTACTCTGTTGGACTACTGAATCAATGATTTCCATCATTTTGCAATCTACACAGTGGTGCTTCACCTTTTCTTCATCATTCCCCTTTAAATACCTTTTGTGGCCACGGACCTTGGCCATGGACCCCCAAGACTTAACTCAAGATTTAAATCATAAATTTTCTTCAAGCCTTCGCGAACCACCTATGACGACATTATGCCCCCCCCCAAGGTCCGCGGACCACAGTTTGAGAACCACTGATCTACACTAATAACACTGTTCTACAAGTAAAAAGTTGCGAGCATGAAAACAGCTGTTCTTACATAATTTTGGGGTGCTAAAAATGAAAATAACATTTAAAAATGTATATTGGCTCTACTTTCCATGATATAAGCAACCAACTAATGAAGTAAGGTTTATAAAATGCATGATGCAACTTACACCATAGATTACATAGTCAGTATTGCTGACCAATAGAAAACCGCCACACATACCAAGATGATGCAATATTAGCTAATATTACATCACCAACTTCTGTAAAAGTCATAATATCTGTTGCTTGGCAAGTTAGACAGCGTCTTTAAACATTGTTTTATGCTAGTAAATTTAGTTATGCCTCGAACCTGTTTAAATAAAGCAGATAATTTCTGCTATATTTGCGGTGAAGTTACTTTTGCATCCCAAAAACGAAGGATCACAACCGTGATTAAGAAAGCCTACAACTTGTATTTCGGTTGCAAAATAGGAGACCAGGACAAAAACTGGGTGCCACACATATGCTGTAATTCATGTGGATCGAGACTTGTCCAATGGTTGAATGGGAATAAGCCTTCTATGCCTTTCGCAGTGCCAATGATTTGGAGAGACTCAACAGATCATGTCAGTAATTGTTATTTTTGTATGGTGCCTCCAATTGAGAAAGGTCTTACTAAGAAAACAAAGTTGTTTGTGCAGTATTCAAACATTCCATCAGCAATACGTCCAGTACCTCATGGAGAAGGACTACCAATTCCAAAAGTGCCTGAATCTTTCGTAGTTGAGTCCAGTGAGGAAGAACCTCAAGAAGCTTGTAGTGATGAACCAACAGCCTTACATGACCCGGATTATCTGCCATCCACATCCGCTGAACCGCACCTCATAACACAAATGGAATTGAATGACCTAATAAGAGATCTGGGTCTTCCGAAGAACAAGGCAGAGGTTTTAGGTTCAAGACTAAAGCAGTAGAATCTCCTGGCAAATGATGTTTGTACAGATCCGTGAACTTATTAACGATGATGAGTTTCTTTCTCTGTTGCATGGCAAGGAAAAGACTGTGTGGATAGCATTCATGTCAGTGACATCAAATTGTCTTGGAAACAATAAAGCAGCAAACTACAAGGAAGTGGTTGAAAAACTCATCCAGGCCTACAAAAATCTTGGTTGTAACATGTTCTTAAAAATTCATTTTCTACACTCTCATCTGAATTTCTTTCCATCAAATTGTGGAGCAGTGAGTGACGAGCATGGGGAGCATTTCCATCAAGACGTTGCAGCTATGGAAAAAAGATATCAAGGTAAATGGAGCCCATCAATGCTTGCAGACTACTGTTGGACAATTGTAAGAGACAATCCTTTCCTTGAATACAAAAGAAAAGTTAAGAGAAGCAAAAGGGACACAAACTGAAGGCAAGATTAATGAGAAATTTAAACTTTTGAACATTTTAAACTTGTTTACTAATTTAGTTTTTCTTGATAAACATATACAATAGATTATTTCATGTATTCACTGTTGCGAATATAATTCACTTAATTTTAATAAAAATATACGGGTTTATATATACGTATTAAAGTTTTGGCACATTCTTTGCCTATTACCTGTAGTTGGAAAATGTAAAATGTCCGTTGCATGAAAACTAGAGCCAACTAACAAATTTCATTATTATATTTGAATTCAGCATGTGAAATTCATTAAGAAATGGCACATTTCATTTCTGAAACTAACAAAAATTGTAAATTTGTAGAACAGTAAATTAATGGCTAGTTTTTAATCCATCCTTAGAATTGTCATAGTACCACCAGTTTCCTATTAGGTGTATTTACCTTTCAGATAACTGTACTGTTAGTATCCTCTTTGCTGTATTTTACAAGAGACTATTGATGGAATATTGCAGTCTAAAAATACTGTTTGACTCTTCTCATTTATACATTATTGCTTTCCGATGGAATGCAATGTTCATTGGCCATTACACTACTAAAAGAGAACAATTCAATAAGAGCAATCAGCTTAAAATAAATAAACATTTTAGTTCCTAAATATTTCATTTCTAATTCATTTCTAAATATTATGTTTTAATTTTTATATTTGCTTTTAATTAACTTTTTAGATTTTGGTTATTCTTGTATTTTCTCACTGTTGTACGCAGCCCTGAGTCCTTAGGGAGTTGGGCGTCATATAAGAATTCCAAAATAAATAAATAAATAAATAATTAAAATGACAATACAAATCAATATGCCAATATTTTTCTGCTGAAACAACGGAAAGTATATATATCAAGACCAGCATTGCAATTTTTGCAGCAAAGCTATCTAGTACAGGGGTGGGTTCCTACTTATCTCACTGCCGGTTTGCTTCCTCCCACGCCACGTGGGTGTGCCTCATGGGCACATGGGCGCAAAGTGCGCATGCGCATTGCCAAAAAATTAGGGAAAAATTAAATTTTTTTAAAGAAAAGCTGAAAACAAGATGGTGACACATGTGCAGTGCCAGAAACTCAGCTTCTACGTATGTGCAGAAGGAAAAAAAACCCAGAAAAAAAATTCAAAAAAATTTTTTTTTCAAAAAAAAATCTTAAAAATTCAAAAGAAAAAGATGGCGGCATCCACGGACTGGCACTGACCGAACCGGTTCCATGACATCACTGTGATGTCACCAGTGGGTTGCTACTGGTTCGGGCGAACCTGTCCAAACCAAGAGGAACCCACCTCTGTCCTAGCAGCAAAAAAATCACACTCAATCAAAAATTACTATTCCAGGAATACAGGCTCCTCACCCATTTTTTTTGCTGAAAGCACCTAATATCCCAGAAGCCTTTATAGCAGGAAAATACTGGCAAGGCTTTATGACATCACCAGCCCTTTATCCACTGAGCAAGTAGCAGGTGTGGTTTAGCCATTGCAACCAATCAGGGTGTAGGAGTGTATTCTATGCTGCCAGACCTTAACAGTGAATTCTAAACCAGAACTCTGATTTCATCTAATGATGCAAAATGTGGAGAGTTTCAACTAATACAAGGAAACCCTGCTTTTCATAGTTGAACTATGGAATTTGATGCAATTAGATGTGGTCACCAATTTATTTAATATTTAAATTGGAAACCTGGCCAAATTTCTGGCTTCTAGTATTAGGGGCTACCAATTTAAGTTTACCAGTTAAGAAGAAATAGCTAGAAGTGGACTGTCATCCTCATGCTCTATGGCTCAGATTCTCAAAAGCATTTGATTGCCTAGTGGACTAGATGGGCCTTCTGCTTAATATGCCTTCCTACATTTTTGATTATGTATTAGTATATAAACCTGATACAAAATATATGTGTCCCGAGTCCCATCTTACTGTACTGAATTGTATCTCTTAAGCTGTGAAAACATCATCCACAAGTGGCTACTAACACAATGAAATCAGGATGCAGAATACTAAGTGATACTGTACTTCATATTATGGGGGAGAAAAGCTTTTGACATATGACTAGTCCAGTGTCCTATTTATTTTGTTCCTTAACCAAAATGTTATATCAATTTATTTCAATAATTACAAGTAAAAAGACATGGGGAAAAATTATCGAAAACTGGGAATGACTAATATTCCATATTTAATTCAATTTCTCATGCATACTGTCTACTTTAATTTTCTGAACAGAATGTAAGCCTGATCCTATAAAGAAATATAAATTAATAGACTAAAATGTATTTGATTCAAGCAATCTGCATGTCAATTCGCGAAGCATTCTTGACCTACTCTCGACTTGCCATAGGCAGGGGATGGGAAAACTGAGCCTTGCAGCTGCATCGAGGAACTTGCATTTCAGTCAAAATAAAGCACATTCCAGCGGCAACATCAAGGTCATCTCCAGGGAGATCCACAATGGCCGGAGGGAGTGACTTCTACAACCCGCAAAATTGCTTCGTTGGGGAATGTGACTGATGACACACCTTGAGGAGGAGGGGAAAACAGGGTCAGAGCCAAGGCGCGAATTAAGTGAGGTCAGAGTTGGCTTTACTTGGATCGTGCCGGCATGAAGCTCCTAATAAATAACTAGATTTCTTTTGAAGCTTGGCTTAAGGCTCATGATTTCATTAGGGCATCAGTCGGAACCCTGATACTGCATGCCAAATACTGTATTTATTTTCTGAGAATATTATACTGAAAATAGAACTGAATAAAAAGTTGACATATATATCTTTAGGCACAACATTCATTCTATTTTCCACATTTGTTGTTCCAAATGTAGGACAACACATGAGACCTCATGGACCTGATGGACCTCACTTTGCCATGATTGTGTGTCAGTAATTGCTGCTTTGAGTTCCTGTAAGTCAGTGTTTCTCAACGTTGGTTACTTAAAGTGTGGATTTTAATTCTCAGAATTCTGACTGGATGTATGTCTGGGTGGGGAATTCTGGGAGTTGAAATCCACACATCTTCAAGTTTCCAAGGCTGAGAAACATTGTAAATTTTGGTTATCTCTTCCATCAAAGAATCTAGCTATATTTTGAGACAGATTCTTTTTCAATTGCCTCCGGGTTTTTTTTCCAATGCCTTCATAAAGCTATAAACTTTAGCTTCACGATTAGTGCTTCCAGTGAGCAATCTAGTTTTATTTCATGATTTGGTGATCCAAGATGTCTTAACAGTTTTCTTCAGAATCACAATTCAAGGCATCAGTATTCATTCAGTATTTCCGATGGTCCAGGTTTCATAGCTATTTGCTACAACTGAGAAAATTATAACTTTGACAATATAGATCTTTGTTATCAATGTGATGTCTCTGCATTTTAACATCCTGCCTACATCCTGCTACAGTCAGCAAACCTCAGAACTTTTTAGCCAAGGAAGATATTACAGGAGAATAATATCATTTTTACTATATAAGCATTTAATGTATCTCTACAGGATCATAATAAGCTGCATAGTATATTAACTCACATATGCATGAATCATAATTTAGGCTTTGATCATTTTATATCAGCACCTTTCTTTAAAGGATGGCTACATTTTTTTCATGATCTTCTGTGACTTTGAAGATGGGCCTAAAGCAAAATATTAAACTAATAGCCCATGTCCTGAGACTCAAACTGCGGTGGAATTTCATAGTTTTTGTCAACCATCCAACTAACAGATACAATAAAAGAAGGCATTTTCAGGAACTTTAAAATCCCAAAAGCAAAACTTTATTGAGTACATTTTGGCATTGAAGAAAGCAAAACCAACTCTAAATTTTCACGTGCAACTCTGCAAAGTTAAAATCCCCTCCTCCCATGGAACGGGTCACATTGTCCAATTAGGAATCAGCCTTTTATTTTTATAACAGTTTACTTCTTGGCCAACACCTGCAGAAGTGTCCTTGACTCTCATGGTTGAAGATTGTAGCCTCTATATTCCATCTCACCCTTCCATCCCCCCAGTTCTTTGGCAAGTTGAAAAGCAATAACAGTCACAAGAAGCTTAGGCATTTTTCAATCTTGACAGTTTTAAGAAGAGTCTTAAGAAGATTCAAAGTACAGTAGAATGGATTATGCTTATAATGATTCTTTAGAGTCACATTGGTAATAAAAGCAACAAACTCAGTTTAAGGCGAAAGTCTTTTTCACCACCTCAGTTTATAATTAATGACATAATTAACAAAGGTTCTAACACTGCTTCTTTTAAAGGTAGATGCCATCTAAGTGAACAGTCTTAAATCTGTACACTATTTCTGTAGCAATTGTTCAAAACCAGAAAGTCTCTTGTTCAATGAATCCATTAGTCATTTAATTACAATTACGTTTTTATTTTCAATGAAAATGGTATATGACAAATATTCTCAGTAAAAGCATATTTAGTTCTGTTGCATCTCTTTGTCATTCTGTTGCCACTGACTTATCATTTGCTGTATTTTTTTAAATGCAGATTTACTTCAGTCAAATAAACAGTTTAATGAGCAAAGCAATTATTTCATTTGAATATGTGCTATTGTTGTGGTTGATTTGGATAGCTTGGTGGACACTTTATGACTTAAAAAGGTAACTCAGTGAAAATATTGCAGTTTCTGCAGAAAATATTATTAGAATTTATTATTCTAAGAGTCTCAGGAGATTTTTTGGGCCATAGAACAAAAGCAAGGTTGGAGCAAATATGTTTCTTTATCAGCAAACTGAAGGCTGATTTTGGACAGCTCCCATTTACTGCTACCTCCTCCTTCAATCATGCACTCAAGTACAATACACACACTTAAAAGATCAATGTACCATATCTTATTGGTGATGACCAATACAGAATTCTGTAGCATAATGCTTAGCTTTTAAAAAAAGTAGATCTATTTCTATCTACAGGTGGGAGATGGAATTTGATATAAGCAAAATATGTAAAAAGAACACATTGCAGTAATAGTTTGAGGAGGCCTAAAGGACGACAGTTAATTTGCATAATACATCCATTTTCAGCCTACAATCTTACTTGATAAAATGTTGGTCTGAAACCAGAACTGTTTTAGTCTTCCTGTTTGTTTATCTCATGCTCAGGATACTTAATAGGTAATTTCAAATGTATCTTGCTAGCTTTGCTGTACTCTGTTACACACTTTCCTATCACTCTAAAACTCTAAAACCTGCACACACTTCCAAGTATGAAAAGTTCTATGGGAAGTTGTCTTCCTAAAGCCATGCCTTGGGATTTAACTGGACAGTGGGAAGCCAAGGATACTTTATTTAATAGTACGTACAATTGTAAAATAAAAAATTCACATAAATAGTCCTGGCTATCTTGTGTTGAAAAACTCTAAAAACCACTGAGAAAAAAAAGATCACTGAAATCATCATTTTTGGGGGAAATAATTTTTCAAAAGAAATAGTCTTTTATCAAACTGACTGAGAACTTGTAAGAAAAAGGCAGCATTTTTCTGCCCAGTACTACTAAAGGGAATATAAGTAATAGTTCTCATCTTGACAATTACCATGCTTAAGTATTATATTAAAATTGGGAGAGAGTCTAAATCACTTGTTTTCTTTGTTCACAGAATTCATTTGTTTTTCTAAAATGTTCTACTCTATGTCATAAGTATTGCTAGGATAGTACACTTGCTAAGAAAATTGAATCAATATTTAACTTAAAAGAAAATTAAACATAACTTTGGTGGTGTTTTTATTCCCTCTGGAAGAAAGCAGTGACATGAGAAAATCAGGCTCCAAATCGCCTGCAGGGATTATTTTTATTCAGTAAGAGAAGACACAGCTGCGAATATGAATGCCTATAGCGAAATGTTCTTTGTGTTTCCCTTTAGTGATGCAGCTGTTTCGCTAGTATTAAAAATATCAAAGTCCATTCCAAAGGTTGCTCACATCCGGAATAGCACTTGCAAGGGTCAGCTGAAGGGCTGACTAGGGTTTTTTTTTAATGGAATATGTAAGCCATAATTAAACAGCAAATAATGCAGTACATTAACTAAATCATGCAGAACTTTGTGAAATAACTTTGAGTTGAGAGATACAAATGTTTGGAGGTCAACGGAGATTTGAAGCCACGGATAACCGGGAAGTATATTTCTGCTCCTGCCATTCCATACTCTCAGAACACTAAAGGGCAATCAACATAATTAATTGTATTTTGGTTTTCAGTTTCTCTTTTTGACTCCAGGTTGATCTCTATTAAAAGAGTTTTAACATTTCAGAGGAAACCTAGACACAGAAGGTGGACATATTATTATCTAGCAGCCATTCAGTTCAGCTATCATAAATGGAGAAAAGGAAAGCAAAGCTCCATAAGATTTACCTACTCCTTTTTCTCCTAAGGGTCCTCCAACAGCTGTTCCACCAATTTGCAACAGAGGGAGAAGGAGAGATTAAGTGTCTATATAATATTTCAAAATGCACAATGGAATGTCAACTTAGAGATTCTTCATTTATCAGACTTTGGATGCAACTGGCAAAAATTTTACATGGGTATGCCCACCAAAGACATGTCCTTTGCACCAAAGTAGTCCAGACAGAGCACTTAAACATTTAAAAACAAATTATTTTATTCATAGCTATTGACATAATTTGTGTAACAATGTCATTATGTAATTATATCATTTGCATCAATATGTCATTTATGCAATGACATAATGACTGTAGGTAGACAATGTAAATTAACACAAATGGTTGCATTGTTTGCATCATAAGGTCTCATATAAATAATGTAAATCACCATGATTTAATGAAAATTCAAGAAGAACAGATATGATCCATTAAATTGACATTTTATTATGCCTGAAGACTCTTATTTTTCTTTTCCTCCTCCAGGTCCTTATCTGTTTATGTTCTGCCTTTTTATTGCTCTGCACACAGCACTGGAAGTCATTCCAACTGAAGCAAGGGATATAAATGTTCCAACTAATTAATTATAGATAAATGAAGCTCTACATGTCACCATTTCTGAGATAGTTTGGCCTAGACAAGTTGGTTTAAGGTACTTAGAGGAGGGATGCTCAGAGGCACTTTGCCTAGAACCTTCTTCTTCAAATAGAATTGTGCAATGCCTTGTTTGATGTCAAAAACTGTTTCTGTTTTTTAAAAGTGAATTAGGATAGCAAATGTTTTATCCATACCACTCTGAATGCAAATATCTAGGTAGTAGCGGCTTCCCGCTGATAAAGAACAAGATTAGTGTTGACAGATAACAAAGATGTAGCAGCATGTAGGCATAATGAATGTGTACAATTCCTCCAGGCGCCACATCCTTGCCTCATCGGAACAACTGCTCTGCAATGCATTGCAACAGTTTCTGAATAAAAATTTAGCTATACCTCTGCTTGGGTTTTCTATAAACAGTCTGTCTTTTTCAAGTCAATTGTATTATTGTATTCTAAAATGCAAATAATTCATTATAGGATACAGATAATAGCTGAGTACTATTTATACAATAGAAACTAGAAATCTTTAGCACTTTGATGATTCAGATAAATTAAACTTTTAAAGATGAGGGGAAAAGTTTGCATCAGTGTGAAATATGATTTCCAAAGTATCAGTGAACTAAGATCGCTTAAGTTGTATAATTAATACTAAGCATGACATTGATAAAGTTACAAAATGCATTTAATTATTATATGATATGAAAAAGGTTTTCATCTTTGAGCTTAGTCCATGACCAGCATTGATGGTGCTCATGTATCATTTTATGTCCTTAAGGATTACTTTAGTATCCCATTTCTATATTTGTCATACATGTACATTTGCCTGAGCCATTCTTTCCCCTGCCCAATAGCTTTGCCATTTCTATCTTCTGTATCTCTTTTAAAAATTCAATTGGCATTCAACAGGTTCTGAATTCACAAATGCCTTTTCCATTCAGATATAGGACCCAATTTCTCTTATTGTAAGGTTCCCCAATCTTCAGCACCCACAAAGTTCTCATATTCCACTAGACTCCCTCAGACTGACTTTGAGGAATATATGAGCAAGAGAGTACTATCACTATCTGACTACCCTGAAGCACACAACAATTGTACCCTTCTAAATAGAAGATCCTCCTCATGAGGATAAATGCATCTTCCTTTCAGAGGGACAAAAGTTTTACTCAAAGCTATTCTTGAGTTTGTGGAATCCTTAATTCACAATCCAATGCTAACCTACAATATATTCTTTTCTATTAATATTTGTGAGTTTGCCATTGTGACTTGCTTGCCAGTCCTTTCACATCAATCATTTTGGAATCTAGAATGTCTGACCTTAGTTCATCCTACTCTCAACAAGGCTGTTTGGTGTTGATCTCAGACTGCCCAACTCTGGGTTTACTCTTTTCAGTCTCCTGTCTACCAAATTTAAATTTAGAGTGCCTAACTTTCTCTCATTTGCTTTTATCCCACATGTTATTTTCTCATTTGCTTTTGGCTCACTTTGGCCATAACACTCTTAACAAATAAATATTTTCTTCTAATTCAGCACTCTTTGAAAATGGTCTTCTACATTACAGAAGGCAAAAAATAGCAGGTGGTGAACAGTCCCTTGGAGATTATATGAAAATGATCTGTCTCAAAACTAATTGACCAAATTAACAATTTACCATTCCCAAAATAAACAATTGCTGTTCCATAGATCAATAACCGAAGGCGACTTTGTAACTTCTTTGTATATTGTAAACACAGAAAAGAAAAGTTAAAACACAGCTTCTTGTTTCTGTCATCATGGATACCTCTACATCATCATTGTTTTTTTCTTTTCAAACACCCAAAAACAGTTTGAATCTGTCCCGGAATGATTTTCACTTTTCCTAACTTTAAAATCCTGCAGCTATGCAGAGAATATCATGTGCCAATCAGTGCTTCATATAAATGACTAATAAGAGAATGCAAAACAAAACAACACCAGCTGTCTATCAGTGATCTGCTTCATCATCTATCACATCTCAAAAAATATCAAAACTCCCATCTCCCAACCACATACAAAAGAAAAGGGAAAGAAATTAATTGCTACCCATTCCCCCATCCACATGTTCAATACATCTTGTATTCATTTGTATGACCCATTGTTAAAAAAAATCTGAATGATAAGTATGAGTGGAACTTCCTTAACTGAAATAGTATTATTCTTTCTATTTTTCTTTAAAGCCCATTGCAAGATATAAAATGGAAGGGATCCTCTATTACTGAAATTTGTTTGCAGGAATTAAAGCTGTTTGCTAAGCTACATATTCTTTTAACCTGCCATTCTTTATATTTCTAAAAATTTCATCTTTATATTTATATTTCATCTTTATATTTCCAAAAATTTATATTTCATCTTTATATTTCCAAAAATTTCATCATCATTTATATTTCTACCATTTCATCATGTCATCCTTTTCTCACTGCAACCAACATTCATTTCACACTTAAAGAATCTTCATCTGCATTTCCACTATGGCCATCATAAATTGAATACTTTCTGTTTGAACATTATAAATAGTAAAGTCATTTTGAACTATAAAGAAACAGTGGAATAATGCGACTTAATGCTTTCTAGTCCTGAGATTTCAGATCTATATTGTCATTAGATCAGAATAATGATGTCCATTCTCTCCTTGATTGCCCACAAGGGTAACTATTGATGTTCAGATATCAGAGGGGGGCCTAAGATTATAACAGCAGCTTAGATGAGTGTGAGATGGTCATTTCAAAGAAAAGTCCTATCATTGAACACTTCAAGCAATTAGGGCAAAACCTGAAACAAATATAATTTTAGGTCCTCAGATAATTTGCTTTTAAATAAAAGTTTGTATTCAATTAACAGCCTTGATTATATTGCACAGACGAAATGAAGAAGAAAATGTCTCTGACATAGTATTTTCACATCTAAAGGAAATATTTACCAAGAGAACCATGCTATTTCCATGACTTGGTAGATTTATAGTAATTAATTCATCATTTACCAGCTATTTTACCCCAATTCTAAGACCAATTACCCTTTTGGCAGATGCATATTTGTATGGCATCCTTAAGCTGCTCCTGCCTCCTGCTCCTGCTCATACCAGCTCGATTCTAAACAGTTTTAAGAAAATCTTGTCCAGATTGAGATTGATTTGGCAACAGCTAGCAAAATATTCAATCCAGGCTACAAACTACCATAACTTCCCACTGGACAATTCCTCTGCTGAGGGATATGCCTGCCTAACTTTCTATTCCAGAAATGCAAAGGGGTGGGGCTTATACTGTGACACTGCTCATCGTACTGATTGTAACACATCACTCCACTTCCCGTAGAACAACTCCTTGTCAGTGCAGTAACCCAGGCAAAATTACTAAGCATTCTGTCTGTTTCCTTCTTCTCTTCACCACTGGACCAATGTCATGCACACACAGTTGGTTGTGATTGCTAAGGTTTTGTGTTTATGTGGTTACTCATCATTTATAGATTTTATTTTATTTATAGATTTTCAGCCTCACTTTCTCTACTGGTACTTCAGAACATCAGATTACTGAAGTAAACAGAATGGAACAGTAATAGCAACAAAAATGTATACATGTATGCTTTTTTCAAATGTAGAAATTGTGCTACATCATCTCAGTATAATTTGCATTTTCTCTCAAAACGGAGGTCAGATGACTTGGAAAGTTGTGATATTGAGAAAATTCTATATGCTTCCTCCAATCTGTCTACCACTGATTTGATATTCTCAGGATGCCTTTCCATTTTTTATAAAGTGTGAGAATATTTATGCCATCACAAATCATGTTTGTCCCTGAAAAACAGGCTTTTGGAAATATGAGCTTGTGCCAAACAGCTTCACTTCTTAGACAGTTGGCATTGATCGTGGCCAATTACACAGCCAACTTCGATGAGAGATGGGTGGCTGTGAACATTTGATTACTAAATAAATAAAATAAACATTCCTGCAGTTCAATCTGCATAGCAACTCTTAATTTAGCCTTGATACACAAAACAGTCTCCCCTCCCTTAAATTTATCAACCTTCTTCTATTTTTTAAAAAATAAACTTTATTTTTCCTCCTGCCTTGCATTATCAGCACAAGTCATCTTCTCAGGCAAAAGCTGAACAGATCTGACAGCAGATGCGTGGAGGATACAGAGAGCTGCTCTTCCAGTGAGGGGGAGGCTGTGCAACCTGATAAACAGCCCTAGAGATCCAGTCACCCACAGTGGAGGCAAGATGAAATATCAGCAGGGAAATAGGAACTTAGAACAATTTTTAGTTGCTCTTGAGAGAAGCTGTTGTGTCTCGCATGATTATGAGAGAGATACATAATCTGAACCCAAAATCTTCTGTAACAGGTTGACTTCAACTGAGAAAGCTGGTGCCTACTTGTCTTTCAAACATGGTGTGTTTTGATTTCAGGAGATTGGAAGATTATAGCTGGATGGGAGTTTTGCCTTTCAGAATTTCCGATATCTGGATTCAGAAGCATATCTTCCTCAGCAGAGCACAGAACTGAAACTGCTGCTGTATAAATGCCAAAAGAAAAAAAGAGGGGGGGGGGGGCAGGAGGATGCTGGCAGTTTGATGCTTTAATATTTATTTATATCTCTGCAGGGTGGCTCCACTAGAGATTTTATGCTCTAATTAACAAGATATACCTTTAGGACGTAATTAAAGCACACAGGGAAATGCTTCTTGATAAATGAAAATGTGTGTGAGCTTTGGGGAAAAAATAAATCCCCAAACTGTTTGTGAGCACCTTCCTATTAGCCATTCAGGACAATTTTCTTACAAAGGTTTGATAGTTGAGCATTTTATATAATTTACAAAGATATATATTGAAGCTTGTTAAGAAGGGACTTGTGTTGTCTCACAGAATGATACTCTGGGCATTTCTGGGCACACCAAAGATTTGTAACCTGATGCACCCTGGAGTTTAGATAATTTAAAACATAAAATTTGAGTAAAGTATGGGTGTTGCTGATCTGTGATCTGCAAAAATAAATTCGACTGATTATCAAGAATGGTCTGTCACATTTTTAGCTGTCACTACAATAGTCCCCAAGAATTGCCCCTCTCCACTTTGTACATAATATTGTCTGCACAAATACTTCTTTTGGATTTAATAGAAGCACAGTAAGAAATAAGAGTGTAAGAGTGTTGTGGTTCAACTGCTATTGAGAAGCTTATTTTCATAACATTATCTAAATTGAAGAAATAGAAGTTTTTTAAATGTCTTTTTATTTTATTTTATTTTTACTTTTTTGAGCAGGATAAACTGCCTGATGGAAAAATGATTTTAGTATGTCCCATCTGGGAATACTGGAGGATTTTTATTTAATTTCCCCCATCTCCAACAGTTTTTACTTCTACATTTCTTTCTTTTTTGTTTCTTTGCCTGGTCTCTATTATTAATACTTTTCATTTCTCTTGTGTTGTTTTTTTTCTCTTTTTTATTTTAAAATGTTTTAGTTTTCCTGTAAATATTCAAATTTTATGTCACCATTTTCTTTCTTTCTTTTTCTCTTGACTACATAAATTTACTGCATCACCTTGCAGGGGTTTATTATAGCTGAGTTTATCCCAGAATGACATCTTCATTAGGTTTCTAGACTATAAAGGCCTTAGATGTATCTGAAATAGACAGATTGGCCCAGACTTCCTAGTGGAACTTCTGTGCTGAGAAAAAAAACATTTTAACTGCTATTTCATAAAAGTAAAAGAAACTGTATTTGCAAATGTGGGAACTGCTGGGACACATAAAACTCTTTTTTTCAAAACACATAGCACACAATCTTTAAAAACCTCTTGGGTTTAAATGTATAGGAGAAATTTTAAGATTTTGCTTGACCATCTGAGATCTATTCTAATATATCTCAGTAACTCTCAGTTTATTATTACAGTCTTAGACCAGAGACCAGAACAAATAAAAGCACTCAGTATATATACAATTAAAAATTCTAGTATAAAATAACAAATAACAACTAAAATCTATAATAAAATCTAGTCTGTCAATTATACATGGTCTGACTATACGATAGTTGCAATCCATAAACTGTGTAGCCCGTTGTAGGTTCAGCGCTAAAAGGGAAAGGACTAAGCAGTGCAAAGGGGGTTGCCACAATTGTTATATAACATAACTATGGTGGAGAAGACACGTGTTTGCGATGAATCCCCAGTGCTACTGCGCAGAATCTGGCCACCTGCGCTGTAGTTATGGACTGTTCATCCTTAAGCAGCCACTGAAGATAGGTAGTGTCAGAATGGCCAGGATACCTAGCAGTTATTGGCAGAATATGTTTTTTCTTAATCTCCGTATAAAAGGAACATCTAAGGAGCATTTGACCCACAGTCTCCACCTCTCCTGAGCCGCAGGAACAGAGTCTTTCCGTCAATTGTATCTTTTTATATTTACCATACAGGACGGCTGATGGAAGCGCATGGCACCGTGCGAGCGAAAATGCTTTCCGGTGGTTTGCTGACTCCAACTGACTAAGATAGCTGGCAGGAGCAACAACACATCTAATGGCATCTGGAGCCAGAAACAACGGAGCTTTCCCTAAGTCCGCCTGCCTCTCAATGTCCTCTGTTGCAAGGTTTGTCTTGCTAGGTCGTAGTCCATCTTGAGTATTAAAGCTGGGGAGAAGCCTAGTTTGGCAAGGTTGGACTCAACAGCCTTGATCCATGACGAGGAGAATTTGTCTTGAAGGATCTATCTCAGTAACTTTAGAAGTAGTTTTTATTTGACTGAAGACTGTTAATTGCTGGCTGTTAAGGATCTGATACATAGTAGTCATCAACTTGACTAGCTAACTGAAGTAAAGGTGTAGAAATAAAAGGGAAGCATCTGAAAATCCTTTAGCAGAAGAGGGCCCCACCTGTCTTTATAAGGAGTAGTAGATGCTGGTACTACTTACTGCAGCATCTTTTTATTAAAAAAAATACTTGATTGCAAGGACATACAGTAAGTGGCTAGACATTTTATTTTTTTTAAAGTAACGTGTATTTGTGTGTTTTTGCAAAACATAGTGTGGTTTGTTCCCAAAGAATGTATATAAATAAAGAAAGGAGTCTGGACAGTGTGATGAATGGTATATATATTTATTAATAAATAAAATAAAAGACCCAGAAAACTATTAAATCTGGGGCTTAAAATCACCCTGCATTGGCTGAAATCCCCTTTTCTGCATTAAACGATTCAACGTGCAAGAATCATCCATTTTGTTGCATTGGGCTTCTTGACAGGGATGTAACATGGTTGAATATCTAATTACATGTATTACCAGAATGCAGGTTCTCTTGTAGACAACTCTAGTTAGATGAAATATTAGCACACCTCCTTCTGATTTAAGGTTCACCTAAAATATCAGCTTTTGTAGGCCAACAGGAGATAGAAAGCCACCAAGAGTAAATAGCTTGGGGCAGAATCTGACCTAGTAGAGGTCTTTTTTGTGCTTTAGATATCGGCAATATTGCTTAAGGCTTTTATGAAATCATGAGGGAAATGAATAGACATGCTATAAGTTCATCCACTTACTATATTACAAAGGTCATGTTCTCTCTCGGTCCAGCTTCAGATGTCTTGGTTAATGAATACCTGCACTGGGTCAGAACAAACATTGTCCTTCTCAGATACTGATCTTCTGAAAGACCTCTTTGTTTTCTCATGTTCCTCCTCAACTACTATGGCATTCCAGGAATTCTATAATATTTTAAAAGAAACCTCTCTTTTTAAAAAATCTAAATTTTAAGATATTGTTTTGTTCAAAGTATTTTGGAGAACATGTTCAATAGGAAGAGATCCAGTGAAGGATAGGGATTAAGGCACAAGACTAGGAAACCCAGATTCTAATCTTCCCTTAGGCACAAAAGCTGCCCAGGTGACTTTGGACCAATCATTCTATCTCAATCTTACTAGCAAATAAAAAAAATTTATCTACTCACCTGCATTGGACCAATTGATGGAGTCCAGTCCATAACCTTCAACAAGGATGCAAGATTGATCCTGCAATGAATTGATTTGGTTTGATGCTAATAATTAATAGAAAAGTTACAAGTATTGTGTTTTTTTTTAAGAAAACCCTAATTTTATGAATGAAATACACCAGAGCAACATATTTATTTGAAATAAGAATAGTCACACTCACAATAAGCAATGAAGACTGGATTGATAAACTGCAAGCCACCCAGAGTCCTTTGGAGTTGGGCGGCATATAAATTTAATAAAATAAATAAATAAAATAATTAAGCTAGTGTTGTGGAAAAGTTTGAGTGACTGTAATCTTATTCATTTAAAACTACAGTGAAATAGATTACATATTGGCTATCAAGGGCCATTCAGTTCACCTGAGATTCCAGTATTAAATACTAGCAATGGACTTTTTTCTTTCTTTCATGAGCTATTTCAAATGTCTGTATGTTCCTATTCTTAGACAGATAAATGGGTGAGATAGCCAATCCTTTAGTTTTCCTTATAATTAGAAATTCAAACAGTCTATCAATAATTTCAACAATAAAATGAAAGATAATTTGTTTTGATCTGAAAAAAAAATCAACTGATACGCTGATAGGGGAGAAATTATCCACATGTGCCATTTTTCTGAAGAGGAGCCAAAATGTTTAGATTGGAACATGAATTTCTGTATATAAATGCTTGATATTTAGTTTTTGCAACTTAAAAAAATTAGCAGAAAATCGATCTGAGTCTTTTGTTAGGTATGTTTTTTTACCTCTTTCACTAGTAGAATATAATGAACTTTTTTCCTTCCAGAAACTACCAAAGGTACATGGATCTTTTTAATAAGTCTGCTCTAGGAGATGGGGAAGGCCCTTGCTTCCTGAACATTGCTGTCTACTAACTGCATCACAGTTTTTGGATTAGTACACATTTATTCAACCAACAGATGGCATACCTAGAGTATGTCCATGGGATTGAAGCCTTTGTTTATACGTGTCTCATGTTGATTACACATGCCTCTACAGCATCAGTGTTAACTTTGGATTTGATCCATTTGGATATATTGCCCTAAGGACTAAGTTGGGACCTTGCACACTTTGATAAATTCTGATACTTGAAAGTATAAAAAACTTTTTTTAATAGGGTCATCTGTTGACCCCCCCCTCAAATAACGTTAATGAAGCTGCAGATGCCTGGCTTTGCAGCTGCTACTGTTGTCCTTTCAGTGGCATAGCTCAAATGAAGAAGGGGGAGGAGGAGGAGGAGGAACACCAAGCCCACTTTACTCATTAGAGAGATTGCCCAACACCTGATTGGCTGCTTCTGAACCATATTAGGTATGTGTAAAAAATAGACCAGGAGTCTTGTCCAATCAATAGTAACTCTTTGCCATCTGAACTATATTTAGCAACACAAAGAATAGCCGTTTAACCATGGGCAGGGCTGGGCAGGAAGCAGAGCCATATAAAAAATCTCTCAGTTACTATTTGATGCAAGGCAGAAAGGCACTTGCAATTTACAGAAAATGTTCTTCAACTGGCCTTCAGGATAAGTTCATTTTTATGTCTTTAATTATGCTTAGCATGTTTTGAAAGAAGAATAAAATAGTTTAATAAATAATGATTATAATGGTGTTATTTCTCAAAGCCATTACACACAAGAGCTACATTTGAAATAAGACTAAAATATTCACATCCAAACAGTTTATTTATATAGCATTAATTTCTTCGCCTGAATATACAAAAACGAAATGTCTCATAATGAAAGAGATGATTCATAAATAAAATTATAGACAATACATCATCTACTTCTGTGACTCTGAAATGGCATCAGTCTCTGCATTATTAGCAGAAAGGGTTTGTAGAAAGAGACTACATGTCTTTTATCCAGAGACAAAATTCTGTACAGAAATTGCCAGAGTGATTTGGAAGTTTGTTTTCACTAATTTTCTCTCCACTAAAATGTTTGTTTCAAGGTCAGTTACAAATAGAACTAGGAATCCCTCAACTTTCACCTGCCACAGGCACAAACCATGGAGGCTGCTGTGGAAAAATAGCTTCCTGCTTGTAATAAATTACATCCATGTAGAAAGGTGGTGGGAAGATATTTTCCCAAGCATTTTGCCAGAGATTTATTGAAGAAAGTTATCCAAGAAATTTCTCTTTTGAAAAAATACTTATGTTTTGCATATACTCCCTTTTTATACTTAGCAAATATAATCAAAGAAAAAGTTGGAGAGTACAGCCCAAGTCTCTGAAAAGTATTTGACCTGTTCATTACTGGATGTTAGGAGCAGAGCTGTTATTTTCATTGTTGAGCTAATAATTTGTGGGTGCAATTTAAGGTATTAGTTTGTGAGAGTCTCTGTATACACATAGACACACAGAGACTAAGTGGTATAGTGTCTGTGGATTTCATAGATCACCCACTTCATATATATTCCTCACATGTTCCATCCAATATATGAGATCCTGCTCTAGATTGTTACCTGCCTAATGTTTGGTGACACTCCTTGCCATCTACTGAAGAAATTGGCTTACACCAAAAGACCTATCTAGACAATACTGAAGATATTCAGATGCCAGGATCCATAGGGATATATGCAATACAGCACCTTCATTTTTTTTCTTCAGAAGACATTTGCAATACACTTTTTTTTTCTGTGTCAGAAGCACCAAAGTGCTAACATGGCAAAAGGATTTGCCAGTGACATTACCATTGTCCGGGGGGATGCCCAATTGGGGGCTCCTTTCATGAGCCTGTGAAGTTGCCCACCTAAATGGTACCCATTAATCTACTCCCGGTTGCTGACTTTTGAACTGTGGGGTTGGCAGGAGCTGGAATGTATGACCGGAGCTCACCCCGCCCTGCAGCAGCAACCGGACTCAAACTCAAGCCTGCTGATCAGCAGCCCAGCATTCTAACCTTGTGAGTCACTGACTCACCGTGTTTTGCAATATGCTTGGATAGTTTGGTAAATGTTTTTTTATTTTCTCTATTTCATGCTAGTTGCCAATTTGTTGATTTTCTTTAAATGTATTATATAGTAAACTGTTTTTGAGTCAATTTCTAGATTAAATGTGTTTAAAAGAAGAAGAGAATGCCATAAATGATAAGGTGAAGTAACAGGTTCTGTATCACTAGAACCTCTTCCCCCATGTCTCCTTTTAAGATGTGTTGTATTGGACAAATGGGTACTTGATTACCTTTAGCACCAACACTTCCAAATGTATTAAATACAGCATCAGTCATGTCCTATAAAGGATTATATGGTGACCAAGTCATGTTCCTTCTCCTTAGCTGAATCAAAGGAGAATTTCAGTGTTGCCTTCTCCACTCACTCCAGGTTGCTTTGGCCATATAAGCAGAAGCAGCACAAGTCTTACAATAACCTAAATCTAAAAAATGTTTACTCATACATGTAAAAAATAGCTTAACTTTTTCAAGCCAGCCACCTCTGACCCAATGGACTGTACAAAATCAATATGTTTCTACACAGATGACATGGGAAACATAAAAGTCAAAGAACATATGTCATATCAAGGCTCATTCTATAACAAACATATGATTGCATAATGATGGAACAAGTTTGTGCTCAGAATGATTAATTCATCGTAGTAAACAGCTTCCAGTTTAACTGTTAGAAAGTGAAAACATAACATGAATTGATAATCATAACAATTTCCATTTGTTAATGTCTCTCCCTTCAGTTTGCAATAAAAATTGCTCATAATTGATAATTTCTGATTAGAACATGAACCTAGTTCTATTCAAGTGTTGCCTACTCATAAGTAAAACTATAACTGTGGAGGGTTATGGGCCATCTCCATACAGCATCCAGTCTTATTCCTGTATTCTCACTGGCTTTCTAACTGTTAGTGATAGAAATATTTGCCAAAGATGGCAAAATATTCTCTGAGGCCTTCAGCTCAACATACTGTGAAAAGTCTGCCTTATTAAAGTTCTCATTGATGTGATTTCTATACAATAATAAGTGAAAGCACTTAAAGACCCCTTTGCACTGAACTTACATGATGTGGAAAACTGTTTGGCATACTAGAGACAAAGCTTACATGCATAGCATTCTAAATTGTTCTATATTTATGTATATTTCTGTATCTCATTGTGTAAGAAAGAATGGCTGGGGTATGCAGATGTAGAAAATTAATTTCAGAGGTATGACACCTTATTTTGCAAATAATGTAATCAGTTATTATTTTATTTCATTCCAATTTTAGTTTTTTGGTCTGGTCTGCCTTTTTGGAGTGTGCTTTTGAAAAGTATTTATAATAATAATAATAATAACAGAGTTGGAAGGGACCTTGGAGGTCTTCTAGTCCAACCCCCTGCTTAGGCAGGAAACCCTACACTACTTCAGACAAATGGTTATCCAACATCTTCTTAAAAACTTCCAGTGTTGGAGCATTCACAACTTCTGGAGGTAAGCTGTTCCACTGATTAATTGTTCTAACTGTCAGGAAATTTCTCCTTAGTTCTAAGTTGCTTCTCTCCTTCTTTAGTTTCCACCCATTGCTTCTTGTTCTACCCTCAGGTGCTTTGAAGAATAGTTTGACTCCCTCTTCTTTGTGGCAACCCCTGAGATATTGGAACACTGCTATCATGTCTCCCCTTGTCCTTCTTTTCATTAAACTAGACATACCCAGTTGCTGCAACCGCTCTTCATATGTTTTAGCCTCCAGTCCCCTAATCATCTTTGTTGCTCTTCTCTGCACTCTTTCCAGAGTCTCAACATCCTTTCTACATCGTGGCGACCAAAACTGAATGCAGTATTCCAAGTGTGGCCTTACCAAGGCATTGTAAAGTGGTATTATTACTTCACGTGATCTTGATTCTATCCCTCTGTTAACAGCCTAGAACTGTGTTGGCTTTTTTGGCAGCTGCTGCACACTGCTGGCTCATATTTAAATGGTTGTCCACTAGGACTCCAAGATCCCTCTCACAGTTACTACTGTTGAGCAAGGTACCACATATGCTGTACCTGTGCATTTTGTTTTTCTTGCCTAAATGTAGAATCTTACTTTTTCCCCATTGAATTTCATTTTGTTTGATAGCGCCCAATGTTCAAGTCTGTCAAGAGCCTTCTGAATTTTGAACCTATCTTCTTGAGAGTTGGCTATTCCTGCCAGTTTGGTGTCATCTGCAAATTTGATGAGTTCCCCATCTATCCCCTCGTCCAAGTCATTGATGAAGATGTTGAAGAGTACTGGGCCTAAAACAGAGCCTTGGGGTACTCCACTGCATACTTCCCTCCATGTAGATGCAGTTCCATTCAGCACTACTCGTTGAGTGCGGTTGGTCAGCCAGTTTTGAATCCATCTGGTGGTGTTGCTGTCTAACCCACATTTTTCTACTTTATCTAGTAATAGGTTATGGTCTAATAGGTTATGTGCACATACATACATGTACATATACATGTGCCAGATTCAAACACACATTTGCATATATTGGAGAAGGTGTTCCTTTGGGATCTGCAACCCCAGTCTGATATTGCAAAGAGGCTTTGTTATGCTCCTGTTATGGGAGGAGTTGTCTTAAAGATAATTTTATGTTGGATTATGGCTAATCTATGTTATTTGATATGTATCATCTACCAAGTCTCCTGAAAAAATGCACAGTATAATAAAAAAGAATTCTAATACAGTTTTTTTTAAGAGGTACTGATTAACCATATCAGTTCTGAACTGGAGAACAACCTGGAAGTCTTGTTCATATTTATAGCAGTGCAGCACTTCCTACTTGGTGCAGGGATCAAATTCAAAATTTTCCCCTACCGGTTCTGTGGTTGTGGCTTGGTGGGTGTGGCAGGAGAAGGATATTGCAAAATCTCCATTCCCTCCCCATTCCAGGGGGAAGGATACTGCAAAATCTCCATTCCCACCCCACTCTGGGACCAGCCAGAGGTGGTATTTGCGGGTTCTCCGAACTACTCAAAATTTCTGCTACCGGTTCTCCAGAACCTGTCAGAACCTGCTGAATTTCACCCCTGATATAGGGGTATGTAGAGAGCACCTTAAATTACAATTCCTTAAATTACATACAGCATATAGAACCATGCTAGAGTTGTGGAGGGCAGCTATGAAATTCAGAAAAGAGGCAGCTGCTTTAAGGAGTTAGAGATGGAGCTTCTTGCATGCCACATATGCTCCAAAGCAGATCTCACTGTCATTGTATCTAAAGCATTACATAACCCTGATGTATATACTTTTGTTTTCCATGACAAAAGAACATCACAATAGAAAAAAAATATTAAAAAGATGATCTTTTGCGCTTTGTCCGTATTCGTTCAAATGTCATACACAATTATTTATTCAACTAATGTTAATGCATTTCTATTTTGGTTATCTATTTGGCAACTAGAAAGCTACAGAGCTCAAGGAAATAATAGCTCTTGAGCGTGTATACTTTTTTTCCATCTTCTCTTCTTCTTATTCTTTAAAGAATAAACATTGTGATTCAAGTAACAACCTAAGTACAAATACTTCCCTGCATTGAAGATGAGAAAATTCTAGTCACGACTTCCTGGAAGAGCAGACTTGCTGTGAGCCCAGGGCCACATAACCGATCCAACAGGAAGAGGAACAGAAGGAAAAGCTCTAGAAGGAAACAGGGATGTACCTGCACTTTTCTTGTATTTTTGCTCTACTCTTCTTAAAATCATGTAAGATAGCTTACATTTTATTTTCTACAGATGAGGAAGATTTTCTATAAATTTACCTTAAGACAATATAATATTCATTTTATGGCAACAAAAAGTTCAGTTGTATTAGGGATACTACTGTTTAAATGATAAAAAGTAATATATTTTCATATTAACTGTCTTATGCCACCTTGACAGTTAACAGATGAATTATCACGTGCACTTTTTGGATTGGAAAATAAAGATCAAAGATCAAAAGACAAATAGATTTTATGAATGAAACCATAGTATATGGATTCTCAAAAGATGCTGGATGAGTCTGTCTGTCCTACCATTCATAAGAGAGACACCCAGTTCTCCTTACCACTTACGGACCAAAAATGGTTACTTATTAAATTATTATTATTGTTCTATTATTATCTAATGCTAGGGAAGAGGTACTTGTAAAATGTTTACAATTTAGTTAAAATAAGTTGTACATAAATTATCATGGAGTCTGACATCACTGGCTGTTCTTACATGGCCAGGTTGGAGTTAGAAAGTCCTTGTGTTTCTTATCTATGGTTGATAAAAATACTTGATTTTCTACACCAGAGATGGGGGGGGGGGTTTCCAGCATCATATATGACCAGTCACAAAACTTCCACTTATGAGCAAATTGATGACATTTCTTACTATTACTTCCTCTAACTTTGCATTTTTGTCATAGCTTGTATATATTTCCTAACAAAGCACAGGATGTCAATCACATACTCTTTCTTTCTTAAGAATCTATACAAATGGCTCAGATGCAGATATAGATGATGCCACAGACAGGTGCTTTCCTTTGCTAATTTCCCGTTAAAAAAAATTAGATGAGACAAGGAGCCCAGTGGAAATTTAGGGTGTTGTTTGCAGTACATGAGTGCCTACTAGGCAGTCTCTAGTTATGTTTAGTTATAGATCTCTATACTTCCAGCCAAATCTGCCTGATTAGGCTCCTATGGAGGGTAGCAGCTGGAGCCTGGAAGTCATCAGGTAGGAAGGTAGTATAATATCCAAAAGAAATCCATGTATAAAAGTCTCTAAACAAATTAAAGGGTGTGAAGTGAAAAAGTATTCCTGTCTTTCATCTTAGATACCCTTTGCTATTCCTGGGAGTTGGTATTAATGGATCGAAACCAGAGCTTCTGAAGACTGCCTGCAGCTCTTCTCCTTCCTTGGATATCAAAGCAGTACAGTACCGGGGTGGGGTGGAGTGGAGTGGGGAGCAGTGATACAGGAGACTTCTATTTTTAAAGCTTCATATCTTCCAGGTTCTATAAAAGAATCAAGGACACTTTTAAATTTATTTCAACAACACACACACATACAGACTACACAGCTGTGTTACAGCCCTTAGATTAGCTGTTATATCTATTTAAAAAGTCAGAGCCCCAGAATGGATTAGCATCTGATGCTACAAGACCTTGCAAAAAAGTCTAGCAGTATTAATGTGAAGCAGGGACAGTTTTGTCTCATTAAACCATGTAGGAAGGGGCTCAGTGTAATCTTAATAACCTGTTCATTGACTGTAGCTTGGTGAGTTAAAATGAATAATTGAATGGATTTGATTTTTTTTAAGTGTCAGATTTAGTATTCATTCTGAATTCCCCCCCCCCAAAAAAAAACTGATGCAACAGAAGAATAAATTTTGTTGATGAATGGCTGTATGGCTTTTGCATCTGGAAATCCTACCTTATCAATCTTTTGATACTCTTTGAGAATGCTACTGGTGAAAGTGATTCGATAACAAGAATATATCTGAGCTCCAGAAAGCTTTTAGGAAAAGCTTCTGATCTTGGTATTCTCCTGTCTTGTTTCCTGCAATCAAGAAAAATATTAACAGGCTAGAAAACATCATGCACAAATTATGTTATTTAGCCTCTTAATGAAACATCTGCAGGAAAGCTAAGAGAACATCAAGAACTCAACAGTTCAATCCTGACCTATCTATATGCTTTATTATGGAAAGGCTTCTGAGATATGGAATAAAGGCGTGGGGCCTCTTCCTAGTGATAATGATCAAAAGAACAGTAAGGAAAGGAAGTAATTGGTTGGCTCTCACCACTAAAGAAAATTAACTTAGACACCTGTCTTGCTCTCCAAAATTTTCTATTGGATCTGGAGCTCATGTTCCAAAATACTTTGGAAGCAAGATTAAGCAATGAATTCAGAACTATTTTATACATTGCACTAAAAATACATGATTTCCATAGACATCTACTATCGAAAGCTACACATATTTATTTATTTATTTATTTATTATTATTATTATTATTATATTTTTATTATTTATTATTTTATTATTTTGTTTTATTATTTTATTTGCCACACATTTTACCAGCAGGTAAAAACCTTATCTTGACTCCAGGTTGATGAGAAGAGGAATGAAATGAGCAAGGAGAGAAAATTTTTCTGTAGCTTTTTTCCTCTGAAATAATAATAATAATAATAATAATAATAATAATAATAATAATAATAATAATAATAATAATAATAATAATAATAATAATAATAATAATAATAATAATAATAATAATAATAATAATAATAATAATAATAATCCCTTAAAAATTGATCCAGAAAATGGAGGATGATGGGATTTCACAGGTTTTAGTTGTACATTTGACTGCCTATAGAGGGTAGTCTACCATCTAGTCTTTAAGTCCTCTATGGGTAGTCTATAGGTAGTCAGATGTACAGCTAAAGCTTGCAAAGAGCCAGCGTCCTCAATTTTCTGGTAAAACTTTTATGGATTTTTTTAAATTTCAGCAGAAAAGTGCTGCAGAAGGATTTTCTCTACTTGCTCACTTGGTTCCTCTTCTCTTCAGCCTGGAGTCAAGGCAAGGTTTTTAAAAGGGCTATTGATTGGAGGGCAGAGGACAAGTTTAGCTTTAGTACCTAATTGGGAGGGGGTGAGATCAACAAGTCTGTCCCTCCCAGCTCCCAAGAATTGCTTGGCTCATCCAGGCAATACCAGGAGAGGAAATACTGAGAATGTGGCTTCCGTCTGGAGACTCCAACATACCAAACATGAAGACAATGGATAAATGGTAGCCCAGTGACAATTCTGGAGTCTTTTCCTAGATTGGAAAATTCTTTTGAATGAACAATAGTCCAGTTCTCTCCAGGAAAATGGCAAAGAAGTAGGTAGCCCAGGGTAAACCTCTGACTTCATTAGGCCATAGTAGTTTCATCAGTGATTTCAATGTGAGTTTCTGGACAAATTCTTATAGACAACTAATAACAGCTGCCTTTGTGGCCAATGAGCACAAAACTAAATCTACCCTTAAGTAGTACTGAATTGATTGATTATATGTTATCTGGGAAGAGTTTGGCTCGGTGACCCCTGAGGATGTGGACAAGATTCTGGGGAGGCTCAGTGCGGCCACATGTTTATTGGACCCGTGTCCCTCCTGGTTAGTGCTGGCTTCCCGGGAGGTTACAGAGGCTGGCTCCAGGGAATTATTAACACTTCTTTGGGGGAGGGTTACTTCCCCATGGCCTTGAAAGAAGCGGTGGTGAGGCCTCTCCTCAAGAAGCCCTCCCTGGACCCAGCAATTTTAGCTAACTATTGCCCCGTCTCCAACCTTCGCTTTGTGGCAAATGTTGTTGAGAGTGTGGTCACACGACTGTTTCCCCAGTACTTGGAGGAATCATCATATCTAGATCCGTTCCAATCGGGTTTCAGGGCCGGGCACAGCACGGAAATGGCATTGGTCGCATTGGTTGATGATCTCTGGAGGGCTCGGGACAGGGGTTGTTCCTCTGTCCTGGTCCTATTAGACCTCTCAGCGGCTTTTGATACCATTGACCATGGTATCATGCTGCACCAGCTGGAAGAGTTAGGGATAGGGGGCACCATTTTTCGTTGGTTCTCCTCCTTTCTTTCCAGCCGGTCGCAGTTTGTATTGGCAGGGGGGCAGAGGTCATCCTCGAGGCCTCTCACATATGGAGTGCCCCAGGGGTCGATTCTCTCACCCCTTCTGTTCAACATCTATGTGAAGCCGCTGGGTGAGATCATCCGTGGCTTTGGGGTGAAGTACCATCAGTACGCTGATGATACACAGCTGTACATTTCCACCCCAGGCCACCGCAATGATGCCCTTGAAGTGATGTCCCGGTGCCTGGAAGCTGTGCAGATCTGGATGGGGAGAAACCGACTCAGGCTCAACCCTTCCAAGACGGAGTGGCTGTGGTTCTCAGCGTCTCGATATAGTCAGATGATTCCATCTCTGACTATCAGGGGCGAGTCTCTAGCCCCTGCCGAAAGGGCTCGCAACCTGGGTGTCCTCCTGGATTCACAGCTGTCCTTAGAGGACCATCTGACAGCTGTGACCAGGGCAGCCTTTTATCAGGTCCACCTGATACGCCAGTTGCGGCCCTTTCTGGATCGGGATTCCCTGTGCACAGTCACTCATGCCCTGGTCACGTCGCGTCTGGGCTACTGTAATGCTCTCTACATGGGGCTCCCCATGAAGAGCACCCAGAGGCTTCAGCTGGTCCAGAATGCAGCCGCGCAGGTGGTTTCGGGGACTAATTGGCGCTCCCATATAACAACCCTCCTGCACGAGCTGCACTGGCTTCCGGTGGTCTACCGGGTGCGCTTCAAGGTGCTTGTTACTACCTTTAAAGCGCTCCATGGCATTGGACCTAGGTATCTCCGAGACCGCCTGCTGCCACAAACTGCCTCCCATCGACCAGTGCGCTCCCACAGAGAGGGCCTCCTCGGGGTGCCATCAGCCAAGCAGTGTAAGCTGGTGACACCCAGGGGGAGGGCCTTCTCTGTGGGAGCACCCACCCTCTGGAACCAGCTCCCTCCAGAATTAAGAACCATTCATGACCTGGCCACCTTCCACCGTGCTCTCAAGACGTACTATTTTTATCAAGCCGGGCTGGCGTGAAAAAGTTTTTGGGGTTTTTAAGATTTTGCCAAATTTTAATTATATTGTCTTAAATTAGGGCCACATCTAATATTTTCTTTTAAATGTATATATATTTTAATGTTTATATTATATTTTACTTGGCTGTTCACCGCCCTGAGTCCCCGGAGAAGGGCGGTATATAAATTTAACTATAAATAAATAAATAAATAAATAAATAAATAAATAAATAAATAAATAAATAAATAAATAAATAAATAAATAAATAAATAAATAAATAAATAAAGTACAAAATAACTTGTCAGAGTGCGCACAGTGTGACTATGTGAGACAACCCAGGAGCAAATACAGTAAACAGAGGTTTGTATTTAAATAGTGGTTTTATCTATAACAAATATATACATACACGTACTTTAGTCAGACCTCAAACAAACAGCAATTACAACACGGAAGCACACACGGAGAGAGAGATACACCCCAACAGGCCTCTTCTTATGGCAGGCTCTTAAAGAGATATCAGCCCAAAAACCTTGCTGACTCATTCCTAGCATTACATCATCATAGCAGCTGGTCAGCTCTTAAATCATTACACTGACAGAATTTCTGCTTCATTAAAGGGAATTTGGGGGCTGAGTGAAAAGAACACTTTGGAAATAGGACTTTTAATAAGTTTAAAAAATTAATCTTCATTTGGATTGCCATTATTCTATTTTATTTTTTAATGCTTTATTTTATCATTTATTTTATTTTTAAAATTTACATGGCCACCCATCTTGGAAAACAAAACCCTGGACAGCTCACAACAACAATAAAACCAAAGACTAGAAAGTTAAAGGGGGGGGGAGAAAAATCAAGAAAACCAGGTGCCTGATCACCATAGAATTCTCAGGTTCTAACTTTACTATATTTCAGGGCCTTGGAAAAAGTTGGCCTTTACGACTTTCCATAGCCATCTGCATTGTTCTTGATATGTTTCTGTTTTAGCCAAGCATACAGATAAATCAGAGCTTCCCCTGCACTGACAAATAATTTTACACTTTGATAAGAAGCTCTTGCTACAATAGAGTGAGAAACTTCCATTTTTCAGGATACAAATAAGTTACTAGTCTACAATTGCTTATTCCTGTTGTTCCTTTCAGAACCAAGTCCCACTCAGAAATATTGTCTCATGTTATGTTTTCAGTCAATTAAACAGTCTTTTGTGAAATTTGTGTGCTAACATAAAGGCAATACAATTGGAATTTATGATGTATCTTCATGTAGAAGATGTATAGATTATTATTCATTTCTTCATTTTCCCTTTTTATTGCCTTGATTCCATGAACCTCATAATCTACACTGAAGAACTAAAGCCTTGGTTAGATCCACGTTTACTACGTAAAGGGAAAGCATAACTATTCTTCCAAATTGCTGCCCCTGCCCAATTCTGTTGATTTCCCCTCGTACAACACACACAGACACAGCTGCTGTACTCCCTTTTAGAGGGTTTCTTCACTCTGAAGAACAACTTTTTGGGTGCAGGGTGAGGGGAATGGAAGAATTTGATTCATAAGTGACATTATTTTTGCATATCTTAGAAACAGAGCTTTATTTTCATTTTAATAGCATTTTTGTAGACATTATTTAGTTCACTATAGTTTTTTTCTATATGGTCTAGAAAATAATGATGACTTAGATCAAGCTTAGGGAATTGAAGGAACATAAATACACATTCTAACTTGTTATTCAACAAGGGAGATATGAACATATGATAAAGCAAAGAAATATTGGAGTAGGATTCACATCTTAATACAAAAGATTCTCAAAGTGAATATAAAGATAAAAACAGAAACTTTTTTTCTGAGTTTAATGGAAAAAGACTTGGGGGAAAATTTGGAACTTTGATGTTATATATGTTGACAGCAGCAAGATTAGTTTATGCACAAAAATGGAAGGACACTTTGATTCCTACAATGGATGAATGGTTGCAAAAGTTGATGGAGTTAGCAAAGATGACCAAATTGATGCTTTGATCAAAGAAAAAAAATACAATTATTTTTGTTTCAATTTGGAAATGGTTTCTGGACTTTGTGCTTGAGGTGGAAAAAATGAAACTTTGATTTTGGGTTTTCAAAGTGGCCAGTGTAGTCTTGTAAAGTTTACAGTTCCATTGACTATTTGAATAGAAATGCTTCATTCAAATTCCTTTTTGTAATAGTTTTTACAGTCCAATCAGTTGCTTTAAGATTAAGGTTCAATGGTGAAGCAGCAGCTTTAAATGAAGAGGTTTCATAGTTCAATTCCCCACCATTTTTGGATAAGGAAAATAAAACCCAAATGCCTGTCTGAAACTCCACAAAATGTCTGACAGCATAGAATTTTGATAAAGGGCCTGACACAGGAAAAGGCAACTTCTAACATTCATTTATTCATTTGTTTGTTCATTAAATTTATGTGCTGCCTATCTTGTCCAAATTTTCTGGATGTTCTATTCCCAAACCAAGCAGTCCAGTACATATGAAAGTGATGGTATGTGATTTGCCCTGTAAGTGTAAATGTGGAAGGCATTTTTTTTATTTATATCAGCAGTACCACCAGCAGAGGCGAGAGTTTGCTAATCATTCTTCTCATGTTGCATAGAACACATGAAGGCAATAGAACAAGTGGCAATAGCACATTTGAATAGGACAAGTGGCAAGCTATTATAAAGCAGAAGATTTATGGACAACAGCTATTCCACAGACTTCATTTTAAAATAATAAAACATTTTGGTATGCTGTACAATAGAAATAAATCACATTTATGTTCAACTGAAATTGAAAAGACAGCTTAGATTGTATTTATTTGTATGAATAAATAAAAAATGAATGTGCAAACCCTAGATAAAAATATTCTGAATGTTAGTTGAAACTACAGATAAAATGAGACATTGGTTTTCTCAAATATTTATGCGAAGCTTCACATACAGCAGACCATCTTGCATTAATGTATGTCATTTGCATAATTGAATAATGCTGTAATTTGCATCATTTGCATGAGGACCAGTGACATAAATTCCCCTGATGCCCCACTCTTTGATCCCAAGTCATTCTTAAATAATGCTGATTCCCATTCCCCAATACTCCATTAAATAAAGTTTCAATGATCTAATGAATTCATGCTCTACAGAAAATTTACTATCCAATATCAAAGCAAGATATAAATGCAGGATTTATATTTGGAAGAAATCAAAGAACTTCCAAAATTACAGCATGAGAAAAGAAGCTTGCTAACTATGGTAATCTTCCATTTGGAATTGATGTGTGTATATTCCTTGAACTAGCAAAAAGGATTACTAATGATAAATATATCAACACAAGTATTTGTTTGACTTTTTATTAAAATGTATCTAGAATTAACTATTCTCATTGTGATAAAAAATGATCTATTTTCAGGCCAAGTGGGAAAGAGTTGGATTAGAACAGGGGAACTGAGTTACAAACAAAGAAATGTCGTATTAGTGATATAATCAAAAGTAACAAAGAATAAGAGAATAAGAGAATTGGAAGGGACCTTGGAGATATTCTAATCCAACCTTCTGCTCAAGCAGAAAACTCTATATAGAGTTGTTTTATGTTTCATTATTTTAAGGTTCAAATTTTATAATGATATACATTTTATAATCACTGCCTCTAAATAAATCAATTGTATCTTCTCATCCTGTTAACACCAGGGTCAATAAATGTAGTCAAAATTAGCAGATTTCATGTAGTACAACAGATTAGTGCATTCTTTTTCTTAGGATACAGCTAAACCAGGTTCTTAGGCTTTCTATTGGAATGTAATTTCCTAATACACTTTTCTGATATTGAAAGATAAGCATCTATCTTTAGAAATTCTTCTGTAAATGACTTTATTGCTTTTATGTCTCCCCGCATGCTTATTCTGTTGCATAAACCTATTCCTATAAGAACCAGACTAGGGAAAGCTATACTAATTTATTTTCATTATCTGTCTTAAAGATAGATGACTGAAACTCCTTAGCAAAATTAGTTTCTAACTTTGGGGAGGCAATGTTATTTAAAATTTAGTTACAATAGAGCAGTTAGTAGGAAAGTATTGTCAGTCTTTAAATTTATGTTACATCAATTATATAGAAATACTCATCAGATGAAAATTTTACAAATTCATAATGGATCGAGTTTATGAGTTGGATTCAAAGTATTTATTTCAATTAAGCTGACATTGAAAACTAAAGTAAATTTGCTTGGAAATAAATATGATAGATTTCAGTGAAAATATTTAAAATATGTTTAGTTTAAATTTTATTGACATATGTTTGGCAAATTGAAAAAATAAAGGTTATTGTAGTCTAGTGATTTCACATATTTTAATATATTGTTACTTTGCTTAGTATTTCTATTTCAGAGCAGTAAATTGCAGTTCTGCATGAGATCACATTACTGTCCAATTTTACATTTCAATGGATGGAGAAACCCATTAAGCAGAACTAACACTGTTGCTACACTTTCACATAATAAGTTAAAAGCCAAAAATGACTTCAAAATAATTAATCTAAAACTCAATAGAAGCTACAAAAATAGCAGTATAAAACCTCCTCACTGAATCCCCCAAATTCAACAACAGATTCAACACAGGGACGTGTTGACATATTTTTTGCTGCTGATCTTTAAAAGGCCAGTCTCTCAATTAAATACTGATCCCTTCGTTATATTTATACACCTACCCATAAACATACATCTGCACAAATACAATAGCTCTGAAAAAACTATTTTTATCAATCCATCCATATGGACTGAACATAATGATGGTGGAAGAATTATGTAGAATTGCAACTGTAAAACCTACTCAGAAGCATAGCATAATGCCTTCTCTCGCTGCTACTAATTCTCACTTTTCCTTACCATTCCAAGATGCAAGATAAAAGTAAACAATGCATTCAGTCTATCCCAATAAAAACACATGGTGTTCTGTATGTTCTGGAAGTAAAACTCTCAGCAGCCTTCCTCTTGACCAGTAATTTGTCAAGATGTAAAGGGCCACAGGTAACCTTTGCTTTAGTGGCAGTGGAAGGAGAGGTAAGAAAGCAATGGCAGCCACCAATCTGGAGACAAAGGGAAGAAAAGAGAAAAAGTGAAACTCTTTTTTAAAATGGGGTCCAATGAATTGGGAATATTGTAATCATATGTAATTTATTGAATCAACACATTTGTTATTACATTATAAAAACTGATTAAATTGTATAGCACTGCATTGGGCTACTGTACAGACCTAGTTCTCTTGTGTATACAATGAAAATACAAATTATGTCCATGGTTTTGATATGACTTCACATGGACATCCAAATGCACACACTAGAAGCAGGAATTATCTGTTTTTCTTTATCAAGTACGCATTCTCTGGCAACCCACATTTATCAATATACTACTAAAACTCTGATTCCTATAGCCTTTAACTGGGCGAAATGGCTCACCATAGGGCAAAGCATTTTGAAGCAAGTTATTCAAGTGGGCTAACTTACAGAATGTATCCAAAATCCAAGAGCCAGGACTCCTTGGAATTGCAATTTGGCAAATTTTATAAAACATTTTATGACATAAACATTATCATAAATCAGCATATGATATCATTCAAATTGTCACAAAACTTTTCCTGTGCTGATGTTTGGCTGTGTTATACAGTTCAACAGGGGCTACTTTCAAGGCAGATACAGAATGTATCCCAGCTTTTCCTGTGAAGGCAATATATTAGAAGCTCAGTCATTGTTGAAGGCATTGAGGAGTCTGGTAAGGAAATATCTCTGAAAGAATGACCCAAGAGGTCACGAGTTGTCTAGTAATATCTTTAAAATTGCTCTAACAATACCTCTTCCAGGGATGTTGTAATTGACCTAGCAATGATTCTAAAACAAGGGTGTCAAACTCAAGGCCCGGGGACCAGATCTGGCCCGCGGGGTGCTTGGATCTGGCTCACGGGGCTGAGAGCAAAGGTCTGGCCTGTGGTGCTTCTGCCAGTGAAAACGGAGCTCTGGAGGGCCGCATGCGGTCCCCTGAGCTCCGTTTTTGATGGAAGAGGGTTGCAGGAAGTTGTCGCAGCCAGAAACAGAGCTTGCGAGGGCTGCACACTGCCCCCCAAGCTCCGTTTTTGCTGGCAGAGGGTTGCAGGAGGCTGTCGCAGCTTAAAATGGAGCTCAGGAGCCTATTTTTTCTGGCAGAGCGCTTGGGCTACCACAGGTGCCCCTGATATGAGTGACATCGAGCTGGCCATGCCCACCCTGGCCACACCCACCCCAGCCCCCCAAGGTCAAACACAACCCTGATGCGGCCCTCAATGAAATTGAGTTTGACGCCCCTGTTCTAGAATAAATGCCAACACAATTTGTCAAATGTTTAGTAAGTGCACAGGTATGCCTTTGCCTATAAAAATACATTCATGGATGCAGTTCTGCTTTGGGCATATCAGTTCACACACATCATATTAAATGATAATATTCATTTCATGTTACCTACAAACTGTGTTAATTGCAGATGTACTGATTAGTGTGGCACATAAATCCTAGTTCTGAATAATAAAGCAGTATTTCCATGTGATCTTATATATTTCAAAAGAGTTTACAATCCACTACAGATAATGAAAGGAAGTCACATGATCACAGCTCAGTTCTTGTCCTTGGAGGAAGTCAAGAGGGTGGTGATGATGGAAAAGGCATTGCATCAATGTATCACAAGCTCTACCCCTTTTATATGTGTATCATGGCATCACACACATATATGAAAGTGGTGGAATTTGCAGCACAACAGTTAAGGGCTTCTTTCATCATTTTGATTAAAGCACTGCAACCTGCAAATATATCTGGTTCATGTGTCCATTTTACAATAGTTGTTTTACTCATTCATTAAACAAATATTATTTTTTCTGGCTGAGTTTCAAAGACAAATGATTGCTCCTTTGAGTAATTATAGATGACAAAATCTGATCTGAAATTATTGAATCAGCTAAGGTAAACCATGCACCTGGATTATCCCAAAATGATAACACCTGTTCAATGGGGAAGGCTTTAAAATAATTTGTCTCATTTGTATAAAACTTCTCCATCTCTTTTTTTTTTACAAAACCAAGTATAATTATCGTAATGAGTTCAATTCTTTTTACTTTAGTATATTAAACTGAATAGTTCATAAACAGTTTTTAAGATTAAGATTACATCTTCAATAAATAATGTATTATACATCTCAAAGTAATATACACACACATCAGTAATATGCTGTATTTTAAAATGAGAATATTTAACTAGAACTATCTCACTCATAAAATGAGTCTAAAAAGTCAAGCAATGCAAGAGCCAGTGAAATCAGAAACCTATCAGATCAGTCCAATCTGCCTGGGACAGCCTGTCTCTAGCCTTGGGTGATCCACAGATATAGCTAGATTAATAATATTAAAAGTAGCTATTACACCTTATAGTAAGCCCACCCTTTCAAAGAATAGTTGAGGCAAAATGTTGTAATCCAATTTGCTAATTAATTCCTATATAGTGGCTTTATACTGGGACCCTTTCACAGCCCAGTGCAGAAGGTTCCGGGAGGCTGCCATGTTGCTCTATGGGGTCCTGAGTGTTGTAACATAATTTCTTATGATAACATAATTTCTTAAGAGAACTTTAAAAAAATGAAAGCTATAAGTCTGCATAAGTATACAGATCTTCCTGTATAATTTCTTAAAGTGAACCATACGTACTAGTGTTGGCCATATGCACATTCTGTTTATTTTTATATATCAGCAACTGGCTGCTTTTTCTTATATATGCTTTTTAAAATGTCATTTTTCTCAGATAGAACAGGATAATAAACAAAAGCCATTAACTTTACTTAAAATATATCTAATATGTAAAAGCAACCATGTTTTAAACTCATACTAGATTCTGCAAGTTTTAGTTGGCCGCCAGAATGTGGATCGGTCAGACAAGATGCAAGCAGCTGCATCATCAATCAAGACTGCTTTGCAAATAATAGTCTTGGCATCACTTTGATGTTAATTTTGAGAAAATACATGGCTTGAGAATTTCTCTGACAGCTGATTCCATGAAAGCTGCCTGGAGTGTCATCCATTGTTCAGTCTGAAGGTTTTGCTGCCAACACCAGTTTTTAAGCCAGGTATCTGTAATGATCTGGCACAGTGCACTGAACTGAGCTGCTCTGAAAGCATGCAATATGCCTCAATAAAGAGACTTCTGGAAATCCAGATCAGATCCTAAATTCTTGGCTGGGATTCAAAAAGCTACATAATAAAGTGCACTAAAGGGTTGAACCACATAAGGGCAACAACTAAAGCTAAGCCTAAATGTTGTACTTTTTCAAAATCTCTGATATTTAAAGAGACTAATCAACAGCCAGATACTTTATTAATTCTTTACTGTCTTCTATCCCTTCTTTTTCCCAACCATTGTGTTCTCTAGTGATAGAACATCTGTAGACTTATAAAGGCCCTGATTTGAAACTCTGGAGGATGGTTGTCAATCAGCATAATCAATAATGAATTAAATTTCAACTTCCTATATACTTCTTTCTCCAAGCCAGGTATGGAGAAATATAGCCCTCCCTCATTATCATAAAGGCCAAAATTGCTTATCCTTTCAGGGAATGCCTACTAATTCCAGTTAAGTCAATTAAAGAGAAACTAATTCAAATTTAAAAAAAATCCTTGCTAGTGAAGGAATAGAACAAATACCTGAACCAAAATTTTCAAAATACCTAGGCTCCTGAACTCAAACTCTAATAGCTTGCTTACACATGGTAGTTGCAGATGGTGGTTCAAGAGTTAACTTAATCAGTACTTACGGTATATTTTAAAATAAGAACCACAAAGTAATATACCACAAAAGTTGTGTTGGTTTCTGCTTTATTGACTACTAGCTGGATACCCGTGCTTCGCTACGAAACTATGTGATGGGGCTTGATAAATTGACACTTAAAGCTTGAAAATCAATGAGTAGTTTAAAAAGTGACTGTATTATTTCGTCAGAGACCTTAAACTAAGTTTCTGTTACAGATGAAGACATTATTGTAAGTGTAACAACAATGAAATAGATGGGGTTAAGGCCTTTAATCCCAGCAGCAATCGTGGCTATTTTGTCTATGTAGCCAGGCTAATGAGTTGCATAGCATAGACTTTCAATTTGTCCCTCAGATGAATTGCTGAGGACCTCCCTCTGTAAACAATATTCCTGGTTTTGCTGTCTGGCTGGAGGATGACCAGGCTGTCAGGTGAACTGACTCTGGAGCATGCCACATAGAACTGGCCATGGGAGAAACAGTCACTCGTGAGATGCACACCAGCCACTTTCAAAGTCTGTCCCTGTGCCTTATTGATGGGATCAGAGGAATTTGGGGTATGAAAACGGTTTCTCCCTGATTGACGCCTGTGAAAATCGTGGCTTTGATTATGTGTTTGTACAGAGTCTTAACCTGAAGCCTGGTGCCATTGCACAGTTTAGATTGCATAACAGCATGATTGGAGCGCCAATCTTGAAATGGAGGACATGAGGTGGTAATCCTATTGGGTTGAGAGTGTGAAAGAACTCCACAGGGTAATGTACAACATCCCCAATCTCCATTACTGAGTCCACAGATTTATACTTCATATGCTTAGTGGACAACTTTTCCAGCAGAAAGTTGTTGATGCTGTTGGCTGAGTCATTTGTTGGAGTGAGAATAGCTCTTTCCCTTAGCCATGAACTGCAATCCACTCCAGCCTGATGAATGTTGGGGTATATTCTGTCAGTCAAACTGATCAGATCTGTCACAACATCGCAAAGGTTACTTGGAATAGTTATTCTTCCCTCCTCTTCCAAAAGGTTGCCATCACCAATATCAAATAATAATTTAGAAAACTGTACTGCTCTCAAATCACATTGAAGGTGGACATGCATGTTAACTGTCAAGGTCAGGACTTTGACTTTAGGCCATAAGATGGATGACTTGAGACAGGCCTTGACTTCATCTGCACGTGTCCCTCGTGGCACAACAGGCAAAGTCTGTCTGAAGTCACCAGCCAAAAGCATCATAACTCCACCCATAAGACGGTTGCTGCCCCTAATGTCATGTTTACAGTCTCAAGACCTCCTTTGTGAGTCATGGTGCACACATCCCACATGATAAGTTTGGCTTCTCGAAGCACCTGGGCCATGTCACTCTGCTTAGAGATGTTATGAAGTGCAGACTCAGAATGATTCAGGTTGAAAGGTGTAGGTTGTTATCAATCATTGCCAATGATGTGGAATGCCTGTCTTGGTTATTCCTGCTTAATGTAAAGATTATTTACTCAGCTCTCTGTCCTGTTTAAGGTAAAGATTATTTACTCAGCTCTCTGTTCTGTTTAAGGAAAAGATTAAACTAGCAATCACGCACTCACCTATATGTTTGACATGTCTGTCTGTATGATTCAGAGGTTTCTTTAGATATTAACTTGTTACTAGTTAGCTATCTTTGGGGTAAGTCAATCTTTGTAATTGTGTACACAAGAAGTTTGCTATAAGAATAAACACAAGCTGACTGAGAGGAGAAGACTTCTGAACACAGAGGCTTCTTCTCAACCCAGAGAGATTTCTTCCTAGCTTGGAACAGCTTTGCTCAGAAAATCATGTCTCCATGTCCATGATTACTACAGAGAGGTAACTTGAAGGCAGAGTGAGCCATCTTGCCTCCGTTGATCAAGATAGCTGCTATTCCTGAGGAAGCAATGGCTAGGGCAATATTCCTTCTGCTTCTAATTTTGGCCAGCAAGAGATTGATCAAGAAAGTTTTGCCTGTGCCACCAGGAGTGTCAAGAAAGAACAACTGCCCAGAATCAGAAGCAATACTGTGCATGATTTCATCATAAGCTTTCCTCTGTTCTTGATTTAATTTTGGAACATTCACAGTAACTACTTATGTCAGCTGAACGGTATTATAAGACAGTTCACTCAAGTATTGACGGTTGCTGAAAGTGGCTCCTTGCTCTCGTGAAGGTGATGGAAATCCGAACTGTAGGAGTGTTTTACCAGACATGAATATGACAATATCCTCAAGAAGAATAAGGCATTGGTTGTAAACAATTTGGAGGACCAGTTGGGCATCTCCACACTCTCTCTCCATTAGCCTTCTAACATCTTCCGCAATACTGTCTCTGTATTTCTCCCACAATTTTAGGGGGTCTGCAAGTTGGCAAAAAATCAACATGATGGCAAACAGCTCACAGAGTTTGTTAGGAAAGTCAGAGATGGAGGCTTCTTCCAGAGTGCGGTCCCAGTGAGCATCGTCTTCCAGCAAGCCAAGTGCTCTGCACACTGCTTGAAATGTTGGTTGAAGTACCTCTGCCACAGTTTTTAGAGCACTAAATGACATTGGGCCACGGATCTCGTGCAAGAGGAGGCATAGGTAGTAGCACTCAGCATTACCGTAGTGTGCACTCTACCCAAAACCTGATCTTTCTTCACCCCTGAATAATCTGGTACAGGCTTCCCTTGTTTCCTCCTGCAGAACTGGTTGCCTTTCCATACGTAGTAAGTTGGAACTTCGCAATATAAAAAGGTCCTTGCAAAAGCATCGACTTTGCAGAGCTCAAAAAGGCCAGAAGTGTTGTTTTTGGAGGGTTATTCATCCTCTCAACAACATTGTCCTCAGTAAAATAAACTCTCTGGCCATTTTCGGGATGTATGCAAGGTGCATAACAGGAGGAAACCTTTCATGAACAGGGAAGCAGAGAATGTGCCAGGCTGCCTTAGAGCTGCTGATGTATCATCCTGCCTTGTACCGCGTCACCTTGTCCACATCTTCAATGGTGAACATTGCCTGGTCAGACCCTTTGTTAATATACTTGCAGATGTATTTTATGGATTTAACTGAATTGCAGTACTCAACATTTATATGAGCTGAGAAGGTGCGAGACAGGACGGGGTTGTATAGCACCACCCAGCGATTGTCATGATCGAGTCCAGTGATGTTGGCAGTGAAGCCACCATCTGCCGGGGACCGCCTGCAATACTGAGGATAGCCGTCCTCTCCAGTTTGAGTTTCCTTCAGAAAGGGCCGGGGGTACTTCTTGCTGCAGGTGCCATCCACCATGCAGGGTGAGTTCCTGTTGAGGGGTCCACATTGGCCGTGGATCATTGTCATCTTGATAATGTAATGGAGGGCTAGGTCTAGGTCAGGAACAGGTATCTCAGCACTTATAACTTTGTCAATTGACTCTGGTCTTCTCTTCTCTTCTAGCCACAGAAGAATATGAAAGTGGGGGAATCCACGTTTCTGCCATTCCACAGAGTACATGTGACACCTGGTATTTCCAAAGATGCAACCTTTAGTGAGGAGCTAAATGATATGTTTTACTTTCACGTGAAAAACCCTTGCTACTATGTCATGTCTATCATGAGATTTTTGTCTGTGTTTCAAGATCTGTATGATTTCTCGCCATTTCGGATTGCAGGTAAATGTAATGAACAGATCCGGTCATCTGAAATGGCGCACATACATCATCGCATCTTGAATTCGCTCATGCATGTAGCAGGGTCCTCCCGTGAAAGAAGACAGCAACACAACCATCTTGCCAAGCTGTGATAAGTGGCTGTCAGTTTTTGTCATGGCATCCTTCAGGTGCACATACTCCTCACTTCTCAGGTTTTTTTTGGTTTCTATGAATCCTATTGAGTCTTTCACTCTCAATTTTCGCATACATATCAACCAGAAATTGATTGAGAAGATTGCAGAACAGCAGTAGGTAGCATTCTTCGCCCTCACGCTCCATTATCATGTAGCTGTAAAAGGCAGCAGCAGACACAGTCTTCTTGAGAGGAACCTTGGTGTTTGGGTCGCACTGAGGTATATTGATGTAATAGCCATCTTCTCCACGGCAGAACATCAGATGGTACTGGAGAGCGTCATAGGCACGGTGCATCTCACTGATTCGTAACAACCTGTTGTCTCTGCTGTGGAGAACAATATCTCTCTTCTCAAAATCCTGGCCGACAATGAGAACAGCCACTTCTGTAGTCGTGGGGACATTGAAACGGCCTTGGTGCTCTCCAGAAGGCTTCCTATCGGCCTTAATCACCACTTGTGGCCCTTAGGAACAGAATCAACAGCAGCCTTAAGTTCCAGAATATACTTTAATTTAATTTAATTTAATTTATTGTATTTCTATGCCGCCCAACTCCCAAAGGACTCTGGGCGGCTAGTTGTGTTCACGCAGCAACTTCTGCAGTTGTGTTCACGCAGCAACTTCTGCAATTGGCTAACCAGTTGTGGATTAACGCCTGAGTAGATTCCACAACGGATCTCCCTCTCATTGTCATCATCACCAACAAAGTATATCTGGAGAAATGAAGGCGGCTGCTGAGGCCCCGCCATGATACTCCCTATCCTGTGGTAGACCTGCCCCTGCACTTTGAATGTTGGCATAAAATTTCCCTTCTTCACCTCTCTGGCTCCAAAAGACGTCATTTGGAAGCAGACAGCAGAAAGAAAGTGCTTTGCCATTGGATGCTGGTGGGTGAGAAGGCTGTGTAAGGGTTCAGGGTAGGGCTGAAGGGGAGGGAGGTGGACTTTACCACCACTGCAGCACATCCCGGGTCTCTCATCCTGCCACTGTAGAGCATGGCACCAGGCACAGGGTAACCGGGGTCCGAGATGAACAACCTTGTCCCTGGAGTAATCAATCTGAGATTCATATTTAAAACCAGACAAATACTTATTAGTCCAAGGCATTGATGCAATTTGTGACTGATTAACGTAGGGGTTATTAGATGTATACTTTTTTACAGCCTGTGTATTGAGTTGGGGCTGAGTTTGATGATACTTGTGTACAGCTTCCCTTACTTGTGTTTTCCTAATCACATGTAAACCTTTTTCTGAGTTTTTTGCCTCTTTTCCCTTTAACTGGTGTTACAGTAGAAGGAACAGATTCATCTGAACTGAGGAGGGAAATAAGGAGGGAAAAAATCTGCCTCTGCCTACCAGCATCCATCGGTATTCATCTGGCTAACATCCTGTCAGTGTGTGAGAGAGTTGAGGGGTGTTTGGAAAGTCAAACAGTATTTGCTGTGTGAGGAAGGAGGAGACAGGAAGGAGTCTGTGTGTGGCTTAGCTCAACTGTTCTGTAGTAAAGCTGCTTGCTGCTGTGAAGGCAAAAGCAAAACTGAAACTCCTCTGCTTGTGTTTTGCATTTGGATCAGATTTCTTTTCAGGTGGGGAGTGGGGAGTAGAACTCCTTAGCATCAGAGCTTGTTAATAATAATATAAGAAATACTTATGCTCTGATGGTCATTTTGAAAAATTCTTTCTTAGTGAGCACCTAGAAGCCAAGAGGAACATATGTGGCAAATTTCAAGTTTGTAGGCTTTACAGTTCTGGAGATTTTGTGATTAATGTGTGAGTGGTTTTCGCTTTTATATATAGAGATGTATTTTCAGTATGAACAGAAAATCTATCCATGTTATCAAAAATAAGATGATTGGCGTTTGACATCAGTAATGGTCAACATTTATTATGTAACTATGTAAAGATTGTTTGTGCTGTACCCTCCTTAAGTGGAAGGAACCTTGTATTCTGTCCTCAGCTCTGTTCAAATAAACTTGACTCAAACGGATTATGCAGTCTCCACCAGTAAATTGGGGTCATCAACAATTTTCCCCTTTACTCATGAATTCCAAGTTGATCTGCCTTGCCTTAGGGCAGGGCTGTCAAACTCCTGGCCTGCGGGCCAGATGCATCATGCGCTGGCCACACCCATGCCTGGTTTAGCGAAGAGGGGAAAAGTCCCGATATATCATGTGATGCTGCCATGATGCCATAAGTTTGACACCCCTGCCTTAGGGTGACTCAGAAGAGTCAACATAACATGTTGCCTAAACTAGTCTGAATGGCACAGTTAACCTTTTCTGATCAATAGTGATCCTGTTATAGTTAGAAATATATGAATCAGTGGTGGGTTGCTGCCGGTTTGGACCGGTTCGCCCGTACTGGTGGTGGGAATTTGCCCCCGCTCGCCAAACTGGCAGCGATGGCCAGCTGTCCATGCCCCTGAACCGGTTCTCCAGTTGCCGTGGCGGTGCAAAGAACCCTCTGCACATTCCGTTGCGATGTGAACCGCTAGGGAAGGTAAATGGAACCCACCCCTGATATGAATAGCTTAGAAGTACAGTCATAGAATTTCCAGTAGTTTTTCTGGGCTTTGTACTTCTAAACACATTTGAAAGACATCAAATTAAGAAGGCTATTTGGAGAAGGATGTCATAGAATTTTGCAGAGATGTTCTTGTCATATTGAATCAGTTTAATTACCTATTTTCTTTTTTATGAGATGGGTTGTGCACATGCTTAAGGCTATTAACATGCTGTCTCTATCTGCTATGAGACAGTGCTTAGCATTTCTAAAATTGACTTTATAGCTGGAATTCATACATGTAATTTTTGTGCCTTTTCCCTGTTATCACAAATTATATTACAGTATTATAATAAATGACACAAAATGAAGAACTCTTTTATTTACTAGATTTATATGTCATCTTTTCCTCTGTGAGTACAAGATGAAGCACATGAGGATTCCTAAGGTTTATTTGGGCTGAGAGAACAATTTCTACTTTACTTGACCAGTGAATTTTATTAAGTTCAGTATTTTATTGATATTTTCCTCCATCAATGTAGATCCTGTTTTGGCAAAGCATCAGGTTTCCCTCTTTCTCATTTGATTTCTGTGCAGACTAAATATTTTGTCACATATCCCTTTCTGGTTGAAAAAACTCTCTCTGTTTTTCTTTCTTTGAAAGAATGATTTTGCACAGGCAGCTCTTATGAATTTTTCTATTACCTGACTATTATTTGCCTTTCTTCTCCCCCCACCCACAAGGCTAAATGACCTTATTGCTGTAAATGTATTCACTTCTACACAATTGCAACAAGCAGCTCTTTAGTTAAATGAAGCTGTTGCTAAGTGAAAAATTATACTACTGCGACTGTGCTTTCCTTTTTCCTACTTTCCTGCCCTTTGGAATGCTTACCTTGGTGCTGGGTCTTGGATAATTACCAAGACGAGAATAAAATTTTGTATATATTTTGATTAGAGAGGAAGGGATTAGAAGAGAATAAGCAGGTACACAATTGGAAGAAATATGGTTGCATTTCTTACAGTCTTCTAATCCTTTGCTCTTCAATCTGTCCACGCTATGGAAAGGGGAAAGGAATGAGAAGAAAATGGGTCAGCACAGGAAAGATTGCCGATAGAGATTACTTGACCCCACTCTACCCCCTCTTGTTTAAGCAATCTCTCTGCCCTGCAAGGGGGCAGGGAGGAAAAGTATTCTGACTGGTGGGGTCTAGGAAGAGATTTCTCTGCTGTCACCCCCATCCTGTGGAATATTCTTCCCCCGGAAGTAAGGCAGGCACCCACTCTCCTGGCCTTCCGAAAAGTTAAAACATGTCTCTGTGGCCTCGTGGGAGGAATCCACACAGCCATGGAACTGACTGGTGCCCTGAGAACCCTCCCTTCACCCATTTAACTAATTTTTAACAGGGTTCAATCATCCTTGTCTCTCTTTAAATTCTAAATTTTTTAAATTTAATTTTTTTTAAATTCTTATATACAGTTTTTATATTTTAATATTTTATTGTATACTACCAAGAGTCCCTCTCTGAGGGATATGGACAGTCCAAAAATATGAAAAAACAAATAAATAAACATGCCTCGCCCATTTTTTCCTCCTCTCCTCTCTCACAGAACAGAGAGATTGGAGAGGAAGGAATTCTAAGACACACACGCAGTGGAAAACACAACCAGTTGTTTGCATAGTGTACTTGCATCTGAAGCACCAGTGCCTTGGTTTTTATGTGTAATCCTCATTGTGTGCCTGTTTATTCACTGGTAATCTCCTCTCCAATTGGTTGTTTCTGCATGTGGTGGTGTGGGGAGAAAAAGAACAGATCAGGCACTGGACAACATGTACTGACTGATCATGTGACTGAGGGACACTGTAAAAGTTGTAAATGTAAGCATTGGTTGCAAAGTTATTTTTTCAGCCCTGTCATAACTTTGAATGATCACTGAATCAGGCAGTAAGAAAGTGAGGTCTACCTGTATAGCAATGGTGCTCAATTTTTGCAACTTTAAGATGTATGCACCTTCAACTTCCAGGACTCCCCAGCCAGTATGATGGGAGCTGAAGACTACACATTTTCAGGTTGACAAGGCTGAGAAACTCTGCTATTTAGAAATGGTCTGCTTTTTTTGCAAATATTCCTTTCACACCAAATGGGAGATATATTATCAGTTGTAATAGAATGTGTGAATGACTGGGGGAAAGAGGGGAAGAGATTCTGCCTAGGAAACCATCAGGCAAGAGAGACAGGAGCCCCATTGGCTTAAAGGTCAGAAAAATAAACTTAGAAAGGACCCAAGCAGTTAAAAGTAGCAGCAAGAAGTTTGTATTTTCAGATTTGCACGATTCTGTTTTGTTGCCTTACAACAAAATAAAATTCGTTCAGCTAATCTTGTTTCCTATCTGATTTACCTGGGAAAATGCAGCAATCTGTAAGATTCCATTATTAATACGATTTTAATCAAATTTCCAATCATTTAAATTAAATGCATGCTTTTTAAGTAAGCTAAACATGTGTGAGAGTGCATTGCTCAAAGCAAAGTTTGCTATTGCTAGCAATAATCACACAAAAAAGCAGCCTTGCCAAAGTTACAAGAGCCAAATGCTGCTATGTGAGGAAGTACGGTAGTTAATTTTATCCTTGCCTTCAAGGAAAATGACTCCCAAAATATCACATTTTAACAAGCAATCTTTGGTCGCTATATAAAACTGCTGGGCTTTAGGCCAAGATGTCAAGTTGCAAGCAATTCATATCTAAAGTTCCCTTAAACCTTCTCAAACTCTTATGGTCCACATCCATAAGAACACGGTCCCCATTGCTTTCAGCCCTGATAAGAGAAGGCCAAATAGATTGGAGATTTATTATCCTGTAGAAATACATGTGCTTTTGTGGTCATCATTTTTTCTTTGTTCCTAATTTTGTAAAGACAAATGGTTAGAGCAGAATCTCACAACTTAGCAGCCTTTAACCAAAGTTTTAGGTTTATTAAAACCTAAACAAATATTAATAAACAAACAAACAAATAAAGACACATCGAACAAAACAAATAAAGCCTAAATAAGTCAGTTGCCTAAACTGGTGCCGGGACCCTTTTGGCTGAAGAAATTTGAAACTAAGGCTTGTTGTAAATTACAATTTCCAGTTGCCATCCATTCAAAATGACAGCCGTTGGCATGAGGACTGAAGACACAATCATTACCTCGATTTTTGCTTTTCTGTTTGTTTGAAAGGCTTATTATGTTGTACAAACACAGCCAGCACAAATATATAACATAAAGATGCAATTAGATAATTAGGCATTGTGCTATACTTTTGTTTGTGTCACAGAAGGCTAATTTAACTGAAATCATTTTCTTAAAAAATAAAAATCAATTTTTGCAAGTTTGAGATTTTCCTGAAAAAGTAAGCAAATAAGCTCATTTTTAAGTGGCATTGACCAAATAATCATGTGCAGTCCTTCTCATTATCAGCTATCCCACTGGTTTTGAAACACATGTGGTTTAACTAGGCCATGAAGAATGAATTAGTCACTTTAGTGCAGCGATGCAGTGGCTCTCGATACAGGTGCCTTCATCGGCTGCTGCTGGAAATAAAGAGCCATGAGAAATAATTTGTCCTAGAAAGAGAAGGATTTCCCACCATCTAGAGAAGAAACTGTAGATTGTTCTCTTTCTGCTCTAGTACTGTATGTATTGCCATGATAGATTCAAGAGATGATTCAAAACACACAGTTTTTTAAAAAATCAAATATTAGTTTTAGATTCACTAATATTATCTGGACAATACTGGTAGCTGTTTGGAGTACAAAACTGTAAGTCACCCACATAAGGACAAGTTGAGTATCATTCACAAAACATGTAAACCATTTTTAGAGGACGGTTCTACATACAAAGGTATAAATAAAAATAAGTAGCTGGCAGAATGCTGAGAGTTTCTGCAGCTCAGAGTTCTGTAAATAAAAGTGCTGAGCTAGAGCGTATCATTCCTCTCGTTCACAAAAAGAAAGTGGCAACTGATACAAGTATGAAAACCCTCCACAGCACAGCTGGCTGTTCAGGAAGGTAAATTCTGCCCCAGGGTTTTGGAATGTTTCTGCTCCTTTAAATATTTCTCAGTTAAGCAGAATGCGACAGCATTAGAGTGTCACTCATACTCTGAATGAAAAGTGGGCTGGATTAGCAAAGAGTCATCTTGTACCATTTAAGCAGTCTGCTGCAACGGTACTTTCTTTGCTATGTTGCCAGTCTTTCATTTTCTAGTGCTTGCACCTTTGTTTCTTTCCTGCCAGCTCTGCAACATATTTTTTTAAATAAAGTTTATTAAATTTTACACATTAATAACATCTTATATACATTTCTCTCAATCCTGGAACATCGTCTTTCATTTACTTTGTTTCCATAGATATTTCCATAGATATTTTCCAATTCTATTACATTACATATAATCTACACACATATTTACATTTGTATATTTACATTTACTTATAAATACCTATATTCATATGTTCATATATATTTTACTAATACTTATAGCATATTATTTAACCTTTCCTATTCTCCAACCAAAGGTACCATTTTTCCCATACCATATAGAATTCCTTATAATTTCTATCTTGTAGTTCTAGGGTTAACTTATTCATTTCCGCACAATCCATTATTTTTTTGATTATCATATTATCTGAGGGGTTGCTATCTGCTTTCCAATGTTGTGCATAGACTATTCTTGCTGCTGTTAATATATGGATTATAATATACTGAATTTCTTTTGCATATGTTCCTTTTATTATTCCTAATAGATATATTTCTGGTTTGAATTCAATTTGCTGGCCTATTATTTCTTGTATCCAAATTCTTATTTTGTTCCACTATTTTTTGGCTTCTGGGCATAGCCACCACATATGAAAATAAGATCCTTTCTCACCTTTACATTTCCAACACTTCGGACTTAAGTTTGGATATATTTTGGCTAATCTTGCGTGGGCTAAGTGCCATCGGTAGTACATTTTATATAAATTTTCTTTGTGAGAAGCTGACATTGTTAATTTGTAGTTTTTGGTCCATAGTTTTTCCCAATCTTCCAATTGTATATTATACCCCAAAAAATTTGCCCAAGCTATCATGTTTCCTTTTACGATTTCTTCTTCCTTATCTATTTGTAACAAATAATTATACATTTTAGAAATAAATCCCTTCTCTGGTCCTAATAAAATTTTATCTATAGGTTGATTTTCTTTATCAATGCCAAATTTTTCTCTATCTTTTTTGTACCTTGTTTGCAGTTGCATATATGGCCACCAATCAATGATTATTCCTTGTTCTTTCAACTCCTGATTAGATTTCAAATTTCCTTGCTCATCTATTAATTGACTGTATCTTCTCATTTTAGTTATATCTAAAGCATTTGGATATATCATCGCTTCCATTGTGGAAAGCTATCCCAGTATTCTAATATAATGCTTTTTCCTGACCTTTCTCCATACCTGTAACAATGCATCTCTTGTTAAGTGGTTTTGAAAAGATGATTTTTTGTACTTTTTTCCTCCCACAAATACGAATGCCAGCCTACTTGCAGGTCATGTCCTTCTAATGTTAGTGTTCTCCTGTTGTTTAATAATATCCATCCCTTTATCCAGAGGAGTGATGCACAGAAAGTACATCTTTTTGGGACAGATCATTTGTGCCAAGATGTATAATAGTATCAACATCACAGTCTTTACTGGCATTCTCAAATATCTTAAGAATCCGCCTCTTGTCTCTGCTGGCAGTTTGGCAGACACCTGACCTCTTTCAAAACCTCAATATCCTTTCCTAAATTTACATCCCTTATAATTGAATCACCAACCAGAAAGTGGCCTCTCTTTTTGGAAAACTTTGCTGCTCCTGTGTGACTGTTGTGTAATACCTGATTCACACTTTCCCCTTTCCAATGTAAGTTCTTCATCTCGGACCATGATCCCCTTTGAGTTATCATTATCACAACTACTTTGACCTGTCACTTTAGTGTCCCTATTAAGGTCAGCAAGAGCACTATATCTGTTATGCTGGGACACAGTAAAAGCTTTGTGTTTATGGTTCACAGCTCTCACCCTGTCAGATCCCACGGTTGTCCATATTGCCCTTCTCCTGCAGGATCTTTGTGGTAGAGGGGGCTGATAGCGCAGCAGCTCAATAGAGTGGAATGGCTGAATTGGGCACCTAATTTCTGCTTGGAGAGCACAGATTAGAGATTCTAGATAGGTAATCTGTCCACGTAGACTAGTAATTTGTTTACAAAGAGGACAGTATCCAAATTTGAAGAGAGTACTTCGAAACTCAACTGAAAAACAAGTATTACACTGAACTAAGCCAGTCATTTTGAAATAAAAGAAAAGCACAGTCTCAAGCACACTAACCCTGAATGTATTATTGCTTTCTTTGGTTTGTAGTTATATGATTTGCGCACCATTAGGCGCGCGGGCCGCTACCTTTATCCTCTGTACTCCCTCTCAGTCTCTTCCACTCACAGGCAGCAGCTCCACCCACCAGCCTCTGGGAAGTTAAAATGTAATGGGGGCAGTTTGAATCTACCTTCCTCTCAGTCTCTTCCACTCACAGGCAGCAGCTCCACCCACCAGCCTCTGGGAAGTTAAAATGTAATGGGGGCAGTTTGAAACTACCTTCCTCTCAGTCTCTTCCACTCACAGGCAGCAGCTTTACCCACCAGCCTCTGGGAAGTTAAAATTTCATACATTATCTTGTAGAATTCCCCTGGGATTCCATCTGGACCTGGAGTTTTATTGTTCTTCTGCTTAAAAACTGCCTTTTTAAATTCTATCTGGGATATTTCTTTATTTAGTATCTCTCTACTTTGTGACGGCAATGTGATGCCACAAGTTTGACATCCATGTTTTAGAACAAGCAGGCTCATAAGAGATAAATCATAGGTTGGTGCTTGCTCAGTCCTGGAGCCAAGCTAACAATCAATTTGTAGTATGTTAATAATAAATCTTCTGTTACTAATAATTCTGTCACTCAAGCAATTCATCTTAAATACTCAGCTACATACTTTACAGTAATACTAAGTATTGGTGAGAAAATGAAAAATTAGGAGTGCCCAATTGTTCAATAGCTAAATATCTAACATTTATTTGCAGATCAGCAATATTATATAAATGACATACATGGATTTATATAATTAGAAGTTGTCAGAGAATGGGTCTGCAATAAAAGAATAAGCAAATATTTTACATATTCATTAATCCGTGCTTTGAACTATGATTATATCATTATACCTATACCATTATTATATCTATATGTACCTAATTTCATGATATTACATTTATTGTATTGTATTGTATTATAATATCATACCATATTAAAAATGAAATTAGGTATATATAGATATAATAATGGTATCGGTATAATAATGTAATACATGTATTATATTACTATACCAGTGGTGGGTTGCTGCCGGTTCAAACCGGTTCTTTAGAACTGGGAGCGGAAATTTGGTGCCGTCCGCTGAACCGGCAGCGATGACCGGCGTTCCACGCTCCTGAACCAGTCCTCCAATTGTCGCGGATTGAAAAAAAACCCTCTGTGCATGCGCAAAGGCTTCTGTGCATGCGCAGAGGGTCATTTCCGGGAAGTGACGCACGTGCACAAAACATGCACTTCCGTCGCGTTGCGAACCGGTGGGGAAGGTAAGTAGAACCCACCCCTGTACTATACCTATACCATTATTATGCATGTATGTATATATCCATACATATATGCATCCCAGGGCAAGCAATTGTATACAAACACAAAAAAAGAGGAAGGAATATTAAAATATACCATATTTTTTTGGAGTATAAGATGCACCTTTCCCCCCCTAAAAGAGACTGAAAATTTAGGTGCATCTTATCCTCCGAATGTAGCTTTTACTAAGCTTTTTTTCAGCCCTAACGAGGTGCTAATGAGTGAAGCGATCTTCTGTGCTTTGCTAGCTAAACAATCTTCCCTTTGCCCTTTCCCTTTTTCACAGCTGCTCCCTCTGACAATCAGCTGGGCTTCTGGGCTTTAGAAGCCTTTTTTCAGCCCTAACGCCAGTGAAGCGATCTTCCGTGCTTTGCTAGCAAGCAATCTTCTGCCTTTTTTTCAGCCCTAACAAGGTGCCAAAGAGTGAAGCGATCTTCCGTGCTTTGCTAGCGAAGCAATCTTCCCTTTGCCTGCTTTTCTCATTGTTTCTCTCTCTGAAGAGAGAGAGAAGTGAAGTGTTTTAGAAACTGTTTTTTATCCCCAACCAGGGGATAAAAAGCAAGCACACATGCTCAAAACCAGCAAACTAATGTGCTGAAGCTGACCAGACTAAGGACGCTAGCCAGATGAATACCTGGTAGGCAGATTATTTTTTCTCTATTTTCCTCCCCAAAAACTAAGGTGCGTCTTATTCTCCAGTGCGTCTTATACTCCGAAAAATATGGTGTGTGTGTGTATATATATATATATATATATATATATATATATATATATATATATATATATATATATATATA